>CM055120.1:76452365-77052365 GCA_029206835.1 Rana muscosa
TGAAATCAATCTATCCCTGATTGTGTGGTCTGGTCATACAGGCTGCAACATGTCTTTCTATTGCTTGTGGTAGCACTAGATATCAATTCTTTGATATGATTCTATAAGCATCTGCCATCGTCCATCTGAGCCTTCATAGGCACAATGCCCCCATTTTAATGAGGTTAACAAATAAAAATCCACATGACTATAGCGGATATGATTTTCTTTCCATGGGTTGCAGGAAAAAAAAAATTCCCTAGATTCCCCCATCAGCACTGACTGTGTATCCCTCCGGCGGAGCTATTGTGTTCTCCTGGGGAAGGGGGGGTTTGGGAAGCCATTGTGGCTGGGAGAACACAATGGGTATTGCTAGCAGCTATAGCTGCTGGCAATAATCACATCCTAAAAATCCGACATACTGGTTGTACCCAAGTCGATTCATCGATCGACTTGGGTTCAACCAGCATGTTGGAATTTTAAGATCAGCCTGCCCATACATGGTTCAAGCAGGGATTGGCAGAGATCTACACACACGATAGCATGCTTTAAAATTTTCTGACAACAAATGTGTCTTTTTGGATTATTTGATCATGTGTACACAAGTCCTTCGGAAAAAATACAAAGTACAAACACGCATACTCAGAAGCAATGCTAACCCATAACACATCACTAGCAGAAGTTGTCCAAAGGGTGGCACTAAAGAGCAGAAAAAACACAGTTTTGTGTTTATTGGACAAAAATAGGATTTTTTTACTCACCGTAAAATCCTTTTCTCTGAGTCCATGGACCGACACAGCTTCTCTATTGACAAAGTGGGTATTATCCGTTAATTAGGAGTGACTAGGCAGAAAAACTTGTAAAAAGTGTTGCATCACACCTTCTACAGTACCGCCCAGGGGGCGGACCCTCTGGGTATACCCTCTCAGTCTGCATCTTCGCAGATCAGTTCGTCAAAAAGCAGTACAAACTTAAAAGGAGGGGTGGGTGCTGTGTCGGTCCATGGACTCAGAGAAAAGGATTTTACGGTGAGTAAAAAATCCTATTTACTCTTTCGTCCATGGACCGACACAGCTTCTCTATTGACAAAGTGGGACGTCCCAAAGCAGTGTCAGAGAAAAAACGAGGGGTGGTAACAGCATAAAAACAAACTTCACCCCAAAACACAAAACAGCACTCCTCCAACGGAGGAGTTGCAACTCTAAACAGCCGCTTGCAAAACCTTGCGGCCAAAAGAGGCATCCGAAGATGCATCTACATCAATTTGTAGAATTTTGTGAAAGTGTGAGCGGACAACCAAGTCGCCGCTTTACATTAATGGGAAACAGACGCTTGATGTCGGAAAGCCCAAGAGGCACCTATTGCCGTGGTCGAATGCGCCGTGACAGGAAAGGGGGGCGCCTGACCCTTTAAGGCGTAAGCCTGGATTACTATCTGTCGGATCCACCTAGAGATGGTGGCCGATGAGACTGCTTGGCCCTTCTTGGGACCAGTCACCGAAACAAACAGTGAGTCTGACTTCCGGAACAGGGAAGTAGCAGATAGGTATACTCTCAAAGCTCGGACAACGTCCAAGGAATGCAACGCCGACTCCTTAGGATTCGACGGCTGAGGACACAAGGATGGAAGTACAATGTCTTCGTTGAGATGAAAAGCCGAAACGACTTTCGGAAGAAAGGAAGGCTGCGGCCGCAGCACCACCTTATCCTTGTGGAAAATCAAATAGGGAGCCTTGCAGGACAAGGCTGCCAGCTCAGAGACTCGTCTAACTGACGTAACAGCCACCAAAAAGACCACTTTCTGAGAAAGTGTCAACAGGGGAATATCTCTAATATTCTCAAACGGTGCCTTCTGAAGCACCGAGAGGACCAGGTTCAAGTCCCACGGAGGTAACGGGGGACGGACCGGAGGGGCCACCTGTCGGACCCCCTGCACAAATGTACTCACAAGAGAGTGAGTCGCCAGGGGTCGCTGAAAAAAGACAGCCAGGGCAGATATCTGTCCCTTAAATCGTACTTAGGGCAAGCCCTTGGTCCACCCCATGCTGTAAAAACAGCAGGATTCTGGAAACCAAATAGGTACGCGGATGCCATTTCATTTCCTCACACATGGAGATGTAGGCCCTCCAAGTGCGGTGATAGACCTTCCTAGAGGACGGTTTTCAAGCACTTCTCATAGTAGAGATTACTGAGTCTGACAGGCCCCGGTCTCTCAGTACCTGGTTCTCAACAGCCATGCCGTTAAAGCCAATGACTGTAAAGCAGGATGGAATGAATATGGGACCTTGCGATAGCAGGTCCTTCCGTAGTGGTAGGCGCCAGGGGACGTCTGCTACCAGACGTACTAGATCGTCGTACCAAGGACGCTGAGGCCAATCTGGAGCGATTAGGATCATTGGAATTCCCTCTGCCTCCACTCTGCGGAGCAGAAGAGGAAGAAGCCTTAAGGGAGGGAAGGCATAGATTAGCCGATACTGACCCCACGATGCCACCAACGCGTCCGTTGCGTCTGCCCATGGGTCTCTTGACCGGGCCACAAATCTCAATACCTTCCGATTGAGTCGGGAAGCCGGAAGATCTACGTCTGGTGTGCCCCATCTTTGGCAGAGGAGTTGGAACACCTCCGGGTGTAAGGACCATTCTCCCTGGTCCAGCATCTGGCGGCTCAGGTAGTCCGCCTGCCAGTTTTCCACACCCGGAATGTACACGACAGTGCCGGTACGCTCCTCTCTGCCCACTTCAGGATGCGAGCGATCTCCGATGCTGCAGCTGAGCTTCTTGTTCCTCCTAGATGATTGACATATGCCACTGCTGTGGCGTTGTCTGACTGGATCCTGACTGGATGCCCTTGCAGTCTCTGAGACCATTTGAAGAGGCACAGCTTGATCGCCCGGATCTCCAGGACATTGATCAGCAGGAGGGCTTCCTCTGGGGTCCAGCGACCCTGCGCCGACTGGACACCCCAGACTCCCCCCCCAACCTGTAAGGCTGGCGTCCGTCGTGATCACTATCCAGTAAACCGGAATAAATGACTTCCCGGCCATTACAGCCGGTGCTATCAGCTACCATACCAGGGATCTCCTGACTAGGTGGCTCACTCGGATTTGATAATCCAGAGATGAAGGGCATCTGTTCCATCTGGACAGAACTTCCTTCTGTAACACTCGTGTGTGGTATTGAACATATGGGACCGCCTCGAAGGAGGCTACCATGAGGCCCAACACTCGCATGCAAAAACAGAGTGAAGACCAATTCCTGGAAGTCAGCTGCCATACTGCAGCCCGGAGGGTCTGCAACTTCTCCACAGGGAGGAATACCTTTGCCTCTGAGGAATCCAGAATCAACCCCAGGTACACTAGGCGTTGAGTGGGCACCAATACTGGCTTTTGCGTGTTTAGTATCCAACCACAGTCTCGAAGAGTCTGACAGGTAATGGACATGCTTACCTCTAATTCTGAGCTTGAAGGGGCCTTCAGCAGAAGGTCGTATAAGTAGCCCGTGATAGCGATACCCCGCTGTCTTAGAAGTGCCAGAATCGGAGCGAGCACCTTGGTGAACGTCCTGGGTGCTGAGGCAAGGCCCAACGGGAGGGCCACAAACTGGTAGTGGTCCTTCCCGATAGCAAATCGCAGAAACCTCTGGTGTCTGGAGTATATGGGGACATGCAGGTATGCGTCCTTGATGTCCAAGGAGGCCAGAAAGTCCCCCGTATGGAGAGCCGTGACTACAGATCAAACCGACTCCATCCGAAAACTTTGTACCTTCACAAAGCAATTGAGGGCTCTGAGATCCAAGCTTGGACGAAACCCCCTCCTTCTTCGGCACAATGAACAGATTTGAGTAAAAACCCCGTTCCAGTTCTGGAACTGGAATAACTACCCTGCGTTCCAGTAGACCCTGGACCGCCCCATACAGGGCCTCCCGACGGGTCGGTAGTAGCTGGAGATTGGAGGTGTTGAATCTGTCCGGTGGACAAGAGAGAAACTCTATCTTGTAGCCTGAGGAGATTACTTTGCAAACCCACCTGTCGGAGATTAGTGCTGTCCACTGAGTCGCGAATTTGCGAAGACGTCTCCCCACCCGAGAGCTGGGTGGGGGTGGACCTTCATGCGGACGCAAAATTTGTCCGCAAGCTTATTGGGTATGCGGGACCAGGGGCGCTTTTGTCCTTGGGCAGGCGCTTTATCGGCCTGGGGTCTTTTCCCTGTCGCCCTAGGGGGACGAAAAAAACACTTGTGTGCAGTAAAGGAGGGCCCTTGGCGTGGCCCCTTACCCTTGCTAATTTGGGGAAGCAAAGTGCTTTTACTTCCTGTGGCATCCTTGATGATGTCATCCAGAGAAGCCCCAAAAAGTCTGTCGCCCTTAAAAGGCAGATCCAACAGGGCTTTCTTGGAAGTCTGGTCCGCAGACCAGCCTTTTAGCCAGATCAGGCGGCGTATTGCTACTGCATAAACCAAAGTTTTAGACAGCAGGGGAATAGTATTCATGTCTGACTCGCAGACAAACCTAAGGTCCTGGACCAACAGGTCGGCCAATGTTATCTCATCAGGAGGAGCATCTTGCTCCTTAACCCCTGGAGTAGCAATCTTGCCCATTCAGTAAGTGTGTGAGACACTAGGGCCCCCGCCAATGCCGGGCGTACTGCCGAGCCTACCACTGAGTATAGGTAGCAAGCGAGTGCTTCAGCCTTCTTATCCACAGGGTCCTAGAAAACAGGAGCCCCTTCTACAGGAATTGTGGTGGCTCTATTAAGTCTGGACACCGGAGGGTCCACTATAGGGGGGAGAGGTCCATTTCTTCAGAAAACTCTCCTCAAAAGGGGTACCGTACCGCAAACCTCTTTGGGGCTGTAAAGACCCTCAGTGGGTTCTCCCATTCCTTGTGTAAGAGTTTATCAAAAGACACACAAGGGAACACCTTAGCAGTGCGGGCAGGTTTATGAAACCCAAGTGGACTGGAGTCTCTGCTGCTTCTGCAGTATTTTCCAATTTTAGCATATCCCGCACTGCAGTAATAAGGTCAGATACCAAAGCCGTCTCGCGTACTGACCTGGACTTGGAGTCCTCCTCACTGTCCGATCGGTCACGGTCTGCAGTCTCTGATGCGTCAGAATCTGGGCCATGAGCCGTAGCTGGACCTGGTTCTGCATCAGAAATATCCCCAGAAGATTGCAGGGGACGGGGGCGTTTATTACCCCCTGTATTCCCGTGTGCTGCTTCCACCCTGGCAGCAAACGCCTGTAGGATTGCAGTCATAGCGTTCATAGACACCTCAGGGGCACCAGCTGCTAAATCTGGTGTTTCAGGGGAGAAGACATCTGGCTCAGATGCCATGCTGACCACACGCTGACACTCACAGGGCTCCAGGCAAGATATCAATAGGCCACCCTCCTGTGCTGCAGAGAGGCCGGGTCACCCAGAGGACTCGCCACCCTGGATAGGTACTGCTATGCTGCGCCTGTGATGCTGGCCCCCTGCTGCTGTGTCAGTCTGCTTCTTTTATCAGCACTTCCTGTGTGAATTTTCGTGCCAGTGTAATGCACCCTAGAGGCCGGAGGCTCTCGAAAAATGGTTGCCAAAAACGTCTGTATGGAAGATAATGTGGGCTCTAAGAAAATGGCCGCCGACAGAAGATAGAGGTCAAGCAGCCATAGCCCACAAAAAGATGGCCGCCGAACGGCAATATCTGCATACAGGGTGGACAAACATGGCCGCCGATCAGCTGATAGGGGCCAGTGGGTGTGGCCGAACCACAGGAAGATGGCCGCCGGGCAGTCACAAGAGGCCAAACTTGGCATGGACCACCTCAAAATGGCCGCCGACAGCATGGAGGAGGAAGGACACAAACACAGGTAAGAAAAAATGACATTTCTTTTAAATGTTAGTTACAGCCAGCCCTGCTCCAGTGGGACCCCCTAGGTGACCCCCAGCACCCAGCAACCTTTAGCTAGAAGCCCAGGGAGGAGGGAAAGGCAGGGAGAGAGGGAAGAAAGGGGCCACAACCACTTACTTGATCTCTCCAGGAATGTCCAGCTAAATCACCCAGCCGAGGCAGGGGAGTTTTACTTGCCTATCCTGCATGTATTCTGCTGGAAGACATTCCAAACAGATCATCGTCCGCGCACGGAAGGTGACTGTTGGCCAGGCATGCTGTGATTGGACCCAGAAGGGACGATCATATGTATGCCCTGGAGCATGACGCTCACCGGACAGGCTGCTGCGACTCGGCCGTAAGGTCAGCCGAAGCTGAGCGGTCCGATGCAAGCCTTGGAGCGTAAGCTCACCGGCCAGGCTGCTGCGACTCGGCCGTAAGGTCAGCCGAAGCTGAGCAGTCCAATGCAGGCCCTGGAGCGTAAGCTCACCGGCCACCCGTGGAGCGACGGGCATGTCGTGGAAAACCCAGCGCGTAGCTAGGGTCGGCACACGCTCGATGGCCGAAACTGGGGAGACTACAAGGATCGAGGATCCAGCCTGTCACCCAGTCGGCAGTTGATCGAAGATCGCAGGAAACTATATATATATATATATATATATAATTTTTTTTTTTTTTTTCCCCGGACCAATGGGCCCGAAGGGAGCCATGTCCTACTCCTTGCTAGACAGAAAAAAACTGATCTGCGAAGATGCAGACTGAGAGGGTATACCCAGAGGGTCCGCCCCCTGGGCGGTACTGTAGAAGGTGTGATGCAACACTTTTTACAAGTTTTTCTGCCTAGTCACTCCTAATTAACAGATAATACCCACTTTGTCAATAGAGAAGCTGTGTCGGTCCATGGACGAAAGAGTAAATTCTTTGCCATTTGTATGCAATACAAGTTCACGGCAACGCCCTTCGGACAAAAGTCCTACGCTTTGTTTCATAGAAATGTGTACGAGGCTCTATTAAAGGAAATATGTAGACTGACATTACTGACCTCCTCCTGAAAATGGCAGTTGCCTTTTTGCTTTTGGTTTTAGTACTTTTTGTGTGTGTTTGTGTGTGTGTGTGTGAGAGATGTATATGTGTATATATATATATATATATATATATATGTGTGTGTGTGTGTGTGTGTGTGTGTGTGTGTGTGTGTGTGTGTGTGTGTGTGTATTTGTACACATGTATCCACCTTAGTTCTCCTTACAGCATAGTTAAAAAAAAAAAAAAGAGAGACATGGACATTCTGACAAAGAAGGTATTCCAGTGCGGAGTTAAATCTTTGTTAGCTATGGGCACTGCTGCTATCAGATGTATGTGATACAATGTCGCCCGCTGGGCGCTGTAGTTCCTCCTGCTGGCGCTACAAGACTGCTGTGTTCTGTAGTAATGTAGTGGCCAGCGGGAGGAACCACAGTGTCCAGCGGGGGATGTGTTATCGGACACACTGATAGCAGTGGTGCCCATAACTCTTCAAGAGAAAAAAAAGGTTTGACTCTTTGCCCACTATAACCATATGCGCTTGTTTTACAGGGTGCTCTTGGGTTTGGGTTAAACACACTGACAGTCATAAATGTCACAGAAGTAGTTAAACAATATTCTACTGATCCTGCAACTCTGAGAGGAGAGTCTGGCCCCCTCTAGTGGCTGATCTCCTAACTGACACGTGTCTATTCTCTAATCATTGAAACTTGAGCAGTTGCATTTCTATTATTTATCCATAAATATTTCCCTCTCCAATTAATTTAATCACTTTTTAGTGCAATACAATATGCAGCTTTGACCACAGTGCATTCATTATTCTGGTTTTCTCATAATTTTGATTAACACTCTGAAATGCATACACAAAATTGTCTAAAGGAAGACCTGTTCTTATGTCTCAGAATAACCAATGATTCATTCACCATTTCATGTCCAGGCTTAGGGTTGTATGGGAGAAGGAATGGCAGAATTGAATTTTTTTTTTTTTTTGCATGCAAGGCCTCTATGGCAGCTCCTACAGTTATCTTTACACCTACAGTGCTGAACAGACATTTAATGTGCTGAAGCAATATGGAGCACATTCATTTAGAAGGTTCAAGAGATGTTGCTGAGGTATGAGGCGCTCTTCTTAATATTGGCCCAGCTTAAATAATGGCTGCTGAACAATCAGAGACTGAAGCAGCCACCACTACAGGCTTGGCTGCCATACACTTTACCATAATCACCTTTCGTAAAATTATTTACATGATCTTGTCTGGGACCCTCCGATTAGCCTTTTTTGTTTCCAGGACATGCGCCTACGCCTCAGTTTCTGATAAATAAATACTACAAGGGATATTCCCGGGGGATGTTTGTCAGCATCCATTGTGAGGGGTCGTCTTGGCTTGTAGCAGAGCGTCCTGAATCCTGAAATGTGTGCGAGACTCCATAGAATAATTCTTGTAGTTGTGTCTGAAAGACAAATGTTTAATTGTCAGGAGTTTAGCACAAATGAGCCTAACGAGAGAATTGAGTTCTGGATAAATGGCATTTTACATAGCAGGCCTGTAATTACTCTGAATGTCCCACCAACCAGCTGTTTAAAGCATTACACAGCCAGCCTTGGATGACACAGAACACAGAGCAGTACGGTTTTAGCACATGGAGAGCAGTTCTGATGTGTAAAGTGCATTTCATTTCATTTTACTAGAATACCAAGTACAGGCAATTCTCACTATGCAGTGCATACCATTACTTGGTGCCACCTGTTATTGCCAGTAGTTGGCAAAACAATGTACAATTCAGGAATCAGTCATTGAAATTGCAGCATCTGATCTTAGTAAAGCTAGTCCTTAACCACTTAAGGACCAAGCCTATTCCTGACACTTGTTGTTTACAAGTTAAAATCAGTATATTTTGCTAGAAAATTACTTAGAACCCCCAAACATTTTTTTTTTTTAGAAGAGACCCTACGGAATAAAATGGAGATCGTTGCAATACTTTGTCACACCGTATTTGCAAACGCAATTGTTTTGGAAAAAAATACACTTTTTTAAATAAAAAAAATAAGAAAACAGTAAAGTTAGCCCAATTTTGTACAATGTGAAAGATGATGTTATGCTGAGTATATTGATACCTATCATGTCATGCTTTAAAATTTCGCCCACTCGTGGAATGGCGACAAACTTTGGTACTAAAAATCTCTATAGACAGTGCTTTAAAAATTTCTACAGGTTACCAGTTTAGAGTTACAGAGGAGGTCTAGTTCTAGAATTAATGCTGTCGCTATACCGATCATGGCGATACCTCACATGTGTAGTCTGAACACCGTTTACATATGTGGGCGTGACTTGCGTATGCGTTCGCTTCTGCGTGCGAGCTCGGAGCGATGGTGCGCTTTACATTTTTTTTTCTATTTATTTTACTTTTTATTTTGACACTGTACCTTAGAAATAAAAGTTTAAACTTTTTTTTTTAATTACAAGGAATTTAAACATTCCTTGTAATAGAAACAAGCAGGGCAGCCACTTTAATGTGAGACCTGGGGTCAAAAAGACCTCAGATCTCACATTTGCACTTAAAAGCAAAAAAAATTTAAAAAAATATCCCCCCCCCCCAAAATGGGCCCTTTAAGGCCAGAGGGCGGAATAGACATTTAACCTCGCTCTGGTCCTCCAAGGGCATAAAGTTGAGTGGGGGCCATCTTGCCTTCACTCCACTTCCTGCCCATCCGATCCGATAATTTCCGCCGCTGCTGATCTCTCTGGTAAGCGGCAGAAACAACTGGAAAGCCACGCCACCCATAACAGTAATCTCGTGGTGAATCCGCCGCTGAGACCACTTTTAAGTGAAAGAGGATTGCCAGCCGTGGATAAATATATGGTATTTAATGTCAAAGTAGTGACGTATATCCACAGTGGGAGGTCCAGAAGTGACTAAAGAGAGATTGGCATGTTGCCAATTTAGGACAAATTGACAGGTTTTCTTTGAAAGCCCACCCCTGGCCTACTGATACTCACATTTCTTTAACTTCCCTGCTGTTCTACCCCTCCATAAATAAAAGTCCTATAAACCAGGAGCTGTTGGAGCTTACACAGGGTTGATGACATCCTTCTCCTTACATGAAATGCATATCCTTGCATGACAGTGTATAGGCCCAGCTATTGGCTGATCAAGCACAACCACTGCATCCTGATAAAAGGTCAATACTCAAAAATACCGGGTATTTCACAAGAACTGCAGGAGCAATGGTGTGCCGGATAGCATGGGAAAGGTGAGTATAGGTTTGGGGATGGGCTTTCAAGAAACTCTTATTATGTTGCCCTAAAAAGTACTGGCTAAACCACGGCTTGCTTTATGCACAGCAGCAGTGTCATGCTGAAACAGTAAAGGGCCTTCCACGCATACTGTTGCTATAAGGTTGAAGCTCATAATTTTCTGAAATGTCTTTGTATGCGCCAGAATTAAAGTACATCTAAAGGCTCTGTGTGACAGTATAAACAGGTCTCAAATCCAGGTACTATGTGATGATAAAGCCGTTAAAATAGGAATAACCTGTGTCCTGTACTGTGTGATTAATATCAAAATAATTTTGACTTCTCTGTAAATTTAATATCTTGGAGTATAATACAGGTCACAGGCTTGATTTTTTTTTTTGGACCTTGGGTTATAGGCCTTCAGGTGACTGGACACTAGCAAAGTTTTGGAGGACACGCTTACAAGAGAGAGACACTATGTCAGTGACCTGTCTGACAGAAGTGACAGCCACCAAGAAGGCTACCATGCAAGAGAGGCCATCCAAGGGAGTTCCCTGGTGGGTTCAAAGGATGGTTTCTGCAGGTCAGAGAGAACCAGGTGCTGTAAGGATGGTTCGATCCTACAAACATCTTAAGTAAAGGTTTAGAGGTTTAGCTAGAGTTTTTTTTTGGAAAGAATGGCCACAACCTCTCCCTTAAGAGCACCTAAGGCCAAGTTCTGTTTAAGCCCTGATTATACTAAGGCCAGAATGCCAAGCACAGAGTAATCTCTTAGTGATTGATGTAGGCTACAGCCATGGTATTGTCCCATTGTACTTGCCCATTGCACATTGTCTCCAAGATGTTGATGGGGAGCTTAGCTTTCTTTATGACCATGTTCCATGAATTGTGAGAAATTGGAACAGTCATCCGTTGTTATTACTGTTATTAGTGTATGGTAGAAACGATTTTCCCATTGCCAAAGCTGGATTGGAATTCCAGAAAGCTAAGAGTGATTTCTCTGTAAAGGAGAAGAGGTCAGTCACCTTAGGAAACTAGCAAAAACACTGAGGGCTCAAAGAGATATGGTGATAAGAGGATACGCAGGTGGGAGATGTCCCTAAAATCTTCATTAGGGATGAGCTTCGTGTTCGAGTCGAACATACGTTCGACTCGAACATCGGCTGTTCGATCGTTCGACGAAGATCGAACGATTTGGGCCGTTCGCGCCAAATTCGAGTGACGCGAACGGCCCACAATGCACTACGCCATCGCAGTGTCATCCAGGCGCTGTGATTGGCCAAGCATGCACTGTGACCCCGCATGCTTGGCCAATCACAGCGCCGGCAGCGAGGAGAGCAATGATTGGCCACAGGCAGGATGCCTGTGGCCAATTATTGCTGAGGGTGTTTAGTACACGCCCCACACTATAAAAGGCCGCCAGCACGGCGGCCTAGTGTAGTGTGTTCCGGAGCAGGGATAGAGCAGCATAGGCAGGGACAGTGACTTTTATTTCTTTCTTGCTTAACCTGGATTCCTTTAGTTTAGGGAAAGAGAAGGATAGGTAGGGAGAGTGTCAGTGTGTTTTGTGCTTGTGCTATATTGTGCTTAAAAAAAAAAATTTTTCTAGGGACAGAAAACTGTAGGTAGGGAGAGTGTGTCAGTTTCTTTCACTGTCAAAGTCCTTGTTTCCAGGGACCTGGAAGGACAGTGAGTGAATTCTCCTTGTGCTAAATTGTGCTTAAAAAAAACATTTTTTCTAGGGACAGAAAACTGTAGGTAGGGAGAGTGTGTCAGTTTCTTTCACTGTCAAAGTCCTTGTTTCCAGGGACCTGGAAGGACAGTGAGTGAATTCTCCTTGTGCTAAATTGTGCTTAAAAAAAACATTTTTTCTAGGGACAGAAAACTGTAGGTAGGGAGAGTGTGTCAGTTTCTTTCACTGTCAAAGTCCTTGTTTCCAGGGACCTGGAAGGACAGTGAGTGAATTCTCCTTGTGCTAAATTGTGCTTAAAAAAAACATTTTTTCTAGGGACAGAAAACTGTAGGTAGGGAGAGTGTGTCAGTTTCTTTCACTGTCAAAGTCCTTGTTTCCAGGGACCTGGAAGGACAGTGAGTGAATTCTCCTTGTGCTAAATTGTGCTTAAAAAAAACATTTTTTCTAGGGACAGAAAACTGTAGGTAGGGAGAGTGTGTCAGTTTCTTTCACTGTCAAAGTCCTTGTTTCCAGGGACCTGGAAGGACAGTGAGTGAATTCTCCTTGTGCTAAATTGTGCTTAAAAAAAACATTTTTTCTAGGGACAGAAAACTGTAGGTAGGGAGAGTGTGTCAGTTTCTTTCACTGTCAAAGTCCTTGTTTCCAGGGACCTGGAAGGACAGTGAGTGAATTCTCCTTGTGCTAAATTGTGCTTAAAAAAAACATTTTTTCTAGGGACAGAAAACTGTAGGTAGGGAGAGTGTGTCAGTTTCTTTCACTGTCAAAGTCCTTGTTTCCAGGGACCTGGAAGGACAGTGAGTGAATTCTCCTTGTGCTAAATTGTGCTTAAAAAAAAACATTTTTTCTAGGGACAGAAAACTGTAGGTAGGGAGAGTGTGTCAGTTTCTTTCACTGTCAAAGTCCTTGTTTCAAGGGACAGAGAAGGACACCTGAAGGTAGCCCTTATTGCTTTTTTCCCATCTCCCTGCAGGCCATCTATTAGAATGTCTGGAAGGCAAACAAGGAGAGGCAGACAGTCAGGAGGCAATAAAAGAGGGCAAGCAGGCTCTGTGTCTGGGGGCAACAGTGCTGGTCGTGGACGCGGTGCATTGTCATCAGCACATGGCCATGGGACACGCTTGTCCTTCTTTTTGGCAGCTGGACATGTTGAGCCACATCATGCCGAAGACTTGGTAGAGTGGATGACCAAGCCCTCCTCCTCCTCCTCATCCTCTCTCACCCAGGCTCAGGGTACTGGAAAAGCAGCTGCCAAAGCGTCCTCTTCCCTGGTATCAATGTCAGACTCATCATCAGTCACTCCTTCCCTAGACCCACCATGTCCTCCTCCTGAGGAGTCCCCCGAACTGTTTCAGCACAGTGTTGGGTACATGCTCCAGGAGGATGCCCAGCGTTTCGAAGGGTCTGATGATGAAACCCAGCTAGAGGAAGGCAGTAGCGTGAGAGCAGACAGAGGGGATGCTCAAGAAGGACACCAATCTGGCAGTCATGTTCCAGCAGCTGCAGCATACTGCCAGATTGGCTCCAGTGATGAGGAGGGAGGTGATGATGAGGTCACTGACTCCACGTGGGTGCCTAATAGGAGAGAGGAGGAGGAGGAGGATGAGGAGGAGGCACATCTCCAACGAGGCAGGATGCCCTTTGGTGGCCAGCGTAAGGGCAGTACACCGACGGAATCACACCGCAGAGCTCCGCCTGTGCAGGGCGCTGCCTCTGCCCGTCATTCAAAAAGTTCTTTGGTGTGGGCCTTTTTTGAGGCTAGTGCATCAGATCGCACAGCTGCTGTTTGCAACATATGTCTCAAGCGTATATCGCGTGGCCAAAACATCAGCCGCTTGGGTACCACATGCCTGACCAGACATATGTTGACCTGCCATGCAGCTCGTTGGCAAGCCTACCTGAAAGACCCACACCAAAGAACAAAGCGGACCTCTCCTTGCACCGCATCAGCTGGGATCTCCAACCCCACTATAACTTCAGTCCTCTCTGAAACATGCACTGAGAGGAATGAAGGTGTAGAATTAGGTGTGTCACAGCCAAGTACTTGCGGCCACTCTGCTAGCAGTACACCGACGTCCGATTCTAGCAGGCAAATTTCCCTGCCCCAGCTGCTGGACCGTCGAAAGAAGTTCACTCCCAGCCATCCACATGCCCAGCGGTTGAATGCTAGCTTGGCTAAATTGCTAGCGCTTCAACTGCTGCCTTTTCAGTTGGTAGACTCGGCCCCCTTCCGTGAGTTTGTGCAATGTGCGGTTCCTCAGTGGCAGGTTCCCAAACGCCACTTTTTCTCACGGAAGGCTATTCCGGCTCTCTACCGGCATGTGGAAGGCAATGTCTTGGCCTCGCTGGACAGGGCGGTCAGCGGTAAGGTGCATATTACCGCTGACTCATGGTCCAGCAGGCATGGACAGGGACGTTACCTTTCTTTCACGGCCCATTGGGTCACTCTTTTGGCAGCTGGGAAGGATGCAGGACAAGGTGCAGTAGTGTTGGAGGTTGTCCCACCGCCACGCCTCCAAAATGCTACTACTGGTTGTGACACACCTCTCTCCTCCACCCCCTCCTCTTCTTCTTCCTCCATGGCCTCTTCCTGTGGTTTGTCCTATGAACCAGCGGTGCTCCGTAGCCGTTCACGGGGCTACGCAAGTACGCAGGCAAAAAGATGCCATGCCGTGCTTGCGCTGGTGTGTTTGGGGGACAGAAGCCACACTGGGGCAGAGGTCCTGTCTGCTCTGCAGGGCCAGGCCGAGAGGTGGTTGACGCCACGCCAGCTTAAGCCAGGAATGGTGGTTTGCGACAATGGCACCAACCTCCTCTCCGCCCTCCGACAGGGACAACTGACCCATGTGCCCTGTGTGGCTCACGTCCTTAACCTGGTGGTGCAGCGGTTCTTGGGCAGGTACCCGGGCTTACAGGATGTCCTGAGGCAGGCCAGGAAAGTCTGTGTGCATTTCCGCAGATCTTATAATGCCAGTGCTCGCCTGGCTGAGCTGCAAAAGGAGTTGAACCTGCCCAAGAACCGCCTTATATGTGACATGCCCACCAGGTGGAACTCAACGTTGGCCATGCTGCAGCGGCTGCACACGCAGCAGAGGGCCATCAATGAGTACCTGTGCGACTACGGCACCAGGACAGGGTCAGGGGAGCTTGGTTTTTTTTCTCCACGCCAGTGGGGCATGATCAGGGATGCATGCACTGTCCTGGCACCATTTGAGGAGGCCACGAGGATGGTGAGCAGTGACAGTGCATGCATCAGTGACACTGTACCTCTTGTCCACCTGTTGGAGCACACGCTGCGTGGAATAATGGACAGGGCACTTGAGGCAGAACAGAGGCAGGAAGAGGAGGACTTCCTTGCCTCTCAAGGCCCCCTTTACCCAGACAGTGTTCCTTCTGTCCCATCCATCGCACAGGAAGAGGAGGAGGAGGAGGAGGATTGTGTCAGCATGGAGGTGGAGGCTGGCACTCAGCATCATCAGCAGCAGTCTTTTAGGGATGATTTACAGTCCCAAGAAACCAGTGGACTTGTACGTGGCTGGGAGGAGGTGGCTGCGGATCATGTCGTCCTTAGTGACCCAGAGGACTCCGGACCAAATGCCTCAGCAAACCTACGCTGCATGGCCTCCCTGATCCTGCAAAGTCTGCGGAAGGATCCTCGTATTCTTCGGATCAAGGAGAGGGACCATTACTGGCTGGCCACTCTCCTTGATCCACGGTACAAGGGTAAGGTTGCGGACCTTATGTTACCGTCGCAGAGGGAGCAGAGGATGAGACAACTCCGGGAGGCCTTGCAGAAAGGTCTGTGCAACGCGTTCCCAGAGACTGGGAGGTTACAAACTCCTGGTCCTGGACAACGAGTTGCTGAGGCTTCGGCCAGTCAAAGAAGGAGCGGTGGGGAAGGTGGCCGTCTGACCGATGCGTTCAGACAATTCTTTAGTCCGCAGCCCCAAAGTATGATCGGTTCCAGCAACCATCGCCAGCGTCTGATAAACATGGTGCAGGAATATCTAGGGGCAAGGTCAGACTTGGACACCTTCCCCACCGAAAATCCTCTGGCTTACTGGGTCTTGAGGATGGATCACTGGCCAGAGCTTGCACAGTATGCAATTGAGCTACTGGCCTGTCCTGCATCCAGCGTTCTTTCGGAACGCACATTCAGTGCTGCTGGAGGATTTGTCACGGATCACAGGGTGCGCCTGTCCACCGACTCGGTTGATCGACTGACTTTCATCAAGATGAACCAGTCTTGGATCACCACCAGCTACCACACACCTGATGCTGATATAACAGACTAATTGATTTTAACATGTCACATCCCTTCAAGACTGATGCTGATGCTGAGTGCCTGTGCTGTTATGTTGACTGGCTATCCTCCTCCTCCGAGTCCTCAATGATACGATTGATGATGATAGCTTGGAAGATCATTTTTGTTTATGGGTGCCGCCACCAGTGGCTAAGGCCCAATTTTTCAGCCCCTGTTTTACAGGGGCGTGTAATTACAATTTTTTTAGCAATAATTTGCCATAGGGCTCATTGCTGTGCTCCAAGTACAGTATCTGTGAGGGGTTGAAGTGTTGTGGCACCAGTGCCTAAGGCCCAATTTTTCAGCCCCTGTTTAACAGGGGCGTGTCATTACAATTTTTGAAGCAATACTTTGCAACAGGGCTCATTGCTGTGTCCTCAAGTACAGTATCTGTGAGGGGTTGTAGTGTTGTGCCACCAGTGCCTAAGGCCCAATTTTTCAGCCCCTGTTCAACAGGGGCATGCAATTACAATTCTTGATCTAATAATTCACAGCAGGGTCCATTGCTGCACCCACCAAGAGTAACTCTGAGGGCTTACAGTCTTGTGGCAACGCCACCACCACCACCACCACGAAAGGCCCAATTTTTCAGCCCCTGTTCAAAAGGGGCATGTAATTACAATTCTTGATCTAATAATTCACAGCAGGGCCCATTGCTGCACCCACCAAGAGTAACTGTCAGGGCTTACAGTGTTGTGGCACCAGCACCACCATCAAAGCCCCAATTTTTACTACCACTGTTCAACAATTATATGTAATTAAAATTCCTGATATAATAGTTGACAGCAGGGCGTTCCAGCACCAACCAAGAGTAACTGAGTGCTTACAGTGTTGTGCCAACACCAACAACTAAGGGGCCTATTTCTGCAGAGTATATACGGCAGGTCCCTACTTTCAAACATCCAACTTACAAACGACTCCTACTTGCAAACGAAAGAAGACAACAGGAAGTGAGAGGAAATCTACCCCTAGAAAGGAAAATTCTCTCCTGTAAGAATAAATATGGGAGAAAGGGGTCTCATCTGTACTGATGCTTTATCAGCAATCCTTGTTTCAAGAAAAACACCACATTTCAAAAAGAGTTGTCATTGGGACGGAAAGTGAGGTGAAATGTTCTGAACAGGGGCACAGACAGCAAAACAAATGTTACAGGGGTGATAACCCTTACCTATGTTTCCCAAAAAGTTTAAAAATAGATTTTTGGGCTGGAGCTACACTTCAACAATGTACCTGTTCAAAATTACAAACAGATTCTACATAAGAACAAACCTACAGTCCCTGTCTTGTATGCACCGCCTGTATACGGCTGTTCAGAGTATATAGGGCCTTTTTTATTTTATGTGCGGGGTTCCCCTTAATATCCATACAAGACCCAAAGGGGCTGGTAATGGGCTGGGGTAGGGGGGGGGGGTCATGGGGTAGCTATGCCATTTTTCTTAAAGAATTTCATCCATATTACCGGGACCAGACATTACATTAAAGCCGCAAGCAGTTTTAAATGGCTTTTTTTTCCTTTAGAAGTGTCATTTTGTGCAGGGACAGTTCTAAACACGGGAAACATGTGGCACTTCACAGGCATACTTTAGACACCCCCCAGGTACGATATTTAAAGGAATATTTGACTTTTTTTTTTTCACTTTATGCATCATTAAAATGACTTCTCCCGAAAAACGACCGTTTTTAAAACTTCTTTTTGCATTGATACATGTCCCCTGGTGCAGAACCCGGGTTCCCAAACCCTATTTATGACAATAACATGCATAATAGTTGTTATAATTAGCACTTTAGAATTCGAACGTTCGCATCCATTGTATTTAATAGGGTTCTAATGTTCGTTCGAACTTTCGGTCCGTTCGCGGGTTCTGGTGCGAACCGAACCCGGGGGTGTTCGGCTCATCACTAATCTTCATCAGTGACCAATCATCTGAATGTACCAACCTATAACCCAGGGTCTATGAATACAAAGCCTGTGTCCTGTACTGTACAATTAAGTTATTCTTTTACTTCCTCTGAGTCAGCCAAATACTTCAATTGTGTCTCACACATTCCCCTTCCTGGACACTGCAGCTAACATTGGGAGGGTTTCACCAGCAAAGTTGGCTCTGCCAATCCAAAATACAGTGGGCAGGATGAGGTGTGACCAGCTGCTGACTGACAAAGCTACAGGCATATGAAACAGCAGTGAACATGCTGACAGCCACTCCACTTGTAACATCTTATCCCTCTCTAGTACAACCAGCCACAGCCTTCACTGCTTTGAACTCGGGAGCATCATTGTCCCCCACCACTGGAAGATGCATTAGGTGGACTTCTTCACAGGCAGTGCTCAATAGGTATTTGTGGGACTTTTGCAGGGGGAGTAAGATAAAACTGTGAGTGCACGTGCACTTACAATTAAAGTAGTTGTAAAGGCAGAAGTTTTTTTTATCTTAATGCATTCTATGCATTAAGATAAAAAGCCTTCTGTGTGCAGCAGCCCCCTAACACTTACCTGAGCCCCATCTAGATCCAGCAATGTTGTAGGATTGTCCTGGACTGCCCAGGACTCCACCCCTTATTGGCTAAGACAGCAGCGTGGCGCCATTAGCTCCCGCTGCTGTCAATCAGAGTTAGTCAGCCAACGGGGAGAGAAAGGGGGGCCGGGCCACGGCTCCGTGTCTGAATGGACACAGGGAGCTGTGGCTCGCCTCAGGTGCCCCAATAGCTAGCTGCTTGCTGTGGGGGCATTCAACAGGAGGGAGGGGCCAGGAGCACTGGAGAGGGACCAGAGAAGAGGATTGCAGCTGCTCTGTGCAAAACCACTACACAGAGCAGGTAAGTGTGACATATTTGTTATTTTTAACTTAAAAAAATGAGACTTTACAATCACTTAAAGTTCTGCAGCATGTATTTTTTAATGGGAGGCCATAGATCTACTTTAACAGTAATCTTCACTGGAAACACCTGAACTCAATAATCTGGAGAGGTGTCCACATACCTGTGGTCATATGGTGTACATAGAGGCTTCATGAATTTATTTATTTACATTTTACCATGGTAGCAGTAACATGATTGCAAAAATGTGCACTGCTACCATGACAATATGTAAGCAATAAACACCAAAAAAATAATGGAAGAACAAAAACGCTAAAAACGCACATTACGGTTTAGTGCCAAGGCACAGCCCACATGGTCCCCTCACTTACAACCACGGTTCCTAGATAACAAACACATGCATAGGTGTGCATAGGTGTGCGCAGCCTATTGCATTAGGGTGTGCACCCCAAATGTATTAAAACATAGACGGTGTTAGTAAGGCAGTGGACCTGTCAGTATGGGAGAGGTTGGTGTCAGTAGTTTTTTATTTTTATTATTATTTATTTATTTATTTTTACTATTTTCTTTTAGGGGCCCCGTTTGGGAACTTTGGGGAAATACCAGCAGGGGGAATCTTTGCCACACAGGGTGATTAGGGTGTGCCCAGGCACACCCCTTGCACACGCCTATCAACACATGGATCCTCTGAAGCACAGGTTTTTTTCTGCCTAACTCCGACGCTGAGGAACGCACTGGTCCTGGGTTTTTTTTACAGCTTAAAAACGTCTATGCTATTTGCAGCTCAAAAACGTCTAGGTAGGCATGAAGCTATAGACTAACATGGACAGGCGTTTTTAAGCTGTAAAAAACGCTCAAAAACGCAGCTGTAAAAACGTCCGTGGCCATGAGGCCTTAGATTTAACAGTTTCATTCCTGGCACATGCAGGGAAAATTAACTGTCACATTGCTTGTGCTCACAACCGAATTGTCAAACCATCAAATGGCTGGTCATAACTGATCACATGTGCAGCACCATGGCAGATGAAGATTAAACAAGATGGCACCTTTCATGGCTGAAAATGATAGGGGGGTCTAGTTCCACTTTAACTAGGCCCTAATGCAGTGATGAACCTTGTCACCCCAGATGTTTTGGAACTACATTTCCCATGAAGCTCTGGGAAATGTAGTTCCAAAACATCTGGGGTGCCAAGGTTCACCATCACTGCCCTAAGGCCTTGTTCACACCATGGTGCAGAGAGGTCTGATTTTCTGCGCAGTAATCTGTGACGTGTATGCAGTTTTCTGCATGGAAAAAAAACTGACATGACATCAACATTGGTGTGCATAGGGCACATAACTGACGTGCATGAAAACTGATGTCAACCATAGCTTACAAGTTTGGGACTCTGTGCGGTACTCCGCTTGCCTCATGTTGCCCTTTCTGCCCTTGCTCCCAATCACTAATAATCCTCTTTTTCCCCCTGGTCTGGCATTCTCTTGGAGGGTCGCTAATGGATTCTCACATGTTCGACACTTGCTAACCACCAGATCACTTCCCACATGGGCTTCACTTTGGGAGACCCATGACGTACCAGAAGAGAAGCGCTTCCGCTACCTCCAACTTCAGCATTGGCTTACCTCGCTGCGGACTGCTACGTACCCGTTCCAGAAAACCACGTTCAAGCACATCTGCCTGCACTCTCCGGGATCCCCAGGCCTCATCTCGACTCTAAGGAACAAGAAAAGTGCACCTACTACTCACATGACAGCAGTGAGATACATGCAAGTATGGGCTGCAGAGTCACTATGTCGTCCGGGGCTCCATGCAGTGTGTGGGGAGCGTTGTAGGGCTCGGTGGAAGCCGGCTGGGTTGGAATTCACCCCGTAGCGGCGTGCGTCTCAGGGGCGAATTCCAGCCCAGCCGGCTTCCACCGAGCCCTACAACGCTCCCCACGGAACAGCACGGATTGTCCAGCATCTGAGGAGATTACACACTGCACAGACCCCCGGACGACATAGTGACTCTGCAGCCCATATTTACTATATGTGTGTATCTCACTGCTGTCATGTGAGTAGCCATTTGGCTGATTTTTACTAATAAATTGTATCCTTGTTTTTACATACTGCACTTAGTAGGCGCACTTTTCTTGTTCCTTATTTGCCATTTCCGAGTCTGCTTCACTCTCAAGGTGCTGCCAACGGTGTCGATGTATTCTTTTTTTTTTTTTTAAAGGGTAAATTTTATTCATTTTTTTTTTTCCAGAAAAAATAATTCCACAAAGCATAATCAGTACATAGGAGATAATCTCTCGGATATCAAAACAGCAACCAATACTCATAATATCAGTAACATGTAGCTAAGACACATATTAGACAGATGTTGGTTAATCATCTGAACGCGGGGCCAACCCCCCCCCCCCCCCCCCCCCATCTCCAGGTATATACCCCTACGTATGCTTATATGGAGAAGGAATATGCGAATAACAACATCAAAGGAAGAGAAAAAAACTAAAACGTAAACAAAACCATAACAGGAGGGGAACCCAAGACCATAAGAACATCATGACTTAGATTTTTCCACCTTTAGAGGCCAAACTGTATGAGCAACATACCCATGTTACCGTCTGGCATGTCCCACTGAAGATGAGCATGATCCCTCTAGGGTCTGTCCAGACCACCACACACCTCTATCTCTCCTGACACTGATTTGATCCATCCAGCCCATACTTTGTTAAATTATTTCGGACACCCCCTGGAAATGTAAGTTAACTTATATTTTGGGAGGGCTCCATTAACCAGGTCAATCCAGTAGTGGAGCGACGGAGGCCTATCATCCTTCCACTTCAAAGCCAATGCTTTCTTAGCATGGAAGAAAAAAGTTCTCAAAAGAGTCTTTTTAGCGTCTGACAATTCCTCATCCCCAAAGACACCCAGTATGCATCTGGCCGGATCACATATATTCGGGAGAGCCAGTCTCTCCTCCGAGAATGACATAACACTCGACCAGAATCCCCTCACCTGCGGACATAGCCATACCATATGAAAGAAATCACCTATCTCCACCCCACATCTGTTGCACTCAGGAGATTCCGCCCTGCCCATCTTATGAAGCTGCTTCAAAGTGTAATACACTCGATGCAGGGAGTTAAAGTGAATGACTTTATCTCTGGCTGAAATCGCCAACGGCAACAATGATGTGGTGACTGCAGCCCAAGATTCCTCAGTGAGAGCTTGGATATCACCTCTCCACTGCACCTCCACCCGTTCCATCCTAGGGGATGAGGATGTCATTAAGGAGAAATAATATCTCCATACTAGTTTTGAGTGGTCTTCCTCCAGTAACTGTTTCTCTAGTTCTGAGTTTTTCAGCTGGACCTCCCGCAAACCAAATTGAGCCGCTACAGCATGGCGCAGCTGAAGATACCTATAAAAGTATTGTTGGGGCACTTATATTCAATATAAAGGTCCCTGAATGTCCTAAAAGTCTGGTTCCTGAACAGTTGATGCAGATACCATACCATACTGAGCCCAGCATGCCCCATCAGTGATTTTACAGATCTCTGCGAGTTGAGGATTATACCACAAAGGTGCGTTAGGGGAGAGAGAGTTAGCGGGCCACCCCCCGTTCGTTTGTTACATATGTGAAAATTTTTATAAGAGAGTTTAAGAATCTCTATGCCTTGAGGCGGATATGGGCCATTCCTGTATATTACATTAATGAGTGCCTCAAACTAGTGCATCAGGGCCGCCTGAGTCTCCACCGAAGCCACCTCCATCTTGGAGAAAAACCACCAGTGGATATGTGTCAGCTGTGCTGCCAAGTAGTAGCACTGTAAATTTGGTAATGCCAGTCCTCCACTCTGGACTGGTAAAAACAGAGTATCCAGGGATACCCGTGGTGGCCTATTGCCCCAGAGGAAAGAGGTTAAGATGGAATTGATTTCCATGAACAATTTTTTGGGGACATATATTGGGGCATGCCACAACACATACAGAAATCTAGGTAGGTAGATCATCTTAAATATGTTAATACGACCTAGGAGGCCGAGGGGCAGCTTGGACAAGGTCTGTAAGTTATCCTTCAGGCGCACCATCATTGGGCGTAAGGTATTTTTTATATACACCTTCACCGGCAGCTGCACCTCAACCCCCAGGTACCGAAATTTAGAAACAACCTTCAAAGGGACCTCAGCTGGGAGATTCGGGGTATATTCAGAGTTGACAGGGAAAATCACTGATTTATCCCGTCTATGTATTCCTAATCACATGTATGGACTTTCTACTTTTTTTATATATATCGGGACATTATTATTGCCATCTACTTTTTTATATACCGTATATCGGGACATTATTATTGCCATCTCCAGACTATTGTGTGTAAATTACACGCTCTGCATTCATTTCAGTTTTTATTTCAGTTTTTATCATCACTATATAATAACACTGTGCTGTGTTTTTGGTCTCTCTCTTGCGCCATCTTCCTGTTTGTACTCATCTTGACTCTCTATGTTTCTCTGAATAATCGTTCATCTCGTAGCTCAGTGGGAACGAGATTTGGCGACTGAAATAGACTTAGCGGACTGGAGCGCGGCCTGGTCTTCTGTGGCCAAATGCTTGTGTAATACAGCCTCCTTGGAGACGGCATATAAGGTGCTCCTACACTGGTATTGGGTCCCATTGCCAATTGGGTATTGCCCATGCCAATCCATCTTACAGTGATGGCTTTTTCCGGAGTTGTGGGCATCGGGGTGATGTTATACATATATCATGGAAATGTCCTAGACATCGGCTTCTGGTCTCGGTATTTGGTCTCCTATTCACGTTGTTTCACCTGCCCGTACCAAAAGAGGCTAAGTTTGCCTTATTACACTGTCCAATTCCAAGCCTGTTTTCTTATCAGTGGAAATTTGCCTCCTACCTATTTCTGTCAACCAAAAGAACCATTGCCCAAGTCTAGAAAAAGCTTTCTGTCCCCTTTTCAAGGGTGAAAGAAAGATCGCATGACAGCATTGATGCTTAGCAAACAGATGTTAAGCATCCGCGGGGATACTCATGCCAAGTTCCTCAAAATCTGGGAACCATGGCTGTCATATGCCATTCCTACCCTTCCCCCAGCTAGCTTGGGCCGCTTGTGATGGATGGTCCAGATGTTCCCAAGCCCTTCCCCTTTTCCCATTTCGTGGTCCCCATCCTTCTGGCCTCCCTTTCTTTCCTAGACTCCCCTATCCCTTCTCTAGTTCCTTACTCAGTAGGTGAGCGACCTCCCTCTCTTTAGCTTCACCTTTCTGCTTAACTTTCTTCTGTTTTCTGCTCCCCTATCCTTGTTAATTCAGTTTTGGCTGTACGTTGCACCACCTTTTGTTTTTTGCTGGGCCTAGGGGGGTGCCCTGTAGTTATGGGGAGCCTCTCTGGGGCCCCTGGATCCTAATGGTATCATTCACACTTAAATTTACTACTGTTGCGTTAGCTCTCATTTTTTCGGTTAGTGTCGCTTTATTTTTGCCCTTCTTATGAGCCAATACCTGTTCTAACTTCAATGCTAGCCCTTTCATATTAACCACTTGTTAAAAACTGAATAAAAAAACGATTGAAACAGAAACTTATGTCAACGTGCATAAAAACTCACTGAAAAGTGAACGAAAACTGATGTGAAATTGATGTCTCTGCAAGTGAAAGCTACACGGTTTTCCTTTCAGTTCCCATCAGTTTTCATGTACGTATGGTGTGAACGAGCCCTGAAGGCAATGTACTGACATCTCTGTACAACCCAATACATTTATCAACTGCAACATGTTTTTCCCCTCATTGGAGAAAATGTATGAACATCTGAAACTAGGATTGATGATAAATGAATGCATACATTGTGAAGTCACGATATGGTGATGCTTTGGGGGGGGGGGGGCGCGCTCCCTAATGTATGCAAACACCTCTTTCATATACAGTGTTATTGTTAGTACATTGGACTTCAAACATTGAATGGATTTGCATTCTATACTACAAATCTCATGGGAGTGTTATGCCGCATACACACGGCCGGACTTTGCCATGGGCATGCCATGGGCAAAACTCCGTCGAAATTTCCGACGGAAATATAGAGAACCTGCTCTCTAAGTCCTTCGGAAATTACGACAGGAAAAGTCAGATGGGGCATACACATGGTCGGAATATCCGATTAAAAGCTCCCATTGGACTTTTTCCATCGGCATAAGTCTGTGGGCAGATGTTTGGTATAGTTTTGATGAGCTGCATCACTGCACCATTTTTGCACACAGTTTTCCAGCTGGAACACCTTGGGGTTCATTTACTAAAACTGGAGTGCAAAATTTGCTGCAGCTCTACATGGTAGCCAATCAGCTTGTTCAATTAAGCTTTGCCAAAAAACCTGAAAGCTGATTGGTTTCTATGCAGAGCTGCTCCAGACTGCACACTCCAGTTTTAGTAAATCAACCCCCTTGTCTCACTGATTATGCATGCATTGTAAAAATCAGGAACACTGAGTAGATTCACGTTTTAGGGTACACTTGTAGATGATTCCCACTTTTTGTTGGTGTTTTTAATTGTTCAGTTCTTTCATAATTTTGCACACATATCTATGCATTCGGGTTACAGCTTTCTTACGCTAGTGTATATAGTGTAATCTTAAAACTTTGTAGGAGGCTGCACACGATTATTGTGATAGCCGCAGAAAGTGTTTTTGTTGGATGTATTCAATGATACTTTACTACTTTGTTGCTATGTGCCATAATGAAGACTTATCTTCCTCTTGTGAATAACAATATTTCAACAACCCTGAGAATCTATGGAGGCAATAAAGCACCATGGTGGTGGCTCTCTATCTGGTCACCTATTATTAATATCAGAGTGCTCCCTCACTCCCTAAGTGTGGCCAGAGGGTGAAGTGGCTGGGAGCACAGAAAAAATAGATCTCCTTACCACTTCCCTTCTATAGGGGCATTAAGCACTTAGACCAGGAAACAACTTGCTGAGTATTCAGATTCCTCTGGGTCAAACCTTGGGTCAGTTAAAGAGTATACCCAAAAGGGAACCACATGAAGAAGGTGCAAAATATAAACCAAAATCTGTAATAAAAGACTGTTAAAAGTTCAAATAATTACTCCTGGTGCTCACAATCTTATACAGTCTTTCTCAACCTTTTTACTCCAGAGGAACCCTTGAAATCATTTCAGGTCTCGAGGAACCCTTACTAAAACCAATTCATTGGTGGTCAGTGAAAAAAAATGCCCCTTACATTTGTGGTCATGCGGAATAAGGCAGCCCTTACAGTGGCGGTAAAAATGCAATCCCTATGGATGGCTTAAAAGATTGTTGATTTCATGCAACTGGCTCTACCAACAGAACTTTGCAGACACCTTAAGATAAGAGGTCAATCATCCACAGCTCCAGGAACCCCCTATCAACCTTTGGAGTAGGGATGAGCTTCGTGTTCGAGTCGAACATACGTTCGACTCGAACATTGGCTGTTCGATCGTTCGACGAAGATCGAACGATTTGGGCCGTTCGCGCCAAATTCGAGTGACGCGAACGGCCCACAATGCACTACGCCATCGCAGTGTCATCCAGGCGCTGTGATTGGCCAAGCATGCACTGTGACCCCGCATGCTTGGCCAATCACAGCGCCGGCAGCGAGGAGAGCAATGATTGGCCACAGGCAGGATGCCTGTGGCCAATTATTGCTGAGGGTGTTTAGTACACGCCCCACACTATAAAAGGCCGCCAGCACGGCGGCCTAGTGTAGTGTGTTCCGGAGCAGGGATAGAGTAGCATAGGCAGGGACAGTGACTGTTATTTCTTTCTTGCTTAACCTGGATTCCTTTAGTTTAGGGAAAGAGAAGGATAGGTAGGGAGAGTGTCAGTGTGTTTTGTGCTTCTGCTATAGTGTGCTTAAAAAAAACATTTATTCTAGGGACAGAAAACTCTAGGTAGGGACAGTGTCAGTTTCTTTCACTCTGCAAGTCCTTGTTTCCAGGGACCTGTAAGGACAGTGAGTTAATTGTCCTTGTGCTATATTGTGCTTAAAAAAAACATTTATTCTAGGGACAGAAAACTCTAGGTAGGGACAGTGTCAGTTTCTTTCACTCTGCAAGTCCTTGTTTCCAGGGACCTGTAAGGACAGTGAGTTAATTTTCCTTGTGCTATATTGTGATTAAAAAAAACATTTTTTCTAGGGACAGAAAACTGTAGGTAGGGAGAGTGTTTTTTTTCTTTCACTCTGCAAGTCCTTGTTTCCAGGGACCTGTAAGGACAGTGAGTTAATTGTCCTTGTGCTATATTGTGCTTAAAAAAAACATTTATTCTAGGGACAGAAAACTCTAGGTAGGGACAGTGTCAGTTTCTTTCACTCTGCAAGTCCTTGTTTCCAGGGACCTGTAAGGACAGTGAGTTAATTGTCCTTGTGCTATATTGTGATTAAAAAAAACATTTATTCTAGGGACAGAAAACTCTAGGTAGGGACAGTGTCAGTTTCTTTCACTCTGCAAGTCCTTGTTTCCAGGGACCTGTAAGGACAGTGAGTTAATTTTCCTTGTGCTATATTGTGATTAAAAAAAACATTTTTTCTAGGGACAGAAAACTGTAGGTAGGGAGAGTGTTTTTTTTCTTTCACTCTGCAAGTCCTTGTTTCCAGGGACCTGTAAGGACAGTGAGTTAATTGTCCTTGTGCTATATTGTGCTTAAAAAAAACATTTATTCTAGGGACAGAAAACTCTAGGTAGGGACAGTGTCAGTTTCTTTCACTCTGCAAGTCCTTGTTTCCAGGGACCTGTAAGGACAGTGAGTTAATTTTCCTTGTGCTATATTGTGATTAAAAAAAACATTTATTCTAGGGACAGAAAACTCTAGGTAGGGACAGTGTCAGTTTCTTTCACTCTGCAAGTCCTTGTTTCCAGGGACCTGTAAGGACAGTGAGTTAATTTTCCTTGTGCTATATTGTGATTAAAAAAAACATTTATTCTAGGGACAGAAAACTCTAGGTAGGGACAGTGTCAGTTTCTTTCACTCTGCAAGTCCTTGTTTCCAGGGACCTGTAAGGACAGTGAGTTAATTTTCCTTGTGCTATATTGTGATTAAAAAAAACATTTATTCTAGGGACAGAAAACTCTAGGTAGGGACAGTGTCAGTTTCTTTCACTCTGCAAGTCCTTGTTTCCAGGGACCTGTAAGGACAGTGAGTTAATTTTCCTTGTGCTATATTGTGATTAAAAAAAACATTTTTTCTAGGGACAGAAAACTGTAGGTAGGGAGAGTGTTTTTTTTCTTTCACTCTGCAAGTCCTTGTTTCCAGGGACCTGTAAGGACAGTGAGTTAATTTTCCTTGTGCTATATTGTGATTAAAAAAAACATTTTTTCTAGGGACAGAAAACTCTAGGTAGGGAGAGTGTTTTTTTTCTTTCACTCTGCAAGTCCTTGTTTCCAGGGACCTGTAAGGACAGTGAGTTAATTGTCCTTGTGCTATATTGTGCTTAAAAAAAACATTTTTTCTAGGGACAGAAAACTCTAGGTAGGGAGAGTGTTTTTTTTTTTTCACTCTGCAAGTCCTTGTTTCCAGGGACCTGTAAGGACAGTGAGTTAATTGTCCTTGTGCTATATTGTGCTTAAAAAAAACATTTATTCTAGGGACAGAAAACTCTAGGTAGGGACAGTGTCAGTTTCTTTCACTCTGCAAGTCCTTGTTTCCAGGGACCTGTAAGGACAGTGAGTTAATTTTCCTTGTGCTATATTGTGATTAAAAAAAACATTTATTCTAGGGACAGAAAACTCTAGGTAGGGACAGTGTCAGTTTCTTTCACTCTGCAAGTCCTTGTTTCCAGGGACCTGTAAGGACAGTGAGTTAATTTTCCTTGTGCTATATTGTGATTAAAAAAAACATTTTTTCTAGGGACAGAAAACTGTAGGTAGGGAGAGTGTTTTTTTTCTTTCACTCTGCAAGTCCTTGTTTCCAGGGACCTGTAAGGACAGTGAGTTAATTTTACTTGTGCTATATTGTGCTTAAAAAAAACATTTTTTCTAGGGACAGAAAACTGTAGGTAGGGAGAGTGTTTTTTTTCTTTCACTCTGCAAGTCCTTGTTTCCAGGGACCTGTAAGGACAGTGAGTTAATTTTCCTTGTGCTATATTGTGATTAAAAAAAACATTTATTCTAGGGACAGAAAACTCTAGGTAGGGACAGTGTCAGTTTCTTTCACTCTGCAAGTCCTTGTTTCCAGGGACCTGTAAGGACAGTGAGTTAATTTTCCTTGTGCTATATTGTGATTAAAAAAAACATTTATTCTAGGGACAGAAAACTCTAGGTAGGGACAGTGTCAGTTTCTTTCACTCTGCAAGTCCTTGTTTCCAGGGACCTGTAAGGACAGTGAGTTAATTTTCCTTGTGCTATATTGTGATTAAAAAAAACATTTTTTCTAGGGACAGAAAACTGTAGGTAGGGAGAGTGTTTTTTTTCTTTCACTCTGCAAGTCCTTGTTTCCAGGGACCTGTAAGGACAGTGAGTTAATTTTCCTTGTGCTATATTGTGATTAAAAAAAACATTTTTTCTAGGGACAGAAAACTCTAGGTAGGGAGAGTGTTTTTTTTCTTTCACTCTGCAAGTCCTTGTTTCCAGGGACCTGTAAGGACAGTGAGTTAATTGTCCTTGTGCTATATTGTGCTTAAAAAAAACATTTATTCTAGGGACAGAAAACTCTAGGTAGGGACAGTGTCAGTTTCTTTCACTCTGCAAGTCCTTGTTTCCAGGGACCTGTAAGGACAGTGAGTTAATTTTCCTTGTGCTATATTGTGATTAAAAAAAACATTTATTCTAGGGACAGAAAACTCTAGGTAGGGACAGTGTCAGTTTCTTTCACTCTGCAAGTCCTTGTTTCCAGGGACCTGTAAGGACAGTGAGTTAATTTTCCTTGTGCTATATTGTGATTAAAAAAAACATTTATTCTAGGGACAGAAAACTCTAGGTAGGGACAGTGTCAGTTTCTTTCACTCTGCAAGTCCTTGTTTCCAGGGACCTGTAAGGACAGTGAGTTAATTTTCCTTGTGCTATATTGTGATTAAAAAAAACATTTATTCTAGGGACAGAAAACTCTAGGTAGGGACAGTGTCAGTTTCTTTCACTCTGCAAGTCCTTGTTTCCAGGGACCTGTAAGGACAGTGAGTTAATTTTCCTTGTGCTATATTGTGATTAAAAAAAACATTTTTTCTAGGGACAGAAAACTGTAGGTAGGGAGAGTGTTTTTTTTCTTTCACTCTGCAAGTCCTTGTTTCCAGGGACCTGTAAGGACAGTGAGTTAATTTTCCTTGTGCTATATTGTGATTAAAAAAAACATTTTTTCTAGGGACAGAAAACTCTAGGTAGGGAGAGTGTTTTTTTTCTTTCACTCTGCAAGTCCTTGTTTCCAGGGACCTGTAAGGACAGTGAGTTAATTGTCCTTGTGCTATATTGTGCTTAAAAAAAACATTTTTTCTAGGGACAGAAAACTCTAGGTAGGGAGAGTGTTTTTTTTTTTTCACTCTGCAAGTCCTTGTTTCCAGGGACCTGTAAGGACAGTGAGTTAATTGTCCTTGTGCTATATTGTGCTTAAAAAAAACATTTATTCTAGGGACAGAAAACTCTAGGTAGGGACAGTGTCAGTTTCTTTCACTCTGCAAGTCCTTGTTTCCAGGGACCTGTAAGGACAGTGAGTTAATTTTCCTTGTGCTATATTGTGATTAAAAAAAACATTTATTCTAGGGACAGAAAACTCTAGGTAGGGACAGTGTCAGTTTCTTTCACTCTGCAAGTCCTTGTTTCCAGGGACCTGTAAGGACAGTGAGTTAATTTTCCTTGTGCTATATTGTGATTAAAAAAAACATTTTTTCTAGGGACAGAAAACTGTAGGTAGGGAGAGTGTTTTTTTTCTTTCACTCTGCAAGTCCTTGTTTCCAGGGACCTGTAAGGACAGTGAGTTAATTTTACTTGTGCTATATTGTGCTTAAAAAAAACATTTTTTCTAGGGACAGAAAACTGTAGGTAGGGAGAGTGTTTTTTTTCTTTCACTCTGCAAGTCCTTGTTTCCAGGGACCTGTAAGGACAGTGAGTTAATTTTCCTTGTGCTATATTGTGATTAAAAAAAACATTTATTCTAGGGACAGAAAACTCTAGGTAGGGACAGTGTCAGTTTCTTTCACTCTGCAAGTCCTTGTTTCCAGGGACCTGTAAGGACAGTGAGTTAATTTTCCTTGTGCTATATTGTGATTAAAAAAAACATTTATTCTAGGGACAGAAAACTCTAGGTAGGGACAGTGTCAGTTTCTTTCACTCTGCAAGTCCTTGTTTCCAGGGACCTGTAAGGACAGTGAGTTAATTTTCCTTGTGCTATATTGTGATTAAAAAAAACATTTTTTCTAGGGACAGAAAACTGTAGGTAGGGAGAGTGTTTTTTTTCTTTCACTCTGCAAGTCCTTGTTTCCAGGGACCTGTAAGGACAGTGAGTTAATTTTCCTTGTGCTATATTGTGATTAAAAAAAACATTTTTTCTAGGGACAGAAAACTCTAGGTAGGGAGAGTGTTTTTTTTCTTTCACTCTGCAAGTCCTTGTTTCCAGGGACCTGTAAGGACAGTGAGTTAATTGTCCTTGTGCTATATTGTGCTTAAAAAAAACATTTTTTCTAGGGACAGAAAACTCTAGGTAGGGAGAGTGTTTTTTTTTTTCACTCTGCAAGTCCTTGTTTCCAGGGACCTGTAAGGACAGTGAGTTAATTGTCCTTGTGCTATATTGTGCTTAAAAAAAACATTTATTCTAGGGACAGAAAACTCTAGGTAGGGACAGTGTCAGTTTCTTTCACTCTGCAAGTCCTTGTTTCCAGGGACCTGTAAGGACAGTGAGTTAATTTTCCTTGTGCTATATTGTGATTAAAAAAAACATTTTTTCTAGGGACAGAAAACTGTAGGTAGGGAGAGTGTTTTTTTTCTTTCACTCTGCAAGTCCTTGTTTCCAGGGACCTGTAAGGACAGTGAGTTAATTGTCCTTGTGCTATATTGTTCTTAAAAAAAACATTTATTCTAGGGACAGAAAACTCTAGGTAGGGACAGTGTCAGTTTCTTTCACTCTGCAAGTCCTTGTTTCCAGGGACCTGGAGAGACATTGAGTGAATTGTCCTTGTGCTATATTGTGATTAAAAAAAACATTTATTCTAGGGACAGAAAACTCTAGGTAGGGACAGTGTCAGTTTCTTTCACTGTGAAAGTCCTTGTTTCAAGGGACAGAGAAGGACACCTGAAGGTAGCCCTTATTGCTTTTTTCCCATCTCCCTGCAGGCCATCTATTAGAATGTCTGGAAGGCAAACAAGGAGAGGCAGACAGTCAGGAGGCAATAAAAGAGGGCAAGCAGGCTCTGTGTCTGGGGGCAACAGTGCTGGTCGTGGACGCGGTGCATTGTCATCAGCACATGGCCATGGGACACGCTTGTCCTTCTTTTCGGCAGCTGGACATGTTGAGCCACATCATGCCGAAGACTTGGTAGAGTGGATGACCAAGCCCTCCTCCTCCTCCTCATCCTCTCTCACCCAGGCTCAGGGTACTGGAAAAGCAGCTGCCAAAGCGTCGTCTTCCCTGGTATCAATGTCAGACAAATCATCAGTCACTCCTTCCCTAGACCCACCATGTCCTCCTCCTGAGGAGTCCCCCGAACTGTTTCAGCACAGTGTTGGGTACATGCTCCAGGAGGATGCCCAGCGTTTCGAAGGGTCTGATGATGAAACCCAGCTAGAGGAAGGCAGTAGCGTGAGAGCAGACAGAGGGGATGCTCAAGAAGGACACCAATCTGGCAGTCATGTTCCAGCAGCTGCAGCATACTGCCAGATTGGCTCCAGTGATGAGGAGGGAGGGGATGATGAGGTCAATGACTCCACGTGGGTGCCTAATAGGAGAGAGGAGGAGGAGGAGGATGAGGAGGAGGCACATCTCCAACGAGGCAGGATGCCCTTTGGTGGCCAGCGTAAGGGCAGTACACCGACGGAATCACACCGCAGAGCTCCGCCTGTGCAGGGCGCTGCCTCTGCCCGTCATTCAAAAAGTTCTTTGGTGTGGGCCTTTTTTGAGGCTAGTGCATCAGATCGCACAGCTGCTGTTTGCAACATATGTCTCAAGCGTATATCGCGTGGCCAAAACATCAGCCGCTTGGGTACCACATGCCTGACCAGACATATGTTGACCTGCCATGCAGCTCGTTGGCAAGCCTACCTCAAAGACCCACACCAAAGAACCAAGCGGACCTCTCCTTGCACCGCATCAGCTGGGATCTCCAACCCCACTATAACTTCAGTCCTCTCTGAAACATGCACTGAGAGGAATGAAGGTGTAGAATTAGGTGTGTCACAGCCAAGTACTTGCGCCCACTCTGCTAGCAGTACACCGACGTCCGATTCTAGCAGGCAAATTTCCCTGCCCCAGCTGCTGGACCGTCGAAAGAAGTTCACTCCCAGCCATCCACATGCCCAGCGGTTGAATGCTAGCTTGGCTAAATTGCTAGCGCTTCAACTGCTGCCTTTTCAGTTGGTAGACTCGGCCCCCTTCCGTGAGTTTGTGCAATGTGCGGTTCCTCAGTGGCAGGTTCCCAAACGCCACTTTTTCTCACGGAAGGCTATTCCGGCTCTCTACCGGCATGTGGAAGGCAATGTCTTGGCCTCGCTGGACAGGGCGGTCAGCGGTAAGGTGCATATTACCGCTGACTCATGGTCCAGCAGGCATGGACAGGGACGTTACCTTTCTTTCACGGCCCATTGGGTCACTCTTTTGGCAGCTGGGAAGGATTCAGGACAAGGTGCAGTAGTGTTGGAGGTTGTCCCACCGCCACGCCTCCAAAATGCTACTACTGGTTGTGACACACCTCTCTCCTCCACCCCCTCCTCTTCTTCTTCCTCCATGGCCTCTTCCTGTGGTTTGTCCTATGAACCAGCGGTGCTCCGTAGCCGTTCACGGGGCTACGCAAGTACGCAGGCAAAAAGATGCCATGCCGTGCTTGCGCTGGTGTGTTTGGGGGACAGAAGCCACACTGGGGCAGAGGTCCTGTCTGCTCTGCAGGGCCAGGCCGAGAGGTGGTTGACGCCACGCCAGCTTAAGCCAGGAATGGTGGTTTGCGACAATGGCACCAACCTCCTCTCCGCCCTCCGACAGGGACAACTGACCCATGTGCCCTGTGTGGCTCACGTCCTTAACCTGGTGGTGCAGCGCTTCTTGGGCAGGTACCCGGGCTTACAGGATGTCCTGAGGCAGGCCAGGAAAGTCTGTGTGCATTTCCGCAGATCTTATAATGCCAGTGCTCGCCTGGCTGAGCTGCAAAAGGAGTTGAACCTGCCCAAGAACCGCCTTATATGTGACATGCCCACCAGGTGGAACTCAACGTTGGCCATGCTGCAGCGGCTGCACACGCAGCAGAGGGCCATCAATGAGTACCTGTGCGACTACGGCACCAGGACAGGGTCAGGGGAGCTTGGTTTTTTTTCTCCACGCCAGTGGGGCATGATCAGGGATGCATGCACTGTCCTGGCACCATTTGAGGAGGCCACGAGGATGGTGAGCAGTGACAGTGCATGCATCAGTGACACTGTACCTCTTGTCCACCTGTTGGAGCACACGCTGCGTGGAATAATGGACAGGGCACTTGAGGCAGAACAGAGGCAGGAAGAGGAGGACTTCCTTGCCTCTCAAGGCCCCCTTTACCCAGACAGTGTTCCTTCTGTCCCACCCATCGCACAGGAAGAGGAGGAGGAGGAGGAGGAGGAGGAGGAGGAGGAGGATTGTGTCAGCATGGAGGTGGAGGCTGGCACTCAGCATCATCAGCAGCAGTCTTTTAGGGATGATTTACAGTCCCAAGAAACCAGTGGACTTGTACGTGGCTGGGAGGAGGTGGCTGCGGATCATGTCGTCCTTAGTGACCCAGAGGACTCCGGAGCGAATGCCTCAGCAAACCTACGCTGCATGGCCTCCCTGATCCTGCAAAGTCTGCGGAAGGATCCTCGTATTCTTCGGATCAAGGAGAGGGACCATTACTGGCTGGCCACTCTCCTTGATCCACGGTACAAGGGTAAGGTTGCGGACCTTATGTTACCGTCGCAGAGGGAGCAGAGGATGAGACAACTCCGGGAGGCCTTGCAGAAAGGTCTGTGCAACGCGTTCCCAGAGACTGGGAGGTTGCAAACTCCTGGTCCTGGACAACGAGTTGCTGAGGCTTCGGCCAGTCAAAGAAGGAGCGGTGGGGAAGGTGGCCGTCTGACCGATGCGTTCAGACAATTCTTTAGTCCGCAGCCCCAAAGTATGATCGGTTCCAGCAACCATCGCCAGCGTCTGATAAACATGGTGCAGGAATATCTAGGGGCAAGGTCAGACTTGGACACCTTCCCCACCGAAAATCCTCTGGCTTACTGGGTCTTGAGGATGGATCACTGGCCAGAGCTTGCACAGTATGCAATTGAGCTACTGGCCTGTCCTGCATCCAGCGTTCTTTCGGAACGCACATTCAGTGCTGCTGGAGGATTTGTCACGGATCACAGGGTGCGCCTGTCCACCGACTCGGTTGATCGACTGACTTTCATCAAGATGAACCAGTCTTGGATCACCACCAGCTACCACACACCTGATGCTGATATAACAGACTAATTGATTTTAAAATGTCACATCCCTTCAAGACTGATGCTGATGCTGAGTGCCTGTGCTGTTATGTTGACTGGCTATCCTCCTCCTCCGAGTCCTCAATGATACGATTGATGATGATAGCTTGGAAGATCATTTTTGTTTATGGGTGCCGCCACCAGTGCCTAACGCCCAATTTTTCAGCCCCTGTTTAACAGGGGCGTGTAATTACAATTTTTGAAGCAATACTTTGCAACAGGGCTCATTGCTGTGCTCCAAGTACAGTATCTGTGAGGAGTTGCAGTGTTGTGCCACCAGTGCCTAAGGCCCAATTTTTCAGCCCCTGTTTAACAGGGGCGTGTCATTACAATTTTTGAAGCAATACTTTGCAACAGGGCTCATTGCTGTGCTCCAAGTACAGTATCTGTGAAGGGTTGCAGTGTTGTGCCACCAGTGCCTAAGGCCCAATTTTTCAGCCCCTGTTCAACAGGGGCATGTAATTACAATTCTTGATCTAATAATTCACAGCAGGGCCCATTGCTGCACCCACCAAGAGTAACTGTCAGGGCTTACAGTGTTGTGGCACCAGCACCACCATCAAAGGCCCAATTTTTACTACCACTGTTCAACAATTATATGTAATTAAAATTCCTGATATAATAGTTGACAGCAGGGCGTTCCAGCACCAACCAAGAGTAACTGTGAGTGCTTACAGTGTTGTGCCAACACCAACAACTAAGGGGCCTATTTCTGCAGAGTATATACGGCAGGTCCCTACTTTCAAACATCCAACTTACAAACGACTCCTACTTGCAAACGCAAGAAGACAACAGGAAGTGAGAGGAAATCTACCACTAGGAAGGAAAATTCTCTCCTGTAAGAATAAATATGGGAGAAAGGTGTCTCCTCTGTACTGATGCTTTATCAGCAATCCTTGTTTCAAGAAAAACACCACATTTCAAAAACAGTTGTCATTAGGACGGAAAGTGAGGTGAAATGTTCTGAACAGGGGCACAGACAGCAAAACAAATGTTACAGGGGTGATAACCCTTACCTATGTTTTCCAAAAAGTTTAAAAATAGATTTTTGGTCTGGAGCTACACTTCAACAATGTACCTGTTCAAAATTACAAACAGATTCTACATAAGAACAAACCTACAGTCCCTGTCTTGTATGCACCGCCTGTATACGGCTGTTCAGAGTATATAGGGCCTTTTTTATTTTATGTGCGGGGTTCCCCTTAATATCCATACAAGACCCAAAGGGGCTGGTAATGGGCTGGGGTAGGGGGGGGGGTCATGGGGTAGCTATGCCATTTTTCTTAAAGATTTTCATCCATATTACCGGGACCAGACATTACATTAAAGCCGCAAGCAGTTTTAAATGGCTTTTTTTTCCTTTAGAAGTGTCATTTTGTGCAGGGACAGTTCTAAACACGGGAAACACGTGGCACTTCACAGGCATACTTTAGACACCCCCCAGGTACGATATTTAAAGGAATATTTGACTTTTTTTTTTTCACTTTATGCATCATTAAAATGACTGCTCCCGGAAAACGACCGTTTTTAAAACTTATTTTTGCATTGATACATGTCCCCTGGTGCAGAACCCGGGTTCCCAAACCCTTTTTAGGACAATAACATGCATAATAGTTTTTATAATTAGCACTTTAGAATTCGAACGTTCGCATCCATTGTATTTAATAGGGTTCTAATGTTCGTTCGAACTTTCGGTCCGTTCGCGGGTTCTGGTGCGAACCGAACCCGGGGGTGTTCGGCTCATCACTACTTTGGAGGAACCCTAGGGTCCACGGAACCCTGGTTGAGAATGGATGATCTAATATATATATGGAGTTTATGAATCCAGGTTTACAAGAACCATTTCAATTACTATAGCTGTACTTCCCAGGTATGACATGATGAGGACAAGGAATGACCTCAGGAATGACAAAAACAAAAGGCTAAAACATTCTTACAATGGACGGTAGCTTCTAAAATGATGTTTTTGTTATGTTCTATTGCCAGCTTGTCACATTTCATATATCACTGCACTGTCACAGCCTCACTTACTTGGCATTTTCCAGCAGTTTGACAGCATCCTCCCTTCTGTCCAGCTGTAGATAGAGCAGAGCCAGCTCCAGCAAAGCATTGGGTACAAGGTACTCATCATATTTAATCCTCTTTTCACTGCCAAGGAATAAACATGTTTCACAGGATGGTAAGTCAGTTATATGGCTTTGAAAAAAAAAAAGGATAAAACATTTCCTGGAGCTTTGTTAAAGTTATACTAAACTTGCTAGCAAGTGAAGCTTTTGGCAGAAGAGACATCGAGAGTATCTTTTACCAAATGTTCTCTTATCTGCCTGCTAGCAAATGTTTTTTATGTACACAGTCTGCAGCGCATGCGCAGTGTAGTGTGCATTTCTAACAAAAAATAGGAGGGAAAAGAGGAACCCCCCAAAAAAGAAGCCATGGGTGGACCAAGCCACATGAAAAAATGGTATAATTTTATTAAGTAGAAAAAGGTAAATTTAATTTTACACATAACAGGCACTCAATACCCATCACCAACACCCAGTATTGTAAAATTAGTGAGACAACGTTGTCTATACTAAAAATTTGCTACGTCATATAAAGTGCATGCATGCATATTCCTATAATGTAGAGTGACCAGCATAAGGTAGTGGACAGTTGTACACAAGCCTAGTTGATTACACTGCAGATTGATTGTTCAGTCAGTGAGGGCTTAATAAAATTATACAATTTTTCATGCGGCTTGGTCCACCCATGGCTTCTTTTCTGGGGGGTTCCTCTTTTCCCTCCTATTTTTGTTACATATGATAGGCTTACGGAGACTGCATCATATTGGTGAGTCCGCAATCAATGGGATACTGTGCTAGATTTACTAACACTGCACAGTATTTAATACCTAGTGAGCAGATGACCTTCCCTTTTTCTTTATAGTGTGCATTTCTAGCCTACTCCAGGCCACCAATGAAGATGTGTGACAGAAGATGGAACCCTGGCACACATGTACAGGAGTTACATCATCAGTGCCATACAATGGGGAAGATGCAACAGCAGAAAGAGCAATCAAGAGGCGGGCACACTAGTGTGTAAAGCTGGCCATACGCATAAACAGCCTGTGGGTTAACATATTCCTCCATCCAGCCTTGCCACCTGTCAAAAAATCCAAACAGCAGCTGCATCTCACTGGAAGCTTTTCTGCCCGGTACCTTTAATATTTCAATCAAAGAATGTCTTGGCCATCCACAGTTTCTTATGAAATTGAAACAATGTATAGACAGCTTTAAAGTCTACTTTAATCAGTTAATGACCTATCAATACCTAATCATTTACATGTTTTGCAGGTGCAAACACTTGATCGTAACTTTTTTTTAATTCCTTTTTCATGACGCGGTTTTTTTTTCTGGTTCAGTATTATTAATTCAATGGTTTTTTTTTAGTAGTGGTAGTGATTAGTCATGTAAAAACATGCTGAGGGTGAAAAGTAAAAAAAAAAAAGTAAAAGTATATTTTTCTTGCCATGAAAATGTTAAAACATAAATGGGATTTGAAATCGCCTTATCATTTTGAATATAGTTAGGCAAATAAAGCAAGTTTGCAGATATATTTTGGAGCCTTTTCTTTAAACTGGCCATGGATGGATAGTTTATTTATTTATTTATTTATTTTATCTGTTCAGCCAGCGCCCTGAGCAAAAAAAATGAATAGATTTCTCAATCCACACAACTGAGGTGGATACAGGAATACTCCCTGCTGAGCAAGGACTTTCCACTGTCAGAATACACTGATCAGTGGCTGCAGCCTATAAACACACATACATACATAAAACACGTTTGTACATGTAAATGTGCAGCATATACATCACAAACCCTCCAGCGCATACTCACTTTACAGAAATGTATTTAAAGCACTCTTCTGCCTCATCTATCCTGTCCAGATACTTCAGGCAAAGACCTTTCAGCAGCTTCACCAGGCACTGATCATCGGCCAGGAATTCAGAGGCTGACATGGAGTACAAAATAAGTCAGTTTAATTATTTTCAATGGATGGTTAACATCTACAGACTCCAGCTGAGCTATTTCAGTTATTCTGCATTACCTAGGGCAACTTAAAGTGAACTTGTGACTAGGCTAGGGACGAGTAAGTACATTTTTTTAACAAACCGTAAATAAGCTTTTAATGAGCCAGCAATGATCTTTGTAGATGCAGGCACTGTGGACCATTTCATCCTCAAAATTCATACCAGAAGCACTAACATTGTTAGTAACAAAGTAATTCTCCCACAAGCTCAGCTCACCCTGCTACCCCCTCCAGCATATGGTTACTACTTGTCTCCATTTTTTTTAGGACTGTCCCATTTTATGCGAAACAAGTGTCCCCAGCCACTAGTGTAAACATTGCGATTAATGCCACATACACACGATCGGAATTTCCGACAACAAATGTTCGACGTGAGCCTTTCTTCGGATATTCCGACCGTGTGTAGGCTCCATCGAACATTTGCTGTCGGAATTTCCGACAACAGATGATTGAGAGCTGGTTCTCAATTTTCCCGACAACAAAAACTCCGACCGTGTGTAGCCATTTCCGACGCACAAAAGTGCTGCGCATGCTCGGAATCAATTTGACGCATGCTCGGAATCATTGTACTTCATTTTTCTCTGCTTGTCATAGTGTTGTACGTCTCCGTATTCTTGACCATCGGAATTTCCGAGCAACATTTGTGCGACCATGTGTGTGCAAGACAAGTTTGAGCCAACATCCATCGGAAAAAAAACACGGTTTTGTTGTCGGAAATTCTGATCGTGTGTACACTATTTTTTTTAACAAACAGTAAATGAGCTTTAAAACAAGCTTTAGATGGCATATACAAACAACAAGCATAAAATGCTGTAACTAAATACATCCTAACTAGGGATGAGCTTTGAGTTCGAGTCGAACTCATGTTCGACTCGAATATTGCCTGTTCGCCCGTTTGCCGAACAGCGAACAATTTGGGGTGTTCGCGGCAAATTCGAAAAGCCGCAGAACACCCTGTAAAAGTCTATGGGAGAAATCTAAAGTGCTAATTTTAAAGGCTTATATGCAAGTTATTGTCATAAAAAGTGTTTGGGGACCTGGGTCCTGCCCCAGGGGACATGTATCAATGCAAAAAAAAAGTTTTAAAAAATGCAATTTTTTCGGGAGCAGTGATTTTAATAATGCTTAAAGTGAAACAATAAAAGTGAAATATTCCTTTAAATTTCGTACTTGGGGGGTGTGTATAGTATGCCTGTAAAGTAGCGCGTGTTTCCCGTGCTTAGAACTGTCCCTGCACAAAGTGTAATTTCTGAAGGAAAAAAAGTCATTTAAAAGTACTCCCGGCTATAATGAATTGTCAGCTCCCGGCAATAGAGAAAAGTCATTGATAAAAAATAAAAAAAATGTGTGGGGATCCCCCCCTTATTCAATTACCAGGCCCTTCAGGTCTGGTATGGATATTAACCACTTAAGCCCCGGACCATTTGGTAGCTAGAGGACCAGAGGTGAATTCAGAATTTTGCACTGCGCTGCTTTAACTGTAAGTTGTGCGGACATGCAATGTTGTACCCAAACGAAATTTGCGTCCTTTTCTTCCCACAAATAGAGCTTTCTTTTAATGGTATTTGATTGCCTCTGCGATTTTTATTTTTTGCGATATAAACGGAAAAAGACCGAAAATTTTGAAAAAAAATGATATTTTCTACTTTTTGTTATAAGAAAAATCGAATAAACTCAATTGTAGTCATACATTTAGGCCAAAATGTATTCAGCCACATGTTTTTAGTAAAAAAAATGTCAATAAGCGTATATTTATTGGTTTGCGCAAAAGTTATAGAGTTTACAAACTAGGGTACATTTTCTGAAATTTACACAGCTTTAAATTTATGACTGCCTATCTCATTTCTTGAGGTGCTAAAATGACAGGGCAGTACAAAATCCCCCCAAATTACCCCATTTTGGAAAGTACACACCCCAAGGAAATTGCTGAGAGGCATGTTGAGCCCATTGAATTTTTTTGTCCCAAGTGATTGAATAATGACTAAAAAAAAAAAAAAAAATTACAAAAAGTTGTCACTAAATGATATATTGCTCACACATGCCATGGTTATATGTGGAATTTCACCCCAAAATACATTTTGCTGCTTCTCCTGAGTACGGGGATACCACATGTGTGGGACTTTTTGGGAGCCTAGCCGCGTACGGGACCCCGGAAACCAAGCACCGCCTTCAGGATTTCTAAGGGCGCAAATTTTTGATTTCACTCCTCACTACCTATCACAGTTTCGAAGGCCATAAAATGCCAAAATCGCACAAAACCCCCCAAAATGACCCCATTTTGGAATATAGACACCCCAAGCTATTTGCTGAGAGGAATGGCGAGTATTTTACAGCTCTCATTTGTTTTTGAAAATGAAGAAAGAAAATATATATATATATATATATATATATATATATTTCAATTTTCAAAACTTTGTGACAAAAAGCGAGATCAGCAAAATACTCACAATACCTCTCAGCAAATAGCTTGGGGTGTCTACTTTCCAAAATGGGGTCATTTGGGGGGGTTTTGTGCTATCTGGGCATTCCATGGCCTCCGAAACTGTGATAGGCAGTGAGAAGTGAAATCAAAAATTTACACCCTTAGAAAGCCTGAAGGCGGTGATTGGTTTTTGGGGTCCCGTACGTGGCTAGGCTCCCAAAAAGTCTCACACATGTGGTATCCCCGTACTCAGGAGAAGCAACAGAATGTATTTTGGGGCGTAATTCCACATATGCTTATGGCATGTTTGAGCAATATATCATTTAGTGACAACTTTGTGCAAAAAAAAAAAAAAAAAAATTGTCGTTTTTCCGCAACTTGTGTCAACATATAAAATATTCCATGGACTCGACATGCCTCTCAGTATATAGCTTGGGGTGTCTACTTTCCAAAATGGGGTCATTTGGGGGGGTTTTGAACTGTTCTGGCATTTTATACACAACATTAGGAAGCTTACATCCACTCTTCTAACCACTTGAAGACAAAGCCCTTTTTGACACTTTTTGTTTACATGAAAACATTTTTTTTTTGCAAGAAAATTATGTTGAACCCCCAAACATTATATATATTTTTAAAGCAAAGGCCCTACAGATTAAAATGGTGGGTGTTGCATTTTTTTTTCTACACAGTATTTGCGCAGCGATTTTTCAAACGCATTTTTTGGGTTAAAAAATACACTTTTTTTAATTTTAATGCACTAAAACACACTATACAGGTCCTTCTCAAAAAATTAGCATATTGTAATAAAGTTCATTATTTTCTGTAATGTACTGATAAACATTAGACTTTCATATATTTTAGATTCATTACACACAACTGAAGTAGTTCAAGCCTTTTCTTGTTTTAATATTGATGATTTTGGCATATAGCTCATGAAAACCCAAAAATCCTATCTCAAAAAATTAGCATATTTCATCCGACCAATAAAAGAAAAGTGTTTTTAATACAAAAAAAGTCAACCTTCAAATAATTATGTTCAGTTATGCACTCAATACTTGGTAGGGAATCCTTTTGCAGAAATGACTGCTTCAATGCGGCGTGGCATGGAGGCAACCAGCCTGTGGCACTGCTGAGGTGTTATGGAGGCCCAGGATGCTTCGATAGCGGCCTTAAGCTCATCCAGAGTGTTGGGTCTTGCGTCTCTCAACTTTCTCTTCCCAATATCCCACAGATTCTCTATGGGGTTCAGGTCAGGAGAGTTGGCAGGCCAATTGAGCACAGTAATACCATGGTCAGTAAACCATTTACCAGTGGTTTTGGCACTGTGAGCAGGTGCCAGGTCGTGCTGAAAAATGAAATCTTCATCTCCATAAAGCTTTTCAGCAGATGGAAGCATGAAGTGCTCCAAAATCTCCTGATAGCTAGCTGCATTGACCCTGCCCTTGATAAAACACAGTGGACCAACACCAGCAGCTGACATGGCACCCCAGACCATCACTGACTGTGGGTACTTGACACTGGACTTCAGGCATTTTGGCATTTCCCTCTCCCCAGTCTTCCTCCAGACTCTGGCACCTTGATTTCCGAATGACATGCAAAATTTGCTTTCATCCGAAAAAAGTACTTTGGACCACTGAGCAACAGTCCAGTGCTGCTTCTCTGTAGCCCAGGTCAGGCGCTTCTGGGGAATGCGGCACCTGTAGCCCATTTCCTGCACACGCCTGTTCACGGTGGCTCTGGATGTTTCTACTCCAGACTCAGTCCACTGCTTCCGCAGGTCCTCCGAAGTCTGGAATCGGTCCTTCTCCACAATCTTCTTCAGGGTCCGGTCACCTCTTCTCGTTGTGCAGCGTTTTCTGCCACACTTTTTCCTTCCCACAGACTTCCCACTGAGGTGCCTTGATACAGCACTCTGGGAACAGCCTATTCGTTCAGAAATTTCTTTCTGTGTCTTACCCTCTTGCTTGAGGGTGTCAATGATGGCCTTCTGGACAGCAGTCAGGTCGGCAGTCTTACCCATGATTGCGGTTTTGAGTAATGAACCAGGCTGGGAGTTTTTAAAAGCCTCAGGAATCTTTTGCAGGTGTTTAGAGTTAATTAGTTGATTCAGATGATTAGGTTAATAGCTCGTTTAGAGAACCTTTTCATGATATGCTAATTTTTTGAGATAGGAATTTTGGGTTGTCATGAGCTGTATGCCAAAATCATCAATATTAAAACAAGAAAAGGCTTGAACTACTTCAGTTGTGTGTAATGAATCTAAAATATATGAAAGTCTAATGTTTATCAGTACATTACAGAAAATAATGAACTTTATCACAATATGCTAATTTTTTGAGAAGGACCTGTATTGCCCAAATGTTTGATGAAATAAAAAAGATGATCTTAGGCCGAGTACATAGATACCAAACACGACATGCTTTAAAATTTCGCACAAACGCGCATTGGCGACAAACTACATACATTTTTAAAAGCCTTTAAAAGCCTTTACAGGTTACCCCAGTAGATTTACAGAGGAGGTCTACTGCTAAAATGATTGCCCTCGATCTGACCTTCGCGGTGATACCTCACATGCATGGTGCAATTGCTGTTTACATATGACGCCAGACCGACGCTTGCGTTCGCCATTGGGCAAGAGCAGGGCAGGACAGGGGTGCTTTTTTTTTTTTTTTTTTTTTTTTTTTATTATTAATTTTGCTTTTTTATTTTATTTTTAAATTGTTCTTTCCAAGTATTTTTTTTTTTTTATCATTTTTATTGTTATCTCAGGGAATGTAAATATCCCCTATGATAGCAATAGGTATTGACAGGTACTCTTTTTTTGAAAAAACTGGGGTCTTCTAGACCCTAGATTTTTCCTCTGCCCTCAAAGCATCTGACCACACCAAGATCGGTGTGATAAAATGCTTTCCCAATGGCGCTTTTTATATCCGGGGGGGGGGGACATTCCCTCCCACTGCTTGTAAAAGCAGTCCAGAGGCTAATTAGCCGCTAGGATTGCTTTTACATGAAAGCCGGCCGCAGGCTGAAAAGAATGATACCAAGATGATACCTAAACCCGCAGGCATCATTCTGGTATAAACATTCAAAGTCCAGCAACATACCAGTACGTTGCTGGTCCTTGTTGGAGACATGTATTGTAAGCTTTTTATTTCATGCAGCCAGTTGGCTGAACGAAAAAAAGAGATTGATCGGTGGGTATGCCCACCATTAGAATACCGCCCTTCATCCACCCACTTCCAATGATGGGCATACACGCACCATTTATATATGCCGAAGCATGGGGGCATCCTCCCGCAAAAAAGTTATGCCGCACACACATGGTCGGACTTTTCCACGGGCAAGCCTCCGTCGGAATTTCGACCGTATGTACGCGGCATTAGGAGCAAAATCGCTCCTCCGCCCCTGCTGCCCCAATGCTTCGGCATATTTGCTTTTTTTTTTTTAACTGTGGTGGTGAAATCACCTCCTACAGCACTGGAGTCGCAGGGATCAGGCCTGTCTCTGCAAACGCTGCAGTTATGTGTGTTATGTTTTGTAAGTGACAGTGATCGATCGATACTGCACTTGGGTGGCCTGGGCTGGACGGAGGGGCAAAACGCAGGTGCCAGCAGGTATCTGGGCTGATCCCGCTAACACTGCGTTTTTGGGAACCCTAAACTGCTGGGGACGCTAGTATAGATCAGATCAGATATTGATCTGTTCAGATACTATACCACTAAGGGGGGTGTATGCTTCACGCGTGGGTGTTAGCGTTACTGGCACTAACCTGACGCTGCCTGGGGTGTGACGCAGACCCTCTCTGATGCTAAAACCTAATTGATATCACCCGCCGGGCGATCAGGGGGTTAAACCTTTATTGGGTGATATACACGGTGGGTGCCCTGACACTATAAAAAGCAAACTAACTAACCAGCGTCACCCGTAACACTTATATGGTGATCACTGGTGAAAGGGTTAACTAGGGGCAATCAGGGGGTTAAAACCTTTATTAGATAATATATGGGGGTACCTGACGCTATAAAAACCTGCGGCGAACCTAAAAAAAATTACCAGCTACCGATCTGCATCACCGACACTAAGACAGCGTTTAGAAAAACGATCGCTTAGTGACAGTGGTGATGGGGGTGAAAGGGTTACCTGGGGGGCGATCAAGGGGGTTAAACCTTTATTAGATAATATATTGGGGTACCTGACGCTATAAAAACCTGCGGCGAACCTAAAAAAAATTACCGGCTACCAATCTGCATCACAGACACTAAGACAGCGTTTAGAAAAATGATCGCTTAGTGACAGTGGTGATGGGGGGTGAAAGGGTTACCTGGGGGGCGATCAAGGGGGTTAAACCTTTATTAGATAATATATTGGGGTACCTGACGCTATAAAAACCTGCGGCGAACCTAAAAAAAATTACTGGCTACGATCTGCATCACCGACACTAAGACTGCGTTTAGAAAAACAATTGCTTAGCGACAGTGGTGATAGGGGGTGAAAGGGTTACGTGGGGGGCGATCAAGGGGGTTAAACCTTTATTAGATAATATATTGGGGTACCTGACGCTATAAAAACCTGCGGCGAACCTAAAAAAAATTACCGGCTACCGATCTGCATCACAGACACTAAGACAGCGTTTAGAAAAACGATCGCTTAGTGACAGTGGTGATAGGGGGTGAAAGGGTTACCTGGGGGGCGATCAAGGGGGTTAAACCCTTATTAGATAATATATTGGGGTACCTGACGCTATAAAAACCTGCGGCGAACCTAAAAAAAATTACTGGCTGCCGATCGGCATCACTGACGCTAAGACAGCGATCCGAAAAATTATCGCTAAGCGACAGTGGTGATAGGCGGTGAAAGGGTTATCTGGGGGGTGATCAGGGGGTTAAACCTTTATTAGGGGGGGTTAGGGGGCTACACTGGACCTAAGACTAAACTTTGGTGACACTTTTACAGTCACAAATGTCACCGATTGCAGTGATCACTAAATAAATGGTCACTGCAATCAGTGACACTGTGACTGGGGGCTGGGGGGGTGATCTGGGGGGGGATCTGGGGTGTCTGGGGGGGCGATTTATGTCCCTATGTGTCCTGGTGTCAGTGTAGTGTTGTGTGCACTGACCTGATATCTTCTCTTGTACGGCGCTCGGTATATGTGAGCGCCGCACCAGAGATGACATCACTTCCTCCTGCTCCCTCTGTCTGACACAGACAGAGGGGGCATTTCCATTCGCTGGGAGCGATCGCGAGGGGGTGGCCAGAAACAAATGGCTGCCCCCTCATCCCGGAACGCTCCCGGACACTTAGCCACCGCTCACTGTATAGGAGGGGGGTCCGATTGGACCCCCCAACTGTACAAAGGCAATCACGTACACTCTACGTGATTGTGCCTGTCGGTGCCATTCTGCCGACGTATATATACAGTGAGCAGTCGGAACCCTGCGTCAAATAAAAAAAAAAAAATGGCGTGGAGTTCCCCCCAAAAATCCATACCAGACCCTTTATCCGAGCACGCAACCTGGCAGGCCGCAGGAAAAGAGGGGGGGACGAGAGAGCGCCCCCCCTCCTGAACTGTACCAGACCACATGCCCTCAACATGGGGAGGATGCTTTGGGGGTCTGTGACCCCTCAAAGCACCATGTCCCCATGTTGATGGGGACAAGGGCCTCATCCCCACAACCCTTGCCCGGTGGTTGTGGGGGTTCTGCGGGCGGGGGGCTTATCGGAATATGGAAGACCCCTTTAACAAAGGGGACCCCCAGATCCCACCCCCCCCTATGTGAATTGGTAATGGGTAAATCGTACCCCTACCATTTCACAAAGAAAGTGTAAAAAATTGTAAAAAAAACACACAGACACCATTGGGATAAGTCCTTTATTAAAAATAAAAAAAAGATTCCAGCGGTGGTAATCCACTCTCGGTCTCCACTCCAACGCTGTTGGTATCCTGTGATGGATGCTCTCCTCTCCGGGGTCTAGCGGTGGATGATCTCCTCTACATCCAGGTCCAGGCTCCAGCGATGAGATGTCCAGCTCAGCGCATCCGGTCTCCACTGGAGACACCCCGGGAATATCATCGCCGCAGCCCGACAGGCAGGGCCGCCATCAGGGGGGTACACCTGTAAGGGGCCCGGATGGCAACCCCCCTTTTTTTTTTTTTTACATTTTTTTTTTTTTTTTACATTTTATTTATTTTTTGTGTAAGGGGACCAGAGGTCCCCAGGGCCCCATGTGGTAACCCTCCTTTTTTATGTATTTTTTAATAAATAAATAAATATATATTTTTTTATTTATTTGTATTTATTTTTTGTAAGGGGCCCAGAGGTACCCAGAGGTCCCCAGATGGCAACCCCCCTTTTTTTTTCTTGTTCTTTCTTTGTTCGTCAGCACCCAAAGCCCCCCGACCTCAATTTGCGGCGGCAGCACCCCCCGCTTCTCAATTCGTGGCTGCCCCCCGCCTCTCAATTTGCGGCGGCAGCACCCCCCGGTTCTCCTCTGCTCCAGGGGGCCCATGCCTGAATCTGTGTAAGGGGCCCCAAAATTCCTGATTGCGGCCCTGCCGACAGGTCTTATGTAGCTGAGGACGGGGCCATCCATCACGTGACCCCGTCCCCCTCTGACGCAAGGGGAAACCTGGGCTTTTCCAGTGACGTGCGGGTGACCCCGCCCCCCTCTTTTTTTCCTTCAGAAATGACACTTTGTGCAGGGACAGTTCTAAGCACGGGAAACAAGCGCTACTTTACAGGCATACTATACACACACCCCCTGCAGTTTTTAAAACTTTTTTTTGCATTGATACATGTCCCCTAGGGCAGGACCCAGGTCCCCAAACACTTTTTATGACAATCACTTGCATATAAGCCTTTAAAATTAGCACTTTAGATTTTTCATGTCCGAGTCCCATAGACTTTAACGGTGTTTGGATGTTCGAACAAATTTATTGCCTGTTCGCATGTTCTGATGCGAACCGAACTGGGGGGTGTTCGGCTCATCCCTAATCCTAACACTATTATTGTACATTTATGCTGGTACCTTTGATTGTATAGGCTTCTGGGATTTGGTAATACCCATTTACTGAAATGATTGCAATGTGTGACCTTTTATTGACAGTTTTCCCAAGTATTAGAGGATGGTGTTATATTAACACCAAGGTATACCATTTATTACCTCCAATGTATACTGCAGTAAACATTACATTTAAGCATCACATTATTGTTGTTGTGATGGATGTGTCATCACAGGGCATTTTGTCTACATTCATCAATCATTCCTAGACAAGTTTTGATATTAGCCATGTTTAGGGATGCTTCAATTAAGAAAATGAATATAGACATCAGAGGAAGGTCAAACACACAGGTTTAATCCAAATTTGTTAAAGCGGAGGTTCCGTGGCGATTTTTTTTTTTTTTTTTTTTTTTAGCATTCAAACTTGTTTTAGCATACTAATGTGTACTCACATTTTCGGTGTCTTTAAATAAACCCTCTCGGTTTTTGTTTGATAGAACAACTTATATTCTGCTTTCCTGGCTGTTTCCATTTTGCTTGTGGGCATTGTGAAGCCCACAAGCAATCACTTCCTGGAAGCGCGCATTGTTCACAGCGAGTAGCGCCGTAAACATATTGGTTGCCATCACAACGGGCGGCGTCATAGAAATAACACGCCCGTTGTGATGGTATGCAGAAAAAATGTGCTCCCAAAACACATTGCTGCAAAGTCCCACACTGCATTGTGGCGCCGGGGAAAGGCTTAGAAACTCCTACTCCTGCGGGAGCATGCTATTATACGGTAACTATATATGATTATAAGAATTAATTTGGCTTTTGATGAAGTATATAGGGTACTGATTGTGTTGGCATATAGATAATTTTTTGGGTGAACCTCCGCTTTAAGAGTACTTTTGGCCCATCTTCAAGCATGAACATAAGAGCCTGGGTCACCTAAGCATTCATGTTTATGCTACAGAGATGAGAGGCAGGAGGAGAATGGAGACACTTTCACAGGAAACCAAAGCGTGTTTTCTAACTGGCCAAGATCTGCAGGTACCTATAGGCCTGAGATCATTTAGGAGATATTTCAATGGTTGTCTTACGTCTATGACTACCTTGAAAGGAAGACACCGGTACCCTTTAAATTAGCCCAAATAGGTAAAGTAATAGGAATGACAACATGTCAGATAAATCCAGCAGACATCTGAATGTATCAACCACTTGGCCCCACATGCAGAAACACCCGAAAAATGAGTGCTTGCCTTAAATTACATGACTTGCTACCTGCTGCAGCTCCTGCCAGAGCTTCCTCTGACTGGTTCAAAGTCTCCAGCATGTCCTCGGTGAGATCCCTCTGCTTCCCAATGACAGCATAGCCATTCCAGATATACATCATCTCCTGTGAAGGGAAGCACTTCAGATGAACAAATCTATTCCTGACCTCTGTAAAGCATACAACGTCTAGGATAATCATCACTAAGCATACAGATGGCATACCACCAAGGAAACGCGTAAAGAGAAATATTTCAATTTAAAAAGGAGTTATTTCTTTTTTTTTTCTTCATTACCTACAACTTTATCTAAACCCCAACTTTGTCATAATAATACATGAAGGTGCTAGTTCCTGACATATAACTCTCAGCGACTCCTGTGATGATATTTTGTCACCTTTGTCACCAGCTGCACAGCTGTTATAAGAGGGTTTTATACCCTCTGGACTTCACAGTCCTGTTTATTTTTACTTTAAAGGGGTTGTAAGGCCCGGTTCACATAGAGGCGACTCGTCAGGTGACTCGGTCGCCTGACGAGTCGCGTCCCGCTCTGTTAAATGGAACCGTTCTAATAGGAGCGAAAAAGGTTCCTGTACTACTTTTGGGGGCGACTCGGGACGACTTGCATTGACTTCTATACAGAAGTCATTATGCAAATCGCCTGAACCGGGCGTTTCAAGTCGTCTTGAGATCGCGCCGCCGAGTCGCCCCCAAAGTCGTGCCACCCCTGTGTGAACCAGGCTTAAAGGTTCAGAGTTTTTTTAAAAGCAAAACAAACACGTCATACTTGCCTTCGCTGTGCAGTTGGTTTTGCACAGAGTGGCCTCGATCCTCCCCTTCTGGGGTCCCTCAGCGCCGCTCATGGCTCCTCCTCTTCTCGAGTGTCCTGTCGGAGAAGTGCTCTCCTTTGTTGACACCCATGCGGGCACGCTCCCGTGTCCTGCTTCTGCGTCTATTCACACAGAAAGCAGGACTCGGCCCGCCCCCTGGCGCCCGCATCATTGGATTTGATTGACAGCAGCGGGAGCCAATGGCTGCGCTGCTATCAATCCATCCAATCAGGGCCCGAGACACCGGCTTTTGCTGGTATGCTCATCCCCAGCGTGAGATAGAGGGGGTACAGGTAAGTAAAACAGGGGCTCGGGGGGGGGGGGCTGCAGCATTACAGGAGGTTTTTCACCTCACTGGAGGGTTTACAACCCCTTTAAGGCTGAACTCCAAGCAGAAAATGAAATACAACATTGAAATAAATATATGTAATCTATTTTACATGCCAAAGGACTGGTATTTCTGTCTATCCAGTTCTGAGGCAGAAAACCCATTTTCTTTGTTTACAGTTATAGATTGTAGCAGTTAGGCAGTGGTGTCATCTCTCCAATGCCAGTCTTCAGTTCAGTCAGACAGTGAAACAAAGGCAACAAAATAATCAAAGTGGTTATAAAGCTTTAAAAAGGTTGTAAAGTCAGAAGGTTTATTATCTTAATGCATTTTATGCATTAAAGGGGTTGTAAAGGTTTGTTTTTTGATTTTCTAAATAGGTTCCTTTAAGCTAGTGCATTGTTGGTTCACTTACCTTTTACTTTACCTTACCTTCTGGCTGGGGATTAGTCAGCCTGCTCGCCCCTCTCTTGGGACTACATCCCTGCGGGAACACGCTGACTAACCCCCAGCCAGAACGGCTTGGATGATGGGGGCAAGCTTACTGAGGAGGAACAGGAAGTGAGAAATTCAGACAAAGGAAAAAAACATTTAGAAGGGAAATCGAAGGAAAAGGTAAGTGAACCAGCAAGGAACCTATTTAGAAAATAAAAAACAAACCTTTACAACCCCTTTAAGATAAAAAAACCTTCTGTGCGCAGTAGCCCCCTTTAGCCCCCCTAATACCTGAGCCCTCTCTGTCCAGCGATGTCCACAAGTGTCTTAGCCGTCCGGAACTCTCTCTCATGATTGACTGAGACATAACAGTTTTGCCATTGGCTCCCACTGCTGTCAATCAAAATATGTTAGCCAATCAGGAGAGAGAGGAGGCAGGGCCGAACCGCAGCTCCGTGTCTGAATGGATATACGGAGCTGCAGCTTGGGTCGGGTGCCCCCATAGCAAGCTGCTTGCTGTGGGGGCACTCAACAGAAGGGAGGGGCCAGGAGCACAGAATAGGGACCCAAGAAGAGGAGGATCTGGGCTGCTCTGTGCAAATCCACTACACAGAGGGGGGTAAGTATAACATGTTTGTTATTTTTATAGAAAAACAAAACAAAAAAACTTTACAATTACTTTAAGGTTTTTCACCTTAATGCATTCTATGCATTAAGTTAAAAAAAACTTCTTTGCTGCAGCTTCAACCCAGACCCCCCCCCCCCCTTTTCCTTACCTGAGCCCATCCGATTCAGCAACGTGTGTGATCGCAGTGGCCCCCGATGCTGTCTCTCTCCTCATTGGACAGATTGATAGCAGCGAAAGCGATTGGCTCCTGCTGCTGTCAATCAAATCCGGTGATACGTACACAGTGTCCATGTCTATGGTCACAGCAGCGGCACTCGGGAGCGGGCATTTACGGGTGCCCCCAGGGAAGCAGCTTTCTCTGGGGGCACCTGATATAGAGGAGGGGCCTGGAGCACCCGCGGGAGACCCCAAAAGAAGAGGACATGGGCTGCTCTGTGCAAAACCATTACACTGAGCAGGTAAGTAAAGGCACATTGGTTATTTTTATAAAAACAAAATACAAAGCTTTACAACCACTTTAAGGTCACCTCCCCCCTCACTCAGCTCTTTCCTCTTAGCGTGTTGATTGATAATATTTTTGCAGCACACCTGATTGGCTACTAGTCCCACCCTTTGTTCTCTCAGTCTGAGTTCTACTGTACAGGGACTGCAAGAGGCTGACACCAAGTCAATTTCAGGCACTTAGGCGGGCCATACATGATTAAATTATCTTTTGTTCAACCAGAAGGTTGAACAAAAGAAAATGATTTGATTCCCCATCCACACATTTGAGTTGGATGGAGGAATCCCTCCTATGGAGCTATTGCATTTTGATAGCAGGGAGATGTCCCCACCATCATAATGCACTCATCAGCAGCTATAGCTGGCGGCACTGATCGAGCGAAAATTTTCCAACAGGCTGGCTGTACAGAAGTCAATCGAGAGATCCACTTCTGTACAACCATACTGCCCATGGATGGATTGGAATATGGCCGATCCCTGCTGAGCTGTCGAATTTCAATCTATTAATGGCTGGCTTTACACTAGCTGCCTTTAAAAAAATACATGTAATATTGTAAACAGAGTTGCAATTATTTTTGTCAGTTCATCCTAGCTCACTGCCTGCCCCCTAAACACTTCAGCCCCGGAAGGATTTATCCCCTTAATGACCAGAGCATTTTTTGCACTGCGTCATTTTACCTGACAATTGCGCGGTCATGCGACACTGTACCCAAACAAAATTTATGTCCTTTTTTTCCCCACAAATAGAGCTTTCTTTTGGTGGTATTTGATCACCTCTGCAGTTTAAATTTTTTGCGCTATAAACAAAAAATACAGAGAATTTTGAAAAAATATATATATTTTTTACTTTTTGCTATAATAAATTTCCCCAAAAAACGAATTTCTTCATCGGTTTAGGCCAATATGTATTCTTCTACATGTTTTTGGTAAAAAAAAAAAAAAAAAATCGTAATAAGTGTATATTGATTGGTTTGCACAAAAGTTATAGAGTCAACAAAATAGGGGATATATTTATGGCATGTTTATTATTCATTTATTTTCTACTAGTAATGGCGGTGATCAGCGATTTTTAGCGGGACTGCAACATTGCGGCGGACAGATCAGACACTTTAGCCACTTTTTTGGGACCAGTGACATTTATACAGCAATAAAAAATAGCCAATGATTACTGTATAAATGACACTGGCAGGAAAGGGCAGGAAATGACACTAGGGGACAATCAAGGGGTTGAGTGTGTCCTAGGGAGGTGTTTCTAACTGTGGGGGGAGCGGACTGACTGGGTGTACAGAGAGATTGCTGTTATTGATCACTAGAAACAGACAATTTCTCTGTACTCCCCTGTCAGAACAGGAATCTGCTTTGTTTACAGTGACAGACCCCCGTTCTGGCTCTCTGTGGAGCGATCGCGGGTGGCCATCGCAGTCGCCGGCCACGCACAACGGCTCTGGCTCCTATTGCTCTTAAAGCGGCCTACGTACACCTATGGCGATTCGCGCAGCCGTGCCAACCTGCCGCAGTATAATGATGGCGGCTGGTGGGCAAGCGGTTAACTGACATGTAACCAATGAGTAAACATAAGAGTCATACCAATGGAGGGACAGGCAGAGGAGTGTGGATCTGCGCCTGATACCTACGAGATTTCCGGATGGCAAATTTCTCGGTGGGAAGAGATTTTCCAGCTATTTTCACTTTTAAACTCGGTACCTGTCTGTGAAGGCAAACACAATTATAAGATGGGCTATAGACAGGCCCGAGTGTATGATGGAGAATCACACCATAGCAGAGTAATGTGTAGATAACACAGCCCAACAAGAAAAAAATAAAAACATTTTGGTGCCTCCATTTTAAGACCTGCTCCTGTGGTTATTTGGGGCACAGATTCAGAAAATTGCATTGGCTACAACGGCTAGACTGCATCAGCTCTAGTTTCTTAGATATTGTGTACAAGTTGGCAGATTTAGTGAGAGTGTCTACGTTAGGGTGACCACGTGTCCCGGATTGCCCGGGACAGTCCCGCATTTTGCAGGTCTGTCCCGGGCACATGAATTCCAGGACAATACCGTGTCCCGGAATAAAACTGACACAGACACCCCCCGGGCCAATCTTATGCCCCCAAAAAAGGCTGCCACATCACCGCTTTACTCACTGACAGTACTTGTCCTGGCCAGGAATGCCTGGAGGAGAACAATCCCGCCCCCTGCTTGTGATTGGAGAAATCATAAATCCCGCCTCTTGTGTCCAATCACTGTCAAGCTGATTTTTGGGAAGGGAGGGTGTCCCTGAATGGTAGTTTGGAAATGTGGTCACCCTAGTCTACGTACTTCCAACTGTAATTTTACATCGGAAACATTGGATTTCAAAGTGTAAGTTATTACCTGTATTATAGTTAGGATCATATAGGAGGTGTGTACATTGCCACTCATATTGTTTCATTTTTGCAGATCGAGCACCATGGAGGTTATGGCTACTTCACAAAGGTGCTACCTGAATCAACCTGATGTATTTTGCTATATTTAAATCCTGATTTTTGACAGGTGACCAGAGTAAAAATAATATGGCAATTATGCTGTATCTCAAAAACTAGAGCCGATAGAGAAATATTTGCGCCATTTTTTGAATTAAGGGGTCAAATATACCCAGGAACAGGTCTAACATTCGAAGCATCAAAATGTGTGTTGGCCCTGCATTGATTTATTCATCATTCAATATAGCATGACATACACTATGGGGGAGATTTACTAAAACTGGAGCACACATAATCTGGTGCAGCTGTGCATGGCAGCCAATCAGCTTCTAACTTCAGCATGTTCAATTAAGATTTGACAATAAAACGTGGAAGCTGATTGGTTTCTATGCAGAGCTGCACCAGATTTTTCACTCTCCAGTTTTAGTAAATCAACCCCACTATTACCAAAATTATTGGGACACCTGTCTTCACACGCACATGAACTTTAATGGCATCCCAGAAGAGTTAAAGCTGTTATAGCTGCAAAGGGTGGGCCAACTCAATAATGAACCCTACGGACTAAGGCTGGGATGCCATTAAAATTCGCAAGCGTGTAAAGGCAGGTGTCCCAATACTTTTGGTACTATAGTGTATGCCATATATTTATTACCATATGGTATTTACCCAAAGAGGTTTTCATTTTATTAATAATATAAATATGCAATCAACGCAAAGGAACAAGAAATAACATGCAAGCTGGAACACTATATGTAAAAAGAAACAAATCCGCGCAATAAACTATAATGTACTACTAAGCAGCTGAACACTAAGGGTCAAATAATCAAAATCCCTGAGTATAACATAAAAATAAATAGTGCAGCGCTTTAAAAGTCCATATATCAAAGATAGAAAAACAGCACAGTAAATCAGTATATAATCCCCGTGATCTTCATAGATGACACATGAACTCTTGATTGCATGCAGGTGGTAACAGACACACACACAGTGAGAGACCTCCACCAACAGATAAATTGGCCGCTCACCTTCCAACATGGACCCTTTAATTATAGAGGGTCACTGAAAAACTTTCCCTTACGGGTTAATCCAAAGCAGATGAAGATGTAAACTTCCCCAAAAGGATTAGGGTCATCAATTCCATATAACATCAGGATCATTCAAAAACTTCCAGGTATTAAGTTCATAGGGCAGTGTTTACATGTGGAAAATATAGAAGCAGACCATAGTGTTTCTCCGTAATAGAAAACAATTTAATGAAAAACGAAAGTAGTGCACTTACATTTAAAAGGCACTAAACCAGTGCCGAGGTACAACAGCGCGTCTGGTGAGACTGTGAATGAACTGCGGGTGACGTCACGAACTTCCCATCCGTACGCACGTTACGTCCCGGTAGGCGGGACTTCATCAGCGGATATGGGAAGAACGCCAGACACCCGCTCTTATAGCAACAAGGCGCCTGTGACTATGGAGACACGATGCAGCGTCACATGACGCCGATAGGGACGTCTGAATCACATGACATCAACCAGGAAGTGTCCCCGTGAGCCAGATATCCACACAAAGACTCCAAAGGCAACCAAAATACATGATAAAAACTTTAAAATAGAAAATATAAATATATATATATCTAAAATTCAACCAGTAAACCAGCCCAGTTGATTAATATAAAATATATGTATATTAATGCAGCAATCAACTCCTACAGTTACTACCGATATGGAGAAAGAGGCTGCTTATACATTGGATAAAAAATAAATAAACAAATCTGGACTGCAGACCTGAATATAGACGTGACATCAACCACAGCCCACAACAATCTCACCAAACCAAAATAAACATACTAAAACAATAATACATTAATAAATCACATATAATAAATGAAAAAAAACATCTACGATCTAATTAACGGTCAGTTATAAAACAATTTATGTCAAATTCGACATTTAACCCGTCAGGGCAAAGAACTCGTGTTTCATGAATCCAATGGGATTCTCTTTTGCTCAGCTGACGGATAAAATTGCCACCTCGCCAATGTCTAGTGACTTTCTCTATGCCCCAGAATCTCAAACCCTTGGGATTTTGTTGGTGGAACTGTTTAAAATGCCTAGAGACATTATGGGTTTTGACCCCCTTTTTAATATTATTAACATGTTCTGCCACACGAACATGTAGAGGTCTCGAGGTTCGGCCTATATATTGGAGTCCGCAATCGCACTCCAGCATATAGACGACCCCCACCGTGGCGCACGTAATCAATTGTTTAATATTGTATTCTTTATTGGTGGCAGATGCCAAAAAAGACTTCCTTTTCTTAAGATTAACTTTGGAGGTCCTGCACGGGACACAACGGCCACATGCGTAAAATCCACCCAGGAATCAAAACATGCTGTTATCTGACGGTACAGGGGGGTTTAGGACACTAGGTGCCAATCGATCTCGCAAGGACGGGGCTTTCTTATAAATGAATTGGGGTTTCTCCGGTAGAACGGGACCAAGAATCTTATCTTGTTTTAAGATGGACCAATTTTTAGCAATAATTTTCTCGAACTTTTTATACTGGACATTGTAGTCCAATATCATTCGAAAATTGTGAGAATCCCCATCAGAAGTTTTACTTCGATCAGTCAATAATGTCTGTCTATCAATCATCTTAACTTGTTCTACCTCTCGGAGCAGAACCTGTTCATCATAACCCTTTTGCACAAATCTAGTGGTCAACACTCGTGATTGGTTTACAAAATCAGATACTTGTGTGCAATTCCGACGCAACCTAATATACTGTCCCCTGGGGATGTTGCACAACCAAGAACGGTGGTGACAACTCCCCAGGGGAATGTACGCATTGCGATCGGTGGGTTTAAAGTGATTGATCAACTTAAAATGATCACTTCCCTTGGTGATGGTAAGATCCAAATAATCAACCTTCTCATTATCTATGGTCCATGTGAGGATAATATTTTTGTTGTTGTCATTAAGATGACTAATGAAAAAATCCAAAGCGGATCTATCACCCTCCCACACCAGGATCAAATCATCAATATAACGAAAATAACAAACTAATTCAGGGGGACGACATGCGAACACTGCCCGTTCCTCCCAGTGGGCCATAAAAATATTGGCCACACTGGGAGCAAAACGGGCCCCCATCGCAACTCCCCTAGTTTGTAAGAAAAAATCCCCATCGTACCAAAAATAGTTCCGGGATAAACAAAAATCCAAACAACTCAAAAGGAACTCCTGATGTCTACCAGACAGCGTAGAGGTGGACAGAGCCCATTCCACAGCCGTCAGTGCATCCTGGTGTCCTATAATGGTGTACAGGGACCCCACGTCTGCTGTCACCAATATACTTTTTTCAGAACACCCCAGAGATTGGAGGATCTGGATAATATGTTTAGTGTCTTTAAGGAATGCTGGCGTTTTAACTACCAGGGGTTGTAAGAATGAATCAATGTATTGCCCTAATCGGGCTGACACTGAGTCAATCCCATTTACTATGGGCCTCCCTGGAGGGTTAACACTGTCTTTATGTAATTTCGGTAGAAAATAAATGATAGGAGTTCTGCAAAACAATGGATCCAGGTAAAGAGCCTCTTTTATGGTCAATATTCCCTGATCTTTACCATCCTCAATGATATGGTGTAACTCATCCTTAAAGGACAACATAGGGTCTGTATGAAGAACTCTATATGTATCCTCATCTGACAATAGGTTACTCATTTCCATTTTATAGTATTCTTTACTCAGGATGACTAACCCTCCTCCTTTGTCCGCTGGACGAATTACAATTTCTTTTCTTTTTTCCAAAGATCCCATACCCCGTTTAATATATTGTGGATCTAATACCTTTTTAATTTTCAATGACTCCAAATCCTTTACTACCATATTCTTGAAGACCTCCATATATTTGCTGTCAACATTAATGGGGTTGAATATTGATTTATTTCGTAAAGAAGAATGGTCACCCCTAACAAGTGGTGTAGCCCTACTAGTGTTGGATAAAAAATATTTTTTCATGTTCAAACTTCTAATATATTTTTGCAAACTTACGTAAGTTTGGAATTTGTTCAAATTTTTGGTTGGGGCAAATTTAAGCCCTCTATCCAGGACTTTGATTTCATCATCATTTAATGTTACCCCACTTAGATTATAAATTCCTGCTCCCGTTATGGTTTCGACCTTTTGTAATCGCCTACCCCCTCTCCTTCCTCTCTGTCTTTTCTTTTTCTTGGGGTACCTACATTGGGCGGTGGATACTGTGGCAATTGTCTCCACCATTCCCCTAGGTTGGGTCTGTGTACAGGGGGTCCAGTTTGGTATCCCCCACGTGACCCTAAAAAATCCCCCCTATCGTGGTCAGAGTGGTTAGCTAACGGTGCAAAACTATTTTGCGTAGGAAACCCCCTATTTTGGGGGTAATGGGGCCTCCCTCTATTGGATGGGTCAGCCCCATCTCCAAAATTACGAGAATCTCTCCATGGTTGGGATGCATTCTGATAATAAGATGATGTTGGATAATCATTTTCATAATGGGGGGTTGGTTGATAATTACCTTTACCTCTACCTCTTTTGTTCTTACCCCTTTTGGGGGGACCCCTATTAGGGTAATCATGAGGGGAAGAAAACCTCTCATGTGGGGGAGGTACATCATATTGATACACTGGTTGGTTTCTAGGTGTTGCCATTTTAGTGGCATTGAGAGTTTCGACTGGGGGATTGGCAGTGACATTACCACCACCTATGGGGGGAGCATTCTGCCATTTGAAAATGCTACCTCCAGTGAAATCATCCCAATCCCGTATAAACTTCTTCTTTTTCTTTGTTTGAATCTCAGCATCCCATTTCATAAGCTTATTTTTTAGCTCCCCTGAAAGTTTCAGAAATTCTTCACTTTCTTTATGGGGTTCTAAAAATGAAATGATCTCCCCAATCTGGGAGTCAAGGAGCTTTAATTTTCTTTGTTTCCGAGCCAAAAGAAATTCTATTAGCTCAAACCCTTTTTTGATGAAAAAGCCACTCCACTCAGACATAGAATCATCGTCAAGTAGACCATCATTAGGGGGCACATCCCACCTTAACCTTCTAGGAATAAGCTTGGCAGATAAATACTGTTCAAACGATGTAATATCCCACCAAGTTTTAGTCTTTTTTTCAAAAATATGCCCCAATTTACGAAATGCCTGGGAGATATCATTAATAGGTTCATTAGAAGAATTCCTAGAGAAAACTTCATTAATTTTAACTTCCCGTTTTTCTAAATATTGAAAAACATCCATTATTGCAGCGTGATTGTTGATAACTTGAGAAATCAGAATATGTAAAAAGAAACAAATCCGCGCAATAAACTATAATGTACTACTAAGCAGCTGAACACTAAGGGTCAAATAATCAAAATCCCTGAGTATAACATAAAAATAAATAGTGCAGCGCTTTAAAAGTCCATATATCAAAGATAGAAAAACAGCACAGTAAATCAGTATATAATCCCCGTGATCTTCATAGATGACACATGAACTCTTGATTGCATGCAGGTGGTAACAGACACACACACAGTGAGAGACCTCCACCAACAGATAAATTGGCCGCTCACCTTCCAACATGGACCCTTTAATTATAGAGGGTCACTGAAAAACTTTCCCTTACGGGTTAATCCAAAGCAGATGAAGATGTAAACTTCCCCAAAAGGATTAGGGTCATCAATTCCATATAACATCAGGATCATTCAAAAACTTCCAGGTATTAAGTTCATAGGGCAGTGTTTACATGTGGAAAATATAGAAGCAGACCATAGTGTTTCTCCGTAATAGAAAACAATTTAATGAAAAACGAAAGTAGTGCACTTACATTTAAAAGGCACTAAACCAGTGCCGAGGTACAACAGCGCGTCTGGTGAGACTGTGAATGAACTGCGGGTGACGTCACGAACTTCCCATCCGTACGCACGTTACGTCCCGGTAGGCGGGACTTCATCAGCGGATATGGGAAGAACGCCAGACACCCGCTCTTATAGCAACAAGGCGCCTGTGACTATGGAGACACGATGCAGCGTCACATGACGCCGATAGGGACGTCTGAATCACATGACATCAACCAGGAAGTGTCCCCGTGAGCCAGATATCCACACAAAGACTCCAAAGGCAACCAAAATACATGATAAAAACTTTAAAATAGAAAATATAAATATATATATATCTAAAATTCAACCAGTAAACCAGCCCAGTTGATTAATATAAAATATATGTATATTAGTGCAGCAATCAACTCCTACAGTTACTACCGATATGGAGAAAGAGGCTGCTTATACATTGGATAAAAAATAAATAAACAAATCTGGACTGCAGACCTGAATATAGACGTGACATCAACCACAGCCCACAACAATCTCACCAAACCAAAATAAACATACTAAAACAATAATACATTAATAAATCACATATAATAAATGAAAAAAAACATCTACGATCTAATTAACGGTCAGTTATAAAACAATTTATGTCAAATTCGACATTTAACCCGTCAGGGCAAAGAACTCGTGTTTCATGAATCCAATGGGATTCTCTTTTGCTCAGCTGACGGATAAAATTGCCACCTCGCCAATGTCTAGTGACTTTCTCTATGCCCCAGAATCTCAAACCCTTCCTGGTTGATGTCATGTGATTCAGACGTCCCTATCGGCGTCATGTGACGCTGCATCGTGTCTCCATAGTCACAGGCGCCTTGTTGCTATAAGAGCGGGTGTCTGGCGTTCTTCCCATATCCGCTGATGAAGTCCCGCCTACCGGGACGTAACGTGCGTACGGATGGGAAGTTCGTGACGTCACCCGCAGTTCATTCACAGTCTCACCAGACGCGCTGTTGTACCTCGGCACTGGTTTAGTGCCTTTTAAATGTAAGTGCACTACTTTCGTTTTTCATTAAATTGTTTTCTATTACGGAGAAACACTATGGTCTGCTTCTATATTTTCCACATGTAAACACTGCCCTATGAACTTAATACCTGGAAGTTTTTGAATGATCCTGATGTTATATGGAATTGATGACCCTAATCCTTTTGGGGAAGTTTACATCTTCATCTGCTTTGGATTAACCCGTAAGGGAAAGTTTTTCAGTGACCCTCTATAATTAAAGGGTCCATGTTGGAAGGTGAGCGGCCAATTTATCTGTTGGTGGAGGTCTCTCACTGTGTGTGTGTCTGTTACCACCTGCATGCAATCAAGAGTTCATGTGTCATCTATGAAGATCACGGGGATTATATACTGATTTACTGTGCTGTTTTTCTATCTTTGATATATGGACTTTTAAAGCGCTGCACTATTTATTTTTATGTTATACTCAGGGATTTTGATTATTTGACCCTTAGTGTTCAGCTGCTTAGTAGTACATTATAGTTTATTGCGCGGATTTGTTTCTTTTTACATATTCTGATTTCTCAAGTTATCAACAATCACGCTGCAATAATGGATGTTTTTCAATATTTAGAAAAACGGGAAGTTAAAATTAATGAAGTTTTCTCTAGGAATTCTTCTAATGAACCTATTAATGATATCTCCCAGGCATTTCGTAAATTGGGGCATATTTTTGAAAAAAAGACTAAAACTTGGTGGGATATTACATCGTTTGAACAGTATTTATCTGCCAAGCTTATTCCTAGAAGGTTAAGGTGGGATGTGCCCCCTAATGATGGTCTACTTGACGATGATTCTATGTCTGAGTGGAGTGGCTTTTTCATCAAAAAAGGGTTTGAGCTAATAGAATTTCTTTTGGCTCGGAAACAAAGAAAATTAAAGCTCCTTGACTCCCAGATTGGGGAGATCATTTCATTTTTAGAACCCCATAAAGAAAGTGAAGAATTTCAGAAACTTTCAGGGGAGCTAAAAAATAAGCTTATGAAATGGGATGCTGAGATTCAAACAAAGAAAAAGAAGAAGTTTATACGGGATTGGGATGATTTCACTGGAGGTAGCATTTTCAAATGGCAGAATGCTCCCCCCATAGGTGGTGGTAATGTCACTGCCAATCCCCCAGTCGAAACTCTCAATGCCACTAAAATGGCAACACCTAGAAACCAACCAGTGTATCAATATGATGTACCTCCCCCACATGAGAGGTTTTCTTCCCCTCATGATTACCCTAATAGGGGTCCCCCCAAAAGGGGTAAGAACAAAAGAGGTAGAGGTAAAGGTAATTATCAACCAACCCCCCATTATGAAAATGATTATCCAACATCATCTTATTATCAGAATGCATCCCAACCATGGAGAGATTCTCGTAATTTTGGAGATGGGGCTGACCCATCCAATAGAGGGAGGCCCCATTACCCCCAAAATAGGGGGTTTCCTACGCAAAATAGTTTTGCACCGTTAGCTAACCACTCTGACCACGATAGGGGGGATTTTTTAGGGTCACGTGGGGGATACCAAACTGGACCCCCTGTACACAGACCCAACCTAGGGGAATGGTGGAGACAATTGCCACAGTATCCACCGCCCAATGTAGGTACCCCAAGAAAAAGAAAAGACAGAGAGGAAGGAGAGGGGGTAGGCGATTACAAAAGGTCGAAACCATAACGGGAGCAGGAATTTATAATCTAAGTGGGGTAACATTAAATGATGATGAAATCAAAGTCCTGGATAGAGGGCTTAAATTTGCCCCAACCAAAAATTTGAACAAATTCCAAACTTACGTAAGTTTGCAAAAATATATTAGAAGTTTGAACATGAAAAAATATTTTTTATCCAACACTAGTAGGGCTACACCACTTGTTAGGGGTGACCATTCTTCTTTACGAAATAAATCAATATTCAACCCCATTAATGTTGACAGCAAATATATGGAGGTCTTCAAGAATATGGTAGTAAAGGATTTGGAGTCATTGAAAATTAAAAAGGTATTAGATCCACAATATATTAAACGGGGTATGGGATCTTTGGAAAAAAGAAAAGAAATTGTAATTCGTCCAGCGGACAAAGGAGGAGGGTTAGTCATCCTGAGTAAAGAATACTATAAAATGGAAATGAGTAACCTATTGTCAGATGAGGATACATATAGAGTTCTTCATACAGACCCTATGTTGTCCTTTAAGGATGAGTTACACCATATCATTGAGGATGGTAAAGATCAGGGAATATTGACCATAAAAGAGGCTCTTTACCTGGATCCATTGTTTTGCAGAACTCCTATCATTTATTTTCTACCGAAATTACATAAAGACAGTGTTAACCCTCCAGGGAGGCCCATAGTAAATGGGATTGACTCAGTGTCAGCCCGATTAGGGCAATACATTGATTCATTCTTACAACCCCTGGTAGTTAAAACGCCAGCATTCCTTAAAGACACTAAACATATTATCCAGATCCTCCAATCTCTGGGGTGTTCTGAAAAAAGTATATTGGTGACAGCAGACGTGGGGTCCCTGTACACCATTATAGGACACCAGGATGCACTGACGGCTGTGGAATGGGCTCTGTCCACCTCTACGCTGTCTGGTAGACATCAGGAGTTCCTTTTGAGTTGTTTGGATTTTTGTTTATCCCGGAACTATTTTTGGTACGATGGGGATTTTTTCTTACAAACTAGGGGAGTTGCGATGGGGGCCCGTTTTGCTCCCAGTGTGGCCAATATTTTTATGGCCCACTGGGAGGAACGGGCAGTGTTCGCATGTCGTCCCCCTGAATTAGTTTGTTATTTTCGTTATATTGATGATTTGATCCTGGTGTGGGAGGGTGATAGATCCGCTTTGGATTTTTTCATTAGTCATCTTAATGACAACAACAAAAATATTATCCTCACATGGACCATAGATAATGAGAAGGTTGATTATTTGGATCTTACCATCACCAAGGGAAGTGATCATTTTAAGTTGATCAATCACTTTAAACCCACCGATCGCAATGCGTACATTCCCCTGGGGAGTTGTCACCACCGTTCTTGGTTGTGCAACATCCCCAGGGGACAGTATATTAGGTTGCGTCGGAATTGCACACAAGTATCTGATTTTGTAAACCAATCACGAGTGTTGACCACTAGATTTGTGCAAAAGGGTTATGATGAACAGGTTCTGCTCCGAGAGGTAGAACAAGTTAAGATGATTGATAGACAGACATTATTGACTGATCGAAGTAAAACTTCTGATGGGGATTCTCACAATTTTCGAATGATATTGGACTACAATGTCCAGTATAAAAAGTTCGAGAAAATTATTGCTAAAAATTGGTCCATCTTAAAACAAGATAAGATTCTTGGTCCCGTTCTACCGGAGAAACCCCAATTCATTTATAAGAAAGCCCCGTCCTTGCGAGATCGATTGGCACCTAGTGTCCTAAACCCCCCTGTACCGTCAGATAACAGCATGTTTAGATTCCTGGGTGGATTTTACGCATGTGGCCGTTGTGTCCCGTGCAGGACCTCCAAAGTTAATCTTAAGAAAAGGAAGTCTTTTTTGGCATCTGCCACCAATAAAGAATACAATATTAAACAATTGATTACGTGCGCCACGGTGGGGGTCGTCTATATGCTGGAGTGCGATTGCGGACTCCAATATATAGGCCGAACCTCGAGACCTCTACATGTTCGTGTGGCAGAACATGTTAATAATATTAAAAAGGGGGTCAAAACCCATAATGTCTCTAGGCATTTTAAACAGTTCCACCAACAAAATCCCAAGGGTTTGAGATTCTGGGGCATAGAGAAAGTCACTAGACATTGGCGAGGTGGCAATTTTATCCGTCAGCTGAGCAAAAGAGAATCCCATTGGATTCATGAAACACGAGTTCTTTGCCCTGACGGGTTAAATGTCGAATTTGACATAAATTGTTTTATAACTGACCGTTAATTAGATCGTAGATGTTTTTTTTCATTTATTATATGTGATTTATTAATGTATTATTGTTTTAGTATGTTTATTTTGGTTTGGTGAGATTGTTGTGGGCTGTGGTTGATGTCACGTCTATATTCAGGTCTGCAGTCCAGATTTGTTTATTTATTTTTTATCCAATGTATAAGCAGCCTCTTTCTCCATATCGGTAGTAACTGTAGGAGTTGATTGCTGCATTAATATACATATATTTTATATTAATCAACTGGGCTGGTTTACTGGTTGAATTTTAGATATATATATATTTATATTTTCTATTTTAAAGTTTTTATCATGTATTTTGGTTGCCTTTGGAGTCTTTGTGTGGATATCTGGCTCACGGGGACACTTCCTGGTTGATGTCATGTGATTCAGACGTCCCTATCGGCGTCATGTGACGCTGCATCGTGTCTCCATAGTCACAGGCGCCTTGTTGCTATAAGAGCGGGTGTCTGGCGTTCTTCCCATATCCGCTGATGAAGTCCCGCCTACCGGGACGTAACGTGCGTACGGATGGGAAGTTCGTGACGTCACCCGCAGTTCATTCACAGTCTCACCAGACGCGCTGTTGTACCTCGGCACTGGTTTAGTGCCTTTTAAATGTAAGTGCACTACTTTCGTTTTTCATTAAATTGTTTTCTATTACGGAGAAACACTATGGTCTGCTTCTATATTTTCCACATGTAAACACTGCCCTATGAACTTAATACCTGGAAGTTTTTGAATGATCCTGATGTTATATGGAATTGATGACCCTAATCCTTTTGGGGAAGTTTACATCTTCATCTGCTTTGGATTAACCCGTAAGGGAAAGTTTTTCAGTGACCCTCTATAATTAAAGGGTCCATGTTGGAAGGTGAGCGGCCAATTTATCTGTTGGTGGAGGTCTCTCACTGTGTGTGTGTCTGTTACCACCTGCATGCAATCAAGAGTTCATGTGTCATCTATGAAGATCACGGGGATTATATACTGATTTACTGTGCTGTTTTTCTATCTTTGATATATGGACTTTTAAAGCGCTGCACTATTTATTTTTATGTTAAGCTGGAACACTAATAGATCTTCACAAAAATCCCTAAATGTATATATAAAAAAAAAAGGAGTGCAGTCCAATAAAACAGTAAAAACTAATGACAGAACGGATGAACCACAAATCCCAGAGGAGGTGAACAGGAAGTTTCCACGTGTTTGGAAAAACTCCGGGAGCACAAATCTGAAGTGACAAACCCTCCACCTCCAAACTTATCGCTTCGCTCACCTCATAGAGTGGACCCCTGAACTAAAAGACAGTCACAAGCGCAGATCCCTCACAAGGGTAAGTTACAACAGATGATTGATGGATCCGATCCTCCAATGCGATACCCCAGGTTGGAAACCAGGACCATATAAATAAAAAGAAATCTAAGTGCTCTCTGTATAACATCCAAAAGTTTATTAAAAACGAAGATTCCTACTCACATGATAACAATTGTAACAAGGCATGCAACACAGAACAGTATGCTGTGTGTGAATTAGGGTGGCAGCGGGTGACATCTGCTCATCCCCCGTACGCGTTACGTTCATCAGAACTTCCTCAGGGGGATGGAGCTACAGCGTCACCTGACATCATTTAAATATACTCCGTTGCCTTGACAACAGATGCCAGAAGAAAGCGGGGAATACCGCGTCAGACGTTGGTCAGACAAAAAAGCCTCTCGCTAGAGAGCATGAAATATTTAAGATAAGCGGCCCAATTGCCACAGCCCAAAAAAAGTCATATAAACAAATCAAAGAACCGGCACTTATCAGCACCTTCTTACACTATATAAAATACAGAAAACACAGTGAGCCAATAACGTACGCCATACAAATCCTATATGGACTGGGACACAAAAAAGGACCACAATATAAAAATATATAAAATTGGGTACAATACTGACCCCTAAAGTTTCATCAAAATATCTACCCACATATAAATTCCTATGAACAGTTTAATTACGCACCCGCTGCCATCCTTTACAGAGAAAAAAATAATTTTATATAATATATATATATATATATATATATATATATACATATACACACACACACACACACATATATATACTGTATATTACCAACATACAAAATATAAATTACATTAAAAAAATCATCAGAAATAAAACAATTTAAAGCAAACTACATTTAATCCTTCAGGCGTTAAAACTTTAACTTCAAATATCCAAAATAACTCTCTTTGGCTGAGATGACAAACGTAGTTCCCCCTCTAATGTCTATTGACCCTCTCTATACCCCAAAATTTAAGACCTCTAGGGGTCGGTCGCTTCAGATTTGTGCTCCCGGATTTTTTCCAAACACGTGGAAACTTCCTGACTATTAAAGTAATGAAAGTTCACCGCTCTAATATAATCACTCCTTCTAGTATCAGCTGTCTCCACAATGGACTGGGTGTCGGTTCTGGTTGCAACAGGACCATGAAAACAAAAACGCTGTATAGCCACACTCCAAAGTGTGGCTATCCAACGTTTTTGTTTTCACGTGGAAATTTCCTGTTCACCTCTTCTGGGATTTGTGGTTCATCCGTTCTGTCATTTGGACTTGAAAAATGTGTTTTTATTGTTTTATTGTGCTGCACATTTCATTTTAATAAGACTATATATATATATATATATATATATATATATATATATATATAAAGGTAAATCTTTTATTTCAATTTACGATTTGGAAGGGTAAGAACCTCTTTTGGCTTTTTAGGTTTGGAAAGCTCAACTTTAAGATCTCATACACAATGGGCGTTTAGCCCTGGAAGTACCACTGAGTGTGCTGTTCAGCTTCGCTGCCAACAGCCTGTCAAACTCTATGAAAGTCTGACAGCTTCTGCAGCTGGTCGGGGCTGGGAGGTGCTCACAGTGGTACTAACATTTAGGGCAGTACGCTCCCAGGGACAGATTACCAGAATGCAGACTGCCTGCATTACAAGCATTCATTGCTAGGCGCATACCACCATAAATGTACATACCGCTAGGTGCACCACCCAACCGGCTGAAGCAGCTATAAGGTACCCATAGAGTTTGACAAGCTGATGGCAGCGGGGTTGTATGTGCAGCTGCACCCTCCCTCCAAAGCTAAACGTGGAAGCCTTGTGCACTGGGGCTAAGCACCCAATAGGTATGGGCCTTATACTAGTTACTGCAAGTGTCTCCTTTAGAAGATATTCTCTCTACCACTGTATGGTGACAAATGCAGGGCCGACGCTACCATAAGGCATCTTAAGCAGCCACCTTAGGGCACCAGGATAAAGGGGACCCCCCCCACCATGTTTACCGAGCTCCGCTGTCCTACCTGGGGGTCCGGTGCTGTCATGGCAGGTGTCACTGGGAAGGGTGGTGAGAGCTCAGCGGACCTCTATCCGCTCAGCCTCTTGTACATAGACCAGGAAGCTACGTGTATGACATCACTTCCTGGACCGGAGATGTCATTCTACGGGATCAGTGCTGAGGGAAGCAACTGATGGAACACAGTCTGTGTTAGAGGGGAGACACACAGGGTCCAATAGACCCCGAGATATCTCCATTAAGAGAACCTGTCACCTATATGCTATTACATAGGCAGCTATTGGTTTCCTATGTGATAGCAATAAAAGTTATGTCAAAATAAATGAACAAAAAGTAAAGAAAAAAATGTTTAAACATATAAGGCAGTGTTTCTCAACTCCAGTCTTCAAGGTGCCCCAAGAGATCATGTTTTCAGGATTTCCCTCAGATGAAACGGCAGTGAAACTGATCAAATCACCTGTGAAAAATAATGGCAAGCCTGAAAACATGACCTGTTGGGGAGCCTTGAGGACTGGAGTTGAGAAACATGATATAAGGAGACACATAAAAAATAAATACATTTTTTTTAGAAGCCACCCCCCCCCCCACCCGCAAAAAATACGGCAATTGTCCTACACATGTTATATATCAATGTGCACACCAGAGTGAGAGCAATAAGTTTAGCACCAGTGTGCCCAGAAATTACCTTTAATGTATTTCTTACTGAAATGTTGCCTTTCAGAAACATCTGCGCTAATGTTGTGTAATATAAAAAATTTGAACTGCCAATGGTATTTTTTTTTTTTTAAACATGTAAACAAATAACGTAAAAATAAAAAAAAAAATTCCAGGAGTGCCGTTGTGGAGGGAGTGGTAGCAGAATGGTGGGGGGCCTCAAAATGCACCTTTGCCCTAAAGCCTAGTACACATGGGCCGAATGACGGGTGACATTGGCCAGTTCAATAACAACTATCTGATAATACAAACACATGGTTGTGGAGCTCCAAGGTAGCTAGTGCAATATTTCAGCTGAGGATGTAAAGGTGAAAGTTTCATAAACAATTCTTGAATTCAGCTTAAAATCTTATACGATCTAACCCGCATTTTATGTTATAGACAGGCAGCAAGCAATCATACATTCTTTCCTTCTTACCTGAAAAGTTTTACTTCACCCTCCCCGAAGGGTTTGGAGTCATTTGAGGCAAACATGCTGAGATAGGCCGCCTTCATATACATATATGTGGCCTGTGAAAGAAGTAACATATCATATATAAAATATTCATTCATCATAAATTAAATATTTAAAAGATGGCCAAAACTTGCAAATACAGAGACTGTAAATATTAAAGTATCAATAAATGCATTTTGGATAAAGTAAGAGTGTCCCATTGGGGAGATTTCCCTTCACTTCTTCTCCCATAGCCAAAACAGGAAGTCAGAGGAAATCCTTCCAAGTGAGGGAATCCTTGGATGTCACTAGAGTCACCAGGACTAGTGTCCTTATTGGAAGATTTCCCTTCTATTCCTGTTCTGGTAACAACCCAAAATTTGGGATTTTCTTTCACTTTCATTCTTGGTGATAGTGGTAAATGGGGCAAACCGAGAGGGTGAATCTCCCTAATAATGGGGGACGGGGGGCACAGGCAGCAAATTATTACTTTATTGCTGTCTGCATCCCCCCTTGGGAGGATTTCACCTTACTTCCTGTACCAGAAACACTACAGGAAGTGAGAAAGCACCCCCCTTAAAGTCAGTGGAAAAATCACACTTTTACAGGTATTACTAAAACAGCCATAGCTATACAGATTACAACTGTGAAATGTTCTCCACACCTTCTATCTTGGTGACCACCAGGTGAAGGAATCATTCTGACATGGACACAGACAGTAACAATAACCCCAATTGAAGTTCTAATTCTTCCACACGCTATTAAAAACTCAACAAAATGTGCTTTGGTTTCCACCTTAATATAGGCTGATTAGCCAGAACTTTATGACCACTGACATTGATTATCTCATTACAATGGCAACTGAAAGTGGGTGGGATATATTAGGCAGCAAGTGAACGTGTTGTCCTTGAAATTGATGTGTTGAAAGCAGAAAAAATGGGCATCACAGTTATTTGCGTATGGGGTTGCATAGCTGCAAAACAGTCAGAGTGCCCATGCTGACCCGTGTCTACAGCCCAAAGCACTTAGAATCAGCTTTAGACTTGGACCACGGAGCATTGGAAGAGGGTGGCCTGGTCTGATGAATGACATTTTCTTTTGCATCATATGGATTACCTGGGGAAGAGATGGCACCAGGATGCAGTATGGGAAGAAGGCAAGCCGGCAGAGGCAGTGTAATGCTTTGGGCAATGTTCTACTGGGAGACCTTGAGTTCTGCCATTCATGTGGATATTACATGACACATACCACCTACTTAAACATTGTTGCTGGCCAAGTACACCCCTTCATGGAATTGGTATTCCCTGACAGCAGTGACCTCTTTCAGCAGGAAAATGTGCCTTACCACGCTGCAAAAATGTTCAAAGAATGGTTTGAGGAACACAACAAGTTCAAAATGTTGACTTGGTCTCTGAATTCTCCAAATCTCAATCCAATCGATCATCTGTGGGATGTGCTGGAAAAACAAGTCCCATCCATGGAAGCCCCACCCTGCAAGTAATTAAAAGGTTCTGCTGCTGGTGGCTTGGTGCCACATACCACAGCATACCTTCAGAAGTCTAGTTGCACTCGTGGCTTGAAGGGTCAGGGCTGTTTTAGTGGCAAAAGGGGGACCTGCTCAATTTTAGGTGAGTAGTTATAAAGTTATGACTGGTGTAAAGTGTATGTAAACCCTAACAATTAACTTCTCCTATTTGCTCCCTTTTGGCCTGTTAAATATATCATTAAAGTGTTTTGTATAACTACTAATAAATTGCAAAAAGGACACAAAATATCTGTTGATCCTGTCAGAAATCCACGTATTTCTATTGGAAAGAGCAGCGTCCTGTCTGCTAGCCAAACACGCTTGGATTTTGGTTGATTTCTGCTGAATCTGCCAAAATTAGCATGTCAGCACCACCTGGCTTAAAGCGGAGTTCCACCCTAAAAATGAACTTTCTATTAACAGCTTGCCTTTAATGTAAAAAATAAAATAAAAAAATAAATACATTTTTACTCACTTCTATCTGGCTGTTACTAGGCAGATTTCGTAATCTGCCTAGTTCCTGGTTCTAGGTGGTTCAACTTCCTGTCCTAAGACCCCATTGCCTCCTGGGAAATTATGACACTCATTTCCCAGGAGTCTCTGGGCATTACTGTGCCTAAAAAAAAAAAAAAAAAAAAAAAATCGGCCAGCATGCACCTCTCCCTGAAAACCAGGAAGAAAAAGGAAGTGGGCTTCACATGCCCACACATATGATGGATACGGCCACAACATGAGCTGGAGGATATAAGGCAAGTGTTTGCAATGATTTCTGGAACGATTGGGGAGCTATTAATATGTTTTAGGGACTATTTAATGTGATTAATTTTAGCTTGCAAAAAAAAAAAAATTATGCCCGTAACCCCGCTTTAACAAACTTTGATTGAAAACCAACAGTCACTGTTCCGTCCTCTAAGCCTGGGTTCACACTATTGCGATGTGGGAACCATTGCGATTCCAGTGTCACACCTCCCCTCGCAGGCAGTTCACACTGCCCTCTGCGAACCGCTGCGGGTGTCAATACAAAGTTAATGACACCCCCAGACTGGTTCACAGATCGCATTGCGGACTGTAAATTCGAACAGGAATCGGATCGCAAGGGTGTGAACACCCATGTGATCCGAATCCAGTGCAGGAAAAAAAAAAGGTTCCTGCACCTTTTTGTGCAAATCCAAAGCGAGTTCAGCCATACAACTGTATGACATTGCATGTGATCAGCACAGCCATGCGGTGTGAATCACATGCAATGTCTGTGTTTGCATATGTGTGAACCCAGGCTTACTCTTGGACCTCTCCCTGCCTTTGATACAGTTAACCACCCCCTCCTCCTCAAAAAAACTTGATTTCCTTGGTCTTCGTGGCTGTACGCGCCTTTGTTTCAAATCTTACCTATCTCACCGCACCTTCAGTGTCACTTTCAACTCTACCTTCTTCTACTCCTCTTACCATTGGGGTCCACCAAGGTTCTGTCCTTGGACTTCTCCTATTCTCGATCTACACATCCTCCAAGGGCCCACTAGCCTTTCTATGCTGATGACACCCAAATCTATCTCTCTACCCCTCAGCTCACCCCATTAATTTCCTCATGCATCACTAATTTACTAACATACATATCTGACTGGATGTCACATCACTTCCTCAAACTCAATCTATATAAAACCGAGCTCATAATATTTCCTCCCCCCACATGCCCCTTCCCCTGACTTCTCTGTCAAGATCAATGGCACAACCATCAGTTCATCCCCGCATGCCAGGCTGCTAGGGGTAGCCCTGGACTCTGAACTGTCCTTTTAGACCCACATCCAATCTCTGTCAAAATCATGCCGCCTTAACCTACGCAACATCTCCAGAACACTCCCCATTTTAACGGATGACACCACAAAGCTTCTAATTCACTCCCTGGTCATTTTTCACATTGACTACTGCAACTCCCTCCTCATTGGATTACCTTTACATAGGCTATCCCCCCTTCAGTCCGTCATGAATGCTGCTGCAAGACTGATCCATCCTACCAACTGTTAAGTGTCCTCCACCTCTCTCTGCCAATCCCTCCACTGGCCTCGCACTCACTGGGGCCTCGCGGCCACCTAATTTGCCTGTGATCAATACCAATGTCGGCGCTGCCAGCTCCGCTTCCCCCACCGGGACTCTGTGGCCCAGGGGCGGACTGAACAATCGGTCACTCCCCAAGGGCCCTGGGCAAATCATGGAGCGTCCCAGTCCAGAGGCAGCAGGTGCGGGGAGTGGGATAGCAAAGGCTTCTAGGTGCCGGAAGCGGCATGATGACAGCACCCGTCTCCAGGTGTGATCTCAGCAAGGCGTGCGGGCAGCCATAGGGTACACAAGACCGAATGTCCATGTGAGGGCCCTAAAGCAGCTAAGGTAGCTGGGCTGCTCCTTCAGCCCGTGCCGCTCAGCGGGCCGCCTATTCGGTTCAGCAGTTGGGGCCAAAAACTACTCAGCTGCCCCACGACTGTGAAGGGGAAGGAGCTACAATGGATCCAATCTTCTGATGCTGCCTGGCCGACTGGAGAGAAAGTGAGTGCCCGTGCAGCCCTCCTGTGCTCCTCCTCTCCCTCCTGCAAGCATTCAGCAGCTGCAGGAGGAATATGGAAAGATCAATTCCTCTATATGCAGATGCCCTGCCGCTCCTCTTATCTAACTTCTTTTGCTGCCCCCCATTGCTCTCTGTCCCCGGTCTCTCCGCTCCCCCCATGTTCTCCCTGGCTCCCCTCCCTAGTGCTCCCCCCAATGCTCTCCACCCCACCGTGCTCTCCATTTCCTCCTCAGTGCTCTCCAGCCCCCCCCCTGTGCTCCCCCCCACCATGCTCTTCAATTCCCCTCCACAGTGCTCTCCAGCTCCACCAGTGCTCTCTGCCCCCCTGTGCACTTCGGCCCGCCCATGTGCTCCCTGGCTCCCCCCTAGTGGTCTCTGCCCCCAATGCTCTCCACCTCACCATGCTCTCCAGTCCCCCCCAATGCTCTCTGCCCCCCATGCTCTCCACCCCACCGTGCTCTCCAGGCCCCCCATGCTCTCCAGGCCCCCCATGCTCTCCAGCCCCCCCATACTCTCCATCCCCATTCTCTTTGCCCCCCCCCCAGTGCTCTCGTGCCCCCCTGCTCTCACCAGTGCTCTCCACTCCTTCCAGTGCTCTCCTGCCCCCCCTGGTCTCCGCTCCCACCAGTGCTCTCTGCTCCCACCAGTGTTCTCCAGCTCCCCCCAATCTCTGCCCCACCCTCAGTGCTCTACTCTCTCAGGGCTTCCAGTGCCCCCCGTGCCCTCTGCCCCCCCTCCAAGTGCTCTCCTCTCCGCCTCACTCCTGTGCTTTCTGCCACCCCTGTGCTCTTTCCTAGCCCCCCTCACCCCCCGCAGCTTTGCTTGCTTGTCTCCTTTCTTCCGCCGGCTGCTGCGGGGGATCTGTCACAATGGAGAGCGGGGAAGGGACCAGTATCATGAACGGCTCAGTCTAAAATGCACAGGCCTATTTTTTGTCCCAGTCTGGGCCTGGTGGGGAAGGTGAGCAGTGATGGCAGCAAGGACCAATATCCCTGGAGGGAGAAGAGCTCTGAAGACCTCCCAGGACCGGAGAACAGGCTGACTGGAGCTGGAAAATGAGGACAGGCGGAAGGTGCAGGCGGTCAGGGACCACTCCATCTCACAGCAAACAGATCCTCTGGAAAGAGCAGAACACTGTCCCCACCCAGAACGAGAGCAGACCCTGCCTGCTGCTGGCTGTCATGAACATCCTGCTGGCATGGAACGTACCGAACCAAGCCTTACCCACACCTTCCCACAGACAGGGACGTGGGGCACAGGAGGGGATCTCTTTCTCTCTCTCTCCTCAAAATATCACCCAAGCCAATCTCGTCGGTCCTCCCAAGACCTCCTGCTCTCTAGCTCCTTTGTCACCTCCTCCCATGCTCACCTCCAGGATTTCTTCTGAGCTTCTCCCATCCTTTGGAACTCCCTACCCCAATCTGTTCAACTGACTCCTAATCTAGCCATTCTTAGACAATCCCTGAAAACCCTTCTCTTTAAAAGCCTATCCTGCTTCTAACTAATACTGTTTTTTTACTTTCTCCATCAGCTCATCCCCCACAGTCATTACCTTTTGTATCAGTTGACCCTCCCTCTTCGATAGTAAGCTCTAACAAGCAGGGCCCTCTGATTCCTCTTGTACCAAATTGTATTGTCACTATAATGTCTGCCTTCATTTTGTAAAGCACTGTGCAAACTGTAGGCGCTACATAAATCCCATTTAATTATAATAAATAATAACTGAAAAAATCAAAGGTGCCAAGGAAAATTGTCAACTGAACCATGACTGCATCCAATCAGATGTAGTCACCGTTCAGGTATTCAGACAGCTGCTGGTGTTGTGACTGTTTGAATACAGCAGCCAGCAGTGCAGATTCATCAATCCATGCTTTTTGCCGTGATCCAGCCAATTATTTATGGTTTATGAAGCATCAGCAGAAACTAACAGTCAAAGTTCATCAGGGGGAATAGTGAATGGATTGATTAGAACACGTTGGTGTCTGGGCGCTGTCTGCGGAGCATCTCCTTCACCTCACCTTGCATTAGGCGAACATTTGTGGTTATTGCACCGGTTGGCATAGATAGGACTTTTTTCATCGGAAAAACCTATGTCATGCTGTAACGGACTGAAAAGCACAGGGAATGAAAGCGCGAATCGGCTAACACCAAACTTTTACTAACACGCGGTAACACGAAATCAGCAAAAGCAGCCCAAAGGGTGGCGCCATTGGATTTGAACTTCCCCTTTATAGTGCCGTCGTACGTGTTGTACGTCACAGCGTTTTGGACGGTCAGAATTTTGTCTGATGGTGTGTAGGCAAGACTGATGAAAGTCAGCTTCATCGGAATTCCGACTTAAAATTCCATCGGATTTTATTCCATCGGAAATCCGATCGTGTATACAGGGCATAAATGTTTATGGTTTGTTCCTCCCACTAGTGACATCAGCAGAGCGATGCTTTGCTTTGGACAAATAAATATAAAAAATGTCATGAAGCCACCCTTTAGTAGTTGGGGCATTGCCAGATAAGGGAAGTGCTGCACCAATACACCTGGGCATAGGCTGAAGGTGGGGCTGTTACATAAGCCATTCTATGCTGAACAGGTCTACAACATCAAGATAATTCACTGGCGTTAAACTTATTTAAATACCTTTGACCAGGAGCTTTCCTTACTCAGAAGGTCAGCGTAGAAGTATGCCATCTTCCATTGCTGCTTGTAGGTAAAGCACCACATCAGCTGCCAGTAACACATATGATGGAACTGCTTCCAGGTCTGCTGGGCTTCACAGCACTCTTCAAACCTCTCGATGGCCTACAGAGAATTTGAGCATATGTATGTAAGTACTACAGATGTTTAGTGTATAGTGGGGGATTAAAAAAAAGAGGGAGACATTAAATGGGCCAGAAGCATAGGCGTACGCAAGGGGTGTGCCAGGTGTGCCTGGGCACACCCTAATCCTGGGGTTGGCAACCGGTCAATGGTGGGCAGGTGACAGGTAAACCGCAATCCTTCCTTGCCGATCCTCAGAACGTGGACAGGAGAGGCGGTAGGGGTGGAATTTAGTGGAACCGATCTGTATTTTCCTCCTGCAGCAGATGAAAGTAGGCTTCTCCTCCTCTCCCTTTTTTCAACATTCAGCTGCCACAGGAGGAAAATATAGGGGGTCGGTACTAATATATGCCACCCCTCCTTTCCCTGTTCCTCTTCCTTCTGTTGCCCGGGTCCCCCATGTGCTCCCTTGCTCTCCCTTCCTCCCATTGTTTCAGGATAGAGAGCGGGGAAGAGGCCGGTAAATATGTCAAGCGCATATGTGTTGGAGCTTTGGGGTGCACACCCTAATACAATAGGCTGCACACACCTATGGCCAGAAGGCTTTATATAGAAGTATATAACTAGCACTGGCATGAAAAGATGCAATTACCACACAATGCATAATCTTCGTCATTATAGCTATTAAAGTCCCATTCTTGTGGATAGACTTGAGAAAGGAGGACTACCTCCGATAGAAAGAATGTTTATATAAAGGGCTGGCATTTAAAATACCATATTAGGGCCTGTAAACTGAGGTCGGTGCGCTGCTTTTATGTATCCTTTCAGTCTGGAAGACTGCATGTTCCTTTGCAGGCTGTATTTCCATGCAGACTGCCCTAGGCAATGCTCACGTGTAATGCTAAACCTCTATCACTAAATGAATGAAAAGGAACCAGGCTGGAGAGGAAAGGGCTAGATGATGCTGGACATTCTCTGGCCAGGAAATTAGGTGGACGCTATCTGATTTGCTGCAGCTTCTGATGTACACTTTGAGAAGTTCACAGTGTGCAATGGAATCAGAGGAGGCTACTTCAGTCTAGCAAAGAAGCCTGTACAACTGTGCAAGACTGAAGGTAAGTCTGGAGTTCAGCATTAAACCGTTTTGGTAAAACATGAACACTACCAAATACATTTTGGAAACTACTGGGCAGAAATCTAATTAGATTTTACATCGGAGGGCAATGAAAGATGCCATATGTCCAGATGCCATGGGGTACTGCGCATTACACATTGATGTGACCCTGTAAAATATATTTGTTTAATCTATTTTCTTACAGCATTAATGTTCCCTTTAATTTCTTCTATTCTTCCAGCAAAGAAAAGGAATATAGAACCCTGGAAAGACATACAAAAAAAAAAAAAAGTTTTAGCTATAAACACACACAGTTCTGGTAAATCCATTGTAAGATAAAACTGTACTATTTGGAGTTCATATATTTTTCATTTTGTCTTATGTTTATAATGAATATGTTTTAAACTTGGTTTGAGAGCGTTTTGCAAGACAAGCAACATTTTAAAATAAAATTTGACTTGATATACAAGTGATGTCTTGATATAAGAGTAGCGTCATGTCACAACTGAGTATAAAAGAGAAGAGAGGCGCCTCTAAGTGTAGCAATACAGTTACATTTAATTAAGGTACAACATTTGTCAACTCATACGATTGATGATTAAAACAGGCACATCTAAGTATGCAGGCATCTGGGGTAACACTGTCCACATAGACCATCCTCACCGCCATCGATGTCATCCCTTCCACGAGCGGTCCAATCTCTCTACTGCAGGGTAGTCTTCCCGGTCACGATTGCAGACTGACAGCTGTGAGAGCCGTGCGGGGGATGGTCTCTGTGGACATCTTTAACCCGGATGCCTGAATACTTAGATGTGCCTCTTTTGCTCATCAACCATGTGAGTTGCTAAATGTTGTACCTTCATTAAATATAACCATATTGCTACATTTATACTCCGTAGCTCCTGCTGGATTTTGCTTCTAATCTCCTTGTGGAGGCTTCCAATTGTGGATGGACATTTTATGGTTACACAACCTATCACATTGCTATAATCTTTTTATATGGCCTATAAACTGAAGGACTTATGAATAAATGGTTGTGGATTGAATCATTTGAGTTTTCATTATTTCTTATGGGGAAATTTGCTTTAATATGCAAGTGCTTTGGATTCCAAGCATGCTTCTGGAACGAATTATGCTCGCAATACAAGGTTTTACTGTATATAAAAGCTTTTAAGCTTTATTTATTAAAATACAGGGTGCATCCATGAAACCGATATATAAACAAAAAAGGTGTGTGTCTAATTTGAGCTTCAGCTATTCAGGTCTGTAAACAACATGTTTTTTTTTTCCTTTTCAAAACGCAGTTTAGATTAGTCAGGTAAATGCATAAAAAGTAGAAAAGGTGATTTTTAAAATAACAAATTCTGACAAAAAAGGAAATCTTATTTTTTTTCTTAGTCTTGAAAATAATACATACTGTACGAATGTATACAAAATAACTAAACATTTCCTAAAGTCTATAAGAAATGATTGAAAAGACTGCATCATATGTTGATGTGGTGTATGCAGAAGGAGTCAGGAAACCTCAACACATATTATACAGGGCTACAGCAGTAGATGGAGCAAGGATTGGGAGGGGGGGGGGGGGGATCACTTATTGTTTTTTTAAGAAACTGAGCTAACAGTTTGATAGCAAATTAAACCTAAACTCTAACCTTTTCATATATGCATTAATGAGCGCGACTGACCTATTAATATTTAATAGCAGCTCAGCTGGGCACTCTGCATTTCAAAGAATATGTTAAATGAAACAAACAGCACTTCCTATACTGATAGTGTCAATGTAAAATAAAGGAATTATACAAGTGAAGTAACTGTAGCAGCCACATATCAGGTTTCTGTAGCCAGGTGATAACCAATTGGTCAGAAAAAAAAGGGTTGCTTCCCTTTACATCAGTGTCATCAGTATCTCCCTTCACATCACATCCCCCCTTTACATCACAGTCACCATTCACATTACAGACCCCTCTACATTAGTGTCCTCAGTCTCTCCTTCACATCACAGATCCCTCTACATCAGTATCCTCAGCCCCCCCCCCCCTTCACATCACAGTCCCCATTCACATTACAGACCCCTCATAGATCCCTGAACAGCACAGACCCTGTCCCCACCCCATCAGTGTCCTTAGTACCCCCCTTCACATCACAATATTCCATTTACATTAGTGTCTTCGCCCACCTTCATATAACAGCACCCAAATCTTATTACAATCCACCCATCCGCATTATCAGTGTCCTCGGTACTCCCTTCGCATCACAGACCCCCTTCACGTGAGTGCTCTCCACCCCCCTTTAAATCACAGTACCCCCTTTACATTAAACTCCCCTTTTACATCAGTGTCCTCAGCCCCCCTGTTTACATTACAGTCCCTCCTTTACCTCAGTGTCCTCAGCCCCACCCGTTTACATCATGGTCCCCTTTTTACATCAGTGTTCTCATTGCCCCTTCACATAACAGTCCTTCCCCCTTTTAAATCACAGTCCCCTTCACATCACAGTCACCCCCTTACCCCCCACCATCACAGGCCCTTCTTCATATCAATGTCCTCAGCAGGTCTGGACAGACAGGAGCTGCGCAAATGTTTATGTTAACAGGTGGCTGATTGCTAGGACTGCCCTCTGAGAGTCTAGCTTCCCATTTGGTCCTCCTGCCTTGTGTTTTACAGTAGACATATTCCATAGCTGCCATTCAGTCCTATGGTGGATATGGTGTCCATCCATTGTCTTCACTGTCAATCACAAAGGGAGGCAGACTTGTGGAGGAACTGAGTTCCTCATCAGACGTCAACCACCCCATGACAAAACTTCATGGTGGCTATGCCTGTCTGACGGGCACAGTGGGTGGCAGAGATTTTATCAGGCTCAACGCTAGTGAGCTGCACTGAAAACAGAATGTTTGGTATGGATGCTCTGGCCTCAGTGTCCACTGTCTACTATGACAAATTCATGTACCTGTTCCAAAAAGGACAGATAGATAGATAGATAGAACCCATGCCAGATGAATTGAATCTCTAAATCTAGGTTATTATTCAGGAAACTTAAGCTGAACTTCCCTTACCTTGGGATAGCGTTTGAGATATGGGTGTAGCAGATTCTCTGCTTCCTCCACATTTCCTTTACCAGTACCTGGATGCAGAGAACAGAAATACATTTTAGTGTAAATAGAAGAATTGCAAACATAGGTCGGAACCAAAACATATTCAAAAAAATAAGGGGGTTTGGTCACACTATATGGTCATATAGTGCTAAGCCCACTTACTGCGACAAAGTACCCCGATTAGTGGATCCTACCCTTGTAATAGAATGAAAGATCCTGCGTCTCAACCATGGGAGACAAACTCCTCTATGTGGGAGAACTGAAGGGATTCCTCCTATGCGCTGGTGGCCTCTAATAAGAGATAATGAGGAGGGGGAGGGGTGCTCCAGCCCAAGGAACCTGGTCCATACAATATACATACAAAATCATACTTGGGGGGCACACCCTAAAATGCGTTTACATTCAAGATGGTGCTGCTATAGGACCAACCAACAGTACAAAACAGATTATATACAAAAATGACATTTATCCTGCAAGGCTATTTAAAAACACCTGAACATATTCAAAAAAATATGGGGGTTTGGTCACACTATATGGTCATATAGTGCTAAGGCCACAAACTGCGTTAAAGTACCCAAGTACCAAAGTACTTTGACCAGTAGTGTATTTGGGTTTTGTGCTGCCCTAGGCCTGACTAAACTTGTGCACCCCCCAATTTAAATATGACCCACCCCTTCCTGTCAAGGCCACACCCCTTGCTGTTTAAGACCTGCCCTGAAAATTTTGAGTAGGGACACTAGTTCTTAGGGCCTGGGGGGTGGGTAATGGATTCCCTTAATTTGCATAGATTTCCTCTCACTTCCTCTTTGGCTATGGGGCAGAAAGTGAAGGGATATCTCTGCAATGGGACAGGGAGGGTAAAACATAAACTGAGAGGGCTATAACCCTCCCTTACTCTATCCAAAATGTTGCCTATAGTTCTACTTTAAGCACAAATTTCTGATCATTTTATGGGGAGGACAAAGAAGATATAACCATGCCAATGGTGCAGCAGAAAATGTATATAGCACAGTGAGGAAGGTTTGTGGTCCAGGCTGATAGGACAGTCAAAATTAGAAGCAGCTTGCGTTACACTAAGAGTGTAGCACAAGCCGGTGGGGACCCTTTCTGTTCTGCCCCCCTGCAAAGTGCTGCCCTAGGCCTGGGCCTTGTTGGCCTAGGCCAGGATACAGCGTTGACTTTGACGCAGAAAAAGTCCTGTGTAAATCCCAAGTTAATCCCAGACATAGATTACACAGGGTTGAGGACCCTCTACTACCCCCATGTGACAGTGCTGGGCCAATCAAAAGGCATCAGCACTGTCACATAGTAGTTATTTTTCCCCATACCCAGAAGTACTAAGAATTCCTCTTCACTCCTAAAAATGAATGGAGTGGCGAGTGTAAAGTTGCTATCGAGCTTCATAAAAAAAAAAAAAAAATCACAGCTTTACTTTTATGTTATTTTACCAGCTGTAGGTATATCACTGAATCACTTTACATAGCTTTGGTCTAAACTGGCATGAGAACAAGTATGCTTACTTCTGCAGGATGTCTGGGTAAGTGTAGAGTAGACATTAGAGTGTAAGCTGTTTAATGCCTCACACACAACCAGTTTTCCCGTCGGATAAAAAACCGATGGTTTTCCTGACAGAATTCCTCTTAAGCCTGCCTTGCATACACACGGTCACACAAAAGTCTGATGAACTTTTGACTGCCAAGAAAGCGGTGACGTAAAAGACTACGACGAGCCGACAAAATGAAGTTCTGAGCATGCGTCAAATGGTTTCCGAGCATGCGAATATTTTTTTCCCGTCAGAAAAGCATACAGACGAACGGATTTCCCACTAGGATTTTTTCCTGACGGGAAAAGAGACCCTGCTCTTTTTTTTTTCTGGCAGTTTTCCCGTCGGAAAAACTCAGATGGAGCATACACACGGCCGGGATTCCCGGCCAAAAGCTCTCATCGCAGTTTTTCCGCCGGGAAAACCGGTCGTGTGTACGAGGCAATACTCTATAAAATTGCTTGTAATATGCTGGTATTAAACAAACCAATTAAGTTCATTTGTGAAGTGCACTCACCTAATACAAAGCTCAGGAAGGTGTGATAGCAAAGAAGCAGAAGGGTGCAGAGCAAGGCCCGGAAACTGTGATCCGCTGCCCCTTCCTGAAGCTGCATCAGCCCATAATCCTGTGGGAATTTAAATATCATTCATTAGGCACTAATTACAGTGTCTTAACTATGGCCTGGGAGCATAAAACAATGTATTAAATAAACGATCCAATCAAGCTTGGGAGTAAAACTTTGCAAACCATACAGGGAACTAAATATAGTTTAAAATCCAGTTAAAAGTCTACAGATAAATAAATATGGCACCTGAATAAAGGGGCTGGGGACATGCGTACACAAGAGTATCTATATGGTTTAGGCAAAAAAAAAAAAAAAATTCTTATGCATAATTAACCAAAGATTGTTCTTTTTTCTTTTCTGGAATGTTCTGTGCTGTTTTAAGGGCTTGTCTCCACTAGCAGCATATTGGGCGGATTTCATGCGTTTTTCCCCCAATATGTAGGTATTCTGCGTTTCAGACATTTATACCTGAATGCATAGGGCCCTAAACTTGAGCACCACTCAGTACAGTGTTCAGTCCCATCCTGCATATTTTAGCCTGCCATTGACAGGCTGCAAGCAGTGTGGTTGGATGCTTCACCTGTGCCTACTGGGCAAACTAAAATTCTGGGATTGCATGCACAACAGCTAGATGCCCCATGTGCAACAGACCTAATTGGATGAATGTTTTATTGAAACATTGTAAAAGTTTGTTTACCGTAATAGTTCACATACCCAGGAGAGAAAATGAATTAAAAAAACATTCCATAACTTCTATGTGAAATGTCCCTTCTCAGCATAGGGGTATGTTACTAAAAGATTTCTACAAATGTCTATTAAACACAAAATAAATTGTTTGGTTTTGGCTGGAGTCCCTCTTTAAGCCCTGGTTCACACTGGTACGATTTGACATGCGATTTGACATGTCAAATCGCATGTCAAATCAGCGAAATTTGCCGCAAATTGCGGGCAATTGCACCGTCCTAATCGGTGCGACGCCGCATCTGCGGCGCTGCACCGATTACAAAAAGTCGTTTCTTTACTACTTTTTGCGATTTCAGCCGCGATTTACATTGACATCTGTTTCAGATGTCTTTGAAATCGCGGCTGAAATCGGGACTGCCAGCGAGAGTGAAATCGTGCGAGTTCAGCTGATATTTAAACCCAAGAACCAAAAAATTTAATATATTGCATCTTCTCATGTGTTATATGTGAAGGCTGCATTAGTTATTATTTTACAAGCTACAAACATCTTAAAAAATAAAACCAACAAGAGTGCACCGACCTATTACAATAAAATTACTTCAACATTGCAGTCCTATTGGGGTCACAAATTTATCCAATGTGAGTGCATTTTATATTAAGCTGAATAAAGTAACTTTGTTGCATTAGGTCAAGGTGCTCTTGTTGGTTTTGTTTTTGATTATAGTATTGGCGGTTGCTTTCAAGCCATTATGCAGAGCTGTGAAATTTGTGTGTTGTATTTCCTAACTGGATCCTTTTATTTTTTTTCCCTTTCTGATTGTTTGCTTTATACTAATGTTGCATTTTTTTTGTGCGCCCCCTTCAGGGGTCAGGCATAAGTAACATAGAGTACAGGGATCTAAAGTAAGGTGTAGCGGTCAGGAGAAAGTAAAGTACAGAGTGCAGGGGTCAGGCATAACCCACAGAGTGCAAGGGTCAGGAGAAATAATACACAGATTGCAGGGGTTAGGGGAAAGTACACACAAATTGCAGAGATCAGGAGTAACTAACATACAGATTAAATGGGTTTGAAATAAGAAACATACAGATTGCAGGGGTCAGGAGTAGGTAACACACAGGGGTTGATTTACTAAAACTGGAGAGTACAAAATTTGGTGCAGTTCTGCATAGAAACCAATCAGCTTCCAGAATTGTTGTTAAAGCTTAATTGAACAAGCTGAAGTTAGAAACTTATTGGCTACCATGCACAGCTGCACCAGATTTTGCACTCCCCAGTTTTAGTAAATCAACCCCACAGAGTACAGGGGTCAGGAGTAAGTAATTCACAGAGTGCAGGGGGTCAGGAGTAAGTAATTCACAGAGTGCAGTTGTAATAAGTAATATAAAGAGTATAAGGGTCAGGAGTAAGTAATGCAGAGAGAGCAGAGGTCAGGAGTAAGTAACACATGGAGAGCAGAGGTCAAGAGTAAGTAATGCATAAAGTGAAGAGGTCAGGAGTGCATAAAATGTAGAGGTCAGGATTAAGTATTGCACAGAGAGCAGAGATTTGGAGGAAGTAATACATGAAAAGCAGAGATCAGGAGCAAGCAACGCACAGACAGCAGAGGTCCCAAGTAAGTAATACGCTGAATCTCTTGCTAAAAAAAAAAAAAAGTAATACGCTGAAAGCAGAGGTCAGGAGAAAGTAATTTAGAGACAGCACAGGTCATGGCAAGTAACAGAGTGCAAAGGGTCAGGAGTAAGCAACACAGAAAGAGCAGAGGTCAGGAGTACGTAACACAAGGAGTGTAGAGGTCATGAGTAACACATGGAGTGCAGACATCAGGAGTAAGTAATGCCCCAAGAGCAGAGGTCAGGAGTAAGTAATGCACAGAAGAAAACAGAGGTCAGGAGCAAGTTGCAAAGAGAGAACACAGGCCAGGAGCCAGTAGCACAGATCAGGAGGTAATAATGTACAAATTGTAGAGGTCAGGAGCAAGTAAGGCACAGTTTGCAGGTTATTACTGTATGTGCAGTATATTTAAAATACATTGTACCTCATCTTTGGTAGCTTACTGTTTTTCCACATGTGTAATCCCCAGCGTCCTTCTAATACCTTCCCTCTCTATTTCAGGCACCGCAGCATCTTCCCCAGCAGCGTGTCAATTAAAAATAGTTCAATTTGAAACTTGGCAAAAAAAAATTAAATGTGACAAGAGTTGTTGCCTGCGTACTGCAAGATTTAAACTGCACTGCCAGGCTCCCCAGGATTATTCTGGAGGTGCCTGTGTCCGATGAGTTAATGGTAACCTTACAATACCATAAATACCCCGACAGCAGTTGATGAGCTTTAGATACAATGAGTAGGAAGGAGATAATGCTAGAAATAGCTTACCTTGTTACCAGAAAAGCCAACAAACTCCAAGAGTCGCAATATCCTGGTGGGCAGCATTGATAGAGTCTATGAGGAGATCAAAGAAACACCAATATATTAGAGTATACTGTATATAGACAGATTACTAAAATAGCTTTCACAAATACAATAAGAATTTTAATTCCAAAACTTTTTTTTATTTTGGATGGTTTGCTGTGTACAGTGGTGCGCAGTCATGTTGGAACAGGAAGGGGCCATCCTCAAACTGTTCCCACAAAGTTGGAAGCATGAAATTGTCCAAAAAACTTGGTATGCTGACGCCTTAAGAGTTCCCTTCACTGGAACTAAGGGGCCAAGCCAAACCTCTGAATAACAACCCCACACCATAATCCCCCCCTCCACCAAATGATTTGGACCAGTGCAGAGTCTTGACCACCCAATAGAATATCTTTGGGATGAATTAGAGCAGAAATTGTGAGCCAGGCCTTCTCATCCAACATCAGTGCCTGACCCCACAAATGCGTGTGGAAAAATGGTCAAACATTCCCATAGACACACACCTAAACCTTGTGGACAGCCTTTCCAGAACAGTTTAAGCTGTTATATCTGCAAATGGTGGGCCAACACAATATTGAACACTATGGACTAAGACTGGGATGCCATTAAAGTTCATGTGCATGTAAAGGCAGGCGCTCCAATACTTTTGACAATATAATATAGATTATATAGAGAGATATATATATATATATATATATATATATATATATATATATATATATATATATATATATACACACACACACACATACATACATACATACACACACACACACACACACACACACACACACACACACACACACACAGTCAGGTCCATAAATATTGGCACATAAACACAATTCTAATCTTTTTGGCTCTATACACCACCACAATGGATTTAAAATAAAACAAGATGTGCTTTAACTACTTTCAGCTTTAATTTGAGGGTATTTACATCCAAATCAGGTGAACGGTGTAGGAATTACAACAGTTTGTATATGTGGCTCCCACTTTTTAAGGGACCAAAAGTAATGGGACAGATTAACAATCATAAATCAAACTTTCACTTTTTAATACTTGGTTGCAAATCCTTTGCAGTCAATTACAGCCTGAAGTCTGGAATGCGATGACATCACCAGACGCTGGGTTTCATCCCTGGTGATGCTCTGCCAGGCCTCTACTGCAACTGTCTTCAGTTCCTGCTTGTTCTTGGGGCATTTTCCCTTCAGTTTTGTATTCAGCAAGTGAAATGCACGCTCAATCAGATTCAGGTCAGGTGATTGACTTGGCCATTGCATAACATTCCACTTCTTTCCCTTAAAAAACTCTTTGGTTGCTTTCACAGTATGCTTCGGGTCATTGTCCATCTGCAGTGTGAAGCGCCGTCCATTGAGTTCTGAAGCATTTGGCTGAATATGAGCAGATAATAATATTGCCCGAAACACTTCAGAATTCATCCTGCTGCTTTTGTCAGCAGTTACATCATCAATAAATACAAGAAAACCAGTTCCATTGGCAGCCATACATGCCCAAGCCATGACACTACCACCACCATGCTTCACTGATGAGGTGGTATGCTTTGGTCATGAGCAGTTCCTTTCCTTCTCCATACTCTTCTCTTCCCATCACTCTGGTACAAGTTGATCTTGGTCTCATCTGTCCATAGGATGTTGTTCCAGAACTGTGAAGGCTTTTTTAGATGTTGTTTGGCAAACTCTAATCTGGCCTTCCTGTTTTTGAGGCTCACCAATGGTTTCCATCTTGTGGTGAACCTTCTGTATTCACTCTGGTGAAGTCTTCTCTTGATTGTTGACTTTGACACACATACACCTACCTCCTGGAGAGTGTTCTTAATCTGGCCAACTGTTGTGAAGGGTGTTTTCTTCACCAGGGAAAGAATTCTTCGGTCATCCACCACAGTTGTTTTCCGTGGTCTTCTGGGTCTTTTGGTGTTGCTGAGCTCACCGGTGCGTTCTTTCTTTTTAAGGATGTTCCAAACAGTTGATTTGGCCACACCCAATGTTTTTCAATCTCTGATGTTTTTTTTTTTTTCAGCCTAATGATGGCTTGCTTCACTGATAGTGACAGCTCTTTAGATCTCATTTTCAGAGTTGAAAGCAACAGATTCCAAATGCAAATAGCACACTTGAAATTAACTCTGGACCTTTTATCTGCTCCTTTTAAATGGGATAATGAGGGAATAACACACACCTGGCCATGGAACAGCTGAGCAGCCAATTGTCCCATTACGTTTGGTCCCTTAAAAAGTGGGAGGCACATATACAAACTGTTGTAATTCCTACACCGTTCACCTGATTTGGATGTAAATACACTCAAATTAAAGCTGAAAGTCTGCAGTTAAAGCACATCTTGTTCGTTTTATTTTAAATCCATTGTGGTGGTGTATAGAGCCAAAAAGATTAGAATTGTGTCGATGTCCCAATATTTATGGACCTGACTGTAAATAAATTATATATATATATATATATATATATATATATATATATATATTGTGAGGGGGTTAGCTCGGCAGCGGGCCCAGCAAACGGAGGTTGTGGTTTTCAAAATCAAAAAGGTGCGGTTTATTTTCTATTTACAGTGACAAAACACAGCAAAGCAAAAGAAACATAACCAAAATAAATCCTGGTCAAGTTGACCTCTGACTAAACATACAGGTTTCCTAACTAACAACTGGGATCAGCCTAGTGCTGTCCTAGTCCCTAAGTCCCTGGTTTTAAAATGTCCAAGCAAATAGCCACACAGGCTTTTTCTCACCGCACAGGGGTTCACTCTCCCTAGACAGTCCACACAGGTCTGGTTCCAGGCATGAGCTAACATCTAATGAAGCTGGGAGTTCTTATAGAGGCCTAAATGAGCTGACAAGCTTCAGCTGGTCTCATCAACTCCCTGTCTGCACGACGCCCAGCCCTCTCCCTAGAGGTATGAGTCATCCATGAGCCCACTAGCCTTATACAACTCTCCACCTAGTTGTATAAGTCGGCGTAAAGCCTGAATCTGGGCGAAATATATCTACCCCCCTGGATGCAACCAGGTGACTTTACCTTCCTGCTGTCACATACCCCCCCTCTTGTTTTAACCTCGGGGTTGGAACACCAGCAATCAGGCATTCATGTACTCGAGACAAAGCATCCACATTCCCCATTTGAACGCCAGGGCGATGCTTTACTGTGAAGTTGAATTCCTGGAGGGCCAGGAACCACCTATTCACTCTTCTATTTGTTTCCTTGTTTTGAGCCATCCACTTTAACGGAGCGTGATCCGTAACCATGTCAAAGTGCCTACCTAGCAGGTAGTACCGAAGGGAATCTAGAGCCCACTTCACCGCTAAACACTCCTTTTCAACGGTGGCGTAATTTACCTCATGGGACTTCAACTTCCTGCTGAGGTAAATGACTGGGTGCTCTTCCCCGTTCCAGACCTGGGACAATACTGCTCCTAACCCCACATCTGACGCATCACTTTGTACGACAAAGTCTTTAGAGAAGTCGGGTGAGTACAACACTGGCTGGCTACATAAGGCTTGTTTCAAGAATTGGAATGCTGCCTCAGCCTCGGGGGTCCATTTAATCATGACCGACCCTTTCCCCTTCGTCAGGTTGGTTAGGGGCACAGCCTTAGAAGCAAAGTGGGGAATGAATCGCCGATAATACCCAGCGATTCCCAGAAAGGCTCGTACCTGCTTCTTGCTGTTGGGACGTGGCCAACTCTGGATGGCCTCGACTTTGTTGAGTTGGGGTTTTATTACCCCCCTCCCAATGGTGTACCCAAGATATTTGGCCTCCTCCTGCCCAATGGTACACTTCTTGGGGTTAGCCGTAAACCCCGCTTCCCGAACAGAGTCCAGGACTGCTTGCACTTTTGGCAGATGTGAGGCCCAATCTGTGCTATGGACAATTACGTCATCCAGGTAAGCCGCAGCATACTTCCGATGGGGCCTCAGCATCTGGTCCATTTTCCGCTGGAATGTGGCCGGCGCATTCTGTAACCCGAACGGCATTCTTTTATATTGGAACGCCCCGTCTGGGGTTACAAATGCGGTTTTCTCTTTGGCCGACTTGGCCAGGGGGATTTGCCAATACCCTTTTGTGAGGTCAAGAGTCGTCATGTATCGGGCTGTTCCCAGCCGGTCGATCAACTCATCTATACGTGGCATGGGGTAGGTGTCAAATTTTGTAACTTTGTTCAACTGACGAAAATCGTTACAAAATCGCCAGCTCCCATCCGGTTTAGGCACCAACACGATGGGACTAGACCAATCACTTTGGGACTCCTCTATCACCCCTAAGTTCAGCATTTTCTGTACTTCCTCCCGTATTGCCTCCCGTCGAGCCTCTGGGATCCGATAGGGTTTTAACTTCACCCTTTCACCGGGCGGGGTAATGATGTCATGCTCTACCCCAGATGTTTGTCCCGGCAGCTCAGAGAATACCTCCTTGTTGCGAAGCACAAACTCCTTAACCTCCTGTTGTTGGGGTTGTGACAAGGTGGCTGCTATTCCAACCTCAGGAATCACGCAACCAGTTTGAGCTGGTGACCAAGTGTCTGCGACTAGGGACTCTCTATCCCTCCAGGCTTTCAACAGATTAACGTGATAGATCTGTTCGGGCTTTCGCCTTCCTGGTTGTCTGACCTTGTAATTCACTTCGCTCACTTTTTCCATTATCTCGTAGGGGCCTTGCCATTTGGCAAGGAATTTACTTTCAACCGTAGGGACAAGTACCAATATCCTATCCCCCGGGGAAAAGGTACGGGTCTTGGCTCCACGGTTGTACACTCTCTGCTGTGCCAACTGCGCTTGGGCCAAATGTTCCTTCACGATGGGCATTACCTGTGCAATTCGATCTTGCATCAGGGCGACATGCTCAATCACACTCCTGTGGGGAGAACTCTCACTTTCCCAAGTTTCCTTGGCAATATCCAACAGCCCTCTTGGGTGTCTCCCATACAGTAACTCAAAGGGGGAGAATCCCGTAGAGGATTGGGGCACCTCCCTAATAGCAAACATCAAATAAGGAAGTAAACAGTCCCAATCCTTTCCATCTCTATCCACCACTTTCTTCAACATTTGTTTTAGGGTTTTGTTGAATCTTTCAACCAGCCCATCGGTTTGGGGGTGATACACAGACGTACGCAATTGCGTCACTTTGAACAATTTACACAGCTCTTTCATAACCCGGGACATAAAGGGTGTACCTTGGTCCGTAAGCAGTTCTTTACAAATACCCACCCGGCTAAAAACAAGAGATAGCTCTTTGGCTATGGTTTTGGCCGAGGTATTTCGGAGAGGGATCGCTTCTGGATAACGGGTGGCATAGTCCATTATAACTAATATGTACTGGTGCCCCCTAGCGGACTTGATTATAGGACCTACCAAATCCATGGCGATCCTCTCAAACGGGACCTCAATGATGGGTAGAGGGACCAGCGGGCTACGGAAATGTGGCATCGGGGCCAACCTCTGACACACAGGGCAGGAGGAACAATAATTTTCTACGTCCTTCATCACCCCCGGCCAATAGAATCTCTGTAATACCCTCTCTCGGGTTTTCTCTGTCCCCAGATGACCTCCAAGAATGTGCCCATGGGCCAACTCCAACACCAACTTCCTGTAAGGTTTGGGCACCACAAGCTGCTCAACGGTTTCTTCTGCCCTTTTTGCCACCCGATACAGTAGGTCCTTCTCTACGCTGAAGTATGGGTAAGTGCAGGTATTATCTGGGTTCACTAACTCGCCATCTATTTTCACTACGTTTTCCCGTGCCTTTATTAGGGCGGGGTCTTTCAACTGTTCTGTGGCAAAGTTTTCCCTGTGAACCTCAAGATCAGAAAACTCCACAGACGGTAGGTTTTCGTCTGAGGAGGTGGGCTCCTCTCCAGTTTCTTGAGTCTCCCCTGCCAATACTGATAAGGGAAATTCCGGAGAGTCCTCACCACTCTCAGGGGAGTTCTGGCTATCACATTCCTGGTACATAGGGGCACCAGTGAGGGGCTCAGGATCATCCCACAGTTCCCAGAACTTCGGAAAATCCCTTCCCACAATGGCGTCATGCGGTAACTGAGATACTAAGCCCACTGGATGAGAGAGGGTACCTTTGGGGGTCTCGAAACACACTGTAGTCACTGGATACTCTCGGGTGTCCCCATGCACACAAATAACAGCTACCTTGCTATTCCCAGAGACCTCTGTTTTAACTAACTCAGCCTTTATCAGGGTCACAAGGCTACCTGAATCCAGCAATACCACAACATTTCTACCATTAACACACATTTTGCATAAATGTTTCTCAGTTCCTCGAATGGCAGTGCATGCGACTGTCGCACACAGCGACTGACGTCTGCCCGTCAGAAAGTCACACTGCATGGGTTCCTCCACAACCGGGCAATTGGCTGCAATATGTCCCGCTTGCCGGCAGCGGTAGCAAACGATTCTTCTTGCCGCCTCTTGAGCCGCTGATTTCCCAGGCTGTTCTCGCCAAACTTGGGGTAGAGCTCCCACCCTCTCACTCTCTCCACCCTCACCCCTTGGAATCCTCTTATCCGCCCCTGGGGATGGTCTGGTCTTAGGGTGGAAAGTCTGAGTGTCTCTGGAAGAGGCCGTCAGGTTCTCTGTAGCCAAGTATTTCTCCACATGATCCACAAGACCATCGGCCGTCTCTGGGTCTCCATGGCTTACCCACTTTTGGATGGCAGTAGGAAGAGCTCTCAAAAACCGATCCATTACAACACGTTCCACAATCTTTGGTGCGGACAAAGTCTCTGGCTGTAGCCACTTTCTGCTCAGGTGAATGAGATCATACATTTGAGACCTGGGGGGGTTTTCCAAGCTGGAAAGTCCAGTTATGCACACGCTGAGCCCGGACAGCCTGGGTGACACCCAGCCTTGCCAATATTTCAGCTTTTAGCATCACATAGTCTTTTGCTTGGTCAGGCTCTAGGTCATAGTAAGCCTTCTGCGATTCACCAGTTAACAGAGGAGCCACCAGTCCAGCCCACTGCTCCTCAGGCCACTTTTCTCTTTCAGCAGTCCTTTCAAATGTGGTCAAAAATACCTCTGGATCATCCTCTCCAGTCATTTTTGTCAATAAACGACTCACCCCAAAGGACGCGGTATTAGTGGGACGGCTTTCCTCACTGGTCTGCGGACGTTGCTGCATTACTGCTTCCATTTGTTGTAGTCTCTGCTCTTGCTTCTGTAACAGGTCTATGAAGCGGGCCTCAGATTGCTGCTGGGCTTGTTGATGAGCTTGCTGCTGGGCTGCAAGGCTCCTTTGCAAACCTGCATTTGTCTGCTGTTGATTGGCATTTGCTAGAGCCAGCTGTTTCAGTATCTCCTCCATGCTGGCTTAAAAAAACTGCCACTGGTTCTCCACCAACTGTGAGGGGGTTAGCTCGGCAGCGGGTGTGTGTGACCCCCGGGATGGGCTCCCCACACAAAACAGGCCCAGCAAACGGAGGTTGTGGTTTTCAAAATCAAAAAGGTGCGGTTTATTTTCTATTTACAGTGACAAAACACAGCAAAGCAAAAGAAACATAACCAAAATAAATCCTGGTCAAGTTGACCTCTGACTAAACATACAGGTTTCCTAACTAACAACTGGGATCAGCCTAGTGCTGTCCTAGTCCCTAAGTCCCTGGTTTTAAATGTCCAAGCAAATAGCCACACAGGCTTTTTCTCACCGCACAGGGGTTCACTCTCCCTAGACAGTCCACACAGGTCTGGTTCCAGGCATGAGCTAACATCTAATGAAGCTGGGAGTTCTTATAGAGGCCTAAATGAGCTGACAAGCTTCAGCTGGTCTCATCAACTCCCTGTCTGCATGACGCCCAGCCCTCTCCCTAGAGGTATGAGTCATCCATGAGCCCACTAGCCTTATACAACTCTCCACCTAGTTGTATAAGTCGGCGTAAAGCCTGAATCTGGGCGAAATATATCTACCCCCTGGATGCAACCAGGTGACTTTACCTTCCTGCTGTCACAATATATACACACACACACACACACACACACACACACACACACACACACACACACACACACATACACATACAGTGTGTTTAAATATACACAGTATGTCACTGACTGTCCCTACAGCAGGACTTATGTGACTTACGTGACCCTGCAGCTCCAGCATCCCTGTGTCAGTGAGCTGCTGCTGCAGGGGAGAAGAGGGAGCACCAATAAGGGCTAGGCCATTGGAGCCTATGGGTTATGTCATGGCTCAGAGGGTTCATAGCCATTGTCAAGTGCTCCCTTACACAGGGGAGTCAGAGTTCTTGATGAATCACATCACTTTGGCTTAGGCCAGAAACCAAGAAGCAACAGAAGAAATGTAAAAGGTTTAAAACAAGTAAATATACCTTCTTATCTATTTACTAATGCTAGTAACATAAGGAATGATTGGATTGATTAAGAGGGTTTAGTTCTGCTTTAAGGCTCAGAGATCAGCTCTATAATGTTGGGAATGACTGTTATATCTTTAGGCCATCTCAAGTTGTTCAACAAGAAATGATCTTAAGTTGACTATGGAGTTACGAAGTTTACAGAGTCAAGATCAAAGGCTGCAAAGTACAAGAACAACTGAATCCCTGATGGGTAATTAATCTCATGTTTCGTCACAGCATGATTTTGTTAATAGCACATACATTACAAAACACCTCATAAGCTGGACTTCCTTATTAGTCCATCATGCAAGAATCCCAAATGAAATGGGGGGCACCTGTTCTGATGTCAACTGACAAAGAGGAGATTTAGTAGATAAATGAGGTATGGAGCTGCTCACTAATCCTATATAGGACCAGCAATATGTAAAGGTTCCAAGGTAATATGGTATGACGGGATGTCAGACCATATACAATCGTGCCACCCCTAGAAAATAGTAATAGGAGTGTGTCCCAGCTGAGTATGGGGTAACCAAAAAATAATAAAAAATTATCAAGACCGTGAATAGTGTGCGGTGTCAGTAGCCACCAGATTAGTAGCCAAAAATCTCATCTAGTGCATCACATAGCTTGTATCATCTAGTGCATCACAATAAATTTGTAGCTTCACAAGTCTACAAAGTGACAGGCTATAAAGTGACAGTACAATGTGCAGTGCCTCCAGACAGAAACACTATGTGTAAAAAGGCAATCTAAGTGACTAAACCGCTGGCATACATATAAAAGAAATGATGTCAGATGTATAATTAGAACTTGATAGTGAATTAGTCAATCCTCTTCATGTGTTAGTCAGTGATGGCAAGTTTGACATCTGATCAACTATTGCAGACAGTTCATCCCCCACATGAGTCCCCACTCACCAGCTCCCTTCACCCCTGCAGGGGTAAACAGCGTGAAAAGGTGTATCGAGTCGGTGTCCAGGAGCTTCCACAGATGCAGGGAAAGATGTCAGCAGTATCACCCGATTTGGCCTCACTCCAGCTTCCCAAGGGGGTTCAAATAGCGTGGATGGAGATTCCAGTTGCCTCAGTAATATAAACACAGAGATACTCCCATAGTGCGGTAAAAAATGGGCTTTATTAATTACAAAAACTATACAAAAAAGGAAAGAAAGGAACAGTCCCTGTATCGCGTATGTACCCGCGATAGGTAAAGGCTGGTGTTCGCAGCGTGCGTTCCGGCTGCGTTCCAGCTGAACTTCCGGGTAAGAGTAGCGTGGTGTGTATATTGCGTAGCTCCGCCTTACGCGTTTCGTCATAGGAAGCCTCTAGACGCACACCACGCTACTCTTACCCGGAAGTTCAGCTGGAACGTAGCCGGAACGCACGCTGCGAACACCAGCCTTTACCCATCGCGGGTACATACGCGATACAGGGACTGTTCCTTGCTTTCCTTTTTTGTATAGTTTTTGTAATTTTAATAAAGCCCATTTTTTAATGCACTATGGGAGCATCTCTGTGTTTATATCACTGAGGCAACTGGAAGCTCCATCCACGCTATTTGAACCCCCTTGGGAAGCTGGAGTGGGGCCAAATCGGGTGATACTGCTGACATCTTTCCCTGCATCTGTGGAAGCTCCTGGACACCGACTCGATACACCTTTTTACGCTGTTTACCCCTGCAGGTGTGAAGGGAGCTGGTGAGTGGGGACTCATGTGGGGGATGAACTGTCTGCAATAGTTGAAGATCAGTTGTCAAACTTGCCATCACTGACTAACACATGAAGAGGATTGACTAATTCACTATCAAGTTCTAATTATACATCTGACATCATTTCTTTTATATGTATGACAGCGGTTTAGTCACTTAGATTGCTTTTTTACACATAGTGTTTCTGTCTGGAGGCACTGCACATTGTACAGTCACTTTGTAGACTTATGAAGCTACAAATTTATTGTGATGCACTAGATGATACAAGCTATGTGATGCACTAGATGAGATTTTTGGCTACTAATCTGGTGGCTACTGACACCGCACACTATTCGCGGTATTGATCATTTTTTATTATTTTTTGGTTACCCCATACTCAGCTGGGACACACTCCTATCACTATTTTCTAGGGGTGGCACGATTGTATATGGTCTGACATCCCGTCATACCATATTACTTTGGAACCTTTACATATTGCTGGTCCTATATAGGATTAGTGAGCAGGGCCATACCCCATTTATATACTTTATCCACTGCTAGGACTCTCCTTTGAGAGTCCCAATAGGGGGGGCTGCAGCTCTTCTTTTTCACTTTGTTTATTTCTACTCTCACTATTTCATTTTTCCTAAGCGCAGGTATACAGTACCATATTATAAAGAGGAGATTTGTTCTCACTTTGGAGAGATCTCCTCTTTCTCACTTCCTGCTGTTTCTTCCAGATAGAAAGCAAAGGGAAATCTCCCCATAAAGCCACTAACAGAAAAAAATGACAAAGATTTTAACCATTTCCTAGGCTATCCAACACTGCAAAAACGTTTTGGCTATAGATAAATATTACATTGAACCTAGATATACAGTATTGTTCATGCTAAGATGATGCCTTCTATGGTGTCTGATCCATTAGGAAGGGGGGCTCACACTATGAGAGTAGTGCTTGAGTAGGCAACAATTTGGAAAAATAAGTTATGCTCATATGCGGAGAAGACTGAGCATACACCAAACAAAAACAACAAAATAGAATGTATATGTAGCGGGGTCCCAAATCTAGGGGAAGTGTTTGAGTGGTAGTTGTGCTCAAACACCCCAATTGTCAGGATTCTATCAACCATTTTTGTCAGCACGGAGAGTATTGGTGTGTAGTCCCTGTGGCCTGCGGGTGGCACTGCCATGGTAGGCCAGGGTTGAACTGCTGATACAGTGCTGTGCCTTGTGTGTCCTCTCTCAGCAGCCGTACGGTGGGTGTGGCAGGCCTGCTGTGCATTCTTGGAGAGGATATAAAAGGGGCAGACGCTGCCTGCTGTGGGTTCTTCTTCGGTGGTCGGGGGTCCTACCCCAGGGAGTGTGTTCCTGTCCGCCCGGGGCACCTTTGGCCCAGGGGCAGAGGTCGGTGAATCGGTCCTAGGCACCTTTAGCCCTGGGACTGCAGCAAAGGCCTTGGGCCCAGCACCTTCGGCTGGGGCCCAGCAAGGATTGAGGAATCCCAGGGTGCCGCCTTGCGAGGGGACCCGTAACTTGGACGAGGAGGCCGGGGCAGGAACTGTTCCGAGGGACAGGTGAGAAGTCACGGTGAAGGAAGGGGCCCGGTAACTCTCTGGAGGGATGTCTTCTCCTTACAAAGAGGTCAAGTTCTGAAGCACCAAGTTCACCAGGTCTGTGGCAGAGACCAAGTTCACCAGTCTATGTCAGAGACTGTGCGGTTAAGTTAGAGTACCATTTCGCTGCTAGTCCCTTCCTAGGGAGACTATCCATTTGGGCTGAGTCTGCTTGAGAAGCTGAGCAGTGAAGTGATTGTCTTTGTGCCTGGACCTCTCCCACATCTTATGCTGTCCTGTCTTCTACTCCAACCTTTTCCTATCAGAGACTGTTATTTGCAAAGAAAAAATAAACTCTGCGTTGGAGTTGCAGCTGGTGTGGACATTCAAGTCCCTGGGGGGAACAAGGACTTATCTCTGTCTATTGTAGAGGTGAGAATCATTCTCTGGAGGATTCTGGTTTCTGGCCGTGGAGACCCGCCAACAACACCGCTCAACCTCTTTACACAGGAGGGTACAGGCTTGTGGCGTGGTGTGCCCTCTCTACCTGCGGGGAGCCAAAGGCAGGTAAAGGGGGTTGAGGGTATCGCTACATATATTTATTATGATATCCTGTTTTTAAATGACACCTTTTACCATTACTGGCCTCTCCCTTTGGGTGTCATGATAAACATTATGAAGAACATACGAAGAACCCCATCTATGCCTATCTGGCTGCCCAGGCATACCTCTACAAGGTAGTAGTCCATTGCTGGCATTATCCAAGTCTCGGCTGATCTCCGGATCCTCGGTCTCCGATGGACTGCAAGGCACAACAGTCTTCCTCCACAGTAGTCACAGCATGTCCTGCTTAGTGTGACCCACAAGAAGCCCTTAAACTGAGCCTTCCCCCAAATTTATATCACTGGTGGGTAGGCTGGATGGATCCAAAGATCCGGGAACAGCAGCACACACACATTACCTCTTTACCCCCCAGCCTGGGCCAAACTAACTAAAACCATACTTCTGTAGGAAACCTGCCTACATGCCTGTGTGTCATGCCAATCCAACGGGATCAATTTTTTCTGAGCGACAACCCAGAACAAATATGCAGGTAAAGAGTTCTGACTTTTTTCTGACTTTCTTGACCTGGATACTTCTTCAGCATTAGTGACTATGAAGGTACGGAATCCAAAATATCAGTATAGCAGCATAGCCTATTTAAAAGGAGATCAGAAATGGTTACTTCTGTGTATCTCTCATGACAGGTTTACTTTGGTTCCACTAATATTAAAGAATAAACCAACCATGTGATCTGTGCAAACACTATAGGCACGTAACAGCGTCATTACATTTTACACACTGTTCTGAATGAATGAATGAATGAATGAATGAGTAACTTGTATAGCGCTACAAATGCAAACTGAATCGCCTCAAGGCACTATTTGCAGCCAATGTCTGCCTGGCTAGTGCGGTCATTTACCCCGTAGGATCTTGACGCGATTGGGACACACATTCATACACATATATACTGGGCCAATTTTGGACAAGATCCAATTAGCCTACCAGCATGTCTTTGGAGTTCTAACTATCAACCTTGTGTGTAGTTGGGAATCAACACCATTCTATTTACTCATTAATACCATGAATGTAAAACCCAAGTTATGAGTTCTACCCCTTCCCCGCCAGAGGATACTATCATAGATGAGTTATGGGAAGCCACCTTCATCAAAATGAACTATAGCATAACACAGGGGTTTCGATGCAGAACACAGCTATAGCAAAGTAGGGAATATACTGCATATACAAGTAACCAAAACTATGGAAACAGAACATGTTCATACATGGAGACGAAACCTTTGTTTCTAGAAGGAATGACATCTTAAGTAACATTCAAGATGGGTCCTAAATTTATTCTTGACTAGAAAAATCAAAGATTCAGATTTTTCTCCACTGATCAATCCAGAAAAGAGGGAGCAGTTACCACAACCTATTGTTCTTTTGGAACCTCTGTAATACAGTTGTGCTCAAAAGTTTTCATACCCTTGGAAAATTGTTAATAAACAGTATGTACCATTTTTAAAGAAAACATGTGTAAGCAGGCAAAACACATTTCTTTTATTTATTATGGAATTCATATTCAGTAACTGTAGGTGATAACAGAATGGCACAATCATAAAGCAAAACATGTCAACAAGCAAACAAATGAAATGACCCATGTTTAATAGTTTGCATCCCCTTAGTTATTAATACTGTGTATTGCCCCCCTTTAGCATTAATGACAGCGTGCAGTCTTTTGTAAAAGTTGTCTATGAGGCCCTGACTTTTTGCAGGTGATATAGCTGCCCAATCGTCTTGGCAAAATGCCTCAAGGTCATGCAAAGTCTTTGGTCGTCTTGCATGAACCACAGGTTTGAGATCTCCCCAGAGTGGCTTGATGATATTAAGGTCAGCAGACTGTGATGGCCAGTCCAGAACCCTCACCTTTTTATGCTGTAACCACTGGTGGGTCAACTTGGCCTTGTGCTTAGGGTCACTGTTGTGCTGAAAAATCCACAAGCTCCACATGAGCAACTTTCACGCAGAAGAATGCAAATTGTCTGTCAGTATTTTCTGACAACATGCTGAATTCACCTTGCCATCAATTTTCACAAGCTTCCCATGCCTTTAGAGCTCACACCCCCCAACACATCAGTGAGCCACCACCATGCTTCTCAGTGGGGATGGTATTCTTGTCACTGCTGACCCCACTTCAAACATAGCGCTTATGGTTGTGACCATAAAGCTCTATTTTAGTCTGGTCACTCCAGATTACAGTGTGCCAGAAGCTGTGAGGCATGTCAAGGTGTTGTCGGACATAGTGTAAATTTACTTTTTTGTGGCATTGTCACAGTAAAGGCTTGCTTCTGGCAACTCAACCGTGCAGCTCATTTTTGTTCAAGTATGGTCATATTGTGTTCCTTGGAACAACCGCACCGTCTTTTTCCAGAGCAGCCTGTATTTTGCCTAAAGGATATCTATGGGTTTTTTCTTGGTATCACAAACAATTCTTCTGGCAGTTGTGGCTGCAATCTTTCTTGGTCTACCTGTACCTTGACTCGGTATCAGGAGATCCCTGGATTTTTCACTTCTTAATATATGATTTAACAGTAATGACTGGCATATTTAAGGCTTTGAATATCTTTTTTATATTATTTTCCATCTTTATAAAGTTCCATTACTTTTTTTTACGCAGGTCTTTTGGCAGTTCTTTTCTGTTCCCCATGGTTTAGTACATCCATTTGAGAGCTAACAAACTGTATGTCACCTTGTGTGTCTGCACCAATACCAAACATTCCATGGTATGTACACTTTTGATCAGGGCCATTTGGGTGCCAAACCACTATGTGATAATAAATAGCTTCATTTAATCATGATCCTTAAATAAAATATTTTTTTGGCATGATCTGTCATATTTTCAATATTAATGCCAAAATTTCACAATTTCAGCCAGGTTATGCAAATTCTTGAGCACAACTGTATCTGCAGGCAGCAAAATGTTGAACAAATAATGGATAATACATATTTTTTCTTTCTGTTGCGATTTCTTGGAGGAGTTGGTGGATTAGAGGAATACCACCCAGTATGCTCCTTCCTGGCACTTGAATAGTCTACCAAAAACAATGATGGACTTAGTTCAGAAGATGTGACCCAGCAGTAGACAATTGGGAGCTAGATAAGTCATCAGTGAAGGGGCCAAATAAAAATTGCCCCAGTCCCCCTGGCACATGTTTCTTTACAAAAGTCTGCTTGAGGCCTTCCCATCTGGGACATTGGGAGTCTGGAAATCCTGCACATAGTGGAGCGATCTTTTACAGCACTCATTTAAGACAGCCTTTTCACTAGGCCATACTATCCTGCTAATGTCACTTATCCCATCCCTTTAAAACAGCAGAAACCACAGATACTGGCGAGGGTGAGGAGGGACACTGAAACATATTCATGTTCCTCCCTTCAAGCCTAACCTTGGACTAGCTTTAATTGGTGAATATTTAATGGATGAAATCAAGAATGGATGTTTTTCTATTTTGCTGGACGTTGGTTAAAACGTTTACCTATTTAAATACTACAAAAGTTTCCTTATGGTAAAGGACCAGCCCATCTAAAACTGATATTTCAGTTTTTAGTAGGTGCTTAGAAATGATACCATTGGTGAGTATCTGTGCTTGAGTTCCTGGCTTTGCACACCTTCTGTGCCAGTTATGAGCAAGTTCCAGCCTTGTTGTAGCATTGTGATAGAACACACAAAGTTAGGAGAGAACACCTTAAACTCACAGATAGACAGCAACAGTGTAAGGAATTAAGGCAGGGTTTCCACTATTGGAGTATGGAAGCCATAAAGGAAGCCTAGAAACTTCTTATATGCCCACCAAGATTTACCTATGGACTGACCGTTAAGGTATATCAAGCTGCAAGGAGTTATGACATTATTCATGAACCATAGACTATTGGGTTAATTTTCTATGGCCTGCTAATGCCTGACCCTAAGGCAGGCATGTCCAAAGTCCGGCCCGCAGGCCAGTTGCGGCCCGCGGCCCGGTTTCTTTATCGTACACCACGGGACACAGAGCTAGTCATTACATAATGGGTTAAGGGTCACCAGCGGTGATTGGACACTGGCACAACCAATGGAAGACAGTTCCCCTCCATATAACCCCTCCCATCAGGGAAGTACCTCAGTTTTTTCGCCAGTGTCGAAAGGTGTTGGACGCGTTAGGAGGTGCTAAAGGAAAGCTCTACCAAAGAGACCCTCTGGGGGTAAAAGAGCTATGCTTTCGGATCCATCCAAGACGCCTACAAATGAGCTGAATCTGGATGGGATCCGGGCCTCATCCATGAGGCGTCGCCTGTAATGTCTCTCTTCGGAGGACTGGGCTCTAAGATCCAGCACTTTCGCTATTTCGCTATAAAGTCCTGGTAAGAGTCTTGTACAAGGCCCAGGGGAGAGGTATCCTTTAAATAGGAACCCATATCCCTGAAGGTTGGCACACATAGCCCACCGTGAAGGGTGAAGTTTGGTATCTGTCTGAAATCTTTCAGCAGAAAAACCTGCGGCGTGGATAAGGTGAGATTAGAAGGTCCATAACTAGGTTGGGACCTTTTTCAAAAAGTGGATGTCTTCTTTTTTTCCACCACTGGGGGGAGTAAAGAGCTGAATATACTCACCTCACTCTGTTCAGTGTCGGCTTCGGCGAAGTACACTGCTCGTCACCTCCGCTGCTGAGCTTGCTGGGGCACCCCGATCCTCCTTTCGGTGGCCGACCAGACACCTGCAGATGCAGGTAAGTGGGAACAAGGGCTGATGAGAGTCCTCTCTCACTATGGCCACCGCCATAGCGCTAAGGGCCGCGCGCGCGCGCGCGGGAGCGCGCTTTATCGGAGGGGGGGGCGAAGGCGTGCGCGGGCACGTGGCGCGCGCAGGCACAGAAACGGCGCCAATTTTAAAAGACTGTCAGTGTGAGAAGCACTGCAGCAGCAAGCAAGCTCATTAGTTCTCTTATTCCTGGCAGAGAAACACAGCAGCTATACAGGGACGTAAGACTCCATGTGGTTGGATTGGGTACTTCCTAGAAGACATCCATGTTATGCATAGTTATGTGTTAAAAGTTGCATACTTAATGTATTTGCTAAACTGAACACGGTAGTATATGCATTTAGGTACCTTATATTTTGTCTAAACGGTAAGCCTTCCAGGGGAAGTAATACGGACAAAAAGAGATAAGATAAGATAGCACCACCGCCTGAGAGGAGGCTCTAACTGTGCTGACTCGGTACCTTTCTCTCCTGTGTTGCTAAATGCACCTGTTCAGGATGAGCCATTACCTCTGTCAGGTATGGCGGCTTCCCCAGTGGAGCCTGGGCCTGTATATGTCACTGAGGACACTTTATCAGCTGCCCTAAATAATCTGGAGGAAGAAATTGCTACCTTAATCGCTAAGTCCTCTAAAAAGGGACAATAAGCGAAGCAGGTCTCTTCCAGTATTGGACCTCCCTTCAGAAGTACCTGAGGGAGGAGGATGAGGAGGAGGAGGCTACATCAGCAGAGGATGAGGAGCCAGATTTTAAGGTCACAGGTACAATGCTATAGCAGTGCATTTAAGTTAACCTCTGCGGAGGTAACGGAATTATCTGTCTCCTCCCTAGGGTCATTAAGATCCCTGCAAGGTGCATGCTCCTTCCCGGTTCATCCGTTACTAGAGGATCTAATATACGCAAACTGGCAACATCCAGATAAGCGTTTCTCACCTCCAAAAAGGTTTAACATTCTTTATCCTATGGGGGAAATTTTTTTTTTTAAAGAAATGGAGCCTGCCTGCGGTAGTTGCGGCTATTTCTTGTGTAAATAAAAACCTGACATGTCCGGTGGATAATGTACAAGGGTTTAAAAGATCCTTCTGAGAGGAAGTTGAAATCCTCCTTCCTTTTGGCCGGCTCAATTACCCAACCTGCAGTAGCAGCAGTCGGTATGTGTCAGGTCATCAGCCAACAGGTAAAGCAGGGGCTGAAGGAACTGCCTTCAGAGCAGGCTAGAAATTGGGAAAAATTTGCCTAAAGCCTTATGCTTCACAGTGGATGCCATGAGAGATTCTATCATACAGGCATCACGCCTTACACTCCAGCTGGTACAGATGCGCAGAGTACTTTGGCTTAAGCATTGGTCAGCGGAGACCCCATGCAAAAAGCTGTTGGCAAGTTCCCGTTCCATGGCGAACGCCTATTTGGGGAAGATTTAGAAAAATATATACAGAAGATCAAGTGGTAAAACGACTTTTACCTGAGAGAAAGAAAAACAAGAGATCTTGTTTTAAACGCTCTCTCCCCAGCTCCCGGGAAATCTGACTCCAACCAGTGGCGGCGGCCTGTTTTAGCCGCCCACAAAAGCCAAGGGGCAAGCTCAGAAGAACAAGAAGCCGTGGGGTGCAAGAGCTAATAAGCAAGCCCCCAAAGCCTCTCAGTGAAGGGGCGCCCCCGCTCGGCCGAGTGGGAGGAAGGCTGTCAGTTCTGAGCGACTTGGTGGTCAGAAATCCAGGACAATTGGGTAGTATCCACAATATCCTCAGGGTACAAACTGGAATTTCGTGAGATCCCATCTTCTCAATTCCGAGGTTCAAGACTCTCCAAGGATCCACAAAAAAGAGAATCCTTCTTCAAAGGTTTGAATCACTTAATGGCTCAAGGGGTAGTTACAGACGTACCCCAAAAAGAGCGAGGTTCAGGTTTTTACTCAAACCTCTTTGTGATTCCAAAGCTAAATGGAGATGTCAGACCCATCCTGGATCTAAAATCCCTAAATCGGTTCCTGAACGATCGCCATTTTCGAATGGAAACGATCCGATCCGTGGCCGCCACTTTAAAGGGCGGAAAATTCATGGCGCCCATAGATATCAAGGACGCACATTTACACATACCCATCCTCCCCGCTCACCAAAGATTCCTAAGGTTTGCGGTAGAAGATCGCCACTTTCAATTTGTGGCTCTGCCGTTTGGTGTAGCCACCGCGCCCATAGTATTCACAAAGGTGCTAGCTCCTCTGTTAGCAAACCTAAGAACACGGGGCATTGCGGTAACAGCCTATCTGGACGATCTACTAGTAATAGATCAGTCAAAGGACGGATTGGGTCACGCTGTACACACTACAGTAGGATACCTGGAGCATTTAGGATGGATTATAAATTTACAAAAATCCTCTCTCCAGGCCCAAAGAAGGATAGGGTACCTGGGCATGATCATAGATACAGCCCAAAACGGGGTATACCTGCCAGAACCGAAGATACAGTCTCTGAAAGACCTGATCCACAAGGTCAAAGCAAACAAGAGGCCGTCTATTCGCCTTTGCATGGGACTATTGGGAAAGATGGTAGCCTCCTTCGAGGCGGTCCCTTACGCCCAGTTTCATTCGAGACTACTTCAAGGCAATATTTTAGCTTCCTGGAACAGGAAGAGTCAAGCTCTGGATATACCCATGCGCCTGTCCTCACAAGTACGCCACAGCTTCGATTGGTGGCTAGAAGCCAGGAATTTACGGAAGGGAAAGTCCTTCCTCCCAGTGGCCTGGAAGGTGGTATCTAGGGATACCAGCCTATCGGACTGGGGTGCAGTATTCGAGGAGGCTTCTACCCAGGGAACCTGGGCCAAGACTCAGGGGATCCTGCCCATCAATGTGCTAGAGATCCGGGCGGTATATCTAGCCCTCAAAACCTGGACATACAGGTTACAGGGCTACCCAGTTCGGGTTCAATCCGACAATGCTACTGCAGTAGCTTACATCAATCACCAAGGAGGCACCCGCAGTCGGGCAGCCCAAAGAGAGGTGAGCCGGATCCTGGCATGGGCAGAAGAGCATGTACCTTGCCTTTCTGCAATCTTCATTCCAGGGATGGAAAATTGGCAAGCAGACTACCTGAGTCGTCAGCAGCTGCTACCAGGGAGTGGTCTCTTCACCCCGAGATCTTTCAGGCCATATGTCTGAGATGGGGAAACCCAGATGTAGACCTGCTAGCTGCCAGGTTCAACAAGAAATTGGACAACTTTGTGTCCAGAACGAGAGATCCTCTAGCCTACGGGACAGACGCTCTAATAATACAGACGCTCTAATAACTCCATGGAATCAGTTCTCACTGATCTAGGCATTCCCTCCGATCCCTCTTCTACAAAGACTGCTTCGCAGGATCAAGGAGGAGGGAATACCAGTAATCCTAGTGGCCCCAAACTGGCCCAGGAGGCCTTGGTACGCCGAGATTGTAAAAACGGCGATAGGAAGGCCCTGGAAGTTTCCACTCCGACACGACCTGCTGTCACAGGGTCCAGTATTCCACCCTTCCTTACAAAGGCTAAAGTTGACGGCCTGGCTGCTGAGACCCACATTTTTAAAAAGAGAGGGGTCTCTGGTCCGGCTCTTTCTACGCTCATTAATGCTAGAAAGCCAGCCTCCAGACTCATCTATCAGAGAGTCTGGAGAGCATACGTTTCCTGGTGTGAATCCAGATGTTGGAATCCTCAGAAGTATGAAATAAGTAGGATTCTTGCTTTTTGCCAGTTAGGAGTGGATATGAATTTAGCCCTTAGCACCATCAAAGGGCAAATATCGGCTCTATCAGTCTTCTTTCAGAGACCATTGGCATCTCACTCCCTAGTTCGGACATTCATTAAGGGGGTACTGAGGATAAATCCTCCAGTTAGGACTCCCTTGTGTCCATGGGATTTGAATTTGGTATTGTCAGTGTTGCAAAAGCAACCTTTTGAACCTATTCGCCATATTCCTTTAATTATATTAAGTAGGAAGTTGGCCTTTCTGATTGCTATAGCTTCTGCTAGGAGAGTATCAGAGCTAGCAGCTCTTTCTTGTAAAGAGCCTTATCTAATTTGTCACAAGGACAAAATCGTACTACGACCCCATCCGGCTTTTCTACCTAAGGTGGTGTCGGCTTTTCACTTGAATCAAGACATTGTTCTGCCTTCCTTTTTTCCAAACCCGCGGACGGCGGGGGAAAAATTATTACACTCTCTAGATCTAGTGAGAGCGGTAAAGGTGTATCTGCAAGCAACCGCTCAGATACGTAAAACAGATGTTTTGTTTATTTTACCAGATGGGCCCAAGAAGGGCCAAGCGGTATCAAAATCCACCATTTCCAGGTGGATTAGACAAGTAATTATTCAAGCTTATGGTTTAAAGAACAGGACTCCTCCTTTTCCTGTTAAGGCGCACTCTACCAGGGCGATAGGTGCTTCATGGGCAGTGCACCACCAGGCTTCGATGGCTCAGATCTGTAAAGCTGCAACTTGGTCTTCAGTCCATAAATTTTCCAAATTCTATCAAATAGATGTGAAAGGACATGAGGATTCCGCCTTTGGGCGAAGTGTGCTGCAGGCAGCAGTATAGGGCTTCTGGTCCGCAAGCGGCCTGTTTTGATCTGTGTCTCCCCCCCTTCATATGAGCATTGCTCTGGGACGTCCCATTATGTAATGACTAGCTCTGTGTCCCGTGGTGTACGATAAAGAAAATAGGATTTTTATAACAGCTTACCTGTAAAATCCTTTTCTTGGAGTACACCATGGGACACAGAGGTCCCCCCCTTCTTATGGGAACCTTACTGCTTTGCTACAAAACTGAGGTACTTCCCTGATGGGAGGGGTTATATGGAGGGGAACTGTCTTCCATTGGTTGTGCCAGTGTCCAATCACCGCTGGTGACCCTTAACCCATTATGTAATGACTAGCTCTGTGTCCCGTGGTGTACTCCAAGAAAAGGATTTTACAGGTAAGCTGTTATAAAAATCCTATTTTTATACGGCCCCCAATTGCAATTTGCTTTTTTCACTTTTGTGGCCCCCCCAAGCTCCGCACAGGGTAAGATGAGCTTGGTTTAAAAAAATAAATAAAATATATATATATATATATTTTTTTCTCTAATCCCCGAGCGCCTCTCACTGATAAGCTGGACATTGCTGGGGCGTGTTCCAAAGCCCGTTGGGAAGCTGACAGCGCGCATCGCCAATAACAGACACTGAGTCATTTCCCGGTCCACAGCTGCAGAGCTCTCAGTGCCTGTGATTGGCGGCAGTGATTGGCTGCGGCGCTGCACGCTGTCATCCTTGCACTGAGAGGCACTCAAGGATTTCTCAGGGGATAAGATAAGTTTACTACTGTAACGGATATCAAGCGAATATTTAAATATATATAAGATGTGATATTGGGGTGTTTTAGCTCAAGTGGATAGATGCGTTTTTATGCAGTGAGTCCATATCAGACAGGCATTCTAGTTAAGGGCCTGGTAGTCCACGTTTATTTAAACAGAAAAACAAAATAAAAATGTCTATTCAGGATTCCCATGCAGGGGTTTAAACTTCATTCAGCACATAAATGAAAACATACCAAGCCACCTGGCTCTTGTCAGCAGTTCCTCTGCTTGCTTTCAAATAGAAACGATTCTTTCCAGCCCCCTGGACTTACTGGCTTCCTCAGTCTCCCCGACTCTTCAAGGCTGGCCAGCCTTTCCCAGTCCCTGGGCAAAGAATCCCCTTTACATGGTCTGCAGTCTCCCACAGGGCAGACCGCTCTCCAGACATAAGTCTGTCTTCACTTAGCAGTAGCAAGTTGCTCACTCTCCACCACCCTTCCCCTTCTGCTCTCACCAGCCCCTCATTATATTGGTTGTGTGCACCTGAGCACACACCTTGCTGGCTGTCCACAAGACCCGGACACAGGGTTGGAGATCCCATCCCACCCAAGTCTCTGCGGGATCTCCAAACTACACAGCCCCATCCGAACTTCGCAAAACCCGGAGAAAGCTGCCAAAACAGCTTTCTCAATTTCCAAGCTATGCTCTGTAGTTCTGCAGTCTGCTGACATGCAGACTCTGTGTCCGTTTTTGCTCCCTTTCCATAGGGACAGGGACTTTCACTATCACATATCCCCCCCCTATGTTTCGATCCGGAGGGAGGAACACCAGCACACGTCATCAGGGTTGGGACACCTCTGTGCCGGCTGTCAGCCGCGTAGGCCCAACCCTTTTTTCGGGTGCGCTTCCAGCCAAGTCCTTCCTTAACTCTCCATAGGATCCTACACGTTTTTATTCTACGCTTTCTCCCTCTTCTGGGGTTCCTGGGCTTATTTGCTTTTCTCTGGGGAACTCTGCCTTCCCTAATACCCTCACTTTCTTGATATAGGGGACCTGTTCCCAATACTTTGCCTGATGGAGAACCACCTTTTCCTTCACCGATACCAGTTTTTCCCATCACAACAGTTTTTTTTGGTTTAACAACTTTTCTGAGGTTACCCACGGCAACTAAACCCTTGTTATCAGTAACAACCAGTGACATACCACAAATTCTGATGTTGCCACTTCCAATACCATCAGTGGTTCCCCTCACAGTGTCTCCGGGTACTTTAATTTGTACCTTTGTGCGAATGACATGAAAAATCTCTGCTACTGCCACGTCTATTTCGGGCCCTTCCTTCACGTGAGGTCTAGTGGGTGAGGCAGTGTCCGTGCCCTCTACTGACGACTGCTCAGCCGCACTTTAGACCACACCAGCAGAACTTTTCCTAGTCACAGCATCAGGCGGAGAGACCTCTGATGTTTTCAAACGTTCTCCTGAGCGCCTTCCATCCAAACCGGTAACTGGAAGCACCCTCTCAGAGAACCTTGAGACCATTTGCCACACTGCTAATAAATATGGTACCAACCAGTTCCTCTCGTGATTAACATCAAGCATAGCTTGTACTACTTGGCTCCACCTACTGGTACTATGCAGTACCACCTTGTCCGACCACGGTGGAAACACCCAAGTGTACAGCAAATGTGTTTTTTGGACTTCAAGAATTTTCAACAACACATTTGTCATCTTAATGCAATCCACATCTACATACAAGACCTTTCTAGGGACTGTTCCATTATCAATGACGTGGAGGGGCTCATCCACTGAAGCTGGAAAGGTAGGGACATATACAGTGACCTCCACTTCACTGGCGGTATCAGTCTCCACAGCTTGGTGCTCAACTGGAGCGCTGTCAGATGTGCGTCTCACATTTACCCTCTCGGTCCCAGCATCAGCGAGCCGCTGCAGGTCATACGTCACATTGCCATTTTTGCACTCACTATTTTCCAGCAGTTGGGCTGCATATAACCCAACTGCCATGTATGCGCCCTTAACCGGTCCTTCTGATTGGAGGGGGCCAATCTCTGCCGGGGCCAACACGCCCTTGGCCACTGGCCACCCTGCAATCCCTCCATTGGGCATAGCAGGTGTCATGTCCACATCTGTGTTACCTAACCTAGCCTTATCCAGCATGGCCAGCAATTGTTTGGCCCAGCTGTCCCAGTCAGTGGTACTTCCCTGACAGGTATCCTGAAGCAGTGCATCACCTGTTCCAAGAGGCACCAAAGGAACCTGGGACTCATTACCCAATACTGTACATTTGTCATCTCTATACGCATCACATTGTACAAGCACAGTTTCACTTATGTCACATTGGGACGATGCTTCGTCAGAGAACGCAGGGTGCAATACACTATTTTGACCAGATTGTTCTGGTGGCGCTACCATCACATCCAGCTTTACACTACCAGCTTTAACAGGGTGAATAACTTGTTCACCAATCTGGTCACATACCAGGCGGGTGGTCTGCACCCACACACTCTCATTGTGTGGTGCAGTCACTCCTTGTTCCCCCAGAGTAGTGCCAGAGCGGTCCTGGAAAACCTCCAGTTCCAACACAGGGAGATCCCTGGAGGTTTCCACAGACAACCCTGCAGCTCTGCCTCCAACCTTTTTAGTAAACACATTACCAACATTATTTTCAAACATGACATTTCCAGAAATACATTTCTCAACCTTTAGAGGATCATCATGACACTTAGACATAGCTGTAGCTATTGTGGGTGGCCCTTTACCCACTTGAGCAGCTCCACAGCTGACCTGGGAAACCCTCTGCTCCAACACTGTGGGCTCCTGGGAGGTTTCCCTGGGCAACCCTGCAGCACCTGTCTCTGTCACTAGGGAACATGGTATATGGATTTCTTTGGTCACACCTAGTACAGCTCTTCCAGCACTCTGCTGGATTCCACCAGGTACATACAGAGTCCCCATGTCCTTTTTAGTCTCTAGTCCTGCTGCCAGTTGGGCTTTACTCTGTGCCTCCCCCCTACTCTGGGTAGCACACTGTAGCAAGTCCACCTGTACTGCGGATCTCCCCGCTGAACACACTTTAATTTCATTGGGTTCTGTCCCATAAACTGCAACAGTCTTACCATTTCCTGTAGCCGTTGTCATAGCCTTCATTTGAGTGTGTTGTCTCTCATCTGTGGGGTCTCCACAGGCTGACTCTTCCATGTGGTCATGGAGCAACACTGCAGCCTTTCCGGACCCACCAACACCCCCTGCATGTAACACAGGATCCCTGTTGCTAGGGGTAACAGCAGACCAGCACTCCAAAGATGGTTGGCTACACCTCCTGGTGAATACAGACTGTTGTGTCCTTCTTTCTGGGCTGACCACTTCACATAAGCGGCCATAATACACATCTTTATATTCCTCATGCTCATTGGTACCCCCTGCAGTCCACACAGACTTCTTGCCACTGTTGCCAGGGGTGACAACCGATATGCTTGCAGAAAACGCAGGGCTGGTACACCGATGCACACTCATGCTCTCCCGAGCCACCGCTCGACTGGTGCTTTGTTGTCGCAGTAATGTGTCTCCCGTTGCTATGGGCGATGACCTCTCTTTGCTGGAGCCCATGATGCGATGGAACTCTCCTCTGAGAAGGATTTCCTCTTTAAACTTGCAGTAGTCATCCTGGTCCCCATCCATCAAATGGTAAACTGACCGGTACTCTATCAGTAATAAAGTTTGCAGCAATTTTGGCCACCGGTCTCTAGGCCATTTCCTCCTTACAGCGACTTTTTCAAATTTTTCCAGGAAGTCTCCAACCTCCTCTGTGGGCAGCATGGGCTGCATGTAATCAGAGGCCAAGATCATAGCCCCTTGAACTGCATCCAACTCTTTGGTCTGGTTCCGCTTGAACCACTCATTCACGGTCTCATACACCACTGGCCCCTTTTGACTGGCCCTCCTGGGCGTAGACATCTTCTCAGGCCACGCTGAGCTCACTTCCCCTTGAACTTGATTTAATATGAACTTCTTGTGTTTTGACTGCCTCATCTTTGTAGTCACATGCACAGCAGTTTGTTACACAGTTCACAGTAGTAAAAAGAAAAAAATTCTCACAGGTGCACTACCTGCATGCAACAGTCCATCCAATAAACTTCTGCGCAATGCAGTTCGCCTGGCTGCCACACACAGCTAGCAGCAGTTCACTGCAGAGAATTTTTTTTTTTACTTTTCCTTTACAGGTACACCACCTGCAACACGCAATGCCTTTTGCCTGGCTGCACTTCCATAGACAGCCAACAGTTCCTGACCTGAACTCACTATGGAGCAAGGACCCGGATTCCACCGTAGTGTTGCCCGCTGAATCCACCACTGTGATATTGGGGTGTTTTAGCTCAAGTGGATAGATGCGTTTTTATGCAGTGAGTCCATATCAGACAGGCATTCTAGTTAAGGGCCTGGTAGCCCACCCACGTTTATTTAAACAGAAAAACAAAAGCAAAATGTCCATTCAGGATTCCCATGCAGGGGTTTAAACTTCATTCAGCACATAAATGAAAACATACCAAGCCACCTGGCCCTTGTCAGCAGTTCCTCTGCTTGCTTTCAAATAGAAACGATTCTTTCCAGCCCCCTGGGCTTACTGGCTTCCTCAGTCTCCCCGACTCTTCAAGGCTGGCCAGCCTTTCCCAGTCCCTGGGCAAAGAATCCCCTTTACATGGGCTGCAGTCTCCCACAGGGCAGACCGCTCTCCAGACATAAGTCTGTCTTCACTTAGCAGTAGCAAGTTGCTCACTCTCCACCACCCTTCCCCTTCTGCTCTCACCAGCCCCTCATTATATTGGTTGTGTGCACCTGAGCACACACCTTGCTGGCTGTCCACAAGACCCGGACACAGGGTTGGAGATCCCATCCCACCCAAGTCTCTGCGGGATCTCCAAACTACACAGCCCCATCCGAACTTAGCAAAACCCGGAGAAAGCTGCCAAAACAGCTTTCTCAATTTCCAAGTTATGCTCTGTAGTTCTGCAGTCTGCTGACATGCAGACTCTGTGTCCGTTTTTGCTCCCTTTCCATAGGGACAGGGACTTTCACTATCACAAAGAATTAAAAAAAACAAGCTCATCCTTGCCGTGATCGGAGCTTGGGGGCCACAGAAGAGATAAGGGAAAGTAGGGGAAAATTACAAGTGGGGGCCAGAGAGAATATAAACTATAAAAAAGAAAAATAATAATAATAGCTCATCCTTGCCCTGAGATGAGCTTGGGGGCCACAGAAGAGATAAAGAAGAGAAAATATATATTGTGTGTGTGTGTGTATATGTGTGTGTATATATATATATATATATATATATATATATATATATATATATATATATATGTAGCGGGTGTTTGAATTTATGTGAAGACTCTGGGGGTGTGGAGTTCCTTGGGGCCTATAGGTGGCGTTGTTGCCTTGGGCCGGAGCTGAACTCACACCGCAAACTGTGCCTTTTTGTCCTCCCCTAGAGCTGGTACAGCGGGGCGGGGAACCCGCTGTGACGCAAAGGGAGAGGTCATAAAAGGGGTGGACGCCCTGATTTTAGGGAGAGAGTCGGAGGACGCGGCCGCACCCAGGCACCTTCAGCTTGGGTGCTGGCATTCCGGTGTTCCAGGCTTAGGCACCCTTGGCCTATCTGGAACGGAGATGGAGTCCATCTCAGGCACCTTTAGCCTGGGGTGAGGTACTATGGCGTATGCCTGGGGCTCAGTACCTTCAACTGAGTTCCACGAGGGTGGAGGAATCCGAGGGGGCCCTAACTCCTTGGGTTCCCGTGTCTGAGTTCGTGAGGACTGGTGCGCAGTAACTTCTCCGAAGAGCCCGGCGCAGCATCGCTGGTGACGGAGAGGCCTCCACTTCTCCCTTGGACGGATTTCTTCCTCTGACAGGGGCAAAGTGAGCGAAGGTAATTCACGTTCTATATTACCTAGTCAGTGGCAGTGACTATTCACCACTGGTGACAGCACAGTGGGCAGCAGCAAGAAGGGAAAGAATTGTGCCTCGATCTGTCCCCCCATTTTCCAAAGGAGAAAGATTGTTTTATTGCTTGGCAAGAAGAATAAAACTGAGTTGTACCTATTCACTGTGTGGAACTCGGGTTACTAAAGCAAAGGAGTCAGGGACGAAGGACTGGACTTGACTCTAGGACACCTACACAAAAGCCCAATCTTTTGGTTACAGCTGACATGGGCCATGGTGTGTATCATCTCTCTCTCCCAGGTACCCCTAGACAACAGCCATATAACCGATAAAGAAAGGGAGAGGGGTGAGGCCGCTATATATATATATATATATATATATATATATTGCTCGGACGAACACACACCGAATTTTAATGGTTCAAAGAATGTCAGGCAAAATGGTCGGCCCTCACGCACGTTCACTTCACCAAATCTGGCCCTCTTTCAAAAAAGTTTGGACACCGCTGCCCTAAGGCATGAGCCCAATGAACTGTTTTAAAGTTATAAAAGTCACTCATCTCCACCTTCCAACCATTGGCACGAAGCTAAAAAGGTCACTCACAGACCACCAACACCACAATGTAGTGTCTTACTAATGTAGCACTTACCCCCATTTAAGGGACCGGCTGGTTTTGTTAGGTCTGCAAACTACCACCAAGGCTTCCGTTGTCAGGGTGTGAGAAAAGTCTTTAGAAAGGCCAATGTCCACACAATGTAAAACCCAAACAGACAGGCTTTATTTTACTTTGCTGAAGTGGAAAACTTTAGAGGAAAGTAGGAAACGAGAGAAACACAGGGGAAGGTTCAGGCACGCAACACTAAAGTCCCAATAGTCGCCACTCAAGCCTGAGTGGGTATTGCTCACCCGGATAGTCCCATTTAGTGGTCCTAGCAACCGGGATGAAGCACAAATCAATCTTTTTAGGGATGCGATCAGGAATCCTCTGCCACAGGATTGTTAAAAGTCTCGAACCTCCCAACCAAGCAATAGTGAAGAACCTTTAAGCCAGATTGGCGTGTTGCAGGGCTTGTAATGATGGATCCCTCCTTAGGTGAGCTCCAGGCCTCCTCCCGAGACAGCAGTACCGTCGCTAGTCTCTTCCGGGGCAGATCCTCCCCTGTTCTCCTTCCCTAAGCGTGGCTTCCCTCAGGTGGGTAGCTGAGGATCCTTTTTGAAAAGTTTAGGCCTCAGCTAGCAGAGCTGGGCCTATAATGCAGCGATGTAGCCTCAGGCTAAAGGTGCCCGGGGCCAGAACACACACACGCACACCGTGCCATGAGGGCCTTGAGGCGCACACCAACGGGTGGGCTCCCAGGACGGAACCCCAGAACAGGACCCCAATTAATGGCGTCTGCTCCTTATGTAGCCTCTCCCAGCATGCCCCCAGTAGACCACGCCCACTGTATGGCTGCCGAGAAAGGACACCCAAGGTGTTGTGATACCCCCTGTAGTTCAAACTATGCCAGTGATGACAGTGCCACCTACAGGCATACAAAGAACACTACTGCCAGGCAGTATCACACCCATAGTACAAATCCAGAAGAATCAATTGGTCTGAGCCCAATTACTGGCTCAGACTACCCTTAAATTTACACATAGCGCCCCCAAATATTGGGGGGCGCGCTACACTAAGGAACGACAGCAGAACACATTCTGCCCTATTTGAGACCCCCAAGCAACATCATGCAGGCAAAATCTTGGTACAGTAAGTAATAGAATACATATTCTTGTATTGAATGCATGTACAAGTAAACTACAAAAACATTTTGGATACCAACATACAAAAGAAGTTATAAGGACACTCCTAAGCCATGAGGGTTATTATTTTTATTTTAGACGCGGAAGCAATGGATGTAACATCTGCCACAATCAGTGAGTCCTACATTACTCATAAATGATGTGTATAAAACTTCATACCAGATTGAATGCTCCAACACCCAGCTTCACTCCACCTTCAAAGTGACAATGGTTGTCTCCTTTCAGATAATTAGCACATTTCTGTAGATTATCCAGCTCCCTTTAAAAAATAAAAAAAAATGACAAAAGTCCACCTTTAAAACATTAGTTACTTTAAAATGTTTTATTATATTTATTTTATTGAATATATTCAAGTAAGTCAAGCAAGCATACAAGCATAATCATTCACAATTTCTCTTTGTCTTGCTGTCCTTTGAGAATTCTACTGGGAACAATATTGGGCCCAACAAGTTGAAATTTCCTAACAAAGTAATCTGCAGTTATTAGGTTCATTTAGATACATTTAGATTTAAATCAGAGAAGGCTTCTTCAGCATTCATTTAGAGGTGCATGGTCCCCAGGATAACGTTTAAATGACAGGCAGGGATAAGTAAGGAGCATGTACATTTAAAGAGGTGCTAGGAATATCTTCTATATAATGTTTGTCTCTATCCCCTTACCATCAGTGCATTTCTATGCTTCTACACAAGTCATTAAAGGCATGATGAAGAGAAGGAACAAAACTGTTTTTTTTTTTTTTTACCAAAAAGCTGAACATATGACTTAAATTAAATCCTAACAGTGTGATAAAACAGAATAAGCAAACAATACTGTCAAAGTCTGGGGAATGAAGTGTGACAGGCTCTACTAGTCAGAAGTGGAATACATACAAAGGGCATAATAATTCACATGCACCCAAAGACGCAGGAACTGTAAATATGGACCTAATGACATGAGCATGTCTAAGTGATGTGTGAAGGACAGAGAGGGAGGTTAATGTCCAATGCTTTAGGCCCCTTTCACACTGAGGCGCTTTGCAGGCGCTATTGCGCTTAAAATAGCGCCTGCAAAGCGCCCTAAAAAAGCCGCTACTTTGTATCCAGTGTGAAAGCCCGAGGGCGTTGCGCTTGCAGGAGGGTAAAAAAACTCCCGCAAGCCGCATCTTTGAGGCGCGATAGGAGCGGTAAAAATACCACTCCTATAGCGCCCCTGCCCATTGAAATCAATGGGGTAGCGCCTCCAAAACGCCCGCAAAACGCCACAAAGAGGCGTTATTGCGGGCGTTTTTAACCCTTTTTCGGCCGCTAGCGCCCACAAATCCCAGCAAAAACGACGGTATAGCGGTGCTAAAAATAGCACCGCTATACCGCCAGCGCATCCAGTGCTTCAGTGTGAAAGTAGCCTTAGGCTGGGTTCACACTTGTGCGGTGCAAATTCCAGCTCTCTTATCTTTGCAAAAAAGATAAGAGAGCTGTTCAGCAGATCATCTCTGTTTTAGCTGCGAATTTGGTGACCTGGGAGAGAGGAGGGGGAGGGGGGAAGTGTAGTGAGGAGAAGGAGAGAAATCCTGATGAGAACTGAACACATCTGCGAATCAGATGCGTGCCCATAGAAGATAATGGGCCTGAATTCGCACTTAAGCCGCACCGCAATGCCTAGAAAACGTACACATATGTGAACCAGCCTCATTAAAATCAATGTATTTTATAATGTTATGCGAATTGGATGCGGTTTAAGCCGCAACCAATTCGCATAGGTGTGAACGGGGCCTTAGTGAATTAAACTTTAGCAAATGCCTCCTAGCCAATCTACATCATAGTGTGATACCAAATAAAAGAAAGGAATTTCATCAGGTAGGATCTTTACTGTGATTACGATCCATTTTGAAACTGATTCTCAAACATCAGTAGTGCCCATGACTGTTTATGGCCTATATTTTTTTACTGAGAGTGTATAATATAAGATTGCTTATTACACGAATCCAAAAGGACAAAAAAGAAAAGATCTGGTGTCACCCGCAAACCACCTCCATCCCAATATATGCAACAAAAAACAGGAGATCGCCCTGGGACTTTTAGGCCCCATGCACACGAGACGCCGGTGCAAACTCTGCTGAACACACGTTTTTAAACGCTGAAACCGGCGTTTATAAACGCGCGTTTTGCCGCGTTTGCGGCCGCGTTTAGCGGCGTTTTACCGCGTTTGCGTTTATAAGCGTTTCATCATAGACCCTCCCTAAGCTCAAAAAACAGTAAATTTTAACCATTTCAGCCAGTTTGTGAGACCAGAGTGAGTAGCAGCAGCTGAGAGAGCAGCAGTGTACTTGTATTTAGTGTATCACTTGCCACATCACCTGCCACAAGTTGTGGATTGTCCACTTGCCACGTCACCTGCCACGTCACCTGGCCACGTCACCTGGCCACGTCACCTGCCACAAGTTGTGGATTGTCCACTTGCCACGTCACCTGGCCACATCACGTGCCACGTCACCTACCACAAGTTGTGGATTGTCCACTTGCCACGTTACCTGGCCACGTCACCTGGCCATGTTACCTGCCACGTCACCTGGCCACGTTACCTGCCCCGTCAGCTGGCCACGTCACCTGCCACGTCAGCTGGCCACGTCACCTGCCACAAGTTGTGGATTGTCCATTTGCCACGTCACCTGCCACGTCACCTGGCCACGTCACCTGCCACAAGTTGTGGATTGTCCACTTGCCATGTCACCTGGCCACATCACGTGCCACGTCACCTGGCCACGTCACCTGCCACAAGTTGTGAATTGTCCACTTGCCACGTCACCTGGCCACGTCACCTGCCACAAGTTGTGGATTGTCCACTTGCCACGTCACCTGGCCACGTCACCTAGCCATGTTACCTGCCCACATTACCTGCCACGTCATCTAGCCACGTCACCTGCCACAAGTTGTGGATTGTCCACTTTCCACGTCACCTGGCCACATCACGTGCCACGTCACCTGCCACAAGTTGTGAATTGTCCACTTGCCACGTCACCTGCCACGTCACCTGGCCACGTCACCTGCCACAAGTTGTGGATTGTCCACTTGCCTTGTCACCTGGCCACGTCACCTGGCCATGTTACCTGCCACATCACCTGGCCACGTCACCTGCCACATCACCTGGCCACGTCACCTGCCACAAGCTGTGGATTGTCCACTTGCCACGTCACCTGGCCACGTCACCTGGCCACATCACCTGACACAAGTTGTTGATTGTCCACTTGCCACGTTACCTGCCACAAGTTGTGGATTGTCCACAATTTAATGCAAGCAATTACAGTTTTTTTTTATATTTTTTAATAGTTTTTCATCATTTGCCATCATTTTTGAGATTTCTAATGTTAAAAAATAGGTCACCTTTAAAAACGCTTATAAACGCAAACGCGGCAAAACGCCGGTACCGCGTTTAGCCGCGTTTAGCAGCGTTTAGCGTCTGAAACGTGGAAAACGTTTGCTTCTGAACCCATTTTTTTGCTTCTGGAAAAACGAGGTTAAACGCAACTGCTTGTAAACGCCAAAAAACGAGAGTGTGTGCATGGACACATAGGATAACATTGAATGGGTTCAGGAGCAGTTGAAAAAAGCGTCCAACTGCCTCTGAACGCGCGTTCAACAGCAAATAACAGCGTCCCGTGTGCATGGGGCCTAACCCGAATCCAAAAGGAAACGCTTATGCCGCGTACACACGATCGGAAATTCCGACAACAAAACCGTGGTTTTTCCGACGGAATGTTGGCTCAAACTTGTGTTGCATACACACGGTCACACAAATCTTGTCGGAAATTCCAAAGGTCAAGAACGCGGTGACATACAGGACGTACGACGAGCCGAGATCAATTAAGTTCAATAGGCAGTTCGGCTCTTCTGCTTGATTCTGAGCATGCGTGTTTTTTTTGTGTGTCGGAATTGCATACAGACGATCAGAATTTCCGACAAGAAAAGTTCTTGTCGGAAAATTTGAGAACCAGCTCTCAAATTTTTCTTGTCGGAAATTCCGACAGCAAATGTCCGATGGAGCCTACACACGGTCGTAATTTCCGACAAAAAGCTCACATCGAACATTAGTTGTCGGAATTTCCGATCGTGTGTACGCGCCATTAGTAGTAGTTTATTGCTTTGTAGAAAAATGCTTCAAAATAGTGGCCCCAGCCTTTGTTAGCTTGTAAGCCGCTTTGAAATACAAAGTGAGCTAATAACTAAAATAGTGAAGATAATAGCACTAAATATACCTTTATTAAGACAAAAGGAGAGAGAAAATATATATATATATATACTGTATGTGACAGGGCTGCAACATGTCACAGTGTAGAGGATTTGGTGGCCCCCAGAGCTGTCACTAATGCAGGTTGAGAGGTTCAAGGATGCGAGTCTTATTAGGGAAAAACTGGCCTTTTAAAATCTCCAGGATTAGAAAAATAGAAAAGTGATGGCAGAAAAAAGACAGAGTCATCATTTATAAATAATAAAAAATCCGCGCCAACACTAGTAAATACTTATCAATTAATTGCTTTACAGCTGCTACTTTGCAAAATGGGAGCCGTGGCGACTTCCAGAATGATCAAGTGAAAAAAATTATTAAAATAAATAATTAGAGTGCGCTTAATATACCTACAAATAAAATCACACCTACTTATGTGATAATCTATAAATATAAAGATAGCCCTGTTGAAGGTATCTCAGGTGAATCCTCACAAATACCTCTAATGAGCAAACGACATTAATATTATTAATTGGTGCTTAGTTACTAAGTAGTACTTAAGTCCAAATAAAATATAAGATATATATATATATATATATATATATATATATATATATATATATGTAGCGCTACCCCCAGTTAAGAGAGCCGCTGGTTTTGTTTTGGGCCCTGTAGTGCACCGCTGTCAACCCCTGGCAATCGTCTCTAACCTCCCGTGGCACAGCTAGTAAGGGGAGATAGGACCGCGTGACCGCAACTCTAGGTGACGCAGTCCTATGGCAAACACACACAGTGGTATACTTTAAAACTTCTATTAAAGTAAGTGAAACTGACACCAATGTACTTGACCCAGATATTTTACTGAGGCTAATGGGCAAGTAATAAACAACAGTATAACAAGTTGCAGATCCCTGCAATAAACAGTAATAAAGATAAACAGAGTAATCAGAATAATAAAGTATTGCTATGCAACTCTAGCGCTGCCCTTTTACAGCTACTTCCCCTCATGGGTAGACTAACACCCAGCAATGTCTACCTATGCAGTCAGGCCTGACTGATCTAAATGGAAGTTCAGTGAAACAATATTTGCTAGCAATCTTTCGGTGGTGCACTTAAAGAACAACTTTGTAATCCCAACGAATAGTAAAGATAAAGTGTCTGTCTTTAAACAGCTCTCACCACCCGGACAAGTCCAAGTCCGTTTCCTCCGCCGATTCGTCTGGGAACAGGAATCCCCCAACATCCAAGTCTTCAATCCTTCTGGTGTACTGCAGCAAGGGGGAGAAGATGTCTCTAAGGCTCTGCTAGGCTGGCAGAGGGGCTCCTTGGAAAAGAGCACAAGGCCCAGGCTTCAGCACAGAGATCCTCTTGCTAGGAGAGGGGTGTCCAAAGAGACCGAACAAACTCCACCTCCCCTTTATAAAGTCTGCCCCAGCAGTCTCTGTTCCGGAGCAATGTACCCTGGGTGCTGCAAGATGTACTGGGAGATGTAGTCTCTCTCTTCTGCTTTCACTTCCAGTCATGTCTCTTCTCTCCTTCCTCCCGACTCACCTCTCACCTGGCACTTCTTGTTTCTCTGCATTAAAGGGGAACACCCCGCTACACATATAAATGTGAGTCCCAATATAGTGCAGTCAAAGAATCCAATTTCTCCCAAGAAAAAGTCTCCAATAAAAGTTCCAACCAAATGTAGGTAATAAATCAAATATTGCTTCAAACATCGGTTATCCGTAGATCATTTGTTGCTAGTGACAATCAAAAAAAATCTTCTTAGTTTGCGTGATGTTCCTCCACCAAACACTAAATATCACCGAAAGTGCTCAGACAAAGGATGCGCTTACCAGATTTTGTTGACCACTTTAATTAAAAAGATGGTCTTGAGAGCTTGTGCAGGATTGTGCCTGCATGCACATCGACAGTTATACACAGGAATCAGACCCTTCTTGTCAGGCATAAAGACAGGATATGCAAATAGAAACAGGAAGCCTCATAGCGTATTACAGTTTATTAAAAAATGATAAAAAACTAAAAGTGCCAAATGGCCTCTTACTTTGAAAAGTGCCTTTCCCGGCACTAGGGCTAAGAGCTTGTCTGAAAAGTGAACTCCTCCGCTGTTTCCTCCGAGGTACCGCGCTTGGTGTTCACAGATCGATTCAAACCAGAGCGCCGGGATGACATCAGCAAATCACGTGACCAGGTACTGCTGCCGACGTACGTTTTGTGGGTTTACGTCTTCAGGGGGCGTGAGTCTGACCATTTGTGTTTTTGTTTGTTTGCTTTTTTGAGGGGTTATTTCGAGTTTTTTTTTTTTTACTTTTTTTGTCTGAGTATAGATCTAGGTTTGTTCCAGACATGTTTGAAGCCCTTTACTGTTGACTGTCTCACTACCTCTGCTGGATGTTCATTCCAAGCATCAACTACCCTTTAAAGAGTAAAATACAGTGGCTAGAAAAAGTATTCACACCCCTTGAAATTTTCCACATTTTGTCATGTTACAACCAAAAACGTAAAGGCATTTTATTGAGATTTTATGTGATAGACCAACACAAAGTGGCACATAATTGTGAAGTGGAAGGAAAATGATAAATAAATATCTTAAAAGTGTGGAGTGCATTTGTATTCAGCCCGCTTTTCTCTGGTTCCACTAGATTTTTTTTTACTAAAATCTAGTGGAACCAATTTCCTTCAGAAGTCACCTAATCAGTAAATAGAGTCCACCTGTGTGTAATTTAATCTCAGTATAAATACAAACCTCTGAGGGCTTCACAGAACAGCTGTAAGAGAACCTTAGTGAACAAACAGTATCATGAAGGCCAAGGAACACACCAGACAGGTCAGGGATGACGTTTTGGAGAAGTTTAAAGCAGGGTTAGGTTATAAAAAAAAATATCCCAAGCTTTGAACATCTAAAGCCTCGTACACACGGTCGGACTTCAAACAAACTTTTCTGTGGATTTTTGTCCAAAGGGAGTTGGCCGGGCACACCCATAGCATACACACGCTCTGACTTTTCTGCAAACTTTCCTAAAACTTTTCCAACATCACGTGTTTTTTTTTGCTCTTTTCTGCTGTTTCCCGCCACCCTTTGATCAACTTCTGCTATTGTTGGTTGATTTTAACATTGGTTCTGGGCATGCGTATTTGTCCATCGGACAAAAGTCAGATGGATTTCTGTACACACGGTCGGACTTTGCTCCATCGGACTTTTGTTGGCGAAAAGTTTGTCCGTTTGCAGACCGAACATTTGTCCGATGAAAAGCAAAAAAGTTTGTCCGAAGGAGCGTACACACGGTCGGATTTTTTGTCAAACTTGCTCAAAATGAAGTTTGTTGGCAAAAAGTCTGACCGTGTGTACGAGTGGCTCTAAAGAGCACAGTTCAATCCAACATCCAAAAATGTAAAGATTATGGCACAACTGCAAACCTACCAAGACATGGCCGTCCACCTAAACTGACAGGCCGGGCAAGGAGAGCATTAATCAGAGAAGCAGCCAAGAGGCCCATGGTAACTCTGGAGGAGTTGCAGAGATCCACAGCTCAGGTGGGAGAATCTGTCCTCAGGACAACTATTAGTCCTGCCCTCCACAAATCTGTCCTTTATAGAAAAGTGGCAAGAAGAAAGCCATTGTTGAAAGAAAGCCATAAGAAGTCCCGTTTGCAGTTTGTGAGAAGCCATGTGGGGGACACAGCAAACATGTGGAAGAAGGTGGTCTGGTCAGATGAGACCAAAATTGAACTAAAGGCAAAATGCTATGTGTGGCGAAAAACAAACACTGCACATCACCCTGGACACACCATCCCTACCGTGAAACATGGTGGTGGCAGCATCATGTTGTGGGAATATTTCGCTTCAGCAGGTACAGGGAATCTGAGGTGATGGGAAGATGGATGGAGCCAAATACAGGGCAATCTTAAAAGAAAACCTTTTGGAGCCTGCAAAAGACTTGAGACTGGGGTGGAGTTTCACCTTCCAGCAGGATAACGACCCTAAACATACAGCCAGAGCTACAATGAAATGGTTTAGATTAAAGCATATTCATGTGTTAGAATGACCCATCCAAAGTCCAGACCTAAATTCAATTGAGAATCTGGGCAAAACGTAAAAATTGCTGTTGACAGACGCTCTCCATCCAATCTGAGCTATTCTGCAAAGAAGAATGGGCAAAACATTCACTCTCTAGATGTACAAAGCTGGTAGAGACATCCCCAAAAAGACTTGCAGCTGTAATTGCAGGGAAAGGTGGTTCTACAAAGTATTGACTCAGGGGGGCGGAATACAGATACATGCCATACTTTTCAGATATTTACTGTACATATGTAAAACTTTTTTTTTAATAATTTTCCTTCCACTACATTTACGTTGCTGTTAACTCTTCTCCCCCCCCCCCTTTTTTTCTACTTTACGGATGCATATGGCGTCAGAGTTTATGCTTTTAGTAAACAGACGCTTTAATAAGGAGACTTAATTGGGTCCTGTCCAAAACTCGAACTCTTGATTGCATTGGAGGGAACACCAATCCTTGATATTTGTCCAACTACATTGGTCTGTCTGTACTGTGTTAAACTTTTGAAAAAAAAACTATTGAAAGAGAAAACACATTTACGTTTTTGGTTGTAACATGACAAAGTGTGGAAATTTTCAAGGGGTGTGAATACTTTTTCAAGGCACTGTAGGCTGATACTGCTGACCCTCCTAAAAGTACCAGTTATCGGTTTATTTATGTGTAGCAGGTGTCAAATTTAGAAGGAGTATCTGGGCTATAAATGGCCCAGATACATAGATTTTGGGGAATTTATGGACACTTTGGAGTGTGGGAGGTATGAATGGTGTCATGCTCCCTGCGGTCCCTGGGTGGCGCTGTCGCCTGGGACCGGGGTTGAACTGCCATTCTAGTGTCGTGCCCTTTGTGTCCTCTCGCAGCAGTAGTACGGCGGGGCGGGGAACCTGCTGTGCCTGCTGGGAGAGGATATAAAGGGGGCGGACATCTTGCGCACGAGGTCCATTCCCCAGGCACCTTCAGCCTGGGGGCTGCTGCGGTTCGTCTGTGCCCAGGCGCCCTTGGCCTGGGCTCATGGAGTCGAGTTCCATTCCAGGCACCGTCAGCCTGGGGTGAGGTACTTTACCAGGAGGCCTGGGGCCCAGTACCTTCGACTGGGTCCTGCGAGGGCGAAGCATTCCTAAGGTGCCCCCGGTATTGGGTGCCTGAATCCAGGGCGTAAGGGACCGGAGACGTGACCCTCCCGTAGAGCCGGTGCAGCATTTGGCCGGTGCCGGTGGAGGCCTCTGGGGACCGTCCGGATGGATGTCTTCCTCTGACAGGGGTCGTTTGTCCTAACGGAGGTATTTCATGTTCTCATGGTCTGTGGCAGAGACCCATCTTCTCAGGTCAGTGGCAGGCCTCATCTAAGGCCTGTGGCAGGGGCCTCAACGTTCACCCAGGTCAGTGGCAGGGACCAAATTCACAGTCGGTGGCAGCGGCTGTGCGCCAAGCCTGTTTGCACTAAACGGAACAGGAGAGACTTTAATCACTAATTTGTGCCTGGACCTACTCCTTCCCACACCCTGTCTATTCTTTCAAAGTTCAACCAGCCTACCTGTTGATCAAAGTAAACAAAACAGTGTTGGACTTTTCTTGGTGTGGAACTCGTGTTACTGGAAGCTAAGTGTCCCTGTCAGTGACAGTGACAATCATCCTCCATAGGAGAAGCTGAGGCTCCGGCCTAAAACGCAGACCCGATGGTAAACGGTTAGCTCATATCTCTGTATATTACATCAGAGAGCCAAGCTGGTGGTGTGCATCTTTCCCCTTCTCCCAGATACCCCTAGACGAGTTAAGCAGCCATAAAGAGAGGGGAGAAGGTGGGGGAAGACCGCTACATATGCATTCAATATTTTGTGTCAATGACCAGGAACAAGAAAGTAGAGGGTGAAACCAGCGCAAAGTCAGAACTCTTGTTAAAGGTCAGTGCCTCAAAAGTAATAAAACTCATTGGATCAGCATGGAAGCCAGGTAACTAGTATTTTAAGAAGGAGAGCTCAGCAATGGAATTGGTTTTATAGTGGAACTCCAGCCAGTAATACATAAGCTTCCCCCTGCCTGCAAATGTGAAAGAACATATCTCCAGGCACCCTTTAGGTTTGCATGTTCCAGAACGTGAGCTGGCCACTGAATGGTGTAGACTTTAGTTATGCAACCTGCCCAGCAGTTGCTTGATCACATTCTATCAGACCTGCTTCTGGAGCAGTAATTATTCAACTATGCAGCACAGCACAGCAAAAATTTCTACTTTTTTTTGGGGGGGGGGGTCACACTCGTCTAAAGGGTTGCTAGAGATTTGTTCTTTTACTTGGACTCATCCCTCCTCATCACTTGCACTTTCTGCTCTCAGTGCATCTGAATAGGTGGCTACAATGGGGATATTGAGACATCAGAATGAACTGCAGACACAGGCATAAAGGGAACTAATACAGATAAGGAAAATTTTCTAAGACCCCTAAAGCCCTGTACACACGATCGGATTTCCTATGGATTCGAACCCGATGGATTTTTCCATCGGATATCCGATGAAGCTGACTTCCATCAGTCTTGCCTACACACCATCAGTCAAAAATCCGACCGTCCCAAACACCATGACGTAAAACACTCCGACAAGCCGAGAAAAATTAAGTTCAATAATTTCTATGCTTCTGAGCATGCGTCGACTTGATTCTGAGCATGCGTGGGTTTTTTTGTCCGATGGAGTTCCACACAGACGATCGGAATTTGCTATCAGTTTTTTCCCATCGGAAAAATTTAAAACATGTTCTATTTTTTCTCACCGATGGAATAAAGACCGATGGGGCCCATACACGATCGGTTTATCCGATGAGAAAAGTCCATAGGACTGTTTTCATCGGTAAAACCGATCGTGTGTACACGGCATAACTGTAAAATGGAAGCTATGCATCGGGCAGAGGATCTAACTCTTCCCCAATCTGAACAAATTATTTAGGATTTTGGCTGGAGTTCCTCTGAAATAACATCATCTCTTAGTGTAACATTTTACCAAATCCCGGAGCAGGGTAATACTCACTTGTATGTCTGGTAGCTGTTCCTGACCTTGATTCCACCCTTGATAAAACTGACCATGTTCTCATCCTGCAGTAATTAGGAAAAATAATTAAGTGGCAGCATTAATTTAAATTTCCTATTTTCATTACACAAATGGGGAATTTCCTAATCTGTAATTAAATTCCTAAATTTAAATACTCCAAAACTAATTCTGAAAGAAACATGTAGGCTGCCAGTGCTGATCTCAAAATTTGGATTGCCTGGCTTATATGTTGATCCTAAGGCTTCAATTCTTTGAGTCACTGATCTGGAACAAATATGCAGGGAGTGAAGCTAGAGAAAATTAGGATTCACAAACTATAAATTTGATCAGGATCATGCATCATGCAAAAAAAACACAGAGGCCCCTGTCTTAGCTTGGCAGTCAGGCAACTAGCATTTTCAGATGGTGAGCAGAAGCAGCCCACATATTTCTCTCAGTTAAGGTGGATATAAACCCAATTCATGAAATTTGAGCTGGGCACATATATCTGCAGTATTTTGTTATCTCTCTTCAAAGAGCTAAGTCCCGTAGCTCTCACCTGAGCCGGATAACTCCTGACAAATTCCCAGACACATCAGATAAAAGCAGCCTGAAATTTCTGTCAGGGGAGGTTGCTAAAATAGATTAGCAGGGAGCTGGCCCTGTTACAAAACACCTCTGAGAGTCTCTCCCTATGTGGAGAGGGGTGTGTGCCTTTCCTCCAATCAGCAATTTTAGCTATCTTGGCTATATTCCCAGACATCACACTCTGTGTTAAACAGGAAGAGAAAGTTTCCTAACATGATCTGAACTTTCTAAACAGTATATAAACGTGAAGACAGCAGATATGGATAAAAAACAGATTTGGGAGATTTGGTTCATCCCTGTGTATCATCTGAGGCTGTTCACTTCACTGGGTGTATGGAGGGTTTACATCCACTTTAAGTATTTTTAAAACAGCTCAAAACAGGTGAGTCCTCTGCTCAGCATACGTTCTTGGCATGGTGTCAGGGTGCCAGTATGAATGACTCCCATCCACAGGAGTCACATTATGCCCACTAGCCAATTAATGGAAGAAGTCTGGGGACAGAATGTTAGTGGCCAGCGGGGAATTCAACAGTCGCATTGTTGGAATGAAGGTGAGTATTCTGCGGATTGCAGTTCATTTTAACCAAGTGAGGCTGATATCCAACTAGCTGCAGTGCTAGCAGGTTGCTCTGCCCCACTGATTACTGTGTCATAGGAATGTATCCCGGAGGCCTGTTGGATTGCACAGCTGGGGTATGGAAGCACTAGTTCAATGCAGAAGAAAAAACAATGAGGGATCCTTATCCTTCTGCAAGACGGTCACATGACTACTTCCTCTTATAGTAATCTATGACATCCTTTTTTTTTTTAACCCAGTGCCCATGTCATTCTGCGTGTGGGTTCTATTTACTGTGGCCGTGCAGTGCTGGATTGATTAAAGCTGAACTCCGGGACAAGTAAATATTGTCTATATTCTGTGTTTACAAGATTATACAAAGAAAACCAAAATTCAAGTATGTGGCTCTTCTGCTTAGACAATATACTGTATACTTAACTTCGAGTTCAGGCCTAAGAGATCTGAAGATGAACTACATATTAAATAAAAAGCAGCATATGTGTGTCGCAATACCCCCTAGAAGGCTGCTGATTATAATTTTGGGTCCTGCCGTTACCCCACCTTTCACTGTCCCAGTACTATGAGTCTATAAAAGGAGATGTCAAACAGATGTGAGCGCCAATCACTTCAGTCTTTTTCCAATGCTTTAATAATAAACTTGAAGTAGGAAAAAGGATAGAGGGTTAGGGGAAGTTCAGATACCTTATTGCAGATCACTGATTAGTTTCTTGGATCCAGAGGACAAAACAGCTTTCTGTCAGCGGATCTTGCAAAACCCGGATAGGCCTCTCACACTGACCTAGCAGCCAGTATAAAGCACGGACAAGTCTCTCTCACAGACTTAGCGACAAGTGGGACTCCTGGATAATCCTCTGCCACAGGATTCTTTAGCCAGCAGTTAGTTAGTTATAGCACAACTGCACAGTACCAGAACCTTTAAGCCATCCGGCAGTACTGTGAGGTAGGTTAGCTTTGGTGCATCCTCCAAATGAGTCACCAGGCCCTTTCTGAGAAACCAGCCTTCAGCCCGGTTCTCTCCAGTAAGGGTCCCCCCCTGGATCTTCTCAGTTTGTTTGGCTTCTTCTGCGCAGGCAAGACAGCACAGGACCACCTCCGGATAAGTAGGCCCCAGACAGACTTCTGGGCCTACTTGCAGTAACACTTCCTCGAGCCAGCAGGGCCCGAGGTAGAAGAGCAATTGTCACGCACAGCATCAAGCCTGGAGGGCCACGAGGCAGAGAGCCAGCAGGCCCCTGGGTAGAAGAGACTGAAAACATGGCGTCTGTCCCTTAAATATCCTCTCCCAGAATGCACAGCAGCAAGAACACTCCCACTGGGCTGTTTCTGGGGAAAGAATATTCAATGCACTTCAGCTTGCTGTATTTCTCACACTGGCCTGTGGTGACAGCGACACCTACTGGCAACAGTGAGAAATGAGTACAACATAGCCAAAATCAGAACAGAAGCCAATTTAACTTTGTACAATCAATCTGAACTATTTACAATTCAGACAACACTAAATTTACCACATAGCCCCTATTCTTCAGGAACAGGGCGCTACATCTGGAAATGTGCAAATCACACTGAATCATCAATTTTACTTACTTTTCATGCAATGAGATGAGATGAAAAGTAGTTCAAGGCGTGATACTTTTACAGTTTGTGCCCGCCCCTTCCACTACAACATGCTAATTCCTGGTAAAGATTATACACTTTCTATCTGCATCAAGGAAATTTAGCCTTTTTCCTCGCTTCTGATCTACTCACATATGACATGCATTGCAGAGAGCTGGCCATACACAGGAACAAGCTTATAAGGCATGTTATGCATTCCTGGAAGTTAAAGATGTGGCACCATTAAAAGGCTGTAATTTTTTCATTCTAAAATGGTGAGTTTATGCCGTAAGTGTTGTGAAGTAATTTGGGCGTACCCAGAACTGCCTAAAGCGGAGTCCCAGCCTGTACAAAAAAATGAGTCAGCAGCTACAAATACTGTAGCTGCTAACTTTTAACATAAGGACACTCACCTGTCTAAGGTTCCCACAGTTTCGGCACCTCAACCCGATCCACCCATTGGCTTCAGGTGCAGGTGCCGACATTGCAAATAAGACAGTCGCGCTGCGCTTTCTGAGTGGTCCCGTCGTTTTCTGGGACACACACAGGTCCCAGAAGGCAGCGGGGGGAAGGAGAAGGGCCCAAAGCAATCAGGGAAATTACGTACCTCGCCAAAGTAGGACAGAAGAGCAACTTTAAAAGTTTTAAAAAAAATAACATATCCAAAAACAAGGGGGGGGGGTGCTAATTTTTTCAGGACTTATTTTCTTTTTAGTTTAGAACATTCACTTTAAAGCGGTATTAAACCCAAAACCAAAACTGTAATATATTGCAGCTTACCAATCCTTAGATGTGGTGGCTGCATTATCTTAGGCTTTTCTCCTCTGTTTTCACCTGGTGATCTAGCCAGTAACACAGCCATTGTATTAGGGTGCCCCCACTCTGGATGAAGGAGCACAGGGGCATCTTTGGACAGTGGCATTGTCAGTCTGGGGGGAGGAGAGTGTTAGCTGTACTAGCATATTTAAATGCACAAACAAATTGAAGCCAAACTCCACTTTATAATCAGTAATAGTAAAGTTTTATTTTCCCTTTGGGGATAAAGGTTTTCCATAAATAAATAAAAGCTGATCATTTTAAGCACCCATGCCAGTGTTAAATGGTTTGTCTCAACCCTGTAGCTGCAAGAGAGCTTGTTCTGTTGAAAAACAACACCAGATGAAAATAGAAGAAAATTAATGCAGCCATCACATCTAAGACATGGTAAGCTGCCATATAATAAATGTTTGTTTTTGGGTTTATTACCACTTTAAGTTGGTGGTAGGCCCATATTTCTTTTTCCCATTAATTAAGAGAAACGCATGTGAGAGAGTTAAAGATGAATTCCAGGTATGGTATAATTTTACATAGTTTCATTGATCCAGCTTGGACAAAAGTAACTATATATTTACCCCTATGAGGATGTCCAATTTGACAAAACACGTCAGATTTATGTGTGTTCTTCTATTCAGTAATACATTTATAGCAAGCTCCCCCGGCATTGTAATTGAAAACATAAAAGGATGTAACAACTAATGTGTAACACTGACATGTCAGACCTGCAGGAAGGTGAGGGCAGCGCGCAGCAGAAGACACTCGGCGTAGCACACCTCTGCGTGGATCTCCTCTTCAACACGATAGCAATGATAACAACAAGAATCACAAGATTTAATTACAATATGTGACAAGATTACATGTGTTATACTAAACTTAAAGTGGACCGTTAATGAACTTGACAAGTCTGCTTGAATAAATTCCTGACATATCGCAGCAACAGTACTTGTTAGAATGAACAAATGTATCTGATGCTAGGTGCACTTTTCCACCTCACGTTTAGCATATCTATGTATATATGTCCTGGATGAGAAGTCGTTATAACGGTATAATCGCTGCGGCCGCATGATCCTGGTATCAAATTTTCAGCCGGCGACCAGCTTTTAAGTACGAGTGATCAGAGCAGCTATACAGCCACTGGATCACTTTTACAGGGCTCAGAAATCACTTTTACAGCCCCCCCCCCCATTCAGGGCTGCTGTTAGAAATCACGGGGCCCCCTACAGCCTACCTGGCAGGGCCCCCAGGCCCCCCCCCCCCCAAAATATAGCAAAACAATATTTTCACCAAAAAATCATTAGCAGACACAAACATAACAGAGAAACTGTGTGAATTAGCCCTTTTTTAAATATTTTTGTAAAATTTTCAAACATTTTTTTTTATAGTTTAAAAAAAAAGTTTACATTTTTTAAAATTATTTTATTTAACAACTAAACATTTATTTATTTTTACAATTTGTTATTTTAGTACGAAACAAGTAAGCAGACATTGCCATGGGGGGGGGGGGGAGGACAGTGACACACAGGGGGAATCAGAAGCAGGCAGAACAGGGAAGGGGAAGCAATTACAAGAACAATTCCCTGTGTCTGTGTCTCTCCCTGCAGCAGCTGAAAGCCAGCAGGAGGGAGAGAACCCATCTTTCAGCTTCTGCAGAGAGACGCACAGGGCATCCTTCTGTAATTACCCCTCCAGCCGACTACACTAATTCCCTCTGCTGTCTGGGCCCCCCTGTGTACCTGGACCCCCTACAGGAGGACTGGTGGTCCCCCCCTATCAGCGGCCCTGACCCCATTGCTGCCACCCATGATCACTGGAAGCAGTTGGGACGGCTAAACATCCTCTGAGATGAATGATTGTAAGCTCTAATAAGCAGGGCCCTCTGATTCCTCCTGCACTGAATTGTATTGTAACTGTACTGTCTGCTCTCACATCGTAAAGCTCTGCGCAAACTATTGGCACTATATAAATCCCATATAATAAAAATAATAACAACAATGAGGCCAGAACGACAAGGATTTTGTCACTTCCAGTTTTGGTTCATTGTTACTTGGCTGTTACTGGGCAGGGGGACAGCTGATCAAACCGACCTGTGTTTGATCAGCTTCCTTGGAAGGCAGAGGTGGGATCAAGGGTCTTATAGACCTCTGTTTTCTCAATAAAAAGTACCTGTTACTAGTGCGGGGACGAGATCATGCAGTGCAAAGGGCACAGATGCCAAATTGCCCCCCATTCGTTATGTGCAAGCTTATGAGGAGGAGAGGGAGAAAGAGCACAGTCCGCACCTCCTCCCAGCTCTCTTATCATCTCCTAGCAGCTTCCAGCACTGGGCTGACAGAAATAGTGATGCCGCTGTCTCTACTCCTGTTGGCCTTATAGTAGAAGAAACTTTTGGTGCCCCCTATCCCTACAACACACGCTGCGCCAAGGGCAGCCGTCCCTTCTGCCCACCCCTTGTCCCGGCCCTGCCTGACACTGCCCAATATATCACAAGGGATGTTGTTCATCCCCTGTGATAGCTATAAAGTTGAATTCAAAAACATGTAAAAAGTGTAAAAAAATACATTTAGATAAAATAAATATTAATTAAAAAAATTAAGGCACCACTGTCTTGCCATGTTAATGTGCAAATAATGTAACAGTCTGATAACATCTCGGGTAACTATTCTATATTTGCCCGGCACAGTGTGTTTTACAAACAGAGAATGGTCAGGGATGGCCCTACGATGGGTCCCAGTGGGTCCATTGGACCCAGGCAGCACTTTGAGAGGGGCAGCAAATTGAACCACAGCCGCCTCTTTTTCTCTTCTATTTACTCAGCAAATTGACAACCAAGATTTTTTTTCCAGCAGTTTTGTGTGTCATGATGACAACTGCCCCCGGGCTACTCCGCCTGCCCCTATACTACTCTAGCCCGCCCCTATACTACTCTAGCCTGCCCTATACTACACTAGCATGTCTATATACTACCCTAGCCTGTACATATACTACCCTAGCCTGTCTATATACTACCCTAGCCTGTACATATACTACCCTAGCCTATACCTAGCCTGTCTATATACTACCCTAGTCTGTCTATATACAACCCTAGCCTGTACATATACTACCCCAGCCTGCCCATATACTACCGTATCCTGTCCATATACTACTTTAGCCCACCCCTATACTACTCTAGCCTGCCCCTATACTGCCCTAGCCTGTTTATATATTATCCTAGCCTGTCCATATACTACCCTAGCCTGTACATATACTACCCTAGCCTGTACATATACTAACCTAGCCTGTACATATACTAACCTAGCCTGTCTATATACTACCCTAGCTTGTCTATATACTACCCTAGCCTGTATATATACACTACCCTAGCCTGTCTATATACTACCCTACCCTCTCTGTATACTACCCCAGCCTGTCCATATACTACCCTAGCCTGTCCATATACTACCCTAGCCTGTCCATATACTACTCTAGTCTGTCTATATACTACCCTAGCCTGTCCATATAATACCCTAGCCTGTCCATTTACTACCCTAGCCTGTCCATTTACTACCCTAGCCTGTCCATTTACTACCCTAGCCTGTCTATATACTGCCCTAGCCTGTCCATATACTACCCTAGCCTGTCCATTTACTACCCTAGCCTGTCTATATACTGCCCTAGCCCGCCCCTATACTGCCCTTGCCCACCCCTATACTGCCCTAGCCCGCCCCTATACTGCCCTAGCCCGCCCCTATACTGCCTTAGCCCTCCCCTATACTGCCCTAGCCCACCCCTATACTGCCCTAGCCCTTCCCTTGGAATTGAACATAATGATATGTCATACAATTTTGCATATAAATAAATGCTGCTGCATGTAAATCTGACTTCCTGATAAATATAATTTTAGTTTTAATTATCATGATATAAAATAATGGATGTGAGAGCCTTTTGGTGGGCATGTTTTTTTTGGGAGTGGGGGGGGGGGCAGCATTTTATTCTTGGACCCAGGCAGCACAATGTCTTGAGCCAGACCTGAGAATGATCTATAGAAACTAAACACAAAGACAAGAGAAGTACGCATTACTATGGAGTTTGGCTCTATTACCGCAATATGAAACATCAAAAAATCTATAAATACCTTCCGAGAATTGATCCAGACTTTGGCCATGAACTAAATTGTTGAAGGAGTCTGCGACTGTGGATCTCTTCCGAAACCTGTGTGGGGGAGGGGGGATGGAACACACAGGTGTCACACTGATATGTGAAGTGTACACACTGGAGATATTCCCACACAAAACACACAAGACACCCGGAGAGGAAAAACAAACAGGATTCTATCCAGGACAGAAGAGGAGAGAGAGGGGACGTGTGCTGCACAAATGCGTCATTGTTATAAGACGGAGCTCCAACAGCATCAGTCATTTCCAACATTCACATAAATGTTTATAGGAGTAAAGTTAAAGCTTAATTTTAAGACTTTTTTTTTTTTCAGCACAAGGGATGGTACTTCCATTATTGAGAAGTGTTCCTTGTGCTGGTGCGGGTTGACCTAGCTGAAATCTTTCGTCCTCTGCCCCCTCCTGCAGTGGTAATCTTCCACTGGACCTGCCATAGGCACTCATCAAGAATGGCAGTCATACCCACCCTTTCTGCCCCCTCCATTCATAGAAGCTGTACTACAGGTTCCGGCAATAAAAAAGCACTCTATGAATGGAGGAGGAGCAGATGAATGAAAGGTCCACCTCCTCCATTCATAGAGTGCTTTTCATCCATTGAATCTATGGTACAACTTTTATGAATGGAGAAGGGGGTCGGAAAGAACTGGTATAGTTGGCACTCTTGACAAGTGCCTATGACAGGGCCAGCAGCTGTATTAACCCCTGCAGCACTGGAAGATTACCGATGTGGGAATGTGGGAGTATGGGTATAGGGGTTGGCAGAGGATGGAAGATTTCATCTAGGACAGCCGGCACTAGTATTGTCCCCAGTGCTGATTTTTTCTTTATAATGTAACTAAACTTAGACTTTAAAATCATTGCACTTTTAAAAGAACTTGTTGCTAGCTGCCTGGCTGTTTCTGACTTTAAAGCAGCATTCCAGCTAATAAAGCACATTTCCAGAAAAAAAAAACGGGCTCACTATGTCTAGAGGGTAGAGAAAAAAAGAGAAATACTTACTTTAGTCCTCACTGCAGCAGGACTAATATATATATATATATATATATATATATATATATATATATATATTAATTGTACTTTATCATACTGAAAGTAAATGTTACATTAGGCCCCTTTCACACTGAGGCGCTTGAAAAACTGCCAGTAAAACACTGAGCGCTTTTGAAGCGCTTTTCAGGCGCTTTTGAAGCGCTTTCAATTAATTTCAATGGAGAGGGGCACTTTTTCAGCGCACTGCCCCAGTGTGAAAGCATTCATAGATTTTAATGGAAATACGTTTTTGTAAGCTTTTCAGGCGCTTTTTTAGCGTGAAAGCGCCTGAAAAGCGCCTCAGTGTGAAAGTGGTCTTAAAGTATCTAAACCCAAGAATGAAAATTGATAGTATTGCAACATACCGGTCTTTAGATGTGGTGGCTGCATTAGTATTCTTTCACACTTTTTTCCCTTTATTTTATTTTGGTAATCTTGCCATTAAAGTGGTTGTAAACCCACTGTGACAACTTGCACCTACAAGTAAGCCTAGATTAAGGCTTACCTGTAGGTGCAAGAAATATATCCTTAACCACTTCCCTACTGTGCACGAAAACCCCCTTCCTGCCCAAGCCATTTTTCAGCTTTCAGCGCTGTCACACTTTGAATGACAATTGCGCGGTCGTGCGACATGGCTCCCAAATGAAATTTGTGTCCTTTTTTTCCCCACAAATAGAGCTTTCTTTTGGTGGTATTTGATCACCTCTGCGGTTTTTATTTTTTGCGCTATAAACAAAAGAAGAGCGTCCAGTTTGGAAAAAAAACACTATTTTTTACTTTTTGCTATAATAAATACCCATTTTTTTTTTTTTAAATAAAATTTTTCTCAGTTTAGGCCGATACGTATTCTTCTACATATTTTTGGTAAAAAAAAAAAATCGCAATACGCGCGTATTGATTGGTTTGCGCAAAAGTTATAGCGTCTACAAAATAGGGGATAGATTTATAGCATTTTTATTTTTATATTTTTTTATTAGTAATGGCGGCGATCTGCGATTTTTTATTGTGACTGCGATATTGCGGCGGACACATCGGACACTTTTGACACATTTTTGGGACCATTCACATTTATGCAGTGATCCCTGCTATAAAAATGCATTGATTACTGTATAAATGTGATTGGCAGGAAAGGGGTTAACCACTAGGGGGCGGGAAGGGGTTAAAGGGGTTGCTCCACCGGAAAAAAAAAAATTAAAAGCCAGCAGCTACAGCTACAGCAGCTGCTGGCTTTTAATATTTGGACACTTACCTGTCCTGGAGTCCAGCGACGTCCGCAGCAGAGGACGAGCGACCGCTCGTCGCTCTGCTGCTCCCTCCGCCATCCTCGCTGAGGGAACCAGGAAGTGAAGCCCTGCGGCTTCATGCCCGGTTCCCTACGGCGCATGCGCAAGTCGCGCTGCGCCGTTCTGATTGGTGCTCCTGTGTTCTGGGAGCCGAGTGTCTCCCAGAACACCAAGGGAAGTCTGCGGGAAGTGACGTAACTCCCACAGATTCCCGGAGACAGGACTCCCGGATGTGGGTGAAAATACCTGTCTTAGACAGGTATCTTCACCCCCCTCCCCCCTGAAAGGTGTCAATTGTGACACCGGAGGGGGGGAGGGTTCCAAATAGCAAAAGTTGCTATTTAGGGTGGAGCTCCACTTTAAATATGTTCCCTCAAAGTGTTCTTACTGTGGGGGGAGGGGACTGACTGGGGGAGGTGACCGATGGTTGTCTCTATGTACAAGGGACACACCATCGATCCCCTCTCCCTCACAGGACGTGGATCTCTGTGTTTACAAACAGAGATCCACTTTCCTGCTCGTTTCCCGGGCAATCGCGGGTGCCCGGCGGCAATCGCGGCCGCCGGGCACGCGCACCGGGGCCTTGTGAACGCGGCGGGCGCCTCCTAGCTCGTTTTAAAGGGAGGACGTCATATGACGTCCTCCCAGAACGAGAGTATCCTCCGCCCGCCGTCAATTGACAGTGGGCGGGGGACAAGTGGTTAACCTACACGGTTAAGGAGATATTTGCAGAAAACACTGCACCGATGTCTAAGGCGCAAGCGCGCCGTAGACAACGGCGCAGGCGCACATTAGCGTGCCAGTTTTCTGAATGGGAGAATCCCATGCGTGTGACGTCATCGCCGCTCCGGCCAATCACAGGCGGCAGAGGGGAACGAGGAACGCTTCGGAGGTAAGTGCCACATAATGAGCTAGTATGCATAGCACCGCTGAAGGTGCTTCCGTCTTTACCTGGTCTTTCTTCTGGGTTTGCGGGCTTCGGCCATGTGGCTGAGCTGCGATGACGTCGCTGTTTACGGCACGACCCTGAAGGAACGACACGGATATGCCGTTCCTTTAGAGCTCATGCGCTGGTGATGTCACTGGCTGCATCTAAAGTAAATATCTCCTAAAGGACGCACGTTTAGGAGATATTTACTGTACCTATAGGTAATTATCACTTACCTGTCCTGGGGTTACAATTGTACTGAGCAACGTTGTCGCCCAAGAACAGGTGTTAGGGCTAAGTAACACGGTGTGTTATGACTACATTACACCTCCAACAGCTGGATGGATGAACAGCTATTTGTTTTATGTACTTGTCGATGTCAGGGTCACCTGTGGCCAGGTGACAGATGCACACCGTAGGGGGACAGGAGTGCACCGCGAGGTAGTGAACCCTATGGCTGGCTTCTGTGGATAGGAAACTGGGTGGTTGTGGAAAGCGGGACCAGAGGAGCACAACCGGGATCCCAACGGAAGCGAGAGCCAAGATTCCCCAGGGCGCGGAGTCTAAGACCCAGCTGGTCTTCTCCAGGGCCTCTAGTGGTGAGGATGTTACGCTGCAGGCTGGGACCAGGTCGCGGCCCCTGGAGTTTCCTAGCTCACGCCCCGTAGGATAAGGGGAAGCAGCAGCACACGATAGAGAGAACCGAATAACAAGCCGAAGGTCAGGGGCCACAAGCAGACAAGGATAACGAAGAACGAGCCGAAGGTCAAGGGTCACGAGCAGACAGGGATGGTCGGGGACAAGCCAATAACGTAACAGAGAGACAGACGTAGCACACGGCAGGCAGGAACCCAAACACACAATGCCTAACAAACACGTTGATCAGCAAAGCAGGCTTGCAGTGCACAGGTTAATATAGTGTTCAGTGATAGGGCCTGGGGTGGAGTCAGGCTGGGAGGAGATTATAAAGGAAGCCAGGTGAAGGAGGTCTGGTCTCTAGATGAACACATGAGGAGGAAGGTAAGATGGCAGACAGACATTAATGCATATCCATGACAGTACCCTCCCTCTTACGAGGCCTCCCCCTTCCCCGCCTGGGCCCAGGTTTAGAGGGAAACTTCAGATGAAACTCCTTTAACAGACGAGGTGCAAAGACCTCAGATGCAGTGATCCAAGACCTCTCCTCAGGACCAAACCCTTTCCAATGAACGAGGTACTGAAGAACGCCTTTACAGAGTCGGGAGTACAGAATTTGACTGATCTCGTACTCCTGATTATCCTCAGAGACAGGCGCCACGGTAGGAAGAGGACGAGAGAATTTATTGAGGACTAAAGGCTTTAGAAGAGCAACATGAAAGGAGTTAGTGATTTTAAGGCTCTTAGGAATCTGGAGTTTGAAACAAACCGGATTCAGTTTAGCAGTTACCGTGTATGGACCGATGAATCGTGGAGCAAACTTCAGAGAAGGAACTCGGAGCTTGATGTTCCTGGTAGAGAGCCAGACTTTGTCCCCTGGCTGAAGAGAAGGCGGTTTACGCCTGCGGCGGTCGGCAAAGCCTTTGAATTTTTCAGCAGCTGCCCGGAGGGAATCATGAACGTGACCCCAAACGGAATTGAGAGACTCCTGAACCGAAGCCAAAGCTGGAATGTCTGGAGAACAGATCATAGGAAGAGGAAGTTGAGGGTGTTTTCCATAAACTGTGAAAAAGGGTGTCTTCTGCGAACTGGTATTCACATGATTGTTATGGGAGAATTCTGCCCACGGGAGTAGAGAGGACCAATCGTCATGGTGAGAAGACACAAAGGTGCGAAGAAAGACCTCTAACTCCTGATTAACCCTCTCAGTCTGTCCATTGGATTGGGGATGGTAAGAAGAAGAAAAATCCAAGACAATATTGAGGGATTTGCAAAAGGCTCTCCAAAAACGAGACGTGAATTGGACTCCCCTGTCGGAAACAATATGAGAAGGGACCCCATGTAGGCGGAGAATTTCTCGAATGAAAATGGGAACCAAGGCAGGGGCAGAAGGAAGACCAGGAAGAGGAACAAAATGAGCCATCTTGGAGAATCGATCGATTACCACCCAAATGACTGTATTATTCTCAGACAGTGGGAGATCGGTGATAAAATCCATGGCAATATGGGCCCAGGGTTCCTTAGGAATAGGCAAGGGCATGAGGAGACCAGCAGGAGCTTGTGTGGAGGATTTGGACTGAGCACAGACATGACAAGCTTTAACGTAGTCTTTGACGTCTGAGCGGAGATTAGGCCACCAGTAGTGACGACTGATGAGTAGGAAGGATCGGAGGAATCCAGAATGCCCTGCCACCTTGGAATCATGTCCCCAACGAAGGATCTTAGCTCTTAGCTCAGTGGGGACAAAGGTCTTACCAGGCGGAATTTTAGACTTCAGGGTGGTAGAGTGGGCAACAATGCATGAGGTGGGAATGATCGGCTCAGGTTCAGGGGCGGACTCCTCGTCCAAAGTGTCAAATGACCTAGAGAGCGCATCAGCCCGACCGTTGCAGGAACCAGGTTTGTAGGTAATCGTGAAATTAAAACGGGCAAAGAAGAGACTCCACCTGGCCTGTCTAGGATTCAGACGTTTAGCATTCTGTAGATACTGTAAATTCTTGTGATCGGTAAAGATCGTTATGGAGTGAGGGGAACCCTCCAAGAGATGACGCCACTCCTCTAACGCCAATTTAATTGCGAGAAGTTCCCGATCACCGATGGCATAATTCCTCTCTGCCTGAGAAATTTTTTTGGAGAAGAACGCACATGGTTGGCGTCTCTTCTCAAAGATTTGAAGAAGCACAGCTCCCACCCCCATTGAGGAAGCGTCCACTTCAATAAAAAATGCATTCCCAGGATTTGGTCTCCTCAAGAGGGGGCCAGAAACAAAGGCCTGTTTCAGGTTGTGAAATGCAGAGACAGCTTCGGGAGGCCAGTCTCTGGCATTCACACCCTTCTTGGTCAAAGCGATAATAGGCGCGGCAATGGAAGAGTAATTCCTTATGAACTGCCTATAATAATTAGTGAAGCCAAGAAAGCGCTGTGTGGCCTTGAGGCTAGCAGGAAGAGGCCAGTTGGTGATAGCCAAGACCTTCCCAGGGTCCATACGAAGCCCCGAACATGAGACAAAGCACCCCAAAAACAGGACCTCAGAACATTCAAAGGAACATTTCTCCAGCTTGGCATAGAGATTGTTCTCTCTAAGACGTTGAAGTACAGTGCGGACATGGTTTCTGTGGACGAGCAGATTTTCAGAAAAGATCAGAATGTCATCCAGATAGATGACAACAAACTGGTACAGCAGATCTCTGAAGATTTCATTGACAAAGTTTTGAAACACGGCTGGAGCATTACACAGACCAAAAGGCATCACCAGATATTCGTAATGCCCGTCTCTAGTGTTAAATGCAGTCTTCCATTCGTCACCCTCCCGTATTCGAATGAGATTGTACGCGCCTCTGAGATCCAACTTGGTGAAAATGGAGGCACCCTTCAACCTATCGAATAGCTCAGATATTAAGGGTAAGGGGTATCGATTTTTAATAGTAACCGCATTTAAACCCCGATAATCGATGCAGGGTCTTAAGGTACCATCCTTTTTGGCAACAAAAAAGAACCCTGCCCCTGCAGGCGATGAGGATTTCCGGATGAACCCTCTCTCCAGATTCTCTGCTACATACTCCGACATGGCCTGGGTCTCTGGGATGGACAGAGGGTAGGTACGACCCCTGGGTAGAGTTGCTCCGGGGACAAGATCAATAGCACAGTCAAAAGACCTGTGGGGAGGAAGCACCTCAGCTGATTTTTTACAGAACACATCCCGGTAATCGCTGTATGCGGCGGGAAGATCAGAAGAAACAGAAGTGGCAGCAACCGGAAGACTCTCCTTGGGGGTCACCTTGAGAAGACACGACGAGAAACATGAGGAACCCCAGGCCAGGATCTGCCCAGAGACCCAGTCCACATGTGGAGAGTGGAGCTGTAGCCAAGGGAGGCCCAATACAACTGGGGTAGAGGCCTTGGGTAGAATAAGAAAGGATATCCACTCCTGGTGGATAATCCCTACCGACATCCTAATGGGTAGCGTCTGGAAGCGAATAGGGCCCCCTGGGAGAACAGTGCCATCAATTGCCGAGACTACCAATGGGGTAGTGAGAGGTGAAAGGGTAAGCTTCATAGAAGAAGCAGTTCTCCAATCCATGAAATTGCCGGCAGCCCCGGAATCCAGGTATGCAAGGGTTGACTGAGGAGAAGTGCCTACATGAAGGGACACCGGCAAGAGCAGGCGAGAAGGTGATGTTTCTGGGTCCAATACTCCACCTTCCAAATGTATTAGACCCGAGCGTTTCCCGGACGAAGCGAGCAGGAGTCACGAAAATGACCCTTGCCCCCACAATAGAGGCACAAGCCCAGAGTTCTGCGCCTAGCACGTTCTTCGGGGGTTAGTCTGGTCCGGCCCAGCTGCATAGGTTCTTCAGCAGGTAGAGGATGCTCCACGGAATGAAGGGAGGGGAGCTCAGACTGGCTAGGACCCAGAGAGTGCTGGCGTCTTTTTTCTAAGGACCTCTCTTGAAAACGAATGTCGATCTGGTTGCATAATGAAATTACATCGTCCAGACCGACGGGAATGGCTCTTCCCGCTAATTCGTCTTTCACTCGGTCAGAGAGGCCATGTAAAAAGGTAGCGACCAGGGCCTCATTATTCCAGCTCAATTCAGCTGTGTGGATACGGAACTGAAGAGCATATTGCCCCACTGAACTAGATTCTTGGCGAAGACGTAAGACAGCACTAGCCGCTGAAGAAGCCCGAGCCGGCTCTTCGAAGATATTACGAAAGAGCTTCAAGAATTCGGACAGACTGGAAACCACCGGATCGTTCCTCTCCCACAGGGGGGCAGCCCAGGCCAAAGCTTCACCGGAGAGGAGGGAAATGATATAGGCTACCTTAGCCCGGTCAGATAGGAAGCTTTGAGGCTGAAGCTCAAAATGAATAGTGCATTGGCTGAGAAACCCCCTGCAGGCCTTGGAGTCCCCAGGGAAACGGAACGGAGCTGGCAATCTTAGTGAGTGTGAGGCTGCGACTGGTGCGATAGGTACAGCCGCTGGTTGTACTTGGGGTTGCGGATTCGGGGTTCCCAAGGAGACCTGAAGCTGCTCGAATCGAGAAGCCAGATCCTGGAGGAATCGCATCACCTGGGTCTGATTTGATTCCTGGGTCTCAAGTCTGCGAACTATGTCCTGCAATGGATCATCCGCGGGAAGCGGGATGTCAGCCGGGTTCATGGCTGATCAAACTGTCAGGGTCACCTGTGGCCAGGTGACAGATGCACACCGTAGGGGGACAGGAGTGCACCGCGAGGTAGTGAACCCTATGGCTGGCTTCTGTGGATAGGAAACTGGGTGGTTGTGGAAAGCGGGACCAGAGGAGCACAACCGGGATCCCAACGGAAGCGAGAGCCAAGATTCCCCAGGGCGCGGAGTCTAAGACCCAGCTGGTCTTCTCCAGGGCCTCTAGTGGTGAGGATGTTACGCTGCAGGCTGGGACCAGGTCGCGGCCCCTGGAGTTTCCTAGCTCACGCCCCGTAGGATAAGGGGAAGCAGCAGCACACGATAGAGAGAACCGAATAACAAGCCGAAGGTCAGGGGCCACAAGCAGACAAGGATAACGAAGAACGAGCCGAAGGTCAAGGGTCACGAGCAGACAGGGATGGTCGGGGACAAGCCAATAACGTAACAGAGAGACAGACGTAGCACACGGCAGGCAGGAACCCAAACACACAATGCCTAACAAACACGTTGATCAGCAAAGCAGGCTTGCAGTGCACAGGTTAATATAGTGTTCAGTGATAGGGCCTGGGGTGGAGTCAGGCTGGGAGGAGATTATAAAGGAAGCCAGGTGAAGGAGGTCTGGTCTCTAGATGAACACATGAGGAGGAAGGTAAGATGGCAGACAGACATTAATGCATATCCATGACAGTCGAACAGAGATAATGAAACTCGTTCAATGGTTTATTTAGCAGACTGAAGGGAAGGAAATTAGAGAAATGCATTGTTGGAGTTCATATATTCATCTTCTAAAGAATCCTCTCTGGAGTTTTTATATTTCCAACACAAACGTATTTCACCCTATAAAGGTGTAATTGACATAAGATTTTCCATACCAGCACTGTACATGCCTGTAATCCAGTGATAATTACATACATCAGTTCCGAGCCGTGTTATTATAGGTCACAGCTATGTAATATGTTACACTTCCCCTGAGGATGAGTAACCTCTCCCTGGCTGTACACACCTCTGACACACGGCCTGGGCCTCTTTCATGGTGTTCCCAGCATTCACTATGTCCTGAGGGTCGAAGGTCATCATGGCTTGCATTTCCAGCATGGTGGCGAAGGTCAAGGCATGGTACATACTCTCTCTGGACCTGTGTGTATAAAAGAGAATGAACAGATTGGATTAGTAAAAACACTGCCTACATGCCATGAGTTAGGTATTGGAGCTGCCACTGCTGACTCCTCTCTATAAATGCTTGTTGCCTGGATGTACAGTGCATCGGGAAAGTATTCACAGCGCTTCACTTTTTCCACATTTTGTTATGTTACAGCCTTATTCCAAAATGCATTCAATTCATTACTTTCCTCAAAAGTCTAAAAACAATACCCCTTAATGACAAAGTGAAAGAAGCTTGTTTGAAATCTTTGCAAATTTTAAAAAAGAAAAAAAAAACGAAAAAAAAAATCACATGTACACAAATATTCACAGCCTTTGCCATGACACTCAGAATTGAGCTGAAAATTCAGTTGATTGGACATGATTTGGAAAGGCACACAACTGTCTATATAAGGTCCTACGGTTAACAGTGCATGTCAGAGCAGAAACCAAACCATGAAGTCCAAAGAATTGTCGGTAGACCTCCGAGACAGGATTGTATCGAGGGACAGATCTGAGGAAGGGTACAGAAAAATGTCTGCAGCATTGAAGGTCCCAATGAGCACAGTGGCCTCCATCACCCGTAAATGGAAGAAGTTTGGAACCACTAGGAATCTTCCTAGAGCGGGCCGTCCAACCAAACTGAGTGATCGGGGAAGAAGGGCCTTAGTCAGGGAGGTGACCAAGAAACCCATAGTCACTCTGACAGAGCTCCAGCGTTTCTCTGTGGAGAGATGAGAACCTTCCAGAAGAACAACCATCTCTGCAGCTCTCCACCAATCAGGCCTGTATGGTAGAAGTGGCCAGACAGAAACCATTCCTCAGTAAAAGGCACATGACAGCTCGCCTGGAGTTTACCAAAAGGCAGCTGAAGGACTTTCAGACCATGAGAAACAAAATTTTCTGGTCTGAAGAAACAAAGATTGAACTTGGCCTGAATGCCAAGCATCATGTCTGGAGGAAACCAGGGACCGCTCATCATCTGGTCAATACCATCCCTACAGTGAAGCATGGTGGTGGCAGCATCATGCCGTGGGGATGTTTTGCAGCGTCAGGAACTGGGAGATTAGTCAGGATTGAGGGAAAGATGAATAGAGAAATGTACAGAGACATCGCTCTGGACCTCAGACTGGGGTGAAGGTTCATCTTCCAACAGGACAACGACCCTAAGCACAAAGCCAAGATAATAAAGGAGTGTCTATGGGAAAACTCTGAATTTCCTTGAGTTGCCCAGCCAGATCCCAGACTTGAACCCAATTGAACATCTCTGGAGTGATCTGAAAATGGCTGTGCAGCGACACTCCCCACCCAACCTGATGGAGCTTGAGAGGTCCTGCAAAGAAGAATGGGAGAAACTGACCAAAAATAGGTGTGCCAAGCTTGTAGCATCATACCCCAAAAGGACTTGAGGCTGTAATTGGTGCCAAAGGTGCTTCAACAAAGTATTGAGCAAAGGCGGTGAAAACTTATGTACATGGGATTTTTTTTTTTTTTTTTATAAATTTGCAAAGATTTTAAACAAACTTCTTTCACATTGTCATTATGGGGTATTGTTTGTAGAATTTTGAGGAAAATAATGAATTTAATACATTTTGGAATACAGCTGTACCATAATAAAATGTGGAAAAAGTGAAGCGCTGTGAATATTTTCCAGATGCACTGCAGTCCTTATACTCTGGAGTAATTACTTTTTGAGTAACTGACCCATAATAAACATGCAGAGGGTGAAGTCTGGGCTCCTGATTTGCATGCTTCCAGGTCAGTGGCTCACAGTATTGAAGATAGGGGATTAGCATGACAGCCAGGAAACTAGAATTTACAGAAGGAGGTCAGAGGTGGCGGCCCCATAATTATATTATAATAGATTTCTTTTAAAATGTAACACTATCCAAAACTTTAGAATGGGGAAGGGTTGGGTCTTCTGTTGGGTTTTTACTACTGTCCAAGAAATTTGTTACCGGGTCAGGACATTTTGGGGGAAATCTCTAGACTTCCCCTCAATCCACTAGAATCCCAAATAACCATGAAACCTGATATATTTTCTGCTATCCAATTTATTCTAAATTTACTTTAATGAATATGTATTCAAAACCGAACTCCGGGTACAAAATCTTAAAGTGTTACTAAACCCAGGACCTTGCATTCACTATATCTGGTCTCCCACAGTGCACAAAATATGGAAATGCAAATATTTTAGTAAATATAAACTGCTAAATACCTTTTCTCATCAGCAGTATATAGCAGTCTTCTGACTTCTATCAGTGTCTGGTTAAAAACCTTTTGTGCTGCTACAGCCCCCCAGAGCCCCCCTTTTACTTACCTTAACCCCTTCTTTCCAGTGAAGGGGACGAGCACAGCAGCTCCAGCCACTGTCTCGGGTCCTCATTGGATAGATTGATAGCAGCAGGAGCCATTGGCTCCCACTGCTGTCAATCAAAACCAGTAACACGGCAGCCGGGAGCGAGGCCGAGTCCTGCTGTCTGTATCAATGGATGCAGCAGCAGGAATCGGGAGCGCGCCCGCACGAGTGCCCCCAGGGAAAGCGGCTCTCTATGGGGGCACTCGAGAAGAGGAGGAGCCAAGAGCGCAGCGGGGGGACCCGATAAGAGGAGGATTGGGGCCACTCTGTGCAAAATCACTGCACAGAGGAGATAAGTATAGACATGTTTTTTTTTTAAACAAACCTTTACAATCACTTTAAAGCTTATAGGAGGAGTTTTCATTCTCCCCTGACTGTCCTATGAGGCTGCAGGACCCCTGACCCTCTGTCTGAACAGTGCTGATTGGCCCTGTGCTGATCACAAGAAAAAAAAAACTCTAGCAATACACATCAAACTGAGCATGTGCAGCTTGCCTCCAAGGCTCTGTTTTATCGGGAGATGGATTGGGGAGAGTGGAAGGAGGGGAGAACCAAAGAAGACAGGATCAAACTGCTGTAGCGGGGTGTTCCCCTTTAATGCAGAGAGACAAGAAGTTCCAGGTGAGAGGTGAGTCGGGAGGAAGTAAAGAGACATTATGGAAGTGAAAGCAGAGGAGAGAGAGACTACATCTCCCAGTACATCTTGCAGCACCCAGGGTGCATTGCTCCAGAACAGAGACTGCTGGGGCAGACTTTATAAAGGGGAGGCGGAGTTTTGGTCGGCCTCTTCGGACCCCCCTCTCCTAGCAAGAGGATGTCTGTGCTGAACTGCTGTGTGCACAAGGCCTGAAGCCCGGGCCGTGTGCTCCTTTCCAAAGAGCCCTCTGCCAGCCTAGCAGAGCCTTAGAGACATCTAATCCTCCTTGCTGCAGTACACCAGAAGGATTGAAGACTTGGATGTCGGTGGATTCCTGTTCCTAGACGAATCGATGGAGGAAAGGGACTTGGACTTGTCCAGGTGGTGAGAGCTGTTTAAAGACAGATACTTTATCTTTACTATTCGTTGGGATTACAAAGTTGTTCTTCAAGTGCACCACCGAGAGATTGCTAGCGAATATTGTTTCACTGAACTTCCATTTAGATCAGTCAGGCCTGACTGCATAGGTAGACATTGCTGGGTGTTAGTCTACCCATGATGGGAAGTAGCTGTAAAAGGGCAGCGCTAGAGTTGCATAGCAATACTTTATTATTCTGATTACTCTGTTTATCTTTATTACTGTTTATTGCAGGGATCTGCAACTTGTTATACTGTTGTTTATTACTTGCCCATTAGCCTCAGTAAAATATCTGGGTAAAGTACATTTGGTGTCAGTTCCGCTTACTTTAATAGGAGTTTTAAAGTATATTCTGTGTATGTTTGTTATAGGACTGCGTCACCAACAGTTGCGATCACGCGGTCCTATCTCTCTATCACCAGCTGTGCCACGGGAGGTTAGAGCCGATTGCCGGGGGTTGACAGCGGTGCACTGCAGGGCCCAAATCAATATCAGCGGCTCTCTTAACTGGGGGTATCGCTACACGTGGGGGCTCGAGTCCGGGATCCTTGTACGTTGCACGCTGCAATCAAGCCGGTCAGAAGTACCAGCATGGACCCGCTGGCAATGTCACAGTGGTGCGCAGCGATTGGCGCCGATCCAACCGCGGCGGTAGTCATTGTACTCCCGGGGGAAAGATGGAAGGAAGAGGAGATAAAACAGCTCGTATTGTTACTGTCTCCGAGCCACAAAGCATGGGTGATGGATTTTAGGCCAGATCCAGTGATCTCGTTTACATACGCACTGGTAGAATGGAAAAACGAAATCCCAGAGCATTTTAAAAGTCAGAGTATACAAGCCATAGATAATCAGATCTATCACTTGACACATAAACTGCCAGTGAAGGAAGAATGGTTTCAGACACCAAAGCCATCACTCCCACAATTATCTCCACCACTATCCCCTAAAGCAGAAAAGCTTAAGGAACTATTAAGCCCGGGATCACCGCTGGCCGCTATAGGGCCTGAATTGTTGAATGCTCTAGGAGACCTTGTAATTAAGTGCCAGAAAAGCAGTACGGTGCATGTGGAGGCCGGTTACCGGAAGCTTAGCACCTTCTCAGGGAAGCTCCCCGTCCCTGCGGGGGAGGAAGATTTTGACACTTGGGTGGAATAGGCATTGCAGGCAGTAGAAGCATGGGAGGTGCCTGAGGCACAGAAGAGACAGCGAGTCTTAGAAAGTCTGAAAGGTGCCGCGGCAGAAGCGGTGAAGAGCTTCCGGTTTGGAAATGAAAACTGTACAGCTCAAGATCGCCTGGCCATGCTGCAGGAAGAGTTTGGTCAGCTGGAGAAGGTGTCAGAGATGATTTATCAAATTGAACACACTCTCCAGCAGCCGAATGAGAAACTGTCAGAATATGTTAGAAGGCTGAACAGGCAGTTATGCAAGATTGTACTGAAGAAGGGAATGCTGCCCAAAGATGCAGATGAAGCACGCATGAAGCAGATCATGAGGGGAGCGCGGCGCTCAGACCCGGTCTGGCTACACCTGAAAACCTCAGGAGGAGGAATGTCACTAACCTACTCTGATCTAATAAAAATTATTAGGGACGAAGAGGCGCTGCAGGAAGATCAGCAGGTGGCCAAGGCGAATGTCACACCTGTACCAGTGTTGGTCCATTCGGTCAAGAGCCCAGAAAGAGATGCGGAGGTTGACACTCTGAAATCGCAAATGGCCCAAGTGTTGGAGATGCTGACCTCTTTGATGGAGAAAGATCAGAGAAGACGAGAGAAACCAAGCCCAAGAAAGGAGTTGTTCCCGAACACCTCAGCACCGGCCTCCCTACAGGACCGAGAAGAGGTGATTTGCTATAACTGCGGAGGGAGTGGCCACTTTGCTAACGTATGCTCCAGCCCAAAGAAGAAGAGAACAGATAATTGCAAGCCGGCGGGAAACTCCAAAGGGCCCCGGTGAAGGAGTCAACCGGGTGCCCATCATCTTCAGTGCGCTCCAAACTAAAAAAAAAGGCCAAGAATGGAGGAGACAAAACTCCTAGGAGGAGGTATAGTACACCCCCACCAAGATGTACCCCAGAGGGAGGGGGCAAGACCCCTCAGTGGAAGTACAGCACCCCAAAGAAGGAACATCCACCTAAAAGGAACAATAACATCCCTCAGCGGGTTTGTGCCCCCATTGAGAGGGAGAAAGTCAATGCATGCCAGGCTCAGGAAAAATTAAAGTCCAAAAGGAGCAGGGCAAGGGTCGAAAGCCAAAAAAAAAGAGGTGACCCCAGTCCGGCCATACCCAAAGGAACTGGTGGGCCCGTCTCCTACTGTGCCCATTCAAGTGGAAGGAGTCTATACTAAAGCTCTTTTGGACACCAGAGCACAGGTGACTTTACTATACCGGGACTTCTATGATAGGCACTTGAGTCATCTGCCTATCCAGAAGATAGAAGAGCTGGAGATATGGGGACTTGGAACCCAGAGTTTCCCTTATGATGGGTACCTGCCCATAAAGATGACTTTCGACCCATCCGTGGCTGGGAAGGCTGAAGTGTTTGACACCCTGGCAGTTGTGTGTCCCCGGCCGCCTGGAGCCAGCAAGATTTCCCTGATCATTGGGACAAACACGGATCTAGTCAGGAGACTCCTGACCCCTCTAGTGAAAGAGAGAAACCATTCAGCCACCAAAATCCATCCCATGCTAAAGACGGCCTACCAACGACTGGTCTTAGAGCAGAAGACCCCGGGAGAGGGGATAGGGAAGGTGTGGAGACTTGGCAGAGAAGGAGTAGTGCTACAGCCCGGAGAAGTAACCTGTCTTAGGGCCACTGTGAAGCTTTCGTGGGAACAACCTGGCCCCTTTGTCATGCTGGAATCAGACCCAAGGGAAGAGTCCTCAGGCCTGGAAGTGATACCAGAAGTGATTCCGTTCAAGGCCCTGAAGAAGGCCCATGGCAGAGTTCCGGTGAGTGTTAGGAACACTACGGGAGGACCCATGGAGATCCCTGCCAGAGTGTTGCTTGGTCAGGTGAGCCCTGCTGCCCCGGTCACTTGGTCCGAAGTCAAGGGGACGGGTGACGGAGGAGATGTTTGGGAGAAACTGTCCGTGGAAAACCCGAACCTACCCAGGGCTTGGAAAGAAAGAGCCAAGGCCCAGCTGACCAGGTGGGAGAAGATCTTTTCCGAAGATGAATTCGATGTGGGGTGTGCAAGAAGTGCCACCCATCGGATCCGCCTCCAAGAAGATAAGCCCTTCCGAGAGAGGGTCAGGCGGGTCCCCCTGGCAGATCTGGAGGATCTGAGGGAACAACTTGTAGAACTAAAGAAGACTGGTGTGATCCGGGAGTCTAGAAGTCCCTATGCCTCCCCAATCGTGGTGGTCAGAAAGAAGAATGGGTCGTTGAGGCTTTGTATCGATTACAGGACTCTCAACAGGAGAACCATCCCTGACCAATACACCACGCCAAGGATAGAAGATGCCCTACAAAGTTTGTCTGGAGCCAAATGGTTCAGTGTGATGGACCTCAAGAGTGGGTACTATCAAATCCCTATGCACCCAGAAGACAGGGAGAAGACAGCCTTCATAACCCCGGTGGGATTCTTCGAATTCAATAGGATGCCTCAGGGTCTGTCTGGAGCTCCTGCTACCTTTCAACGCCTTATGGAGAAGACTGTTGGAGACATGAATCTTATAGAAGTCCTTGTGTACTTGGACGATGTCATTGTCTTTGGAAGAACCTTGGAAGAACATGAAGCCAGGTTGGAGAAAGTATTGAGAAGACTCAGCGAAGAGGGACTTAAGCTTTCCCCCGAGAAGTGTCGGTTCTACCAGTCTTCTGTGAACTATCTGGGGCACATAGTGTCTGAAGAAGGGGTGGCCACAGATCCTGAGAAGTTGGAAGCAGTCACTTCCTGGCCACGACCCACCACAGTAACAGAGCTCAGATCCTTCCTGGGGTTCTGCTCCTATTATAGGAGGTTTGTGGAGGGGTTTGCTCGGATTGCCCGCCCGTTGAATGAATTGCTAAAGGCAGAAGGGGAAGAGGATGACTCAGGGCCCAGGAGGCCTGGTGAGTCAGTTCAAGATCAGTGGAACCCAAGGTGTGAAGAGGCCTTTCATGCTCTGAAGAGGAGCTTAACCACTGCCCCAGTCCTGGCCTACGCCGACCCTACCAGACCTTATGAATTACATGTGGATGCCAGCCATGAGGGTCTAGGTGGTGTACTCTACCAAGAACATGAAGGACAACTGCGACCAGTGGCCTATGTGAGCAGGAGCCTGACCCCCTCAGAAAAGAATTACCCCACTCATAAGCTGGAATTCCTGGCCCTCAAATGGGCGGTAGTAGACAAGCTAAAAGACTACTTGTATGGGGCAGAGTTTACTGTGAAGACAGACAACAACCCCCTGACCTACCTCTTCACCACCGCGAAACTAGATGCCACCGGACACAGGTGGTTGGCCGCATTGTCTGGATTCAACTTCAGTCTGAAGTACAGACCAGGAGCCGGAAAATAGGATTTTTATAACAGCTTACCTGTAAAATCCTTTTCTTGGAGTACATCACGGGACACAGAGCGACATAGTCATTACTAATGGGTTATATAGTTACCGTCAGGTGCTGGCACTGGCAACTTCCAAAACCGGAAGTACCCTCCCCTATATAAGCCCCTCCCATCCGGGAGCACCTCAGTTTTGTAGCAAAGCAATAAGTGTCCCCAAAGAGGGGCGGGAGCTCTGTGTCCCGTGATGTACTCCAAGAAAAGGATTTTACAGGTAAGCTGTTATAAAAATCCTATTTTCTTTCTCGTACATCACGGGACACAGAGCGACATAGTCATTACTAATGGGATGTCCTAAAGCAATGCCCAATGAGGGGGGGGGATACACCATATATAAGCTGAGCGCTATCAGACATGAGGATCTTTTGCGGCCTGCAACACACTGCGCCCAAAGGCGACATCCTCCTGACTTCTAACGTCCACCTGGTAGAACCTAGTAAACGTGTGTACTGAAGACCATGTTGCGGCCTTACAGACTTGAGCCAGGGAGGCCTGGTGATGCACTGCCCATGAAGTTCCAACTGCTCTCGTGGAGTGCGCCCTAACTTTGAACGGAGGCGGTCTACTTCTCAAGCTATAGGCTTGTATTATGACCTGTCGAATCCACTTGGCTAAAGTAGATTTTGACGCTGCCTGACCCTTTCTGGGGCCTTCCGGCAGAATAAACAAAGTATCCGTTCTGCGAATCTGAGCAGTGGCTTTTAGATAAGCTTTAACTGCTCTTACTACATCCAAAGAATGCAATAACTTTTCCTCTACCGAAGTAGGCTTGGGGAAAAAAGAAGGAAGAACCACATCTTGGTTCAAATGAAAACTCGATACCACCTTAGGAAGAAAGGCTGGATGAGGACGTAACACTACTCTGTCCTTATGGATAACCAGATATGGCTCCCTACAGGACATAGCTGCTAATTCCGATACTCTTTTAGCCGAACAAATGGCTACTAGAAAAATCAATTTCCTGGTGAGAAGCACTAAGGAAATATGCTGTAATGGTTCAAATGGTTGTTTCTGTAGAACCGACAGAACCAAGTTTAGATCCCATGGACATATGGGAATATTAACCGGAGGACTAATACGCATCACTCCTTGTATAAAGGCTTTGACTAGTGAATGCGAAGCCAAGGGCCTTTGAAAAAATATTGACAAGGCCGAAATCTGACCTTTGATAGTACTCAAGGCAAGCTTCCTATCTACAGCCCATTGTAGGAAGTCCAGAATTCTACCTATTACGTATTTACGTGGATGCCATTTCCTGGCCTCACACCAGGCGATGTACGCCTTCCAGATTCTATAGTAGATCTGCCTGGATACCGGTTTCCTGGCATTGATCATGGTAGACACCACAGCATTAGAGAGCCCTCTCCTTTTTAGAATATGGGCTTCAATAGCCAGGCCGTCAAACCTAGGGCTGGTAAGGAAGGGTGGTATATCGGTCCCTGCGAAAGCAGGTCCGGACGATGTGGGAGGGTCCAAGGACTCCCCACAGACATTTTTACAATCTCCGCGTACCATGCTCTTCGGGGCCACGCTGGAGCCACCAGAATCACTGGTTTCTTTTCTACCCTGATTCTGCGGAGTAATCGAGGTAACAATTGTGGCGGTGGGAATGCATATATCAGCTTGAACTGATCCCAAGGGAACACTAGGGCATCCGAGCCGCACGCTAGGGGATCCCTTGTCCAAGAGACAAACCTGTCCACTTTCGTGTTGAACCTGGATGCTAGCAGATCTACATCCGGTGTTCCCCACCGCTGACATATTGTCCGGAAAACCTCGGGATGAAGGGACCATTCCCCTGGGCATAATTGTTGGCGACTTAGAAAGTCCGCCTTCCAATTCTCCACCCCTGGAATGAATACCGCAGATATGGCTGGGACATATCTTTCTGCCCATCTCAGGATGTAATTTACTTCCCTTTGGGCTGCACGACTCCTGGTGCCCCCCTGACGATTGATATATGCCACTGCTGTGGCATTGTCTGACTGAACTCTGACAGGGGACCCTTGGAGTTTGGATGTCCATGCTACTAGGGCATACCGGGCTGCTCGTATCTCTAAGAGATTGATGGGCAGGGCCTTTTCCGCATCCGACCATCTGCCCTGGAGAGACCATTGCTCCAGTACTGCTCCCCAGCCTAAAAGGCTGGCATCTGTAGTGACCACCTTCCAAGAAATCGGACTGAAGGATTTCCCTCTTTCCAGATTCCGGGGAACCAACCACCAACGGAGGCTTCTGCGAACGGAAGGGGACAAGGACATTGGTACGTCCAGAGCCTGAACTTTTTTGTTCCAGGCTGACAGTATGGCCCTTTGCAACTTCCTTGAATGGAATTGACCGTAGGGTACTGCTTCGAATGATGCCACCATTTTTCCCAGCAGCCTCATGCACAGGCGTATGGATGGCTGTCTTTTTGAACCCACTAAGAGGATCAAATCTCTCAAAGACGACCCCTTTTCTCGAGGCAAGAAAATTTTTCTCTGGTCTGAATCCAGCCTTAGCCCCAAGTATTCCAGACTTTTGACTGGTTTTAGGGCTGACTTGTCTCGGTTGATAATCCAACCGTGATATTCCAGATACTTGATTGTCTCGTGAACAACCACTTCTAGTTTTTCCACTGAGTGGTCTATCAGCAACAAGTCGTCTAGATATGCCATTATCGTTACACCTCGTGTTCTTAGATTGGCCAATAATGGGGCCAGAATTTTTGTGAACACTCTTGGTGCTGTGGCCAGACCGAAGGGTAAGGCCCTGAACTGAAAATGGCGCCCTTCTATCGCAAAGCGTAGAAATTTTTGGTGGGCTGGAAAGATGGGGATGTGCAAATACGCATCTTTGATGTCGATCGAGGCTAACCATTCCTCCCCTTGTAGGGCAGTGGCTACCGATCGGATCGACTCCATCCGGAAAGTCCTGATATGTAGGAATTTGTTTAGCCCTTTTAGATTTAATATGGGCCTCACGTCCCCGTTTGGCTTCGGAACTGTAAAGAGGTTTGAGTAAAACCCGAACCCCCATTCTTCCAGGGGGACCTCTATAATTACTGCTTGAAGCAATAATTGTTCCAGTGCCAACAGGAGGGATCCTCTCTTCTGGGGATCCCTTGGCACGTTCGACCTTATAAAGCGGGAAGGAGGGGAGTTTTTTAACTCCAATTTGTATCCCAGATTTACTGCGGAGAGCACCCATCTGTCTCGGATCGTGTCCCGCCAGGTTTCTGTGAACAACTGAAGTCTTCCCCCCACCCGATTGGGTGGGGGCAACCCTTCATGCATTTGACTTTGGGGGAGGTTTTGTACCTCTCCTGCTCCAGGGCTTCTTGTTACCCTGCAACTGTCCCTGATTTTTACCTCCGGGATTTGACCGGGGAGGCCGTCGGAACTGTTTCACAGCCGATGTCCTAGGGACTGGAGAAGCCGGCCTCTTAAAAGAGGGACCTCTAACTCTATTTTTGACCGGCAAGAGTGTACTTTTACCGCTGGAAATTCTCTGGATATACTTGTCCAGGTCTTCCCCGAATAAGCGCTCCCCATGAAATGGGAAGCTGACCAGCAATTTTTTACAGGGAGCTTCAGCAGACCAGTTTTTGAGCCATAGAAGCCTGCGCATATGTACTACAGACAGCGTAAGGCGGGAGGCCTGATGGATTAAATCCTTTATAGCGTCCACCGCAAAGCATAAGGCTCTAGGTAGATCAGCTAGAGCAAGAGCCTGCTGATCTGGCACGTCCCTTAAGACCTGTTTCAACTGATCCTTCACCTTTGCCGCAGGCCGGGGGATAGACGAACACTGCAACATGGCAGAGGAAACAGTTTCCTGTAGGAGAACTCACCAGCTGCCTGGACTTTGCTCTCTGAGAAGAAACTAGTCCATATGACAAGAAAAACATTCCACAGCGGCCTCTAGTGGACAAACACAGGTACCGCAGTTTAATATACTAAACATATATAAAAAAACATTCTTTTTTTTTTTTTTTTTCTTGACCACCATTAAAAATTATTACATTTTTTTTAGTAGTTACAGGCATGCACAGATATTAGCGGGAATACCGTTAGGTAACAGACAGAAAGACAAATTAGGCTTGGGGGTCCCCCAATAGAACCAAGTTCCTGGGGGCCCCCACTTACCTGTTCCCCGCCGCAGGACTTTGTTTGGTCCACAAAAGCCCAAACTTCACCTATCACGGCAGGCATTGTAATCAAACCTTCAGGGACCGGGTTCCCAAGGATTCCACTCCCCTGGACCTGTATAGCACCCTGCACAGAAAACATCTTGGTCGTGGGTATGACCAGAGCTCTGGATCCCAGGGTCCAGCTCTCCTAAGAGAAGCATTACAGGCAGAACCTTGCTCTTCTCTGCAAGGCCCGGGTACCGACCGTTTAGCTATGAAGCTTTTTTGGTCGGATCCGGAATAGCTTACTGAGGCCCAAAAGAACCTGTACGCAAGCTCAGTGAAAAACACATGTTTCTTCTTGGCCAACACCTTAGACACTGGCAAAAAACTGAGGTGCTCCCGGATGGGAGGGGCTTATATAGGGGAGGGTACTTCCGGTTTTGGAAGTTGCCAGTGCCAGCACCTGACGGTAACTATATAACCCATTAGTAATGACTATGTCGCTCTGTGTCCCGTGATGTACGAGAAAGAAATAGGGATGCAGATGCCCTGTCCCGGAGGTCTCATGCCACGACAAATGACTGGGAAGATTGGACCCAAGTGGCACCGGACGGGTTGCGGGCCCTTTGTCAAGGGGCTGAATTCCAAGCCAGAGGAGGCTCCAGAGCAGAAGAAATAGGGGTTACCATGGTAGGAGTCCCCAAACACTATTGTGGGGTAACTCAACTGGAGGAAGACAACCTACCGAGACTGTCCAAGAAGGAGTTGAGGTGTGACCAATTGGAAGACCCCATGGGGAGATTGGTCCTCGAAGCCCTGGAGAATCAGGATCCCAACAAATTCCTACATCACCCCTCAAAGGAGGCTCGCCTGTTGAGGAAGGAATTGGACAGGCTACAGGTACATCAGGGAGTGGTCTACCGAAGGGGCCCCTCTGATGACTCAGAAGATAAGTGGCAGTTATTTCTTCCAGAGAAGCACAGAGAGACTGTACTAATTGCCCTGCATGACCATCATGGTCACCTAGGGGCAGAAAGGACCTTCCAGCTTGTCAGAAATCGGTTCTATTGGCCCTGCATGAGGGCAGAAGTAGAGGAGTATTGCCATTCCTGTGCACGATGCATTCAGAGAAAGACCCTACCCCATCAAGCTGCCCCAATGGGCCACTTACAGAGTCAAGGCCCAATGGATCTGGTATGCATTGACTTTCTCTGCCTCGAACCCGACCTGAGTGGATTGGGGAATGTTCTGGTAATAACCGACCATTTCACCCGCTATGCTCAAGCTTTCCCACCCAAAGACCAGAAGGCATCCACCGTGGCCAAGATACTTATGGAGAAGTATTTTGTCCATTACGGACTACCACAGAGACTCCACTCAGATCAAGGAAGGGACTTTGAGAGTCGGTTGATCCGAAGACTTTTGGATTCATTAGGAATAAAGAAGACCAGAACCACGCCTTACCACCCACAAGGAGATGCTCAGCCGGAGAGATTTAACCGGACCCTGCTCAACATGTTGGGAACCTTAGAAACAGAGAAGAAGCAACACTGGAGTCAGCACATATCAGCCCTAGTACAGGCCTATAACTGTACCACAAGTGACGCCACTGGCTACTCCCCTTATCGACTTATGTTTGGGAGAGAAGCAAGGCTACCTGTGGACCTGGCCTTTGGCACTTCTATAGACAATACCTCAGCTACATCCCACAAGGGATAGGTGGACAGACTTAGACGTAGCTTGCAGGTGGCCTATGAACAAGCCCAGGCGGCTTCGGATCAAAGGGGGGCCCGCAACAAGAGAAATTTTGATCTGAAGGTTCGAGTGCAAGATCTGCAGCCCGGGGACCGAGTACTGCTACGCAATCTGGGGGTCCCTGGAAAACACAAGCTTGCCGACAGGTGGAGATCTGAGCCCTATGTTGTCTGTAGGAAGTTGCCCGGTTTGCCTGTCTACAAACTAAAGCCAGAAGGAAAGGTGGGTCCACTGAAGACGTGGCATCGGAACCACCTGCTCCCACTTGCTGAGGCAGTCAGAATACCTCCCGTGAGAGACTCCCCTGAACCGGCCTCTATCCTGGATATTCCTAGGCCGAACACTCGGTCCCAGACCTCTCGAGCCAAAGATGGGGAGGCGTCCCAATTGAGTACAGAAGAAGGTGGAGAACTGGACTGGCTGTGGCCTCCCTCGACTCTGGGAACGTCCGCCATAGATCTCCCAAATGGAGGGGATACCCCAGATGCAACGCTGAATCCGGAGGCTACTGAATTCATACCCTTCAGTCCCTCAGCTGATTACTGGGAAGATGTTCCGGACACTTGCGCAGAGGAGGACTCTAGAGATTCCATACGTCAGTCGACTTCTGAATCAGAGGTTCCAGAACCAGCAATGTTACCTGAACTTACTCCTGAAGAAGAGCCTGTGGTGCCAGAGTCAGAAGCACCAAGAGAGCAGAGGGCTCGCAGAGTCATCAGGCCTCCCAAGAAACTAACTTACCCCCAAATGGGGACGAGCTCAGAGGACTCTGTTGTTATGGCTAGGAGAAGTGTTGAACAACCTGATCCTTCCACCGTCCATTTGGTGGAGGGCAACCCCAGCTCACTCTCTGGCACAGTTAGGCAGGCCACTCATGGTAGTGTGACCTGTGGGCAAGAGAGTTCCATCCCAAAGTTTTGGTGGGAATTCCCTATGCCAACATCATGCTCGACATTGTCCAAAATGGTAAACAGTATTTGTTGAAGTTTATCTTTGGGGACCAAAGAGTTCAAGTGGGGGGAGTGTGTAGCGGGGTGTTCCCCTTTAATGCAGAGAGACAAGAAGTTCCAGGTGAGAGGTGAGTCGGGAGGAAGTAAAGAGACATTATGGAAGTGAAAGCAGAGGAGAGAGAGACTACATCTCCCAGTACATCTTGCAGCACCCAGGGTGCATTGCTCCAGAACAGAGACTGCTGGGGCAGACTTTATAAAGGGGAGGCGGAGTTTTGGTCGGCCTCTTTGGACCCCCCTCTCCTAGCAAGAGGATGTCTGTGCTGAACTGCTGTGTGCACAAGGCCTGAAGCCTGGGCCGTGTGCTCCTTTCCAAAGAGCCCTCTGCCAGCCTAGCAGAGCCTTAGAGACATCTAATCCTCCTTGCTGCAGTACACCAGAAGGATTGAAGACTTGGATGTCGGTGGATTCCTGTTCCTAGACGAATCGATGGAGGAAAGGGACTTGGACTTGTCCAGGTGGTGAGAGCTGTTTAAAGACAGATACTTTATCTTTACTATTCGTTGGGATTACAAAGTTGTTCTTCAAGTGCACCACCGAGAGATTGCTAGCGAATATTGTTTCACTGAACTTCCATTTAGATCAGTCAGGCCTGACTGCATAGGTAGACATTGCTGGGTGTTAGTCTACCCATGAGGGGAAGTAGCTGTAAAAGGGCAGCGCTAGAGTTGCATAGCAATACTTTATTATTCTGATTACTCTGTTTATCTTTATTACTGTTTATTGCAGGGATCTGCAACTTGTTATACTGTTGTTTATTACTTGCCCATTAGCCTCAGTAAAATATCTGGGTAAAGTACATTTGGTGTCAGTTCCGCTTACTTTAATAGGAGTTTTAAAGTATATTCTGTGTATGTTTGTTATAGGACTGCGTCACCAACAGTTGCGATCACGTGGTCCTATCTCTCTATCACCAGCTGTGCCACGGGAGGTTAGAGCCGATTGCCGGGGGTTGACAGCGGTGCACTGCAGGGCCCAAATCAATATCAGCGGCTCTCTTAACTGGGGGTATCGCTACACTGCCTTTTTACACAATGCAGAGGATTAACCCCTTAGGCTCCACAGTGAGTATAACAAGCATGCTGTACTGCATATACAAACTGGTTTTACTGTTGTGTGTTTAGTAACACTTTAAATTACATATATTCCCCAATAGCCACAAAGGCTTTAAATCCACTTTCTGTGCACCAAAATCCTTTAGAAACCCAGATATTATCTTCTAAAAGTAGCAGTGACATCATCACTGTATTGTACATAGCTTGCGCAGAGAGCAGAGCTGTGGGAGTGGCTCAGCAGGCCCCTCTAACTACAGGCTGCCTGCAGAAAACGACAGGAGGGGGCGGAGACAAGACCAGTCACTCTGCACAAGGAGCTAGAGCAGCAGTGACCGGTCTTTATTACAGGAAGCTCCTGCACAGAGAAAACGTTTAATGCTGGATTACTGCACAGATCTGGAACAAATATACAAAGCACACCAAAACTCAAGTATATGGCTATTTTTTAAATTGGGCATTAAAAAGGATCGTGTGTAGGCTCCAGAGCATTTTTAACGAATGGCCTAAAAAAATGAGAACCTGCTCTATTTTTTCACGTCGTTTTTCACATCGTTTTTTTTTAATGACGTGAAAAACGATAGTGTGTATGCTTTTACGAGGGGAAAAAAAAAGCGCATGCTCAGAATCAAGTATAAGACGGGAGCGCTCGTTCTGGTAAAACTAGCGTTCGTAATGGAGATAGCACATTCGTCATGCTGTAACGGACTGAAAAGCACGAGGCTGAAAAGTGCGAATCGTCGCTCAACAAACTTTACTAACATGAAGGGTGGCGCCATCCGAACGGAACTTCCCCTTTATAGTGCCATCGTATGCATTGTACGTCACTGCGCTTTGCTCGAGCGTTTTTTTTAATGAACGTGTGTACGCAAGACAGGCTTGAGAGGAAACAAGAAAAATCACGTCGAGAAAAACGTAGTTTTTGAAAATGACATTAAAAACTATCGTGTGTACGCAGCATCTGAAGATGAACTACATATTAAAAACCGCAGCATATCTGGAAATGTGCAAATCACACTGAATCATCAATTTTACCTACTTTTTATGCAATGAGACAGAAGATGAAAAGTAGTCCAAGGCGTGACACTTTTACAGTCTGTGCCCGCCCCTTCCACTACAACATGCTAATTCCTGGTAAAGATTATACACTTTCTATCTGTATCAAGGAAATTAAGTATTTTTCCTCGCTTCTGATCTACTCAGATATGACATGCAGAGAGCTGGCCATACACAGGAACAAGCTTATAAGGCATGTTATGCATTCCTGGAAGTTAAAGATGTGTCACCAATGGCTGTCATGTTTTCATTCTAAAATGGTGAGTTTATGCCGTAAGTGTTGTGCAGCAATTGAGGCGTACCCAGGACTGCCTAAAGCGGAGTTCCAGCCTGTACAAAAAAAATATAGTCAGCAGCTACTAATACTGTAGCTGTTAACTTTTAACATAAGGACACTCACCTGTCTAAGGTTCCCACAGTTTCGGCACCTCAACCCGATCCACCCATTGGCTTCAGGTGCAGGCGCCGGCACTGCAACTAAGGGAAACCGGTTTCCTACTAGGCATGCGCAAGTCGTGCTGTGCTTGCTGAGTGGACCCATTGATTTCTGGGACACACACAGGTCCCAGAAGGCAGCGGGGGGAAGGAGAAGGGCCCAAAGCAATCGGGGAAATGACGTACCTCGCTGCGGCAAAGTAGGACAGAAGGGCAACTTTAAAAAAAATAACATATCCAAAAACAGGGGGGTGGTGCTTAATTGTTAAGGACCTATTTTCTTTTAAGCTTAGAACATTCACTTTAAAGCGGTATTAAACCCAAAACCAAAACTGTAATGTATTGCAGGTTACCAATCCTTAGATGTGGTGGCTGCATCAATTTTCTTATCTTAGGCTTTTTTCCTCTGTTTTCACCTGGCGATCTAGCACATTGTATTAGGGTGCCCCCACTCTGGATGAAGGAGCACAGGGGCATCTTTGGACAGTGGCATTGTCAGTCTGGGGGGAAGAGAGTGTTAGCTGTACTAGCATATTTAAATGCACAAACAAATTGAAGCCAAACTCCACTTTATAATCAGTAATAGTAACCATTTTTTTTCCCTTTTGGGATAAAGGTTTTACATAAATAAATAAATAATAAACAAAAAGTACTCCTCTTTTTATATATTATATGCCTGCACATCCTGGTCTTTGAATGCCGCTACAGGAGGATAGTCAGCACAGCGGGAGCACCCAGGTAATCCCGTGGAGGGATAAGTCCCCCCTAAGAGACCTAAAGCACAGCTGACTCCCTTTGCCATAAGGTAGAGGAGTCCAACCTATCTGGTGAGTGCGGAACCACACAGAGGTGGAACACAAGTCACCGTTGGCGCACGGAGCACTAAGGCACTTTATATTGTTGTATTTTGCACATCTATAACCATAAGTCACTTTAATATTGTATATAAATAGTCACTATTTATTATTTAAATATACAGTCATTAATGACTATACACTTGTCACAAAGTCACAATTACAATAGTATTTACTAGTGGAATTTTACACCATTCAATGCTTAAGGGGTTGAATATATTAAATGTACAAATATAGTTTTAATCAGTTGGAGGTGTAAGGCAAGCGCTGTTTAGTCCAAATTCTCACATTTTTGTGCCGGCCGAGTGTACACACACTCCATTCAAAAGAAACGCTGTTCTTTTGAATGGAACGAACGCTGTGACGTCATCGACTACGACGAGCATGTGATGCTGTCGCCGCCATCTTGCTACACCCTACCAATGCCTAGGAAGCTACCGCGCATGCGTCAAAGTCATTTCGAGCATGTGTGGATTTCCACAGCGACAGGTAAGTATACACACTCTCGGGTTTCTCGTCGGGAAACAGGCCGACAAGAATCCCGATGAGAAAATAGAGAACAGGTTCTCTATTTTTCTCGTTGAGATTCTGGGCAGTTTTCTTGACGAGAAACCTGAAAGCCTCGTACACACGCACGGTTTTCTTGGCAAGAAACCTCTGCCAGCATTTTTCTTGTCGTTTCTTGCCGAGAAAACCGGCCATGTGTACGAGGCCCTACTCTCAATTCTCCCCCTTTTACCTGGCCAGTACAAAGCCAGATAAGATCTGAGCCTCCTTCAAGTTACTAGCCTTGTTTCAAGAGATCACTAAACAAAATATATAAATGCACACACAGTAATAATACGAATTACTCCCAAGTTGCCAAAAATGAATACTGTATTTGTATATAGAAAAGGCTTTTGTATTGATCAGTGAAAGTATGGTAAATATTGCGCTAAATGTGAAAAAAGCAAAAAAGAAGAAAAAAGCTGCTACATAACAATGTGACAAAAATTACAAACGTGATGGGGATAAAGAAAGTAGCGCTGCCAAGAATGAAGAAGAAACAAATGAATGTCTCTCAAGATGACAAGGTGGAACTAATAAACAATAAAACAATAATGTGAATGTGTAAGCAAAAAGTCAAAAAAACACACCAACATGTAACTCGCAAAAAGAGTTATACAATGTGTCCATCAAAATAATGTGAAAAAACAATCAATGTAAGGACATGCAGGTGTATAGTTCGTCAAACAAAGAACATCTTCCGGTTAAAGGAATAGATGAAATACTCTTACCAGAGCCCGTGGATCTGCCTGTCGATGACAGCAGATCATGAAAGCATATGAAATCCACCCACGACAACGGACAGCTTGTCTGATGACATCTGTTGCTTTGGAGTCTTGATTTTAGCCGTTGGAACACAATGATCGTCTACTTCAAAGCTTGGAGGGAAATCCTGGATAATTTGAGCAAATCTGAGCTTGTGAGAAATCAGCCCGATTCCCAATCAATGTACAGGGAATTCTACCTCAAAAGAGACCGACCATGGGTAGCTGGATAGTATAGAGTGGATCCAAGTAGAAATCTCTTTACCTCACATGCATGAAAAAGAAGAGACAAGGCTCCAATGGTGTAGATCAAAAAAAAAAAAAAAAAAAATTTTGTTGTATAGGTTTTATTGAAATAAAACCAAAAATGTAACATTAAAAGTGATCACAAAAACAGAATAAAAAAGGCAATATGGGGAGTGGCGTACCAAGCCCTACGCGTTTCGTCCAAATAGGACTTCTACTGGGGCATCAACCTGCTCCCCCATATTGCACATACATATATACACCAAACAATCAAAGTAAGAAGGGGAAACAACCAATCAGGTGAGTTCCAACCTTCTTGGTCCGTGATTGGAGGAGAGACGACTGGATATCAAATCAAACTCGCAGCCTCCAGGCAGGGACCAATAAAAACATAGCAATGGAAAAAGCTCCTCCCAAGTCAACTGACATAACTCATTTGACCCCGGAAGTAATAGTGATCTAGCCAATGGTAGCCTTGTTTAAAAAGACCGCCAAAATGACAGAGGAGGTGATATACAGAAATCAACTCCCACACAATCAACTACCACTTCCCATTGGTCAATTGGAATAGCCAATGGTGGGCCAGCTCACCACTGACCAATCGGCTCAGATGAAAGGGCTCATTGGATCGGTGGAGGGATAGGGGGAGGTTCGTCGCATATCACGGCAACGCACCTGCATTAATGTAATCCCTCATTGGGTGCCTTACCCGTTATGGCTTCAGGGTATGGCCACTGGATATTTAAAGGCTATAAATGTCATTTACTGGCGTCTCTTCGCATGAGACGCCAGTTACTATAAAAATGACGTCACGACGCATTGCGTCGTAATGATCACGTGGACCGTGGCGTGAACCGCAGCGTCACCACGCTGGAACACAGCGCCGACCGGAAAAGGATCGGCCGCATCGGCTGCGCTCCAGCCCCGCGTAAAGGGAGGGACATGTGTCTCCTATAAGAAAAGGAGACACACGCCCCCGTCACGTGAGTCGCAAAGCTGGGACGCAGCGCAAGCCAAGACTGCCGCGTAGACTGCGTTCCAGCTCTGCGTAGAAAAGAGGGAACACATCTCCATCATCCCAACAATTAGGATGATTAGAGACAAGTACCTCAATATACTATATGGCGCCCCACATCCATGCCAGAAGCTCTCCAGTGGGCGCACACCCGACAGGAGTGGGGGCAGAGCTAATATAGGCAAAAATAAAAAGGAGAAAGAGAAGCATTCCTGTTAAGCATGGAGTGCCATCTTGTGGACATAAAAGAAAAAACAAAAAATCATAAGGAATCACTCCCCATAATGTTACCAATATCACAAACTGGGGTTCAAACAAGTCAAACACAAAGGTTTGCACTGCTGAACGCCAGCGTAATTAGTATTTATTAACTTAGATACACATGAATCCTAAAAAGTATATCTATATCTCGGAGATGGAAAATAAAAGGTATAGACCCACATATATGTATATATACATGTAATAATTATGCCAGATTGATAAACGAATTTATGTCCCATTCCACGTTCATACCAAACGGTTGGTATGTACGGAGTTCATGGATCCAGAAAGTTTCCAAACGGGACACTCCACGTATGCGGGATTCGCCCCTCCAATGGGGAACAAACTGGTCAATCACCAAAAATTGTGTCCCCATAGGATTACGATCGTGGTGTTGGAGGTAATGTCGGGGAACGCTGTGATTGGTTTTCCCCAGTTTAATATTATTTATGTGTTCATTGACCCGAATCGAAAAGGTCCTGATGGTACGACCAATATACTGTTTTTTACATGGGCAGGTCAAGAGATACACAATAAACTGTGTGGCACACGTGGTGAAACGTTTCATCTGGTATACCCGTAAGGTAACCGTGGACTGAAAGGTCTCGCTTTTCCGTCTGCCATGGGTGTTATGTAGGCATACGTTACACTTACGGCAAGGGAAATATCCCTTGCATTCTTGGAAGAATGTCAATCTTTTAGGGGGGTCGATGATATTTGGAGCAATCTGACCTTGAATAGATCTGGCTCCCCTAAAGATGACATTTGACCGTTCGGGTAAAACAGGTCCCAGAATCCTATCGTTTTGGAGAACACCCCAGTGTTTCTTCAGAATTTCTTTTATTTGTCTAGACTGGACAGAGTAAGTGGTAACAAAAGACCATTTAAATCTTTCGTCCTTCACTTTTTTTGGACGTTCCTGGAGTAATGTGTTTCGATCGATCCGTAAGATCCGATCGATTTCCATATCCAGGTCGCCACTCTCATATCCCTTCTCTATAAATCTTTCCTTTAGAATAGCTGATTGAGTGACGAAATCTTCAACCTTAGTGCAGTTACGTCTTAATCGGAGAAACTGACCACCGGGTATGGATTTCAGCCACTGGGGATGATGGCAACTGTCTATCGGAATATACCCATTACGGTCTGTGGGTTTGAAATAAGTATTGAACTCCAGATGTTGGTCAATCACTTTAATCTCTATGTCCAAGAAATGTATAGAGGAAGAGCTAGCCGCATGGCTCAGCCTAATCCCTCTATCATTCAAATTGAGTGTGGACATAAATTGGTCCAGTGATTCCTGGTCTCCCTTCCATAGGAGGAGGATGTCGTCTATATACCTCGCCCAAAGGACCAATTCAGGTCTCCTGAGGGCATAGACGACATCCTCCTCCCATTTGGCCATGAATAAATTGGCCAGGCTGGGAGCAAACTTTGCCCCCATAGCAACCCCCTTGGTCTGTAAATAGAAATTATTCTGAAACCAAAAATAATTGTGTTTCGCTGCAAACCTCAGGAGCTGCATAATGGAATTACGTTGGATAATTGAAAGGGTACTGTTGGTGGATAAATAGTGTTCCACAGCATTAAAGCCCAACTCATGGGGAATGCTCGTGTATAAGGCTGTGACATCAGCCGTAGCCAAAATCGTCCCAGCCTGGAAGTCAACGGATTCCAAAAGCCTAATAGTATCACCGGTGTCTTTTAGAAAGGAAGGCATAAGTCTAACCAATGGTTGGAGATGGAAATCTATGTATTTCCCAATCCTGGCCGTCACAGAGTCAATCCCACTCACTATGGGGCGACCAGGAGGGTTAACAGGATCTTTATGCACCTTAGCGTATTGATCAGTTTTGATCTCTTGATCAAGCTTCTTCTATCATCCAGTTAAATACAACAATTTCCATTGGTAAGTACAGCAAGAATCAGATGGGAAGATTTCTTGTATCAGATTTGGCTCATATACAGATAAAGAGAAGAATATTATCATTTCGGTATTCTCAATGAGTAAATTTGACAAGAGGATGCTGGGAGAACCAGCCGTCCATTCCTGAGGTGGACAAATATCTGGCAATGCTGGGTGTTACCGTGGTTAGTGAGTCATGAATTCACAGAGGTTTATTTAATTGCACAAGAAGTAAAAACGTACAATGTGTGTCTGCCCATTATAGTGACATTACACTATATGGAAACTTGTGACACCAGCAATCCTGATTTTTTACACAAAATCAATCATGAACATCAATAAACCTGACAAATTCACAAAGGCTAAATGATGAATCATCCATGACTGGTATTTAAAGCATATTATGGGCTTCACGCTCATTCAAGAGTTTCACAGTTGGAAATTTATTGCATGGGGAAAGTACTTCAGCAGAAGCAGTTTTCTTTAAGAGAGAAATTAGCAGATCAAAGCAATGAGGAAACGGATGCAGATTTAGGATCTCTACAAGAGGGCCCCATTCACACCATTGTGCATTGAAGTAACGCATGCTCCCCAACATGCTTTATCATGCATTGTGGTGTACTGCATAATTGGAGCTTATTTACTTTTATAGGACCCCAACACAGGAGAAATTGCTCTTACCCTATGTTTGTGCGTTGTGGTATGCTATGTAGGGCAAGAGCACTCTGTAAATGCACTAGCATGCCCCAAAAAAAAAAGGCACTCCATTGCATCACATCTTGCTTATTGCATTACGGTAACACATGCATGGCAGTAGTGTAAACAGGCCCAAACTGTTTTCCTAGATGTGTAGGATTGCACTGGATGAACGCAGTGGTAACGCCTTAAGGCCTCATGCCCACGGACGTTTTTACAGCCGCGTTTTTTACAGCTTAAAAACGTCTGTCCATGTTATATTGTATACATTTTTCGACCCCCCCCAAAAAAAAACCCCGGAGCTCAAAAATGCAATCGCTGCGTTTTCGATCGTTTTTGCACATTTTTTAACGCTTCGCGTTTTTTTATGCCTAACGCCGACGCCAAGGAACGCACTGGTCCTGGGTTTTTTTTACAGCTTAAAAATGCCTATGCTATTTGCAGCTCAAAAACGCCTAGGTGGGCATGAAGCTATAGACTAACATGGACAGGCGTTTTTAAGCTGTAAAAAACGCTCAAAAACGCGGCTGTAAAAACGTCCGTGGGCATGAGGCCTAAATGTGAACCCATATTTGGTGTTCCACATGGTGGGTGTGTGGATCAGTTTCACATCCTCAACTGCTTGACTGTTGGGGGTACTGAAGCGAGCAGTGTAACACCTGTGTGAAGTGGGTGATGAATGCTGTAAACAAAAATTCATAGGGCTTGGGTTCATAAATGTAGTCTATTACTTACAATCAGGTGGAAATAAAGCCAACATTCTGCTTGAATTCGGGCACCACCTTCTTCAGGGAGATGGGGTGTAGACCTTCTGGCACCTGAATGCCTGTCAGACAGGGGTGTTCCAATCAAGTCCACTTCGACTGCCCATTAGCCTAGGGCAGGAGACAACAAACTTTCTAAACAAAGGGCCAAGTTTACTGTCCTTCAGACTTTAGGGGGGCCAGAGTGTGGCCAACGAAAGTAGAAAATGCCCTGACATCATTGGGAGTAAACAATGCCCCATCTTTGGTATTAGGGGGAAGAACAGTACCCCATCATTGGTGTCAGTGGCAGGAATAGTGCTTCATAATTGGTGTCAATGGGAGAAACAGTGTCCCATTGTTGGTGTCAGTGGGAGGAATAGTGCCCCATTGTTGGTGTCAGTGGGAGGAATAGTGTCCCATTGTTGGTGTCAGTGGGAGGAATAGCGCCACATTGTTGGTGTCAGTGGGAGGAATAGTGCCCCATTGTTCGTGTCAGCGGGAGGAATAGCGCCACATTGTTGGTGTCAGTGGGAGGAATAGTGCCCCATTGTTGGTATCAGTTGGAATAACAATGCCCTATCGTCAGTGTCAGTGGAAGGAATAGTGCCACGTTTTCTGTGTCAGTGGGAAGAATAGTGTTCCAGGGCCAGACAAAGGCAAACCAAGGGCCCCATCTGGCCCTCGGGCCACAGTTTGGAGGCCACTGGCCTAGAGCACAAAGATTTTAGTGGATGGTAGAACCTTCGCCATTTGTTGCGTAAATATGAACACTCAGCCTGGCCAAGTCCATGCAGAGGATAGAACATTCTGCCTGTGTTCCTTATCTCACAGAAAAAAAAAATAATGCTCAGAATTCACCTTCTAACGGGAAATAATTGCTCAGATAGGTTAGAATCTAACCTATCTGAGCAATTATTTCCCTGAAAAGGGTTGACCTGAAGGCTTCCCCTCAATCCACGGACATGAGATCATTGCCTGCTTCATCATCCCACTTCTATGATAGTTACATAGTTAGTCAGGTTGAAAAAAGACAAAGTCCATCCAGTTCAACCATAACAAATAAAATAAAAAATATCGTACAATCCCATATACCCAATTCTATACCCACAGTTGATCCAGAGGAAGGCAAAAAACCCCAGAAGAGCATGATCCAATTTGCTACAGCAGGGGAAACAATTCCTTCCTGATCCCCCGAGAGGCAATCGGATATTCCCTGGATCAACTTTACCTATAAATGTTAGTACTCAGTTATATTATGTACATTTAGGAAAGAAACCAGGCCTTTTTTAAAGTATAATGATGAGTATAACAGAAGACAGTACCAAGTTACAACATATCCTATTTTATTCTTCTGTTTTAGCGTTTGCCTTATCTGAGGAGTATACCTCCAAGTAATCCAGCTGTAGGAATTAAGCTAGACAGGATGATGGGGTTGTAAAGAGCAGTCACAGAACTCTCTGTAGCTCAACACGCAGCTAATCTGATATATTCTTTCCATAATCCAAAACAATACTGGATCCGGAGACAACACTTCTCAAATACTTAACAGCTAGTGGACAAGAGACAACTTTAGTGAAGAACACCTCTGTTGCAAAATTCTTCCCAGCCTATGTGAATGCCAAATACAAAGCTTCACTTCCACCCCCTCAAATTACAGAATAAAGTAGGCTTATGCCTCGTACACACGGTCGGAATTTCTGACGGGAAAATTGAGAACCTGCTTTCAATCTATTTCTGTCGGAATTCCCGACAGAAAAAGTCATATGGAGTATACACACGGTCGGAATTTCCGACCAAAAGCTCACATCTGACTTTTTCTGTCAGGAATTCCGACCGTGTGTACGGGACATAAGACATGTTATAGAGCACTGTATGGTACACATTGCTGCAGTACAAATAAGAGAAATCTTACTTGGCCTGAAGGTAGCTAAGGGCCTCTTGGAAGTTGTTGTTCAAGAACATGTCAAGCGCCTTCATGCATTCTGATAAAGAAGTCTTCAAGTCCGAATCTGGAGGTCTGCAACAGATAAAAGACACATCAGCCTACCAAGATCACTTTGTATTCACAGAGTATATCACACTACTGGCAAAGATCTGGAAGTATATGAAGCCCAGATGAGCTCTTTGAATCCTCACATTTCCTATTAATAATTTTATGAATGACCATGAATAAAGGAATGCCACATCTAACAAAAACATATTAAAGTAGAACTATAGGCAAAACTTTTTTTTTAATTTTGGAAAGGAGGGTTGTAACCCCTGTCATTTATTTTTCCATCTGTGTCCCATTGGGGAGATTTACCTTCACTTCCCATCTTAAAGCCAAAACAGGAAGTGAGAGAAAATCCCTACAAATTAAGGGAATCCATTGGGGCTCCCCAGGTGACCTTTCAGCATGTGGCTGAAAGTCGGAAGCCAGCTGCGCCCACCCCCTCTCTAGGCCAGTGCTCCAGCGAGCGCTGGAGGAGCAGAATGGAGAGCGAAGAGTGGTGGCTCCCTGCTTTCACTCCGAGCGGACTGAGAACTGAGGGATCAGCAGTCATATGATCACTAAGTTCTAGGTTTTAGAGCCCACGTATGACAGCTGCAGCATTGAGGCGAGTATGTGTGTTTACTTTTTAATAAACCCCATACTTCTCCTTGAGCCTAGGTTCACACATACGCGATGTGGGAACCGGAGCGATTATAGTGCCGATTCCCGCATCGCATCTCTCCCGCCGGGAATGTTCACACTGCTCCCTGCGAACTGCTGCGGGTGTCAATACAATGTTAACCCCTAGATCGGTTCACAGATCGATGTGCAAACTGTGAACTCGCACAGGAATCGGATCACATGGATGAGAACACCCATGCGATCCGATTCCAATGCGGGGAAAAAAAGTCCCTGCCCCTTTTTTGTGCGAATCCAATGCCAGTTCAGACATCGCATGTGATCGGCCCCGAAGAGCGAGTGCGAATCACATGCGATGTTTGACATCGCACAAGTGTGAACCCAGGCTTAAGATTTTCATGGAAACTTGTAAATCTTTCCTTGCAGTGGGGCTGTGCTCGCAATGCAAGGATTAACTGCTTGTTAAGTCTAGAGTCAGGCTGGGTTCACACCTATGCGAATTGGATGTGGGTTTCACCGCATCTAATTCGCATAACAGGAGAATGTGACCGACTCTATGGATAGCGGCGCTTTACTGCGGACGCCCGGGTGCTACCAGTGTGAAAGTGCCCTTGTTTGTTTGCCGTTCTCATTGGATGGTATGTAAGCAGAAAAAAAAAACAGACAGGTGATGTAATCCCTCTATTGCCTTTAGTTATAGTTTAAACTACATTGTCCCTTTAGGGCTTCTGGAATGTCTATAAACAATGAACAGCCAGAAATCTCAGTCGTCCATCTGTTATGCTTTACCTTCTCTGTCTTCCTGGCATGTCATAGATGTGGCTGTGAATGCTCAGAGGAGGGTGTGTGTGAAAAAGGGCAGCTGCACCCCTGCGTCACATGAGATAGGAACCTAGGACAATGCCACCTGAACTGTCACCTCCTACGCCGCCCCAGCCTACGTAATGCTTTTGTCTATAATTGGCGTGCTCAGTGTTACACAGTTACCATGCTATTTATCTCCCAGTGGTACTGCAGCCTGCCCCTCCTCCTGCAGACAAGGTGTGTATAGAAATTCTTATTTCTGTTCTGCTCTATTACCCGAAAATAAAGTTCAGATTGGAAACCAGTCTGTCCAGTTAGATGGTGAAGCGTGGTCAAGCTGTGTGTGGATCTTGATGGCACAGAAAACAGGATAATGCCACTCTATAGCTGTCATATGGTGCGGATAAGTATTCCTGCCTTTGGTAAACACAGATCAGAAGAGAATGGATACATCTCCCAGATCTACGAAACAATGATGTAATAGCACCTTATCACTCTTCTGATATTTTTTTTTCATCCAAGTAATTTGTGCAGCGTTAGGCCGACCATACATGGTTCAAATCTCGGCAGGTTCAACAAGAACCAGCTGAGATTCTAACCATTATTGGGAAGGTTGAATGTACAAAGTTGATTGATCGATCAACTTGGGTACAACCAGCCTGTCGAATTCGATCCGATTATGACCAGCGGCTGCTCTAGCCCCTGGCGATAATCACTGTCTTCTCCCGGCGGGGACGGCTGTCAGCACTGTCTGTGTTGATGGGGGAATTGTGCAAATTTGCACCGTGTATGGCCAGCCTTAGGCTCCATTCATCCAAGCATCTCAATCCTGCATCAAAGAGATCCTGGCAACAATTTAAAAAAATTGCAGGTAAAAGCACAGGAAAAACAAATATATTAGATTTTATTCACTTTCAATGTGCCTTTGAAAATGTGACTACACCAGGAAGCGTCAATTCTCTAGCACTGCCCCCTTTTACCTTGCACGTCACAGCCCTCTCCTCTTCTAGGAGTGTCTAATTACTCCCTGTGCTGTCCCAGCTCCTCTGTCCCTCCTCTTCCTACATAACCTGTTTTGTAGCTGCTGGGGGAAGAGCGATGATGTGGTCTCCAAACCAAATGTGGCCCTTTTGCTTGCCTTTATCCGTCTCTTGGGGCACTATTTCTCCAACTGATGCAAGGTATTATTCTGCCCACTGACACCAACAATGGGGCGTAATTCCTGACACTGACATCAATAGTGGGGCACTATTCTTCCCACTAATACCAAAGATGGGACACTGGGTGGAGATGGGAGAGATGGGTTTGGGTTTACTCCCACTGATGCCAGAAAAAAATCCTATTCCTGCTGACAACAGTCCGAACCCCATAAAGTTTGAAGGACAAAAAAACTGGCCCTTTGTTTAGAAAGTTTGGAGACCACTGTATTAGAGCAGTGTTTCCCAACCTTTTTTCAGTCAAAAAAGGTTGAGAAACCTTTTTAAAGTTACCCTTTAAAATTATTGACAGTCTGGAGGCATCCCATTCTAAAATGTAAAAACAATTCTTTTACATAATGCAGCAACATTCACAAGTAGGACACCAAACATTAGAAGTTGTGACGGGAGTCACTTTGGGCGGGGGGCTGGTGGAACCCCAGAATCCCTTGGAGAGGTTGGGAAACCCTTGCTTAAGCTCCCCATGCACCTCGTATGTCTAAGTCACCCTGTGTCTATTAGGGGCACATGGGGACCAAGATAATATTGGACATCAAGTATGTGGTTTGGATTACTTAAAATAAAACAGTAATATTTATCCACAATATCTCCCAGGAAATATACAAAAACTTGTCTTGGTTTATTTGATTCTGAACTATACGTGTTAATTGAAAGAGCTAATCACATTGGCCTCTGTACAATGTAGGAGATGGTCTATCTGCTACTAGAGGCTCCTGCTATTATGTGAAGGTGTCCTGTGTTTATGTTTATGATAATGTGTATTGTGTCTTCTGAGCTAAAAGACGGCAAGTCTGCCCTGAAAGGTCATACCTCTGAGTCACAAAAAAGTCTTTCAGCGCTAAAAAACTGACAGAAAATACCGCCCGACAAGTTGGCACACCCCCTTCATTTCAGGATCGGTTTTGTCTCTGGCCGTCAGACGCGGGGCGCGTCGTTCAGATAGCCATCAGATCCATTGCCATCTGGTCCGTTCGATTAGTGTGTGCTTCTGTCCCATCAGTGTGTACACCCCCTTCGTTCCAGCACCTGTCCTTGTTTCCGGCCGTCAGACGTGGGACGCGCCGTTCAGAGAGTCTTCGGATCCATTGCCATTTGGTCCGTCCGTTCAGCTGGTCTGACCGTGACCCAGGACTTTCCACGGTTTGTGACATCCTGTCTTGGATTCCACGGCTCTGGTTTCGCAACCCAGCCATAGGCTGCACTGTGAGAGCGGCTCATCCTTCCATCTCCTGGACGGCCATTACATCCCAGCACTGAACCGAAGTAACTTTACAACACCAAGTAACGGAGCACACTTGCTGATTTTAACCCTTTGGGTGGCGGTATTGTATTTTATGCAGTTTTTATGCTTCATTACCTTGACTATAGTTAATCCTGAGGGTTTTGAATCTTATTGATCTTATTGATTTCACCTGAATCAATTCTTATAAAATTTTTGCATGCATCCAATTAAAAGAATTTTATTCAAACATCGGCTATAGTTTTGCTGTTACTGCTCCCATTGAGCGCTGGATTGTATTTGAATGCATACCTCTGAGTCACCTAGGCTGTTTAAATTATTAGTTAACCACTTCCTTACTGGGCACTTAAACCCCCTTCGTACCCAGACCAATTTTCAGCTTTCAGCGCTGACGCACTTTGAATGATAATTGCGCGGTCATACAACGCTGTACCCAAATGATATTTTTATCATTTTTTTCCCACAAATAGAGCTTTCTTTTGGTGGTATTTGATCACCTGTGCGGTTTTTATTTCTTGTGCTATAAACAAAAAAATACAGAAAATTTAGAAAAAAACACCATTTTTTTTTACTTTTTGCTATAATAATATCCCAATTAAAAAAAAAAAACAACGATTTTTTTTCTCAGTTTAGGCCGATACGTATTCTTCTGTATATTTTTGGTAAAAAAATTGCAATAAGCGTATAGTGATTGGTTTGCGCAAAAGTTATAGCGCCTACAAAATAGGGGATAGATTTATGACATTTTTATTATATTTTTTTTTTTTTTACTAGTATCTGCGATTTTTGTCAGGCCTGCGATATTGCGGCGGACACATCGGACACTTATGACACTATTTTGGGACCATTCACATTTATACAGCGAACAGTGCTATAAATATGCATTGATTACTGTATAAATGTGACTGGCAGCGAAGGGGTTAAAACTAGGGAGCGATCAAGGGGTTGAATATGTTCCCTGGAAGTGATTCTTACTGTGTAGGGGAGGGGACTGACTGGGGGAGGTGACCTATCTGTGTCCCTATGTACAAGGGACACAGCATCGGTCTCCTCTCTCCCTGACAGGACGTGGATCTCTGTGCTTACACACAGAGATCCACGTCCTGCCTCTGTAACAGCCGATCGCATGTACCTGGCAGACATCGCGGCCGCCAGGCATGCGCATTGGCATCACGTGGCACGGCGGGCACAGCTGTTCCCCGCCGCGCGCCCTCGGCGCAGCGCAGGGGGAATGAATACAGCAGGATGTCCAGGGACATTCACCCGGCACTTGAGAGCCGCGCTGCAGACGTCTTTCGTCTATAGCGCGGGTCTCAAATGGTTAATTAGCTATGTTAATTCTGTTTCTGGTTACAGTGTGCTAGGGAAAAATTATCAGAAGGGGGGGGGCGGGGAAATGTCCTCCTGGTGTATATATTTGTGTGAGTTTGTCCAATAAAGGATTCCATGTTCAAGCTGTGTAACTGAGCTAGTCTCGCCTGGTTCTTAAGTTACAATATATGGGCTGTAATATCTGATATCTGAAGGTCCAGACTGAAGGAAGCAGTGTACTGACGGAAACACTCAAGCGGAGTGTGGGACGTTCCGTTACAGAGGTGATTTATCCTACCAAAGCAAATACACTTTTGCAAACCGGTACTAACTAGTATTCCAATGTTTCTCTTCTCCCTCGGTTTTTCTCCATCACTCAGCTATTGTGAGCCCATCGCTTATGGAGAGGGGCAGGAGAGAGGGATACAAGGATGCTGTGCAGGTGACTGACATCTTCCTTATCAACTGATGGTGCCATTGGTCATTAGAACGCCGGTAGCTAGAAGGTTGTAATGGTGCACAATGAAAACCTGTGGCTTTGTGTAACTAAAAGGTAGGCTTCATCCACACGCCTGATTGTATACAATTTTTGGGCAATTTTTAGGCATTGTACCAAGGCACCCCTGAAAAAACCTCAATGCACCCTGGTTGAAAAAGTCTGGTTTAGAGTGTCACTTGAATGTCAGCTTTGAGCCTACTGTGGTGGCTCACATCCAAGACAGCAGTGCCTAGCAGTAGTCCCAAGGCTTTTGGATGCGTACACAAGGAAGGCTTTTACAGGAAAATAACATGTATACCATAAATTAAATGCACATATAATATTATGAAAACATTTCTGTTGAAATAAATGGTCTGGCTGCAGGGTTTCTTTAACCACTTAAGCCCCGGACCATTTGGCTGGCCAAAGACCAGAGCACTTTTTGCGATTCGGCACTGCGTCGCTTTAACTGACGATTGCGCGGTCGTGCGACGTGGCTCCCAAACTAAATTGATGTCCTTTATTTCCCACAAATAGAGCTTTCTTTTGGTGGTATTTGATCACCTCTGCGGTTTTATTTTTTGCACTATAAACAAAAATAGAGCGTCAATTTTGAAAAAAAAGCAATATTTTGTACTTTTTGCTATAATAAATATCCCCAAAAAATATATTAAAAAAACAATTTTTTTCCTCAGTTTAGGCCGATAAGTTTTGGTAAAAAAAAAATCGCAATAAGCGTTTATTGATTGTTTTTTTTTTTGGAAATTATATTTTTATTAGTTTTCATACAGTACAGAAAACAACACTCCACACAACGTGGAGACAGCCGGTCACAACATTCGCCGGTGCATGTCACATTAAACCTACGACCTTCCCAACCCCCCACCCCCCCAGAACCAACAAAGTATCCCCCCCCCCCTTGCCTAGAAAGGAACATACATGACACGGACCACCAACCAGAGGCGGTCCACCATATTTCAGAAGTACGGTCCAGTAGCTCTCTACAAAGACAAGTCGGATAAAGCACATGAAATCAAATCCCCCTCGCCCCCAAACTCCCCCACCCAGACATGTGTATTACATAAGTGCATAATAACCCCTCGAGGTCCTGACATCTTGAACACTCCCACCCTCCCATATCATATTACATCCTGCATTGCTGTGTTTAATCAGAAGCCGTATCCACAGTAGCCATCCAACCCCCCCAAACCTTGTCAAATTTCGTCAGTGCCCCCCTACTCAAATAGGTGGCCTTGTAAAAGGGTATGGCTTTATTAACCAACACTTTCCAAGTGTTAACAGTAGGAGCTACCGAGCTCTTCCATGATAGGATGATGCGCTTATTGATTGGTTTTTGCAAAAGTTATAGCATCTACAAAATAGGGGATAGTTAATGGCATTTTTATTAATATTTTTTTTTTTACTAGTAATGGCGGCGATCAGCGATTTTTATCGTGACTGCGGCATTATGGCGAACAGATCGGACACTTTTGATGCCATTTTGGGACCATTGTCATTTATACAGCGATTAGTGCTATAAAAATGCACTGATTACTGTATAAATGTGACTGGCAGTGAAGGGGTTAACCACTAGGAGGCTAGGAAGGGGTTAAGTGTGTCCTAGGGATGTGTTCTAACTGTGGGGGGGATGGGCTACATGTGACGTGACACTGATCACCACTCCCGATTACAGGGAGCTGTGATCAGTGTCCTGTCACTAGGAAGAATGGGGAAATGCTTGTTTACATCAGCATTTCTCCGTTCTTCCTCTCCGTGAGACGATCGCGGGCATCCCCACGGACATCGAGTCCGCGGAACCCGCGGTCGGACTCACGGAGTGAGTGCGCATGCGCCCACAATGCCGCATCTTAAAGGGGATGTACAGGTACGTCCATCTGCCCAGCAGTGCCATTGTGTCGACGTATATCGTCGTGCGCTGGTCCTTAAGCGGTTAAAGTGGTTGTAAACCCCTGAATTTTTTTTTTTAAACTACCTGTAAGAGAAAGTCATAATGAGCTAATATGACTAGCATAATAGCTCATTATGCATCACTTACCTTAGATCGGGGCCCCCGAAGCCGTCCTCGTCTCCCTCTCCAGCCGCAGCCATCGCTGCGGTGATAGCCGGAAGGTTACTTCCGGGTATCGCCGCTCCAGCCAATCACAGCGTCGCTCCGGCGCTGTGATTGGCCGGAGCGGCGAAGACGTGATTCCGCGCATGCGCGCGGGAGCCGTCGAATCCGGTTAAGTCGGAGAATGCTGGGACTTAGCCGGATTTGTGAATGGGGTTAACCCCATGAATGCGCCGTTGTCTACGGCGCGCATGCGCCGTAGACACGGAGCAATGTCATTTTTAGCAAATATCTCCTAAACCGTGTAGGTTTAGGAGATATTTCTTGCACCTACAAGTAAGCCTTTATCTAGGCTTACCTGTAAGTGCAAGTTGCAAAACGGGGTTTACAACCACTTTAACATAGCTCTCAACTGTCCCTTATTTTGAGGTGACAGTCCCTATTTGGAAATTCAGATCCCTCGTACCTCCAAAGCTGTTCTTTTGATGTTAACATATAAAAAATAACCAGTGAAAGTACTATTAAACTGCCAAATATCTTAAAGCGAAACTCCAGGAATTAGCTGCATACTTCTCTTCTGAACACTGAACACGGGGGTTGCTAACTCGGCACCACCACCATTTTTTAATACGTGGCCTTCTCTGGTTGGATGAGGTAGAGAGGTGGAGTGGATGATGTCACAATCTCCTCTTCGTCCAAAGAGGGAACGCATTGTATTGCATTCTCTGAATGAACAAGGTAGAGAGGAGGGGAGGATGATGTCACGATTTCCACCATGTCCAACTTTTAGGAAACGCCTTATATTTATTGAAAAAAATGCAAAGCGTTCGCTGAACGGTGGAGGCACCAAGCAAAGGTAAAGCTGCTGGAGCAGAACCCAGAAAATCATGGCCATCACTATATGTAGCACCGACTAATACAGTGATTTACAGCATCCCCAGAGGCCCTCTGAATATAAGATATGAATACTTACATCAGGCAAAACTGGACTAATATAAGTTTGCAGAAAAGTTAAAGTATTATGTAGCGGGGTGTTCCCCTTTAATGCAGAGAGACAAGAAGTTCCAGGTGAGAGGTGAGTCAGGAGGAAGTAAAGAGACATTATGGAAGTGAAAGCAGAGGAGAGAGAGACTACATCTCCCAGTACATCTTGCAGCACCCAGGGTGCATTGCTCCAGAACAGAGACTGCTGGGGCAGACTTTATAAAGGGGAGGCGGAGTTTTGGTCGGCCTCTTTGGACACCCCTCTCCTAGCAAGAGGATGTCTGTGCTGAACTGCTGTGTGCACAAGGCCTGAAGCCTGGGCCGTGTGCTCCTTTCCAAAGAGCCCTCTGCCAGCCTAGCAGAGCCTTAGAGACATCTAATCCTCCTTGCTGCAGTACACCAGAAGGATTGAAGACTTGGATGTCGGTGGATTCCTGTTCCTAGACGAATCGATGGAGGGAACGGACTTGGACTTGTCCAGGTGGTGAGAGCTGTTTAAAGACAGATCCTTTATCTTTACTACTCGTTGGGATTACAAAGTTGTTCTTCAAGTGCACCACCGAGAGATTGCTAGCGAATATTGTTTCACTGAACTTCCATTTAGATCAGTCAGGCCTGACTGCATAGGTAGACATTGCTGGGTGTTAGTCTACCCATGAGGGGAAGTAGCTGTAAAAGGGCAGCGCTAGAGTTGCATAGCAATACTTTATTATTCTGATTACTCTGTTTATCTTTATTACTGTTTATTGCAGGGATCTGCAACTTGTTATACTGTTGTTTATTACTTGCCCATTAGCCTCAGTAAAATATCTGGGTAAAGTACATTTGGTGTCAGTTCCGCTTACTTTAATAGGAGTTTTAAAGTATATTCTGTGTATGTTTGTTATAGGACTGCGTCACCAACAGTTGCGATCACGCGGTCCTATCTCTCTATCACCAGCTGTGCCACGGGAGGTTAGAGCCGATTGCCGGGGGTTGACAGCGGTGCACTGCAGGGCCCAAATCAATATCAGCGGCTCTCTTAACTGGGGGTAGCGCTACACGTGGGGGCTCGAGTCCGGGATCCTTGTACGTTGCACGCTGCAATCAAGCCGGTCAGAAGTACCAGCATGGACCCGCTGGCAATGTCACAGTGGTGCGCAGCGATTGGCGCCGATCCAACCGCGGCGGTAGTCATTGTACTCCCGGGGGAAAGATGGAAGGAAGAGGAGATAAAACAGCTCGTATTGTTACTGTCTCCGAGCCACAAAGCATGGGTGATGGATTTTAGGCCAGATCCAGTGATCTTGTTTACATACGCACTGGTAGAATGGAAAAACGAAATCCCAGAACATTTTAAAAGTCAGAGTATACAAGCCATAGATAATCAGATCTATCACTTGATACATACGCTGCCAGTGAAGGAAGAATGGTTTCAGACACCAAAGCCATCACTCCCACAATTATCTCCACCACTATCCCCTAAAGCAGAAAAGCTTAAGGAACTATTAAGCCCGGGATCACCGCTGGCCGCTATAGGGCCTGAATTGTTGAATGCTCTAGGAGACCTTGTAATTAAGTGCCAGAAAAGCAGTACGGTGCATGTGGAGGCCGGTTACCGGAAGCTTAGCACCTTCTCAGGGAAGCTCCCCGTCCCTGCGGGGGAGGAAGATTTTGACACTTGGATGGAACAGGCATTGCAGGCAGTAGAAGCATGGGAGGTGCCTGAGGCACAGAAGAGACAGCGAGTCTTAGAAAGTCTGAAAGGTGCCGCGGCAGAAGCGGTGAAGAGCTTCCGGTTTGGAAATGAAAACTGTACAGCTCAAGATTGCCTGGCCATGCTGCAGGAAGAGTTTGGTCAGCTGGAGAAGGTGTCAGAGATGATTTATCAAATTGAACACACTCTCCAGCAGCCGAATGAGAAACTGTCAGAATATGTTAGAAGGCTGAACAGGCAGTTATGCAAGATTGTACTGAAGAAGGGAATGCTGCCCAAAGATGCAGATGAAGCACGCATGAAGCAGATCATGAGGGGAGCGCGGCGCTCAGACCCGGTCTGGCTGCACCTGAAAACCTCAGGAGGAGGAATGTCACTAACCTACTCTGATCTAATAAAAATTATTAGGGACGAAGAGGCGCTGCAGGAAGATCAGCAGGTGGCCAAGGCGAATGTCACACCTGTACCAGTGTTGGTCCATTCTGTCAAGAGCCCAGAAAGAGATGCGGAGGTTGACACTCTGAAATCGCAAATGGCCCAAGTGTTGGAGATGCTGACCTCTTTGATGGAGAAAGATCAGAGAAGACGAGAGAAACCAAGCCCAAGAAAGGAGTTGTTCCCGAACACCTCAGCACCGGCCTCCCTACAGGACCGAGAAGAGGTGATTTGCTATAACTGCGGAGGGAGTGGCCACTTTGCTAACGTATGCTCCAGCCCAAAGAAGAAGAGAACAGATAATTGCAAGCCGGCGGGAAACTCCAAAGGGCCCCGGTGAAGGAGTCAACCGGGTGCCCATCATCTTCAGTGCGCTCCAAACTAAAAAAAAGGCCAAGAATGGAGGAGACAAAACTCCTAGGAGGAGGTATAGTACACCCCCACCAAGATGTACCCCAGAGGGGGGGGCAAGACCCCTCAGTGGAAGTACAGCACCCCAAAGAAGGAACATCCACCTAAAAGGAACAATAACATCCCTCAGCGGGTTTGTGCCCCCATTGAGAGGGAGAAAGTCAATGCATGCCAGGCTCAGGAAAAATTAAAGTCCAAAAGGAGCAGGGCAAGGGTCGAAAGCAAAAAAAAAGAGGTGACCCCAGTCCGGCCATACCCAAAGGAACTGGTGGGCCCGTCTCCTACTGTGCCCATTCAAGTGGAAGGAGTCTATACTAAAGCTCTTTTGGACACCGGAGCACAGGTGACTTTACTATACCGGGACTTCTATGATAGGCACTTGAGTCATCTGCCTATCCAGAAGATAGAAGAGCTGGAGATATGGGGACTTGGAACCCAGAGTTTCCCTTATGATGGGTACCTGCCCATAAAGATGACTTTCGACCCATCCGTGGCTGGGAAGGCTGAAGTGTTTGACACCCTGGCAGTTGTGTGTCCCCGGCCGCCTGGAGCCAGCAAGATTTCCCTGATCATTGGGACAAACACGGATCTAGTCAGGAGACTCCTGACCCCTCTAGTGAAAGAGAGAAACCATTCAGCCACCAAAATCCATCCCATGCTAAAGACGGCCTACCAACGACTGGTCTTAGAGCAGAAGACCCCGGGAGAGGGGATAGGGAAGGTGTGGAGACTTGGCAGAGAAGGAGTAGTGCTACAGCCCGGAGAAGTAACCTGTCTTAGGGCCACTGTGAAGCTTTCGTGGGAACAACCTGGCCCCTTTGTCATGCTGGAATCAGACCCAAGGGAAGAGTCCTCAGGCCTGGAAGTGATACCAGAAGTGATTCCGTTCAAGGCCCTGAAGAAGGCCCATGGCAGAGTTCCGGTGAGTGTTAGGAACACTACGGGAGGACCCATGGAGATCCCTGCCAGAGTGTTGCTTGGTCAGGTGAGCCCTGCTGCCCCGGTCACTTGGTCCGAAGTCAAGGGGACGGGTGACGGAGGAGATGTTTGGGAGAAACTGTCCGTGGAAAACCCGAACCTACCCAGGGCTTGGAAAGAAAGAGCCAAGGCCCAGCTGACCAGGTGGGAGAAGATCTTTTCCGAAGATGAATTCGATGTGGGGTGTGCAAGAAGTGCCACCCATCAGATCCGCCTCCAAGAAGATAAGCCCTTCCGAGAGAGGGTCAGGCGGGTCCCCCTGGCAGATCTGGAGGATCTGAGGGAACAACTTGTAGAACTAAAGAAGACTGGTGTGATCCGGGAGTCTAGAAGTCCCTATGCCTCCCCAATCGTGGTGGTCAGAAAGAAGAATGGGTCGTTGAGGCTTTGTATCGATTACAGGACTCTCAACAGGAGAACCATCCCTGACCAATACACCACGCCAAGGATAGAAGATGCCCTACAAAGTTTGTCTGGAGCCAAATGGTTCAGTGTGATGGACCTCAAGAGTGGGTACTATCAAATCCCTATGCACCCAGAAGACAGGGAGAAGACAGCCTTCATAACCCCGGTGGGATTCTTCGAATTCAATAGGATGCCTCAGGGTCTGTCTGGAGCCCCTGCTACCTTTCAACGCCTTATGGAGAAGACTGTTGGAGACATGAATCTTATAGAAGTCCTTGTGTACTTGGACGATGTCATTGTCTTTGGAAGAACCTTGGAAGAACATGAAGCCAGGTTGGAGAAAGTATTGAGAAGACTCAGCGAAGAGGGACTTAAGCTTTCCCCCGAGAAGTGTCGGTTCTACCAGTCTTCTGTGAACTATCTGGGGCACATAGTGTCTGAAGAAGGGGTGGCCACAGATCCTGAGAAGTTGGAAGCAGTCACTTCCTGGCCACGACCCACCACAGTAACAGAGCTCAGATCCTTCCTGGGGTTCTGCTCCTATTAAAGGAGGTTTGTGGAGGGGTTTGCTCGGATTGCCCGCCCGTTGAATGAATTGCTAAAGGCAGAAGGGGAAGAGGATGACTCAGGGCCCAGGAGGCCTGGTGAGTCAGTTCAAGATCAGTGGAACCCAAGGTGTGAAGAGGCCTTTCATGCTCTGAAGAGGAGCTTAACCACTGCCCCAGTCCTGGCCTACGCCGACCCTACCAGACCTTATGAATTACATGTGGATGCCAGCCATGAGGGTCTAGGTGGTGTACTCTACCAAGAACATGAAGGACAACTGCGACCAGTGGCCTATGTGAGCAGGAGCCTGACCCCCTCAGAAAAGAATTACCCCACTCATAAGCTGGAATTCCTGGCCCTCAAATGGGCGGTAGTAGACAAGCTAAAAGACTACTTGTATGGGGCAGAGTTTACTGTGAAGACAGACAACAACCCCCTGACCTACCTCTTCACCACCGCGAAACTAGATGCCACCGGACACAGGTGGTTGGCCGCATTGTCTGGATTCAACTTCAGTCTGAAGTACAGACCAGGAGCCGGAAATAGGGATGCAGATGCCCTGTCCCGGAGGTCTCATGCCACGACAAATGACTGGGAAGTTTGGACCCAAGTGGCACCGGACGGGGTGCGGGCCCTTTGTCAAGGGGCTGAATTCCAAGCCAGAGGAGGCTCCAGAGCAGAAGAAATAGGGGTTACCATGGTAGGAGTCCCCAAACACTATTGTGGGGTAACTCAACTGGAGGAAGACAACCTACCGAGACTGTCCAAGAAGGAGTTGAGGTGTGACCAATTGGAAGACCCCATGGGGAGATTGGTCCTCGAAGCCCTGGAGAATCAGGATCCCAACAAATTCCTACATCACCCCTCAAAGGAGGCTCGCCTGTTGAGGAAGGAATTGGACAGGCTACAGGTACATCAGGGAGTGGTCTACCGAAGGGGCCCCTCTGATGACTCAGAAGATAAGTGGCAGTTATTTCTTCCAGAGAAGCACCGAGAGACTGTACTAATTGCCCTGCATGACCATCATGGTCACCTAGGGGCAGAAAGGACCTTCCAGCTTGTCAGAAATCGGTTCTATTGGCCCTGCATGAGGGCAGAAGTAGAGGAGTATTGCCATTCCTGTGCACGATGCATTCAGAGAAAGACCCTACCCCATCAAGCTGCCCCAATGGGCCACTTACAGAGTCAAGGCCCAATGGATCTGGTATGCATTGACTTTCTCTGCCTCGAACCCGACCTGAGTGGATTGGGGAATGTTCTGGTAATAACCGACCATTTCACCCGCTATGCTCAAGCTTTCCCAACCAAAGACCAGAAGGCATCCACCGTGGCCAAGATACTTATGGAGAAGTATTTTGTCCATTACGGACTACCACAGAGACTCCACTCAGATCAAGGAAGGGACTTTGAGAGTCGGTTGATCCGAAGACTTTTGGATTCATTAGGAATAAAGAAGACCAGAACCACGCCTTACCACCCACAAGGAGATGCTCAGCCGGAGAGATTTAACCGGACCCTGCTCAACATGTTGGGAACCTTAGAAACAGAGAAGAAGCAACACTGGAGTCAGCACATATCAGCCCTAGTACATGCCTATAACTGTACCACAAGTGACGCCACTGGCTACTCCCCTTATCGACTTATGTTTGGGAGAGAAGCAAGGCTACCTGTGGACCTGGCCTTTGGCACTTCTATAGACAATACCTCAGCTACATCCCACAAGGGATACGTGGACAGACTTAGACGTAGCTTGCAGGTGGCCTATGAACAAGCCCAGGCAGCTTCGGATCAAAGGGGGGCCCGCAACAAGAGAAATTTTGATCTGAAGGTTCGAGTGCAAGATCTGCAGCCCGGGGACCGAGTACTGCTACGCAATCTGGGGGTCCCTGGAAAACACAAGCTTGCCGACAGGTGGAGATCTGAGCCCTATGTTGTCTGTAGGAAGTTGCCCGGTTTGCCTGTCTACAAACTAAAGCCAGAAGGAAAGGTGGGTCCACTGAAGACGTGGCATCGGAACCACCTGCTCCCACTTGCTGAGGCAGTCAGAATACCTCCCGTGAGAGACTCCCCTGAACCGGCCTCTATCCTGGATATTCCTAGGCCGAACACTCGGTCCCAGACCTCTCGAGCCAAAGATGGGGAGGCCTCCCAATTGAGTACAGAAGAAGGTGGAGAACTGGACTGGCTGTGGCCTCCCTCGACTCTGGGAACGTCCGCCATAGATCTCCCAAATGGAGGGGATACCCCAGATGCAACGCTGAATCCGGAGGCTACTGAATTCATACCCTTCAGTCCCTCAGCTGATTACTGGGAAGATGTTCCGGACACTTGCGCAGAGGAGGACTCTAGAGATTCCATACGTCAGTCGACTTCTGAATCAGAGGTTCCAGAACCAGCAATGTTACCTGAACTTACTCCTGAAGAAGAGCCTGTGGTGCCAGAGTCAGAAGCACCAAGAGAGCAGAGGGCTCGCAGAGTCATCAGGCCTCCCAAGAAACTAACTTACCCCCAAATGGGGACGAGCTCAGAGGACTCTGTTGTAACGGCTAGGAGAAGTGTTGAACAACCTGATCCTTCCACCGTCCATTTGGTGGAGGGCAACCCCAGCTCACTCTCTGGCACAGTTAGGCAGGCCACTCATGGTAGTGTGACCTGTGGGCAAGAGAGTTCCATCCCAAAGTTTTGGTGGGAATTCCCTATGCCAACATCATGCTCGACATTGTCCAAAATGGTAAACAGTATTTGTTGAAGTTTATCTTTGGGGACCAAAGAGTTCAAGTGGGGGGAGTCTGTAGTGGGGTGTTCCCCTTTAATGCAGAGAGACAAGAAGTTCCAGGTGAGAGGTGAGTCAGGAGGAAGTAAAGAGACATTATGGAAGTGAAAGCAGAGGAGAGAGAGACTACATCTCCCAGTACATCTTGCAGCACCCAGGGTGCATTGCTCCAGAACAGAGACTGCTGGGGCAGACTTTATAAAGGGGAGGCGGAGTTTTGGTCGGCCTCTTTGGACACCCCTCTCCTAGCAAGAGGATGTCTGTGCTGAACTGCTGTGTGCACAAGGCCTGAAGCCTGGGCCGTGTGCTCCTTTCCAAAGAGCCCTCTGCCAGCCTAGCAGAGCTTTAGAGACATCTAATCCTCCTTGCTGCAGTACACCAGAAGGATTGAAGACTTGGATGTCGGTGGATTCCTGTTCCTAGACGAATCGATGGAGGGAACGGACTTGGACTTGTCCAGGTGGTGAGAGCTGTTTAAAGACAGATCCTTTATCTTTACTATTCGTTGGGATTACAAAGTTGTTCTTCAAGTGCACCACCGAGAGATTGCTAGCGAATATTGTTTCACTGAACTTCCATTTAGATCAGTCAGGCCTGACTGCATAGGTAGACATTGCTGGGTGTTAGTCTACCCATGAGGGGAAGTAGCTGTAAAAGGGCAGCGCTAGAGTTGCATAGCAATACTTTATTATTCTGATTACTCTGTTTATCTTTATTACTGTTTATTGCAGGGATCTGCAACTTGTTATACTGTTGTTTATTACTTGCCCATTAGCCTCAGTAAAATATCTGGGTAAAGTACATTTGGTGTCAGTTCCGCTTACTTTAATAGGAGTTTTAAAGTATATTCTGTGTATGTTTGTTATAGGACTGTGTCACCAACAGTTGCGATCACGCGGTCCTATCTCTCTATCACCAGCTGTGCCACGGGAGGTTAGAGCCGATTGCCGGGGGTTGACAGCGGTGCACTGCAGGGCCCAAATCAATATCAGCGGCTCTCTTAACTGGGGGTAGCGCTACAATTACATCTGTTGATTTTGTGGCTTATTTTTCATAATAAAGTAAACTACATAAAGAAGAATTATACCCACAGTGTTTTTTAGCTCATCACATTGAGCACAACAAATTAGAAATTCCCCAGTAAACTGTTTAAATTCTTACCCCAGCACTCTCAGTGCTGCTTTCCTGAGCTTCTGGTATTCACAGGAAAGGTATAAAGTGGACAGTGCAGTCTGGAGTCAGTCTGTTAGCTTGGAGAAGGGAGGGGGAGGAAGATAGAGAAGCAAGGGAGTGCCTTGCAATCCTAGGCTGTGTGTTTCTATTGATGCACACAGTGTAGGAAGACACATCTCTAGTCCCTGCATGCAAAGATGGCTCCATAGGATGCTGTAAGAGGAAGGTGCCACGCTGAAACAGAAAACCTGGGGCCAAGGATTAAAGATTAGATAAAGAAACTGCACACCCAGAAAGTAAATAAATCATCTTCCTAAAAAAAAAAAAAAGTCCAAATTTCCTTCCTGGAATCCTGCTTTATTGATATACTTTAAGGGATAACTTTATTTGAAAACAATTTTATGCCCAAGGACCCAACAAAGTACCAAAACTACTAAGAAATGCATAGCTACTGGCAAAAGAGCTGTTTGGGCCTACTTGAATGAGGTATTAAATAATGCGCCTCAATAAAATACTGCAGGATTTCAGGACGTATCATGCATTAAGCAGATTACTGAAAATTTTGTAAGATATGACCTAGGTTGATACATTATATAAACTTTCTTACAGAGTGTTTTGTTAAAGGGAAAATTCAAGGTATGCTATAAAGACAATATATCTATGCTACTTAGCAGCTGTCAAACTGTAGGAAGTCAGGTCTGTGGCTGGCCTTAATATATTTGCTGGTCTTGTCATACACCACTGTGCAGGAGAAATAAGTTAGAAAATCCCTTTAAGCAATCCAACTGTCAAAAGAAGAATGAAGAATAAGAGCCCATTCACACAGGGGCGGCACGACTTGTCCCGCGTCTGTGCCAGGCGATCTTAACACGACTTCAAAGGTGACTTGCAAAATAACTTCTGTATTGAAGTCAATGGAAGTCGCCCTGAAGTAGTACAGGAACCTTTTTCTAAGTCGGAGCAACTTGAGTCGCTCCTATTAGAACGGTTCCATTGTACAGAAAGGGACGCGACTTGTCAGGCGGCTGAGTCGCCTGACGAGTCGCCCCTGTGTGAATGGGGTCTCAAGAATGGTCAGATAACACAACAAACAAGGTGATCTAAGAACGTGCTGTTAGATACAAATAGAAAGCTGCTCAAAAGGGCATTGTTAGCCACGGTGCAGCGTACATCCACTGAGTGTTGGGGCATCGGGAACAGTGTTCAGGAACAGTGAAGCATTTAAACACAGAGTGGTGTTCAGTCATGAGGTAGTGTTCCGGGGCAGGGTAGTGTTTAGGAAGAGGTTTGTGTCCAATCACAAGGTTGTTTTCAGGCACAGGGTAGTGTTTATGAATAGGTTAGTGTCCAGGCACATGTTAGGACCAGGATCCAAACCCAGGACCTCTGAATCTGGCAGTAACTCCTTTTGTTGAGCCACCTGAGATGCTGGACAGCTCTCTTTTTGAACCCTTGGGCAAATATACTCCTCCCATGAACTTCCTAATTAAGCCGTGCCTTTGCACTTCCTGTTTGGCAGATTATTGTGCTTTTCTCTAGCCAATTTTCTTGTTAAGCTCCCGCTGTAGTCCACATCTTTGTTACCAACCTTTAGCTTGTTCCTCGATTATGCTTTGCTTGATTCCAACCTGCATTTAATCGTTACTGACCTTTGGCTTGTTCCTCGGCTACTCTTCTGCTTGATCCCAACCTGTAACTATTTATTACCAACCTTCGACTTGCTCCTAAACTATGCTGCTGCTTGCTCCCAACCTGCAACCACTTGCTACCAACCTTTGGCTTGTTTACCAGCTACACTTCTGCTTGATCCATACCTTCTATATCTGCTACCACACCTTGCCTTGCTCACATCCTGGTGGAGTCATCCTGAGGATCGCGACCTGGCACTAGCATGCAGCAAATTCCATCTCTGCATCAGGAGCTCTGGTGAAGATCAGTTAGTGCTTAGACCCCGCACATCAGGGGAGCCTGCATCAGCGACCAAGAGAATCTTCTGGTTCCTGTGTGAGTCTTTCCACTGCTATAGCCACTGGCCTCCGAGCCTGACCCCGAATCATAACAGCACAGGGTAGTGTCCAGGAACAGGTTAGTTTCTAGGCACAGGGTGGTGTTTAGGAACAAGTTAGTGTTCAGGAACAGGGAGTGTCCAGGCACTTGGTAGCATTTAGGAAGGGGTTAGTGTCCAGGCACCGGGTAGTGTTCAAGAACATGGTTCTGTCCCAGAACAGTGTTGTTCATCTTACGTTAAAAAAGTAATTAGTTACAGTTACAAATTACTTCTTCCAAAAAGTAATAGAGTTAGTTACTCAGTTACTACATTGAAAAAGTAATTAGTTACTCAGCAAAGTAACTATATTGGTTATATTATATGTAGCGGGGGTCTAAATTTAGGGGCGATACACCTGGGTGGTAGTATGACCCAGGTGTGTGTAAATCATAGAGGATTTGGACCACTTTCAGTCGTGGAGGACTTTGGTGGTGTACTATTCTCCTTGGCCTGGGGTGGCGGTGTTCCCACAGGTCGAGGTAGAATCACTGCCGCAGTGCTGTCCTTTTTGTCCCGTTCCGGTGGTGGTACAGCGGGGGCGGAGAACCTGCTGTTGACGTCACTGGAGGAGATAAAGGGGAGAGACGCCCTCGCCACGAGGTCTTCTACATACGGCGCCCAGGCACCTTAGTCCTGTGTGCGGTCGGTCCGGAGTTCCGGCCCAGGCGCCCATGGCCTGGTCGGAGCAGTGTTGGTGTCCATCTCAGGCACCTTAAGCCTGTGGTGAGGTACTACACCGGAGGCCTGGGGCCCAGTAACTTCGACTGGGCTCCGCAAGGGTGGATGAGTCCGAGGGACCCTGAGGTGGATGGGGCCCATGTCTGAGGTGAGGAGGCCAGAGAGGTTACCCGTCTGAAGAGTCCGGAGCAGCATCAACCCGGTTACGGAGGGGCCTCTGGTAACTCCCTTGGAGGGACATCTCCCCCCTGACAGGGGCCGCAACGCAGTGAAGGTACTCCATTCATGTTCTTCCGAGTCGCTGGTAGAGACTCATAGGTTTCAAGTTCCTCTCTCTAGCCAATGGCTATAGCAACCGCTGATGAAACCACAGTGGTTTAGTTTATCATTAGGACAGTGCCTCGACCTGCTCACCCCACCGTATTGAACTGTTTATGGATCTCAACTAATTGGCTAACAAAGAACTGTTTATTGTGTGTTACAATAAAAGAAGTGTTGGATCCTTATCGGTGTGTGGAACTCTGGTTAATGGGAGTGAAGGGGAGTATCAGCACAGCAAGACTTGGTTGTGAATAGAAACACACAGGCCTGAGAAGAATAACTGGTACTGGCCTTCACCTCACCCGCTGCAATGGGGAGGACATGGGCCGTAGCGCATCTCACCCTCACGTACAACATACCCCTAGACAGAGAAAAGGGGGTGAGGCCGCTACATATATATACACGGGGGCGGGGTGGTAGAAGGATGATATATATGTAATTTTTTCAGTGTATAAAAACAATAGGAGGAATAACAATACATAATATTGGTTATGTGCCCATGCCTCACTGTGCCTCACTGTGCCCATGCCCCACTGCCCATGCCTCACTGTGCCTCACTGTGCCCATGCCTCACTGTGTCCATGCCTCACTGTGCCCATGCCTCACTGTGCCCATGCTTCACTGTGCCCGTGTCTCACTGTGTCTGTGCTTCACTGTTCCCATGCCTCACTGTGCCCATGCCTCACTGTGCCCATGCTTCACTGTGCCCATGATTCACTGTGCCCAATGCCTCACTGTGCCCAATGCCTCACTGTGCCCGTGCTTCACTGTGCCCGTACTTAACTGTGTGCCCCTGTACCTGTGATCGGCGGCATCCCGGCAGCCATTCCAGTTTTCAAAAGCCGCGCCTCCTTCTCGTCTGTGATAGGCGGAACACTCAATTTCCCAGCATTCAGTGTTCCGCCTATCACGGACATCCACTCATCCTCATAACACAGACAAGGATGAGAGGATGTCCGTGATAGGCTGAACACTGCCTGCTGTGAAATTGAGTGTTCCGCCTATCTCAGACGACGAGGACTCGGGAGGCGCGGCTTTTGAACACTGCAATGGCTGCCGTCTGTCTGCATGACACGCTGATCAGGTAGGCAGACGGCGGCTTGCGGTTAGTGTTACATCTACTCACGGCGGCTGCGGCGAGTAGATGTAATTGGGGTAACGTTGCCCAAGTAATGGGAGTAATGGTTGCCATGAGGGAAAGAGTAATCAGTTAGATTACTCGTTACCCTCAAAAGTGGCTACGTTACCTAACGTCGTTTATTTAAACAGCGTTAGTTACAACACTGTTCATGAACAGGGTAGAGTCCAGGAACAAGGTAGTGTTCAGGAACAGGGTAGAGTCCAGGTACAAGGTAGTGTTCAGGAACAAAGTGCATAAAATTGATGCTGTTGTGTTATACCCTCAGCCGGGTTAATCCATATGAGAGGCTCCTGTGCATATGGTGGTGCAGCTTTAAAGTGATGAGTGCTAAATATAAACTTATAGGTCCTATTAGAGTTGCTGTTAGTGTGTTACACCCTCAGCCGGGTTAATCTTAAACTATGTGAGGAACTCCTGTGCATAAAGGTGATGCAACTTGATGCGTAATTTGAACTAAATTGAATAGCCGCTAAAATGGATTGACATTTATTAATATCACAATAAATAAATCTTAATATATGCACAAGCAAACAATGCAAATATAAATATATAAAAAATTGAATACATTTTCCTCAGGGTGGTGACAAACAGTGAAAAAATAGAAAGTGACTTGTGCTCATACAAAGAAAAAGTGTCAAGTGCTTGTAGACATAAAAATGCTGATTTTTGTCTTCAAAGGATGCCCATAGCGTAATACCATTTAAAAGTTTGTTTATTTCAAGTAAAAAGTGGAAATGTACTCACAATTTAAAAAAAAGGCACGCTCCAGATGGCAATAGAGTGACGAAACGCATAGGGTTTGTGTTGTGGGAGGTTGCTATAAATATATAATCAGACAGCTTGCCGTCTCACAGCAGAGCTCTGCACATTACTTCCTTCCTTTGCCAATGTGGCGTGGGGGTGTGTGCCTTTCCTCCAATCAGCTGTCTTGGCTGTATGCCAATAATCCACTCCCAGTGCTGAACAGGAAGAGAAAATCTGTAACACAATGTGCACTTTCTAAAGAATATAGCAAGCTGAAGCAGAGGCGTACTAAGTGGGGTGCGGGAGGGCGGGCTGCCACGGGTGACAGACACTGGGGGGGTGTCAGGCCAGCGCCCCCCCCCTCCGTGGCTGAAATTAAAACAAAGGGGCGGGCGCCGGGCGGGTTTAAGCCGTGGCACCGCAGCGGTGACAGAACGCGCGGAAAGCCTGTAGTGGCTTTGCAAGAGAGGGGGGAGGCGAGCCGAGTGACCCGGGACCCGCAGCGATCCCCCTCTCTCATTGCCGCGCCGCGGCTCTGTTCAGTCCCGAGCAGAGTGAAGAAGCCGCCTCCCCCTCCTCCTCCCTACACAGGGGGAGGGGACCGGTCACCTGACCAGTTGCTCGCTTATCTGACTGCACTGAGGTACATTATGTGTCTAGTGTCTGCACTGTAGGGGGGTCTGTACTGTGGGGGTGTCTGTACTGTGGATGGGGGTCTGTACTGTGGGGGGGTGTCTGTACTGTGGGGGTGTCTGTACTGTGGGGAGGTCTGTACTGTTGGGGGTCTGTACTGTGGGGGTCTGTACTGTGGGGGTCTGAACTGTAGGGGTGTCTGTACTGTGGGGGGTCTGTACTGTGGGGGTGTCTGTACTGTTTGGGGGGTCTGTACTGTTGGGGGGGTGGGGGTCTGCACTGTAGGGGTGTCTGCACTGTAGGGGTGTCTGTACTGTGGGGGTGTCTGTACTGTGGGGGGGTCTGTACTGTGGATGGGGGAGTGGGGGTCTGTACTGTGGGGAGGTCTGTACTGTGGGGAGGTCTGTACTGTGGGGAGGTCTGTACTGTTGGGGGTCTGTACTGTGGGGGTCTGTACTGTGGGGGTCTGAACTGTAGGGGTGTCTGTACTGTGGGGGTGTCTGTACTGTTTGGGGGGTCTGTACTGTTGGGGGGGTGGGGGTCTGCACTGTAGGGGTGTCTGTACTGTGGGGGGGTCTGTACTGTTGGGGGGGCTGTACTGTGGGGGAGTGGGGGGCTGAACTGTAGGGGTGTCTGTACTGTGGGGGGGTCTGTACTGTTGGGGGGCTGTACTGTGGGGGAGTGGGGGGCTGCACTGTAGGGGGTCTGTACTGTTGGGGGGCTGTACTGTGGGGGAGTGGGGGGCTAAACTGTAGGGGTGTCTGTACTGTGGGGGGGTCTGTACTGTTGGGGGGGCTGTACTGTGGGGGAGTGGGGGGCTGCACTGTAGGGGTGTCTGTACTGTTTGGGGGTCTGTACTGTTGGGGGGGCTGTACTGTGGGGGAGTGGGGGGCTGAACTGTAGGGGTGTCTGTACTGTGGGGGGGTCTGTACTGTTGGGGGGGCTGTACTGTAGGGATGTCTGTACTGTTGGAGGTCTGTACTGTGGGGGGGTCTGCACTGTAGGGGTGTCTGTACTGTGGGGGGGTCTGTACTGTTGGGGGGGCTGTACTGTGGGGGAGTGGGGGGCTGCACTGTAGGGGTGTCTGTACTGTTGGGGGCCTTTACTGTGGGGGAGTGGGGGGCTGCACTGTAGGGGTGTCTGTACTGTGGGGGGGGTCTGCACTGCGGGGGGCTGTGTAATGTAAAGAGGTCCTTAGGTGCAATGGACTGTGTAATGTAAAGGGGTCCAGAGTGCTGTGTAATGTAAAGGGGTCCAGTGTAATGTAAAGGGGTCCAAAGGTGCAAGGTGCAGTGTAATGTAAAGGAGTCCAGAGTACTGTGTAATGTAAAGGGGTCCAGAGGTGTAGAGTGCTGTGTAATGTAAAGAGGTCCTTAGGTGCAATTAGCAGTGTAATGTAAAGGGGTCCAAAGGTGCAGGGTGCTGTGTAATGTAAAAGGGGTCCAGAGTACTGTGTAATGTAAAGGGGTCCAGTGTAATGTAAAGGGGTCCAAAGGTGCAGTGTAATGTAAAGGGGTCCAGTGGTGTAGAGTGCAGTGTAATGTAAAAGGGTCCAGAGGTGTAGGGTGATGTGTAATGTAAAAAGGTCCTCAGGTGCAAGGTGTAGTGTAATGTAAAGGGGTCCAGAGTACTGTGTAATGTAAAGGGGTCCAGTGTAATGTAAAGGGGTCCAGAGGTGTAGAGTGCTGTGTAATGTAAAGAGGTCCTTAGGTGCAATTTGCAGTGTAATGTAAAGGGGTCCAGAGGTGCGGTGCTGTGTAATGTAAAGGGGTCCAGGGTGCAAGGTGCAGTGTAATGTAAAGGGGTCCAGAGGTGTAGGGTGCTGTGTAATGTAAAAGGTCCTTTGGTGCAAGGTGCAGTGAAATGTAAAGGGGTCCAGAGGTGCAGTTGTGGAGAGGGAGTACACAGTAGTGACAAAGAGATATTAAAGGATACAGAGGTATGCCGGGGGCACAGTGGGGTGTTTTTACATTTTAATGTGGGGGGGGTGCCAGATATAGGATCCGCCCCGGGTGCCAAATGCTCTAGGTACGCCCCTGAGCTGAAGACAGCATATATCAATGTAAAAGGGTTTACATCCGCTCTAATATGTGTTCAGTTTTAAAGGGATGAGGTGGCAACCCTGTGTCCCATAGCCAAACAGGAAGTAAGAGGAAATCCATGCAAAATAGGGGGAATTCCTTGGGGACCCCCAGGGTCACCAGAATTCGTGACCCCATTGGAAGATTTCCACTCTATTTCTTTTCTGGGAAGAACATAAAATTTGGGGTTTTCTTTTACTTTCACTTTCAATGATAATGGTAAACAGGACAAATAGAGACTTAGAGAGTAAATCTCCCTAACGGGGGCACAGACAGCAATAAAAACTGACAGGGGGGTCTAATACCTCTCCACTCCATCCAAAACTAAAAAAAAAAAAGTTTTGCCTTTAGTTATACTTTAAAGCAAATTGCTAGTCTATGCAAATACTCTTTCTTGGATTCTAATATCAAATATCTTAGAATAAACAATTTTGTTTAATTTCTTACGATGAGGGTTGTTAATGAGGAAGAAAGCTAATCTCATGCCGCGTACACACGATCATTTTTCCCGTCGGGAAAAATGACATTTTTTCCTTTGGACGAGAAAAACGATCGTCTGTGGGCTTTTTGCCGTTTTTCCCGACGGGAAAAACTGCATTAATCACGATGAGAAAAATTAGAACATGTTCTAATTTTTCTCATCGTTTTTTCCAGCATTTTTTTCCGCGGCAGTTTTCCCATAGGGAAACACTGCCACGGAGCCCACACACGGTCGTTTTTCTCGACAAAGAAAAAAATGACGGGAAAAACGGTCGTGTGTGGGGTAACATGCCGTTCCCTCGTTTTTCATTTTTTTTCATGTCGTGATTCACGGCGGTGTTTTCACCGCCGTGAATCACGATCGTGTGTACGCGGCATCAGAATTTAAGTGGTTAGTAATCCTGTAGGAAGTCCACTGATTTCAATAGGCTGCCTTAATGCATTACATGTTAATGTGTGACTAAACACACATGCATTACCGCACTGCAAAAATGTGAAGGGCCTTAAAGCGGATCTCCACCCTAAAGTGGGACTTCCACTCATCGGATTTCTTCCCCCCCTCCGGTGCCACAATTGGCACCTTTAGGGGGGAAGGGGGGACAGGATACCTGTCAAAGACAGATATCCTTTCCCACTTCCGGCAGTCCGGCCGCGGCCGTGATGCGGCCATGACATCACCGCGGGGCTCCCTCCTCCTCCTCCCCTGGCCGCCGGGCTAATAGGAGAGAGGAGCGGGGCCTCGCGCATGCGCAGTAGGGTTCCCGGTGTGAAGCCAAAAGGCTACACTGCCGGGTTCCCTTACTCGCAATGGCGACGGCAGCACCCAACAGCTGACGGGAAACATCAGCTGCGGTGCCGACATCGAGGGACTGCAGGACAGGTAAGTCTCCATTTATTAAAAGCCAGCAGCTGCAGTATGTGTAGCTGCTGGCTTTTAATTTTTTTTTCCCCAGAACACCACTTTAAGGTTTAAAGGATCATGGACACCAAAATCTGACATTTCAGTTTCTGATAGATTCTGCAGAGTTAAACCACTGAACAGTGTCTTATATATCTTGGGGAGTCTATTGAAGATGCAATGTACATCTGAGTCTCCACTGTGGCCATTATGAGGGCTCCCCAGTCTAGCTGATGGATATTCATTTTATATTATGGAAAGCGTAACAGGAGGTGCTGGAACACTTAAAGGTGAGATGGAACACCCAGAACTCTCAGATGGACAAGAACAGAGCCAAAAAGTTATGGCTAGGAAATCTTGCTGTCAAACCCAAGACCCATAAGAAATCAACAGGCTCCACTTACATCTAAAATATCATGTTCGGAGAACTGACCCTAATGCCTTGTACACACGATCGGATTTCCGATGGAATAAAATCCGATGGAATTTTCCGTCGGAATTCCGATGAAGTTGACTTCCATCAGTCTTGCCTACACACTGTCAGACTAAATTCCGACTGTCCAAAACGCGGTGACGTAAAACACTACGACGAGCCTAGAAAAAGATCAATGCTTCCGAGCATGCGTCGACTTGATTCTGAGCATGCATGTATTTTTCTCCAATGGAATTCCACACAGACGATCGGAATTTCCCATCTAATTTTTTTCCATCGGAAAAATGTAAAACATGTTCTATTTTTTTACTCCGATGGAAAACAGTCAGATGGGGCCCACACACGATCGGAATTTCCGATGAAACAAGTCCATCCGATTTTATTCCATCGGAAATCCGATCGTGTGTACAAGGCATTAGGGTATTTGACTGCTAACATAGCTGCTTTCCTTTTGACCCACATGTATAAAATACCACAATAATAAGAGAATTCCTTAAAAATGTTGTCCATACAAAGCTCATTTTTTCAAGCATGTTGTAAATTCAAGCAAAGCTTCTGACAATCTGTAGCATTGGTAACAGACAATTTTACAGTATGCAAAATACATCCACCCAGTACTGGGACAGGTTCGTCTAGCTCCCTGGGCAAGGATGCGGAACTGTGCCCCTTACTGCATGCTGTAAAATTGGTTTACTGCCTTGTGTCAATTCTCTGCCCCCTTGCTCCACTGTGCCCAGGGCAGCTGCCCCGCCTGCTCTCCCCTTGTTCCAGCCCTCCACTACAGGGTACTTGGTGCTCATTTCCAAAAATACACTACTATATATGGCCAATAGTTTGGGGACATCTGACCATCACACCTATACAGCATGAGCTTGTTGGACATCCCATACTAAAATCATGGGTATTAAAGTGGTTGTAAACCCTTACAACAGACTTTTTGCTACAGGTAAGCTACCCTGGATATCTCCTAAACCTGAACGGTTTAGGAGATATCCCCTGTATTTGCATGTGCCAATGTCATTGGCACATGCCCACTGAAGCAAACTGAAGCAAAGGCACGTACGTGCCGATGCTTCAGTGAGTGTAACGTTACCGGCGCAGGAGTGACGTCATCGCGGCTCCGGCCAATCACAGCGCCAGAGCCCGCGAAACCCGGAAGTACCTCCGGGAGCGATGTCGGCCGCCAGAGCAGTGTACAAGGACGGCTGCAGGGGATATGATCTCAGGTAAGTAATTCATAATGAGCTAGTATGCTATGCATACTAGCTCATTATGCCTTTGTCTTGCAGGTTATTATGCCTTTGTCTTGCAGGTTATTTTTGTCGTAGGGTTTACAACCACTTTAATAAGGAGTTGCCCCCTGCCCACCTTTTGGAGCTATAAGAGCCTCCACTCTTTTTGGACAGCTTTCTGCAAAATTTTGGAGTATAACTGTGGGAATTTTCTTTTGCCCAGAAAAGCAGTTGTGAAATGATGTACTTATGTTGGACAAAAACACCTGGTTCACAATTAGCATGGCAATTTATCCAAAAGAGTGGAGGACAAGGCCTCTCAAATTACTGCACACCAACCTCAGCCAATCATGTCTTTATGAAGTGGCCTTTGTGAACAAATATGCTGGGGCAGAAAAGGGCCTCCTCCAAACTGGTGCCACAATGTTTCATGCGCATTATTGTCTAAAATATCTTTGTATGCGGTAACATTAACCATAGCATTTACTGGAAACACCTGAATTTAGTAATTTGATGAGATGTCCACACCCTTTTGGTTATACAACGTATTGTGTATCAGAACTTTTTTCCTGTATCCAATATACTGCTGAGATAAAATATCAACCATAAAGACAGCACTTTACTTATAATAATCAGACCTGAATGCCAGGCTTGCACTGAGAAACAGCGAGATGCACGCTTTGAGTAGCACTACCAAGCCCACATATGGAATATATTTGCAACTATTTAGAACATTTTTAACAAATTAATGCAATGCTAACCTTACTTTAATCCGAACTAAACCCATTTATTTAACAGTTCCCTAAAACAGTTACATTCAAGGCAACTATCACAGTTGATTACGCTCTCAATTGTCAATCATCAAATGGCTGGTGTTATGACTGATCACATGTGCAGCACCATGGCAACTGCAGGTCAAACAGCAGTAGGCAAAGATGGCAGATTCCTTGGCTGTAAAGGATAGAAGGGTTTAGTTCCACTTTAAATGAAAGTGAACCTCCTATATAGGAAGCACATAAAGAAAACACGAATAAGCACAGGTTACTTACACTTTAGTTAAAGCTCATATGAAAACAATCAAGTTATCAGAAATAAAAATAGTTTTTTATAAATATCAAGCTTTACCATGACCTATGACAGTGATGGCAAACCTTGGCACCCCAGATGTTTTGGAAGTACATTTCCCATGATGCTCATGCACTCTGCAGTGTAGTTGAGCATCATGGAAAATGTACTTCCAAAACATCTGGGGTGCCAAGGTTCCCCATCACTGCCCTATGCCATCATTGTAATCACCCCCCTGGTCCTTTAGTGTCATGGGCAGCTTCAGAACCAATTAAAAAGTTCATGAACAGCATAGAGGTAGCCCGACTCGGTTCAATAAGATCTGGGGATCCACTTTGGCTATGTACAAGAATATTATTCTACTTTGTATTCTGTGAATGTACCTGTATTGTATAATGTGATATGTCGGAATGTGAATTGTTTATTGTACTGTAAGTTGTTATTAAATGTCTTCACAAGTGGATGTAATGGACTTCTTTTGCCCATTGCGGGCTTCAATAAAAATTATATTTGAAAAAAAAAAGTTGTTAATAAACTTTATTCTGATTTAAAAAAAAAAAAAGTTAAAGCGGAGTTTCGGCCACTACATTTTTTTTTTTACAGGCATCCCCTCACACTGCATTAATAATACACATAAACTATATAGGATATGAATCTTATTTTTATTTTTAACTTACAATTTTGCTGATCCTCTTCTGGCCGTTGCCATGATGAGTGTGGGCATATGAAGCCCAATCGCAACCTCTTCCTGGATAACATATCGAGAGGTGTATGCTGGGTAACCAGCCGGAAGTGGCAGATTAGGAGCCACCACCTAGCAACAGGGCACTTCTGGTAAGTAAAAAAAATATTTTCACTCCAAATGTTCATCATTATTGATCAAGGACTGGGAAAATGTAAAAAAAAAATCAGGGTGGAACTCCGCTTTAATGAACTGCAATGGGGACAGATCAAAGTTCACATTTTTTGTATGAAAAGTCAACAGCTCCATATAGGTTTTTTTTTTGCTTTTACTACTGAACGCAATCTAAGATTCAGGATGTTAGGCATGTTCGGATCAATAAAGGTGTGATGGTCAGGTGTCCACAAACCTATGGTGATATGTGTGTATATTTATGCTATATGTGTGTAAAAAAATAAAAAATTTAAGAGTTCTTTAAAAAAAATGTTTTCAAAGCAACCCCGTCTTCCAGCACACAAACCCAAATGTAAACACGCCCACAGGGCACGCACATGTATGTAAATAGTAATTGTACCACACATGTTAGGTATCATCGAGAACCAGAGTAAAAGCTATATTTCTAAAGTCATCACTCATGCTTATTTGTAACCTGATTAAGGCTTTTAAAGCACTGCTTATGGATAATTATGCGTATAGTGCGCACAATTTTGACGTGTTTGCTATCTATTTACACAACCCCCATGTTTTATATTTTACTGAGAAATTGGGTATTATATTATGTTTGGGTGCACTAAACTGATTTTAGTGTGTTTATTTGTGTATCGTGTAATGCCGCGTACACACGGCCATTTTTAATGTCATTGAAAAAAAAAAACTTTTTTCTCGACGTGATTTTTCGTGTTTCCTCTCAAGCCTGCCTTGCCTACACACTATCGTGAAAAAAAATGCTTGAGCAAAGCGCTGTGATGTACAACACGTACGACGGCACTATAAAGGGGAAGTTCCATTCGGATGGCGCCACCCTTTGGGAGGCTTTTGCTGATCCTCGTGTTATTAAAGTTTGGTGAGAGACGATTCGCGCTTTTCAGCCTCGTGCTCTTCAGTCCGTTACAGCGTGACGAATGGGCTATCTCCATTACGAACGTTAGTTTTACCAGAAGGAGCTCTCCTGTCTCATACTTGATTCTGAGCATGCGCATTTTTTTTCCCCTCGTAAAAGAATACACACTTCCGTTTTTCACGACGTTAAAAAGAACGACGTGAAAAACTACGTGAAAAAATAGAGCAGGTTCTAATTTTTTTTAGGCCATTTTTCACGTCGTTAAAAATGCTCTGGAGCCTACACACGATCGTTTTTAATGACCAATTTAAAAAATGGCATTTTTCACGCCATGAAAAACAGTTGTGTGTACGCGGCATTACACAAAAAATTGCAAGTGCCACCATTTTTTTCTACAAGGCCTCTGCTTTTAGAAAATATATATAATTGTTTGGGGGTTTAGAGTAATTTTCTAGCAAAAATTTCAGGTTTTAACGTGTATGAAAAATTGCTCCAGTAGGCAGGGGACACTACCAAGTTGATTTTTTTTTTTGAAAAGCTTGTTTACTCAAAGTGTCACACCTGAAGACCATTTATAGCACTGCTGAAGCCTTGCTGAAAAATTTCCCAATATTTATTATTCCCCCATCCCATCTTATTGCTAGGACCAGGCCCACAGATAAAGGGGTACCTCCGGCCCCCCTGCACAAGGCCTGGGCCCCATCAGTTCAAAAAGTTGGCCCACGCAGCTGACAATCAGCGGGATCCTGGACAGGAAGAGGTGACAAGTGCAGCAGGGAGGCATTTACTGGATCCAATCCCCTGTAGTCCCCTGCAGCAGCTGAAGGCTGGCTTCTCCTCCTCTTCCACCCACCAGCTTTCAGCTGCTGCAGGGGGGAGCTATAGGGGATCAGTTCCAGTAAATGCCCCCCTTCTGCCAGAACGATCACCCCATTCTGTTCAGGATCCCCTTCCCTCTGCTGCCTGTGCTCTCTTGTATGCCCCTTTCCCCGGAGGGCTTCTGGCTTCTCTTCCTCTCCCACCTGCTGGCTGCTGTGGGGAACAGGGGATCTTTCAGAATGGAGAGCAGATAGGCCAGTAAATATGTCATATTTACCAGCCCCTTCCTTTTCCTGAATGATCAGTGAGTGATTGGTACAAATCACTTACTGTGTGCATTCATAACTGAAGCATACGTTGCTTTGAAAAAGTATTCATACAACTTGACATTTTTCACATTTTGTCATGTTACAACCAAAAACATACAACCAGAGCTACAATGGAATGGTTTATAGCAAAGCATATTCATGTGTTAGAATGGCCCAGTCAAAGTCCAGACCTAAATCCAGTGAAATCATTTTTTATTTTTATTTTAAATTGTAACAAATACATTTAAAAAAAATTGTTGCTCATTTACACATGTTCTTATTCAGTGTGAATGAGCAGTTTGTGTGATTAGAGCCACCTGTTACTCTATGGGCACGCAGTGGCTGTACAAACACAGCTGCAGGTCCTGTCAGGTAGGCTGTACAAGGGCCCTGTGATTTCTAACAGCAGCCCTGACTAGGACACCCCATATGTTGGACATTCTTTCCCACCATCACAGGGATAAGTGTTCTCCCTGATTCAGAAACTGGGCATATACAGTGTCACTATGACGGGGGGAGAGAGAACACACTGTGCAGTAAAGCTCAGACTTGGAGAGGGAAGGGCAGCATTAGAATGCAATTAGGTGGGCTGCATGCACATGTGCTGACAAAGAACATTCTAAAAGAAGGAGAGTGCAGAGAAATAACCTCAGGGTGCATCTTCGACTTCACTGTCCACTCACAGGCTGAGCATGGGGAAGGGAAGGATGTTACCTAACTGTATAGGGTGATTGGTGACTAATATGAAATACAGGTGTAGCCAGAAGAAAAATCCTACACCACTCAGAGAAGCACACAAAGCCTCTTACCAGATGGTGTTGACCACCTAAATACAAGCGCTCAAAACATGCAGTTGTAATCCAAAGAAAGTAGTGAGGACTCGGTCCACTAGCATACACCATCAACTCTAGGTTTCTCTGCATCAAGACAGCTGGACAATGAGTCTCCAAAGGATATCAATCAAGAGAAGAAGCAAGGTCCTCTCATAGTGTAGTAAATTTGTCAACTAATTTTATGAAATAAAAAAATAACACTCACATGAATCAAATATAAAAACAGTGGGGTATTAACATAGTAAGGCAATGCTTCAAACCAGTAAGATGGCGGCGCTCTACTCCGGTACACAATGATGTTGCACGCCTATGCTCCACCCTACGCGTTTTGTCATCCTAAAACTTCGCTAGAAACCCACAGTTGATAGTGTGTGCTGGTGGACCGGGTCCTCACTACTTTCTTTGGATTGCATGTTTTGACCGTTAGTGTTGACCACCTAAATACAATCTGGTAAGAGGCTTTGCGTGCTTCTCTGAGTCCTGGAGGATCTTACTTTTGGCTACACCCGTATTCCATATTACTCACCAATCACCACATGCAGATTAGGAACTGACTTTTCAAGTGTACAAACAAAATTTTATATTCACTTTGGTGTAATCTTATCATGTTTTATTAAGAAGCGCTACACTTTTTCTTTTATATTGTATATGTTTGCCGCCAGCAGATTGCGTTAGCAACTTTTTTACTTATTATTTTATATTGTGTTCAGGTGCAGGTATCTTTATCTTTTCATACTAACTGTATAGCATAACCGCAGCAGAGAAAAGTCAGATCACCAAGCTTTTTGTTCCCCCCTGTCAGGTTGATTTCTTTTATTGCACTTCAAGTCCACCAGACAGAAATCAAGGCTTTTAGCAGTATCTATTAATGTGAGATCTTACTGGTAGCCAAAGTTCACGTGGTGCGGGCTACCTAGGCTATAAGACAATTAAACAGCACACAATCATATTTTTTTTTAATTAATGGCAAAAAAAAAGGTACTTTTCACTTAAAATAACAATATGATCTGGTAGTGCTGACATGTTTTCTACCATTTTATGTAAAGAGTGGATATAATAAGTCCACTCTAAGCATGATTTGGAAATATGTATTTTTTTTACTGTTATCTTCTGAGATGAAAGTAACGAATGACCTCAGTGCGCTTTTATCATGAGATGTACTTATACCCTTATTACTCCTCTGAGCGCCCACGTACTCCCACTACACAGCACAGGGATATTAGCTGTTACCAGGACAGCAACAAGCATATGTTATTAATGAGCCAGAGATAAAGGACATTATCAGTGCTCATTTATGCCATGTACTCCATCAAAACAGAAAACTGGAGTTTATAATGGAAGCGCACTGGAACAACTCTGCTTAATCAAAGAAAATATACTGTCAGTTTAAATGATCTGCTAATACAAAGGGAGTTGGGCGAGAGATAATGACACATTTTCCATGAAAATACTGATATAATTATCCTGATAACAGGCAGTTACTTTTTCAGGCTGATATGATTTTAAGAGCAATTTCCATTAACAAGCAATTGTTAAAAAAAAACGATCTTCTTGATCCAAGTTTTATAGAAGCCACTACTAGAAGACTTCAATTATAACTAAACTCTAGATCAGTAGTTGTGGAAACAGACCACAAGCCATTGGAGTACATCCTACAGAAACCGCTAGCTTCTACACCTCCACGTCTGCAGCGGATGGTTATGAAGTTACAGCAGTATGATCTCACAGTAAAGTACAAGCCTGGAAAGGAAATTCCCATGGCAGATACCCTGTCTAGGGTGTTTCTAGAAGGACATGAAGCACGGGATGAACTTGAGTTGGAAGAACAGGTATGGTACATACTGTACTAGCGAACATTCCAATATCGGATGTACGGCTGGAGAAGATAAGACAAGACACCAAACAGGATAAAGTCCTAGAAAAACTAACTCGGGTCATGTGCAATGGCTAGCTAGAGAAACAAAAGAAGCTGTGTCTTGAACTACAGGGATTCTGGCCTATGAAAGATGAGCTATACATCAATTCGGATATCATATTTATGGGTGACCGTATTCTCATTCCTAAGACACAGCAAGCAGAAGTACTGGAACAAATCCACCAGGGACATTTGGGCATCACTCTGTGTAAGCGAAGAGCGCGGGAGTTGGTCTACTGGCCTAATTTGGACTTTGATATTGAGACACTTGTGAAGAAGTGTGAAACCTTCCAGAAATTTCAAAAACACAATGCAAAAGAACCTCTGAAACCCTGTACACACGATCGGATTTCCTATGGTTTTTAAACCAATAGATTTTTCCATCGGAAAACCGATGAAGCTGACTTCCATCAGTCTTGCCTACACACCATCAGTCAAAAAACCGACCGTTCCAAACGCGGTAACGTAAAACACTCCGATGAGCCAAGAAAAATTAAGTTCAATGCTTCTGAGCATGCGTCGACTTGATTCTGAGCATGCGTGGGTTTTTTATCCAATGGAGTTCCCCACAGACGATAGTAATTTGCTATCGGTTTTTTAACCATCGGATAAATTTAAAACATGTTCTATTTTTAAACACCGATGGAGAAAAGACCGATGGGGCCCTTACACGATCAGTTTGTCCAATGAAAAAAATCCATCGGACTGTTTTCATCGGTAAAACCGATCGTGTGTACACGGCTTTACACCGTGGAATGCTCCTTCACGGGCTTGGCAGAGACTGGCTACAGATATTTTTCATTTTGAGGACAACCATTACCTGATAGTAGTAGATTACTACAGCAAATACTTTGAGCTAGTGCAGCTGAGAAATTTAAAAGCATCAACAGTCATATGGGCCTTCAAAACAATACTTTCAAGACATGGATTGTGTGAAGAACTTGTGTCTGATAATGGCCCACAATTCTCATGTTCTGAGTTCCAGTGCTTCCTGCATGAATGAGGAATCAGGCACAAACCCACAAGCCCCTATCACCCACAAGCCAATGGTCTAGCAGAGAAGTATGTTGGCATAGCCAAATCCATTATACTGAAAGCGCAATCATCAGGGCAGGATGTGTACCTAGGACTGTTAAACTATCGTGCAACACCTATTGAAGGTTTATGCTCACCTGCACAGCTGCTAATGGGTAGAACACTGAGGACCACAGTGCCAATTGCACCACAGAAATTGCAGCCTCAGTCTATTCCACAGGATCGAGTAACAGCTCATGAAAAGGCAAAAACTGTATTTTGATAAATCTACAAAATCCCTTCGTCCCCTCTCTGCTGAGCAAGCTGTGCGACACAGAGTCACAGGGAATACATGGGAACCTGCTCAAATTGTCAAAGAGGCCAATTCACCAAAATCATATGATATCGAGACCAAGTGTGGACAGAAACTGAGACGGAACAGGCGTCATCTTTGTCCAGACACTGCTGCGGATACACCATTAGAGGAACCGGATGACAATGGAGATAAAGAACAAGCCCCTGATGGCACAGAAGTTCTAAACACGGATATTGAGTTTACTGAGGATACCGAGGACAGCATAAACCTATCAGCATATGAGAATGCTGGGAGTGACTCTCAACTGGACACCAATCCTACTCATGATGAACCAGCGGTTACTTTCTCTCGCTATGGTCGAGCTATTAAACCAAAAATATGGAGGGACTTTGTCTCATGCTAAATGTTTCATACTTGAGAGGGAAGATGTAATGATGTGTATGCTTTATGTTATAATTCAAGTTCAATTGTTATGCCTAGTTCCTTATGCATGTTAGGAAACAGTTAACAGTTTTGGTCATGTGATCTGGGGGCGGGGAGCCGTGGTTAGTGGTTAAGATGGATGCTGCTGATTAAACTCCAGGCTCATCTTCAAGCTCTTGCTGTCTGCCTATTCTTGGTGCTAAAACTTTACAGTTATGGAATATAAATCTTTAGGAGGCACTGTCCCCAATAAGATAAATACTAGAACCAGGGCCGCCATTGGGAATTTTGGGGCCCCTTACACAGCTTCAGGCATGGGCCCCCTGGAGCAGAGGAGAAGCGGGGGTGCTGCCGCTGCGAATTGAGAAGTGGGGGGGGGTGCCATCCGGGGGCCTGGGGACCTCTGGGCCCCTTAGTAAAAAATAAATAATAAAAAAAATGTATAAAAAAAAATAAAAAATTTAAATTATTTTTGTAAAACAAATAAAAAGGGGGTTGCCATCCGGGGCCCTGGGGACCCCCGGGCCTCTGGGCCCCTTACAAAAAATAAATAAATAAATAAATAAAATAAAACATATTTTTTTTTTTTTTATAAAACATACATAAAAAAAGGGGTTACCATCCGCGGCCCCCGGGGACCTCCGGGCCCCTTACAAAAAATAAATAAAAATAAATAAAAAATTATTATTTATTTTATAAAAAATACATAAAAAAGGGGGGTTACCATCCGGGCCCCTAGGGACCTCTGGGCCCCTTACAAAAAAAGGGGGGTTGCCATCCAGGCCCCTGGGGACCTCCGGGCCCCTTACAGGTGTACTGCCTGTACCCCCCTGATGGCGGCCCTGACTAGAACCCAAAAATGTGTAGGACTTCAGATGTACCTCCTTGGGTTATCAAAATTCTTGCCTAGAGGTTAATTAGTTAAGGAGTTGCTATACTTACCTTTTCATACTTTGAAGTCCTCGTGATTCTTCTACTGGCCTGTGGTGGCTTCACTGTCATGCAACCGAATGATGGTATGGTGCCAGCTCATCCTCAGGTTTAAACTGGTGATGCAGACTGAATGTGCAGGCTTTGGCACATCAGTCGGAAGTTTAAAATCGGAGCGTTGAGCCCGGGGGTGACAACTCTATTCCTCCGTTGATGCACAGAAAGCAAGCATTGTCCCCAGTACCGGGACAGGATGGTACAGCATCCAGGGCAAGGATGAGGAACTGCGCCCCCTCTACCACTCCTAATAATGCATGCCGTAAAATACGGTGTGCCACTGTGCCTGTTCTGTCTCAACTACAAAGCGATAAAGTTAATCTCCAGGTTTAAGTAGGCCTTACTCAAGCTGGTTTGATATTCATCCCTTGCATCGATACAGGCAGTTTAACTCAATGAATAAACTCACAGTTAGGACGACAGACGATGAATCCTTTCGAATGTTCCGTTTAATGATGGATATTCATAGGTAGAAAAACGTTGCAGTTGTAAGCCACATGTAAGATGTTTAGCACGGAAGATATACAGGAGTAATGACCAGAATCAGGAAGTGGAGGAGAAATATAAAGAACTACGGGGAGAGAGAGAGTTCAGCTAGAAAGAAGGGAACAGATCTTAAAGACACAGAGCAAGAATAATCACATAGTGTAACACAACAGTGCCAATTCTGCCCCCCTTGCATCGCTGGCTTTATGTGTGCACTGCACATGTGTGGCCAGTTGCTTGCTTTCTAGGAACTAGAAGGTAGTTGCGAATGTGCAGTGTTTTTTTGCTGTGGTTGGAGAGTGGGCACACTGGAGCACAGTATGACAACAGTAGCTTTCAGAGCAGCCTGGTGGTTACTAGCCAATGATCTGGATCTTGGGTTTGGTGAGGATCACATCCCCCCCACCACCACCACCACCACGGCGCACTGGGTGACTTCCCCTCCTGCCCACCCCATGTTCTGGCCCTGGCTATCCCTCTAGGAAAGGAAGTGTGCTACCAGCAAGACCACCCAATAAAAATGAAGAAATAAAAGTATAAAAAAAATAAAACAGTCATCCTATCTAAGGATTAGTAATGTGCATTTCATGACATTTTGGGTTCAGATACACTTTGAAATGATATTCGATGGACTTATGGATCATAATGAGGTCTCCTGTCATGGGATTCTGAAAACAGCATTCACCTTCTTATGCCCCATAAGATGTGTATTGGGCAAACTTCAGCCAGCTCATGGTCTGCCCTGTCATAGGCTTGGATTTAGGGGCATTTAGAGAATTATAGAGCCAATAATAAGGTTTACAGCAGCCATTCTAAACCAGGGTTCAGTGAAACCCCAGGGTTTTCTGAGAGGTTGCTATGAGTTACTTGATCTGTGGCTGGATGACCTCCCATCTAATGGTTCCTTTGTGGTCCTGAGGCCAACACTACGTGGCAAAGTCAGCTGGATGACACCAATCATCTTTTAAGAGGTCTAAAGATGGCATTCTGACCACTATGGTAAGGGGGGCTTTCTTCATACATACATACTAGGGGGACTACAACTGGGGTAGGGTTTCCACCTGTCCGGTTTTGACCCGGATAGTACAGGTTTAGGAGGCTGTGCCTGGGTTTCCCTCTGCCTCACACCCGGACTCCATTTCCAGCTGACAGGGGGTACCATGGGGCCTCCTTTTACGAGCCCCAACACACAGCGGGACCCGGACAGCAGGGGGATCGGAGCGGCGGGTGGGGGGAGCAATTACAGAGCAATCAAAACAAAGGGAGAGAGAGAGGCGACAGGCAGTGCGGAAGTTTTTATTGAAATAAATGTTTAAAAACAATCCACTCACTCACACGTCAGAGCTGTAGGTATGTCGGTCTGTAAACTCCGCTGTCCCATTCTCCCCCTCCGATCCACACTGCTGTTTCATTGAATCGCTGGAGGAAGCCAAGGATACAGAGCCGCGGGGAATCTGCAGTGAGCTGTCAGCCTGGGACGCTGTGACCAATCAGAGCGTTCCGGAGGCTTAACCACGCCTCCATCATCAGAGGCTGACAGTTCACATGAGTTTCCCGCGGCTCTGTTGCCTCCAGTAATAACAGCAGCATGGATCGGAGGGAAGAATGGGACAGCCGACTTCACAGACTGACATGCCTACAGCTCTGACATGAAGAGTGAGTGGATTATTTTTAAGCATTTATTTTATTAAAAACGTCTGCACCAGCCTGTTACCTCTCTCTCTCCCTTATGTTTTGACTACTCTGTGTTCCCCCCCCCTCTGTATTTGCACCCCCTCCTCTGTATTTGCCCCCTCCTCTAATTGCCCCCCATCCTCTGGATTTGCACCCCCTCCTCTGTAATTGTCCCCCCTCCTCTGTTATTGCCCCCTCCTCTGTAATTGTCCCCCCTCCTCTGTAATTGCCCCCCTCCTCTGTAATTGCCCCCATCCTCTGTATTTGCACCCCCCTCCTCTGTAATTGCCCCCTAATCTCTGTAGTTGTCCCCCCCTCTGTAATGGGCCCCCCTGTGTGCTGGGGCCCCGTGATACCCCCTGTCGGCTGCCATGGGGGTATTGGAGGGAGGAGGATTTGTGCTGGTAGGAGAAGAAAATTTGTAATAGGAGGGGATGGGGATAATGGCACCCCAATCATGAAGCAAAACTTCTTTTGGGTGACAGGCATCCCACAATTCTGTTTACGTGATTTTGCCACGATCTGTCGGGTGACAATCGCGGCAAAATCGCACCGCGGTTGGGGTGCCACCGCTAAAGTGTTCGGGTTTGGCTTGAAGAAAAGGTGGCAACCCTAAACTGGGGGGGGATCTGTAGTGGAGAAGGATCTGGGGGTTTTGGTAGATCATAAGCTCAATAATAGCATGCAATGCCAAGCTGCGGTTTCCAAAGCGAGCAAAGTCCTTTCTTGTATTAAGACAAGCAGGGAGGGGAGGGAATATAAGGGCAGTTGCTGAAGCTGACCATACAAAAATTCCCGCCCAATGGGTTATCATGGACTATCTTGGTACTAATAAACAATGTGGTTTTGATATAAAAACAATATTTATTACATATAAAATTGACATACAAAGTTCATTTAAAAATTAAAGAACAAATACTCAGGGTTACCCCAAGAGGTATCTGTTGATGCAATATATAGATTGGCCTTTCCTCAACTAGTTTCAGGAGGAATAATCCAACAGGTCTATGGCCAGGTGCGGAGCCAAGCCGCCCGAAAAAAGTTCCCCCCATGGTGGACAAGGGGGATTATGCGGAAAAAATTCAAAAAGCCAATAAATGGGATATCAAATATTTCACGAATCCAGAGGAAGATGGAAATTCCTGATAGGTAGGAGCGGGCAGTTGGTTGACTATGGGGACACCAGGTGACTAATATTATCACATATTCTGGATAGATGATTGAGGATTGGTGGGTAGTTAGGGATCCAGCCGTTGCTTGGCACAGCAGTGCTGATGTCTAGCCAGCCAGAAGCCCAGGATAATCTATGCAATCCGTGTAAAGAATCCCTAGTAGACCACCGATCGTGTCCTGCCTGTCCGTCCACCGCCCGTCACACAGCCCCTGGAGAAAGGTCCGCAGAGAGGTATGGACTCCAGAGAGAGAGATATAATTTTCCCCCTGTACAAATACTTAGTAAGACCTCATCTGGAATATGCAGTTCAGTTTTGGGCACCAGTTCTCAAAAAGGATATTGGGGAACTGGAGAAAGTGCAGAGAAGGGCAACCAAACTGATAAGAGGCATGGAGGAGCTCAGCTATGAGGAAAGATTAGAGGAACTGAATTTATTCACTCTTGAGAAGAGGAGATTAAGGGGGGATATGATCAACATGTACAAATATATAAGGGGTCCATATAGTGAACTTGGTGTTGCGTTATTCACTTTACGGGCAACACAAGGGGGCACTCTTTACGTCTAGAGGAAAAAAGATTTAATCTCCAAATACTGAAAGGTTTCTTCACAGTAAGAGCTGTGAAAATGTGGAATAGACTCCCTCCAGAGGTGGTTCTGGCCAGCTCAGTAGATTGCTTTAGGAAAGGCCTGGATACTTCCCTAAATGTACATAATATAACTGGGTACTAACATTTATAGGTAAAGTTGATCCGGGGAATATCCGATTGCCTCTCAGGGGATCAGGAAGGAATTTTTTCCCCCTGCTGTAGAAAATTGGATCATGCTCTGCTGGGGTTTTTTGCCTTCCTCTGGATCAACTGTGGGCATAGAATTGGATATATGGGATTGCATGATATTTTTTATTTTGTTTATTTTTATGGTTGAACTAGATCTTTTCAACCTGACTAACTATGTAACCTGGGTAAAAAAATGTTACATAGCAGCTTCAGTAAAAATGTTGTCCAGTATGTTGGTCCAAAAGTTGGAGGATACTGAAAGTGTATGTGGGGAGTATGGCGATCAGCCATCATCCTGTAAACTACATGAAGCATTTTTAGTACTGAGTCATGTTAGATAATAAAAGAACCTCATTCATTCTTGTGTTGTACCACAGCAGTTCTATGGACCAGCGAAACAAAGCTTTTCTTTTTTGACCAGGCCCTCAAGATTTATGTGCCTACTGGCAATCAGACTGTGATGATCATTCTGGGGTTAATGTATTTGATCACAGTCAGCCACTTGACCAACAATCTTGAAGAACCCAGTGTTAAAACCAAGCCAAAACCTGAATATATTATTTGGGTGTGCTCATCGCAAGTTTAGTTTCATAGTGTCCATTGGACCTGCGATTGCCACAATGATGACACAAGTACATCCATGAATGGTCACTTCAGGAGACACATGCTGAGTTGGTAAGCTGCAATATAATAAATGTTTGCTTTTGGGTTTAATACCGCTTTAAAGTCCATTTAGAACTACAAGCCCATCCATGAATACTCTGTCCACATGGTGAAAACATTGTTATGTGAATTCACTGCAGAATAAACATCATCGTCACTCTGTTACAGAAAGTGAAAAAGTATCTCCTGGCAGGCACAACAGGAAATACAACTATGTTACGGAGGAGACTCAGAACAACAAAAATGTCTGCATTACTGGTAGTGCTGAACTACAGCATAAATATCATTTTGATTTTACACATAGTTCCACTATGAATTGGAAAAAACAAAACAAAAAAAAACAGTAAATTATATTCTGCAACAAGGACACTTCCAGGGACACAACTTCAAAGCTAGGGACTGTCCCTGGTGACCAAGGACAGCTGACAAATAGGAACGCAGGCCATCAAACAGTTCTATTTTAGTTCTACAACCTTTAATGAAAGGATTTCTTAAAGCGGAACTACACTGCATCTGACCGCCACAGACAAAAAATGATGTTTAATAATTTTTAATATTCAAAGTAATATCACCCACCTATTCATGTCTCCATGCTTTATTTTGTTGAGAAATCACTTCCGTGCCCAAGGCAAAAACAGGGCAAAATGCCCCCTCCATGAGCTGTGAACTACTTCGGCATCGGTTTCTGTGTACTTTCTGTGCCCCCTCCTGTTTACCAAAGGCAGCTGCCTCTTCTGCCTACTCCTTGTCCTGGCTCTGCCTGCGATGTCCCTACAAGTCCTCTGAAAAGCCATGTAAAGAGAACATTATTGTTCCAGTCCAGAGGATGATATATGTGCCTTGGACATTCAGCGTGACTTTCCAGGAAAACTCTACAGGATGTAAACACTGTCCTGTCCGGGGCAACATACAGCAGTGAGAAGTCCATGATGGCTGAGCCTGAGGTCTCTGTCCTCCTATTTCACAATCTGATGAGGAAGGCGATGAGGTTTTATGTTTGTAACTCTAGTTACTCTTTAATCCCTATCACTTCATCTTAAAGGATCACTAAAGAAAAACATATATATTTTTTTAAATAACAAACATGTTATACTTACCTCCGCTGTGCAGCTCGTTTTGCACAGAGTGGCCCCGATCCACGTCTTCTGGGGTCCCCCGGCGGCTGTCTCTGCTCCTCCCTGCAATCACTCACCACCTATATGCGAGCGAGCATGAGCAGAGTGGTGCATTACTTTAGCCCTGTACACACGACCGGTTTTCTCGGCAAGAAAACTGCTGGGAGAGCTTTTTGCTGAGAAAACTGTTTGTGTGTATGGTTTCTCGTCGGGAAAACTGCCAGGAATCTCGACGAGAAAAATAGAAAACCGTGAGTATGTATGCTTACCTGTCCATGGTAAACCCGCGCATGCTCGAAAAGAGTTTGACGCATGCGCGGTAGCATACAAGGGTAGTGTAGGGTGTAGCAAGATGGCGGCGACGGCATCGAATGTGACGAGCGCAGGCTCGTCGTAGTCGATGACGTCACAGCGTTCTTGCCATTCAAAAGAACGGCGGTTCTTTTGAATGCCCGTGTGTACACTCGGTGAGCAAGGCAAGCTTGCCGGGAATCTCGTTGGGAAGACAGACGTTTCTTTTCCCGACGAGATTACCGCCTGTGTGTACAGGGCTTTTGTCTTCAGAAGGGGAGCTGGCGAAATCCCAAAATGTTGGGCTGTGATGCCTATTACTTTATATGAAATTATACCAAGGTGTGCTAGTGAAGATACTTATTTTTCTATGAATGTATGGTGGCACCATCCAACAATTCACTTCAGCACCCTACATGAACTGTGGGCACGCCAGTAAGGTGTCCAATACATATACTACAACTTCTCACTAAATTTGGCCACACACATTACATCCTGAATGTGCAACCTTCTTTAGGTTTACTCATTACTATGCAGATCCTTCTCAAAAACCTGTCCAATTCATATCCAATAGACCAGCCTTTGTTGGGGTTGTAAAGGTTCCTTTAAGCTAGTGCATTGTTGGTTCACTTACCTTTTCCTTCGATTTCCCTTCTAAATGTTTTTTTTCTTTGTCTGAATTTCTCACTTCCTGTAAGCTTGCCCCCATCATGCGAGCCATTCTGGCTGGGGGTTAGTCAGCGTGCTTGCCCCTCCCTTAGGACTACATCCCTGCGGGGAGATGCTGTGAACGTTAATCCACTATTGCTTGATGCTCAAGAAATCTCTTGAGGAACCCTAGGTTCCATAGATCTAGGTTGAGAATGACTGCACCCCTTCAACCTCTGCAGCAATGCTGGCAGCACTCATACGTCTATTTCGTAAAGACAACCTCTGTATATGACGCTGAGCACGTGCACTCAATTTCTTTGGTGGACCATGGCGAGGCCTGTTCTGAGTGGAACCTGTCCTGTTACACTGCTGTATGGTCTTGGCCACCATGCTGCAGCTCAGTTTCAGGGTCTTGGCAAACTTCTTATAACCTAGGCCATCTTTATGTAGAGCAACAATTCTTTTTTTCAGATCCTCAGAGAGTTCTTTTCCATGAGGTGTCATGTTGAACTTACAGTGACCAGTATGAGAGAGTGAGAGCGATAACACCAAATTTAACACACATTCACACCTGAGATCTTGTAACACTAACGAGTCACATGACATTGGGGAGGGAAAATGGCTAATTGGGCCCAATTTGGACATTTTCACTTAGGGGCTGTGTGTTGCGTTATTTGGAGGGGACAGCAAATTTACACTGTTATACAAGCTGTACACTCACTACTATACTTTGTAGCAAAGTGTCATTTCTTCAGTGTTGTCACATGAAAAGATATAATAAAATATGAGGGGTGTACTCACTTTTGTGAGATGCTGTATATTGTATATCCACATCAGTCGCTACCTTCAAGTAAAAGCTTACAATCTATGTTGCCTACCTCATATGCCAGGGGTGGACTGGGCCGGGGGGCTGCTCTGATGCCCCGTAAAAAGGCTGCACCACTTCCACCGCAGACACTTTTGTGAGATATTGTATATGTAAAGTAACGTAAATTGTCGGCACTATACAAATACTTGCAATAAATAATAAAAAATAAAACATTGTGCCGCTTCCATGAACAGCATGGTGCCAGCAAAATCAGATGTCAGTAGATCTTCAGTATAAGGAGGATTGGATCAAGTCACATCTGACGACAACTAATATGCATCTTATTCCCTATTATATCCTGATAGTTTTTTCACACATTTTATACCCAGGTACCTGGGGACATTTCTGCTTCCCTAACATCTGCATTTTCCAGACACATGCAATAAGATAAGAGAGTTTTCTGTTCCATCCCTGTAGGGCTTAACCACACACAGGCTCATAATCACTTGTCGACAACCTAATTCAGTGTACTGCAGTTGTCACAAAGGGTTAAATCATCTGTTACCTACTGATTACTTGTGTGCAAATGAGCCGGCACAGCAACATGCTTACCGACTTGGGAAATAATGCAACATTGGCCGACCACACGCCAAGCTTCGCCATTGGGGCTCAATCCAGCTGTTGTAACTGATGTATCAAAAACGATCCATTTTGCCCAAAAAAAAATATTTTTCCATGGATAAAAAAAAAAAAATGTGAATCCATTGAGTCAGAATCATTTGCACTGTACACCGTAAGGAAAGGTTCACACTTGAAGAACGTCAGCTTCCTTGGGCGTTTTTAAAGCGTTTCTTTTATGTGCATTTTTACTAAAATTTTTTGCATGTTTGCAGACATAATTATTCTCGTTCGGGTCCATAAAAAGAAGATTCACTAAGAGGAGGAGATTGGCTGCTAACAAGAAAACAAGCGTTCTGCATATTTTTCAGGTGACCCCCACTTTACGTCTATGGGGCTATAAACGCGCGATCCTGTCGGAAAGACGCGCTTGTACTTCAAGTCACAGCACATCGCTCAGATGTGAATGGGCCCCACGCGATAAAAAAATGTTACGCATTGACGCACTTCTAGAAATGTGTGCCAAATTGCTCAGGTGCCTAAGCCGGTTTGGTTGTAATGGCCCAACCTTTAGGCCAATAAAAAGTAGATTTACTAAGAGGAGGAGATTGGCTGCTAACACGAGTGACCCCCACTTTACGTCTATGGGGCTATAAACGCGCGATCCTGTCGGAAAGACGCGCTTGAACTTCAAGTGACAGCGCATCGCTCAGATGTGAATGGGCCCCACGCGTTAAAATAAAATTCTACTGTTGCACATTGACGCACTTCTAGAAACGCATGACAAATCGTTCAGGTGTCAAAATCGGTTTGCAAGCAGAGTTTTACAGCCTAACTGATTGTCGTCATCTTCAAATGTGATCATGCAAAAGCGACTGAAAATGATCACTATGGTAGCAAAAAAATATTGATGATTGTTTTATTTAATCAGGAACAAGCAATCGGATTGCTTTAAATACAGACATTATACCAGTAACACAGTGCTAGAAATAAAACTCGGATTAACCCCTTCAGTGCCTGGTAGCACAGAGCCCCATTGATTAGGACTGAAGTAGGTGATCAGGTTCCCCCCCCCCCCCCCATGTGAAGTCATAGATCAGACCATAGATGTCACACTCACCCTCCACCTGTGTCTCTGGACATGCTGCAGCTGGCAGTCAGCACAAATCTCCCCAGACCTCCGGAGCTCTCTCTCTCACACACACAGCAGCTCGGGGACAAGTGACAGTCACACAGGCTCTGGGCAGGGCTGGCTCTGCCCTCTCCCGACTCTCTGATTGGCAGACACCTTCAACTACACGATCCTACAGACAGCCTTCCAGACCTGACAACGTCAGCTGTGTGCCCTTTAAATGCTGCAGATTGCAAGCTCCTGGGATCAGAGAAGATAACTGTCTGCTTAATAATCCCCAGACATCATCAGCACTGGAGAAAGTTCTCCTCCAGGGAGAGGACTGATCTCTGCACAGCTGATGACTGTCTATAGAAGAGAATGCTCAGTGCTGGAACACCTCCTGCAACAAGTCATCAGCCTGAGCACAGATCACAGCACCAGGACCTACAGAGATCACACAGACACTGATGTACAAAAGGAGTGCAGGATATGTACTTAGAAGTCACACAGAGACTGGGGACAATGATTTACCAAAGGAGTACATGCTGATCACTTACAAGTAACGAGGACAATTATTTACTAAAGGAGTACATGCTGATCACTTACAAGTAATGGGGATAATTATTTACTAAAGGGGTACAGGCTGATCACTTACAAGTAATGGGGATAATTATTTACTAAAGGGGTACAGGCTGATCACTTACAAGTAATGGGGATAATTATTTACTAAAGGGGTACAGGCTGATCACTTACAAGTAATGGGGATAATTATTTACTAAAGGAGTACATGCTGATCACTTACAAGTAATGGGGATAATTATTTACTAAAGGGGTACAGGCTGATCACATACAAGTAATGGGGACGATTTACTAAAGGGGTACAGGCTGATCACATACAAGTAATGGGGATAATTATTTACTAAAGGGGTACAGGCTACTTTGTGGAAAAAAAAAGGGGTACAGGCTGATCACATACAAGTAATGGGGACGATTTACTAAGGCTGGATTCACACCTATGCACTTTTGGTGTTTTTTGCAGATTTGCACTACAGAACGTGTTCCATAGGAAACCGTGTTAAATGGACTGTAGCGCAAATCTGAAAAATGCAAAAAGCACTAAAACTGCATAGGTGTGACTCAGGCCTAAAGGAGTACAGGCTGGTCACTTACAAGTAATGAGGACAATTATTTACTAAAGGAGTACATGCTGATCACTTACAAGTAATAGGGATATTTACTAAAGGGGTACAGGCTGATCACTTACAAGTTATGGGGATAATTATTTACTAAAGGGGTACAGGCTGATCACTGACAAGTAATGGGGATAATTATTTACTAAAGGGGTACAGGCTGATCACATATAAGTAATGGGGACGATTTACTAAGGCTGGATTCACACCTATGCACTTTTGGTGTTTTTTGCATTTTGCAGATTTGCACTACAGAACGTGTTCCATAGGAAACCGTGTTAAATGGACTGTAGCGCAAATCTGAAAAATGCAAAAAGCACTAAAACTGCATAGGTGTGAACCAGGCCTAAAGGAGTACAGGCTGGTCACTTACAAAGAATAGGGACATTGGGGGTTATTTACGAAAGGCAAATCCACTTTGCACTACAAGTACACTGCAAGTGCACTTGGAAGTTCAGTCTCTGTAGATCTGAGGGGGACATGAAAGGACAATAAAAAACATAATTTTAGCTTGCACATGATTGGATGATAAAATCAGCAGAGTTTCCCCTCATTTCAGATCTTCCCTTCAGATCTACAGCGACTGCACTTCCAAGTGCACTTTCAGTGCACTTGTAGTGTAAAGTGGATTTGCCTTTCGAAAATAACCCCCAATGATTTATTAAAGGAGTACAGGCTGATCACTCACAAGTAATGGGGATAATGATTTACTAAAGGAGTACATGCTGATAACTTACAAGTATTGGGGACGATTTACCAAAGAACTACAGGCTGATCACTTACAAGTAATGGGGATAATGATTTACTAAAGGAGTACAGCCTGATCACTCACAAGTAATGGGGATAATGATTTACTAAAGGAGTACAGGCTGATCACTTACAAGTAATGGGGATAATGATTTACTAAAGGAGTACAGCCTGATCACTTACAAGTAATGGGGATAATGATTTACTAAAGGAGTACAGCCTGATCACTTACAAGTAATGGGGATAATGATTTACTAAAGGAGTACAGGCTGATCACTCACAAGTAATGGGGATAATGATTTACTAAAGGAGTACAGCCTGATCACTTACAAGTAATGGGGATAATGATTTACTAAAGGGGCACAGGCTGATCACTTACAAGTAATGGGGATAATAGGATGTGACTTGTCATGCGATTTGGACCTGCTAAATCGCATGACAAGTTGCACCAGTGTAAAACCAATTTAAAGTATTACTTTTTATTGAGGTCTATTTTTCTGACATGTGGCAGACCTCTGTGACTAAGCCCCAGTTGGCAGGGCGAAACGTGTCAGGCGGTGTGGCCAGAGTGTCGCTGGCTGAGGCCACACACTTCCATCTAATGTATTAAGACTGGGCTCAGTAGAGTGGCGTCCTGCACCTTACATGTGACAGCCCTTTCCGCCCCTCTGAAAAGTGATCTGTGGTGGCTCGCTTTTTAGACGGTGGTTGACGGGCGATATGTTGCCTCCTCACCGCCTGTTTTAACCCTCAAAGGTCCAAGCCACCACGGTTGGAGTAGGGTTGGACCGTGGCCCTGTAACTTGAATGGGTTATGTTCACCGAATGTGACAGGGGCAGCACGTGTACAGCCCTGAGGGCTGCATATCCGTGCTCAGATAGGTGATTGGGGAGGGGCTCAACTGCCTGCTTTGGTCATAAGTCTGAACAAGCCTTAAGGCCTGGTTCACACCTATGCATTTTTTAGTGCGTTTTCAGATTTGCAGAAACACACTACAGTCCATTTAACATGGTTTCCTATGGATGTAGTTCACATCTGTGCATTTTATGAAAAGGGCCAGAGACTTTTTTCTAGTTTTTGGTTCCATAGACTTCAATGGATCAAAAACGTGTATTAAAAAATGCAAAATGCACCTGCAATATGCAAACAGCAAACTGCCCATAGGTGTGACCCAGGCCTAAGTGTCTGTGTTGTCCATAGCAACTAATAACATTTAGATCATAATTGTTTCAAAACAAATTACAACATGAATGTTGGAATCTGATTGGCTGATGCAAGCTTCATGTTTCAGAATCATTTAACACTAGAGGTTTGTTGTTCCCATTACATATAATTAAAGTAGCCGCCATTTTTTTCTTTCTGCTGTGTAATTTTGGTAAATGAATTCTGAGTGACTTTGTGAAAGAACTGCCGAGTTGCATTAATACAAGTCCACAGGAAGTGAAAGGGGAATCTTGAAGCAAGAGGGAAACTCTGATCGCCGGCAGAACTTAATTTGTGACACATGACAGAGAGGCTTGTGGTGCAGAGCTAATTACAAACCTGAGGGAATATTTGGATGGAAAGCTATTAAGGGCCACAATGTGCATTCAGTGGCCAGGAAACAAGCGCCTCACATATACATCGAGGCTCTGAGAGATGTATTTATGACCTCCCTGATACATGAGCGCTGATCATTTCACACACATTAGACATGCATTTCATCCCATCAATCCACTAGCTTTTTTCCCTATACATTCTGCTCTGCATCAAGGCTGACAATGGGGCACATTTATAAAACGGTCATCTACTGTTCTCAAAGCAAAGCTATCACATAGGAAGCAAGATCCTAGTGTAGCGCCCTACTCCTGTTGGGTAGGCGCTATGTGTTAAATTTAGTTATCTGAGCTGTAGTTTAGCTCAGAGGGATTATGCTAAATTGTTGGCTCTGTTTCAGTCTAGCTGGGTTGCGCGTTTTCCACCTGACAGTAGGTGTCACTGTCACCACAGGTCAGGGTTGGAAATGCAGCAGGCTAGGTGTATTGGGTATTCCTTTCCCAGAAGTGGCTCAGGGGGCGTGGTCAACCCGCTGTGCATTCTGGGATGGGGTACTTAAGAGACAGAGACCGCTTTATCGGGGTTCATTGCCGGATCCTGACCTGAGGGCCCTCCTGGCCTCAGGGATGTGAGAGCCATTTTCGGCCTCGGGCCTGCTGGCCCGAGGCTCTGCAACTGGGAAGCAGGCCCAGAAGTTGCTGGGGCCTACTAGTCCAGGGATGGTCCTACGCGGTCTTGCCTGCGGGAAGAAGCGGAACAATTGGGGACTCAATTGAAGGAAGCATCCTGGCCAGTTTGCCTTACGGTGCTGCCGGCTGGCTGAAAGACTCTGGCACCATGAGCTGTGTACTTTTAAAGGAACTTTTGCAAAGTGTCAGTGTGGTTACACGATCTTGTGGTGGAAGATTGTGGAACGATTAGACGGCACTCATCAAGTCTGTGGCAGAGACATTGAACGAGCTTCGCACCGGTTGCTAGGTCAGTGAGAGTAGGCCTATCCGGTGGTAGCTGAATCCAGCGTGGAACTGATTTGTCCTCTGGATATGAGATTGTGCCCGTGATCCGCAAAGCAAGGTACCTGAACCTCCCCTATCCCTCTACCCCTCTGTTGGAACTGGTATAATAAAGCTCTTGAAGAAAAAGTAACCAAGCGTTGGTGTGAACATTCATGAAAGCTCTTCAAGAGGGATCCCTGACACGAGTGCGGTGAACAGAAAGGTAACGGTAGGCCCAAAACTTTAAACCAGCAGCTCCTACGGGGGTAGTGCTACACTCGTTTACCAGAAGAGACTCGCATGATGCAGAAAATCCTTTACTTCACAATTTATGCTGCTGTTACTGTAATCTGCAGTGAAAAATCAGATGTATGTGTAATGCTATCCCCCGAAGGAGCCGCTGGAAAAATTCCCGGATTCATTTTCTCAGTAGCCGCCCCGCAGCCAGGCACACGATCGCAGTCACTAGGGGTGTACTAACTATGTACAAGATGATGACAGTAAACTTCTGTAGTACCCTCTAGCTAGTGTGTTAGGCAGTGGCGGCTGGTGCTACATTTTTTGATGGGGGCAGAAAACAACCCCCCCCCCCCCGTTCGGTCGGTCTGCCCGTCCATCCGTCAGTCAGTCAAACCCCCTACCCCACCCCCCTCACTCGCCCATCCATCCATCCACCAGCCCCGCACTTACCCCATCTAGGTCGCGGGCAGCTTCTCCCCTGCGTCTCTTCCTTCTCTGAGGCTTCCCCCAAATATTAGTTTAGTATTGTCACACAGCTGGGTGGGCTCAGAGCGCAGTGCTCTGCGCCCCAAGCCCACCCTTTTTTGAAGCCAATTAGAGCCTCAGGCTCTAATCATGTGCTTCAAAAATAAAAACCCCCAATAAAATTAATGCGTCTGGTGCCTTGCATGTAGATTAGGGGACGGGCGCATGGATTTGGGGGGGCACCCCTTTGCCCCTAATGGAGGGACCGCCGCTGGTGCTAGGTGTAAATAGGTTAGTTGTTAGTGTAGGCAAATTGGCTTGGCTGGGAGCCAGGTCTGGGTTGTGAATCTGGGTCAGGGATCAGTGACTCAGGGAGGCTGGATGACTCATTCTGACAGCTCTACTGGTGCCTCCCCCTGTTCTCTGGAACTTTGGAGATTGTTCTAGACATAGTGGGTGGAAGCTAGGAGGGGCTGTCATGCATATTTATGAGGACCTCAGCCAATCCCCATCAAAAGGGCTGGCAGGGGGCAGGCCTCCTTATAAATAGGCATGAGTCATGCAAGCAGGGGTAGTCAGGTGGAAGATGGATATGGAGTGCTGAGGAGGCTGTTGGTGGCCTTTGAGGGCGCCCCCTAGTCTTGGGGGGGGGGGTGACAGCAGGAGCAGGTCAGCATGTCTGGGAATTCTCCTAAGAGTCAGCTGGGTGGGATGGTGAGTGTCAGTCTGGTGGACTGTGGGAGAAGTTAGCCTGGAGAGCTAGTGAAAGGGACTGCTGCCGCCATAAGGGCTGGCGGGACCTGAAGAGGTGGTGCTGGGAGCAGTGACCACAGAGAGGGAGTGCTGGGAAAGTGTGAGCTGTGTCAGCCCATCTGTTCTACAAATGTAGCGCCCTGCTCCCAATGAGTTGGCGCTATGTGTTAAAATTATAGTTGTCTGAGCAATAGTTTGGCTCAGAAGGATTGTGCTACAAATTATACTCTGTTTCAGTTCAGCTGGTTGCATGACTTTCCTCCTGACAGTGGGTGTCGCTGTCACCACTGGTCGGGATAGGAAAGGCAACAGGCTGAATGCATTGGGTATCTCTTTCTCAGAAGCGGCTCAGGGGCGTGGTCAACCCGCTGTGCATTCTGGGAGAGGGTACTTAAGAGACAGACACCATTTTGTGGTTTCGTTGTTCTCTGGTGGTGGGCACCACCCGCCCGATCCTGACCTGAGGGCCCTCATGGCCTCAGAGAAGTGCTGGCAGTTTCCGCCTCGGGGCCACGTTGGCCTGAGGCTCTGTTACTGAGATGTAGGCCCAGGAGTTACTGGGGGCCTACTGATCCGGGGATGATCCTGTGTCGCCTTACCTGCTGGAAGGGACCAAGCCATTGAGGACTCAATTGGAGGATTCATCCGGATCATAATCTACCTCACAGTGCTGCTGGAACGGCTGGAAGATCCTGGCACTGAGAACTGTGTTCTTTATTTCAGAAGGTAACCCAGGGAAGGGTTACACCAAGTCTGTGGCAGAGACTGTTCTATTTTCACCAAGTCTGTGGCAGAGACTATATGTGATCGAGCTACGCATTGGTTGCTAGGTTGGTGAGATTGGGCCTATCCGGTGTTTGCTGAGTCCAGCGTGGAGACAGTTGTTCCTCTGGACCTAGGAAAATTCCTGTGATCTCCAATGAAGGTACATGGGTCCTCCCCATCCATTCAACCCCCTCTGTTGGAAACTTTATTCAATAAAACCCTTGAAAGAGACTTTGTGTTGGTGCAAACTTCTTCTGGACAACTCTTTAAGGAGAACCCCTGAGACGAGCATACGGAACAGTAAGGTATTGGCAGGCCCAAATATAAACCAGCAGCTCCTACGGGGGTAGTGCTACACAAGTATAGGGGCTGCGAGTCCCTGCCTGTAAAGGGCCTTTGCTAAAAAAATTCTACAGGGTGACAAGTGTGTGCTGGAGGAAGGAGAGGAGCTATGTATATAGACTGTATATAGGGAGAGTTGTCCCTTAAGTTTGTTGTTTGAAGTCAAGTGGTCATCCCATAAACTCCAATCCCTATCCAAGTTATATCCCTCAATAAAACAACAAAAAAACAGTCACAGACTGTTCTCTGACTCTGAGTGCCTGTGGAAATTCGGTGGGCCTGGCTGTGCAGGATGGGGGATACCATTCTACTTGCGGCTCCTTAGGGGGTGTGCTGCACTTCCTCTTATAGAACTGAAGCTAAAGACTTTGCAAAAGCAAACTGTGCACTTGGCTTTGCAGTAGAAGCAAGAGCAAACACTTCTTTATTAGAGCCACAAGAGCCAGAGTCCCTTCACAAAGTATTAGATAGCCTGAGCTCTTCAGGACACCACATGATGTCCCCTTTACACAAACACACAGCTGACTCTCTAGCACCAGAAGGGTGGCAGCAGCCCAAAAGTCTAAGATCTCTCTCAATGTCTGTACTCTAAATGTCATTGGAAAGTTGGTTGCCTCCTTCTAACATCCCTGCAAACCCTTTTTCCTATGATACCAGAATAGATCTTCAATACGACAGCCCCTCAGTCAGCTCTTTGGTAACTTCAGCATCCAGGCCCCTCAGCTAATGCCTCACGAACAGCAAGCACATGACAGGGCTGCCCAGAGGGCAGCAGACCCTCCAGGTTCTCCGGGACAAGACCTGGAAGCTCTGTGTCTCAGGATATTTATACAGACTCCCAGCAGCCTTTAGGGCCACCCTCGCTGGGATTGGCCAGGGCTGTAAAAATATTCATACTGCTATTTGCATTGCTCTACACTTATGTTCCAGAGAGAATCAAAGTTCTCTGGAAAGCAGAGAGAGCAATCAAACTTGCAGCAGGTAAAACACTTAATAGACCTAACTAATCACATGCAGCTGCACTGATTACAGTGAGCAAAGCTAAATTTACCCTAACAACAAAAATACAGCTCCACGGAACACAGTGAGACAGAACTAAATCTACCTAATCCCAGCACCTATCTAGGAGGGTACTACATATGGTACTTTTTATTGAAAGGATAATTTTTAACTAAAGTAAAAAATAAAAATGATATATACTGTATGTTTCAAGTTTCAACTCTAAGGCGGAGCAAATTTCACGGGTTGCAAGAAATAAATTTGCTTGATTCCCCCCCATCAACACAAACAGTCTTGCCAGGCCATTGTCTTCTCCCGATGGAGGAGCTGTGGCGGGGGAAGCCGCCCCCGCTGGCAGAAGACCGTGATTATTGCTAGTGGCTATAGCAGCCACTACCGATAATCGCATGAGAATCAAGCAGGCTGGATGCACCCAAATTGGTATATTCAGCCTGACCATTAACAGTTCGAATTCCCGCTGAACCGGCCAAGATTTGAACTGTGAATGGCCAAACTAAATTATTTCAGCCTGTTTCTTTAAAGTAATGTGTACATTTAGTCCCCATAAGTACCTTAGTATAGTATACAGTAGTAGCTCACTTGCTTTGCAGATCAAAGTTCTGGGAATAAAATTCTACACTGGGATGCTATCTGCAATTTTTTCCCATGTCTCTGTGCTTGAGTGTCTTCCAACAATCCAAAGTCATACTGGTAAATAAATTAACTTTTTTCCAAAATTGCCTGTAGTGTGTGTAAACTGTAAACAACTCTGGGTGACAAACAATGATAATCTGTGTAATCTGTGCATTTGAGGTTTTTTTTGGTTGTGTTTTTTTTTTTTTACAATAAGTTGGTACCTTTTTTTGACAGGTACCCACTCACAGTTTCTCAATTCTTGCCTAGGCAAGAATGATATTGCTTGTCTCAAACTTTTAAGTAGTTTATTTTTTTCCAAGCAAATTTCACCTAACCAGCTTAAAGCGTTTGTTACCCCAACACTTCATATTCCTGATATGTGCCTGCTGTGCCATGTACTTGTATGAGAAAGTATCCTGTTCTCTTTGTATTGCTTCCTTTATGTGAAATCTCTGGTGTTCCTGCCAGTCCCTCCGCTTACCTATTAAACACTGACCAAACTAAGCAGGAGAACACACTGTGGTCAGTTCTCTAGCTATGCTGGGAACTCAGTGCGCTCTCCTCCAATGATTAGGCTTGTCCTGACATGCAATGAAAGAGATGGCTGCACTCCAAGATCAATCAAAATTCTTTAATGTCTGAACATCCCAAGTGTTACAAACTGACAGGCAGGAAGACTTGTTTCACACACTAACAGGTGCGCTTATTCATTACTCCTTGAAATGCCCCTGCTGCACAGCCTTTCACTGAGAAGCTCAGTGTACTGCTGCTTCTTCTCCTCCAACTCTTATGCAACTGAAAACAGAGGGATTGTGAAAAATTATAAAAAAAGGGAAAAAAAGGTACTCAGTCAAAATGACCGAAGTACTATATCTGTTTAGGACCCTTCCGATAGCAATAGTAGGAGCGATTCTCAAGAAGTTTCAGGCAAAATTGCTGGACTATATATGAGGACACAAGAGACCCAGGGTGAATCGACGAACATTGTACACACCGAAATTGGGGGGAGGCCTGGGAATGCCAGATCTGATTAAGTATTACCACACGGCACAATTATCCCAACTGATCCGATTACACACACGACAGCCCAGACCAATCTGGATGGCGGTAGCGTCCTCCCTATACCCAAATAGGGAGATTAGCCACTTAATGTGAATGAAAGGGAAAGATAGACCGACAATATTGTGCCTGACCTTATCCTTTTCTCTAAATTTATGGGATCGGCTGGTAACTACTTACAGATTTAAATCCCCACACACCCCTTTGGCTTCATTGTTTAACAATCCCTCATTCACCCCGGGTCTTCACCCCAAAGACTTTACATGGTGGACTAATAAAGGCTTGCTATGAATAGCGGATCTCTGTGACCACAGAGGTGTTTTGTCTAAATCAGCCCTACAGGAAAAATATCACCTCCCAAATTCGGAATTCTACCGCTACACTCAGATAGCGCATTTCTTGGCGACACTGAATCGCACTTCCGATCTAACCACATTCACCTCAATATAAAATCTCTGTAGGACTTTTGACAAACACACTGGCCACATATCAAAGATTTATGGTATTTTATCCTCGACTTCTCAAAAGTTGTTTTACATGCAAAAATGGGAACAAGATATAGAAACTAACTTGGAGACAGAAGAGTGGAGCAAAATGATACAAAGCACATCCAAATCATATATTAATACCTCTCTGATAGAGGCAAACTATAAAGTCTTGCTGCGGTGGTACATGGTCCCAGCGCGGGTAGCAATCTTTGTCCCGGGGGCATCCCCACGGTGCTTTAGGGGATGTATCACGGACGGTACCATGTTTCACACTTGGTGGACATGTCCGAAAGTGAGAAGGTTCTGGATACGCACATATAACTTTATATACTCTTTGACCCAAGTGAACCTCATTAAATCACCTCTGCATGCATTGTTTGGACGCCCAGTGGAGGGGACATCAAAACAAATGAAGACTTATAGCCTTTATATTTGTCGCAGCAAGAATATCTATAGCCAAATCTTGGAGGTCCCCTACGATCCCTTTTTACCTACTGAAAGCTAAACTCTCATTGATAATGGTGAATGAACGCCTCTCGGCAATTCTAAATGACAAGGTTTCTTGGTTCAATAAAATATGGGACCCCTGGATGTTACAACTACATAATGAGATGAGACTGGCTCTTGAGGGTCTTCCTCCGGGGCCGGAGTGCACCCCCTTTCCCTACCCTCTATTCTTCTTTTTGCTAACTCTGTTTCTCCCTCTTTTCTCTTTCTAATGGAATTTGCCCTTAAATGGATTCTTATGCCACGTATGGTCCTTGAAACCACGTGGAAGTTCAGTTAGTGGGTCATAAGTTTGGTTTGGATTTGACCCTAATAGATGAATAATGCAATATTAAGACTCAAGTGCATATAGGTTTAACAGCTATGTAACTGAACTTTCAACGACTTGTTAATGTACAATTATTTTTCATTACAATGGCAAATGCTAATTTTGTATTTTTATCTGAAAAATTTGAATAAAAACATTGGAAAACAAAAAAGGAAAAAAAAGGTATTTATAATGTATTTTTATATCTATACAAAAATGTTTTGCCTTTCATTTCTATTTTAAACTGAATGGGTTGTTTTACAAGGGGATCATTTACAATCACCTTAATGAGTAAAAAAAAGGGAACCAGAAATCAAACCAAAAATGTAAATAAAAGCACGTTAAAAAGCAATATGCATTTTAAAAAAAGGCATACCGTGTTTTTAAGCACATCAGTGTGAACTAGGGTTGGCCACCTGTCTGGAATTTACCACGGACAGTTTGGGTTCGGAATCATGTGTCCGGGTTTCAGAGCGCCTGAAACCCAAACACATTATTCAGACCGGACTATGGCTTCCAGATACATCTAGATGAGAGGTTCTGACTACACTAAGGTAATTCAGGGTTCTCAGAGCACCCCTTACATCAGAGTTCCCATTTACACCAGAGGCCACAGTGTTCCCCCTTACATCACAGTCCTCTCTCCATACATCATCCCTTATGTTAGAGTCCCCAGAGTTCTCCCTTACATCAGAGTCTACAGTAAAAGGGAACTATGCAAGTTCAGATGTAAAAGAGGAACTCTGTGGACTCTTATGTTAAGGGGGACTTTTGTTATTAACTTCATATTAAAGTGGAAGTAAACCCTTCTATCATTTTCAGCCAAGGAAGCTGCCATCTTGGCCTCTGTTTAATCTTCAACTGCCATGATGCTGCACATGTGATCAGTTATGACACCAGCCACTGGATGGTGTGATAGTTTGGTTGAGAGCACAACCAATGTGACAGTTAGCATTTCCGGCATGCCGGGAATGTAACTGTTTTTTGAAACTATTAAATCGTTGGGTTTACTTCCGCTTTAATAGAAATTTTATTTAATAGCAAAATATATGTATAGTTTATACTATAAAAAATAAATTGCTGTGTGCCGCTAAAGTGTTTGGGTTTGACTTGAAGAAAAGGTGGCAACCCTAGTGTGAACAGAGACTATAATCTGGAAAAATCAGTGAGCCAATCACACAAGCAGGAAATGACATATCTAGGGAAGATCTGTACACCATGTGTGTGCACAATGCCTCGGGGTTGCCATATTTCATTTTTTCATTTTACAGAAAATTACAATAGCTGCAGGTTGAAAAGAAAAGGTAATTTTTAATGGCTTGTGTAGCAATTGTATATACATTACTATTTTTAATTCCACAAAAGTGGAGTTACCCTTTGAGCTGCTGTGGGGATTTGCTGGGACTAGTAGTTACACAGACTGTCTTTCTTTGTCTCAGTGTCATCATTTCACAGATTTATTCATAATGTTTGAAGGAAGAACAGTTCCTGTTGCCTATAACAGCCCAACCGGTTTCACATGTTTATTTCCTCCTCCCATTCTCATAGAGGTGAATCTGGTAGAACAGTTTATATGGTGATAAAGAGGTAAAGCATTGCTGCATGACCCGGGCGAGGCTTATAACATGCACAGTAAAATGGAGATTTCTGAACCCAGTAAAAAGATGTTAAGTAGATTGGACATCATACAGCTCATAATTTTTTTAGGTATAGATAGAGTGGGGTGTTTAAATTTATGTCAAGTGTAATTTCTTCCTGCGACTTTGTGACTTTTTTAAACAAAATTCCCACAAATAAAGCTTTCTTTTGTTGGTATTTGATCACCTCTGCGGTTTTTATTTTTTGCGCTATAAACAAAAAAGAGCGACAATTTTGAAAAAAAAAAAATATATATATTTTTACTTTTGCTATAGTAAATACCCCCCCAAAAAATTTTAAAAAACGAATTTCTTCCTCAGTTTAGGCCAATATGTATTCTTCTACATATTTTTGGTAAAAAAAATCCCGATAAGCGTATATTGATTGGTTTGCGCAAAAGTTATCGCATCTGCAAAATAGGGGATAGATTTATGGCATTTTTAGTTATTTTTATTTTTTTACTAGTAGTGGGGGTGATCTGCGATTTTTAGTGGGATTGCGACATTATAGCGGACAGATCGCACACTTTTTGGGACCAGTGACATTTATACAGCGATCAGTGTGCTGCCAATCAAATAAATGTGCAAATAATCCGATTAATAATCAATCAATTATACCTGCAAAAGAATGTGCAAAATACAATGTGCAAAATATGCAATTTCAATGTAAAGATAGGGTGTAACACTACACCTCCACCACAGTGCTACTGGTGCCTGATCCAATGAACAGAACGGCACTACACTGAAAACACAAAGTGATTTATAACATTTCAATTATAAACATTGATAATAATGAAAGTCTAAAGTGACAAAAGTCTTCAGTTCCTTCCAAAGTGAAGACTTCACCAAATAGTGCAAAATACATAAAAAGTGCTCCACCTCGATATCCTAGCCGCTCACCTCAAAATCTGACCCCTATTTCACCAGCAGGTCAGATAAAGCAGATCCCCTCTTGATATAATAAATCAGGGATATGCAATTAGCGGACCTCCAGCTGTTGCCAAACTACAAGTCCCATCATGCCTCTGCCTCTGGGTGTCATGCTTGATGCTGTCAGAGTCTCGCTATGCCTCATGGGACTTGTAGTTTGGCAACAGCTGGAGGTCTGCTAATTGCATATCCCTGTAATAAATGAATCAGCCTGGCGTGGAGCTCCTATTTCATCCGATTCACCATTAATCTCTTTCCTGGCTTAACCTCCCTCAGATGACTCCGGTGTAACATAGGATAAAAAACACCAAGTCTTTTTCAGTAAGACCCCTTACTGAAGAAGTCACGCCCATTTGACGTAATGCGTATAGGGGGAGGAGTCACAGTGGTGACGTCATCTTGCTGTTCATTGCATCCTGAGCCCGCACTGCTTAAGTGCTTGATTTGTGAGGTCTAAGACTGGTCCAAGACACTTTGGAAGGAACTGAAGACTTTTGTCATTATCATCAATGGGGGGGGGGGGGGGTAATTTGCTATTTTGCACTTTCGTTGTTATTTTGCACAGTTTCTAATATTTGTTGTCACCTAGTTTATATTGATTTGCGCTGATAGAAGCTTAGTTTATTAGTGCTATAAAAATGCACTGATTACTGTATAAATGACACTGACAGGGAAAGGGTTAACACCAGGGGCGATCAAAGGGTTAAATGTTCCCTAGGGAGGTGCTTTCTAACTGTGGGGGGAGTGGACTGACTGGGAGTAGAGACAGATCGCTGTTCCTGGTGAACTCCATGCCCAAGAGGGTTAAGGCAGTGCTGGAAAATAATGGTGGCCACACAAAGTATTGACACTTTGGGCCCAATTTGGACATTTTCATTTAGATGTGTACTCACTTTTGTTGCCAGCAGTTTAGACATTGATGGCTGTGTGTTGAGTTATTTTGAGGGGACAGCAAATTTTCACTGTTATACAAGCTGTACACTCACTTCTTTACATTGTAGCAAAGTGTAATTTCTTCAGTGTTGTCACATGAAAACATATAATAAAATATTTTCAAAAATATGAGGGGTGTACTCACTTTTGTGAGATACTGTATCAGACCAAAATGAGGGACAAATGAGAAGGAAAGAGGGACAGAGGGACTTTGTTCCAAATCAGGGACAGTCCTAAATCAGGGACAGTTGGCAGTAGACATGTGCCCTGCCGAAAAATTTGTTCATTTTCGTTTTTCGCTTCATTCGTTTTTTACCTTTTTTGGAAATTTGGAAATTATGAATTCTGAATTTTTTTGAATTTCCGATTTTCGAATTTCGAAATTTCAAATTCAGAATTTTCGAATTTCCGATTTTAGAATTTAGAATTTCGAAAATTCGGAAATTCGAAAAATCGGAGATTTCGGAATTAACGAATTTGTCAAAATTCGTTAAAAACTGAATTTGGAACTAAACGAACTGCACATGTCTAGTTGGGAGCTATGTTTAAACTTCTGCATTATGGCAACGCATGTAATATGCGTTACTGCATTGATGCATCAGTCATTTTGAATGGAATCCCAGTGCCCCAAAGGCACAATTTTTTTTTTTTTTAAGTTCTGGACAGAGTGGAGAGGGAATAGAACACCTATTTTATTGCTGTCTGTGCCCCTGTTAGGAGATACACCCTCTCTATTTGTCCTGTTTATCGTTATCAGTGAAAGTAAAAATAAAATAAAATCCCAAATTTTGGGTTGTCCCCAGAAATGTAGTAGAGGGAAAATCTTCCAGTGGGGACACTAGTTCTGGTGACCTGGAGGTCCCCAAGGTATTCCCTTAAAGTGGTTGTATACCCAAATTTTGTACAAGCACCTACAGGTAAGCCTACATTAAGGCTTACCTGTAGGTGCTTGTAATATCTCCAAGACCTACACAGTCTCGGAGATATTTGCAAAAAAAACTGTACCGCTATCTACGGCGCATGCGCGCCGTAGATAACGGCGCAGGCGCACTGAGCGTGGCGGCTCTTGAATGGGAGTCTGCCGGACACTGCCGGAAATTCGCGCATTGGGCGGGGATCGTGCCGTTCCCCGCGCATGTGCGGGAGTGACGTCATCGCCGCTCCGGCCAATCACAGCGCCGGAGCGGCGATACCCGGAAGTCACTCCGGGTATCATGGATTCGACGGAGGACGCGTCTGAGGACCGCTGCGGGGGCTTTGATCTAAGGTAAGTGATTGATAATGAGCTAGTATGCTAGTCATACTAGCTCATTATACCTTTGCCTTGCAGGTTGACCAAAAAAAAAAAAAAGTTTTGCGGTATACAACCGCTTTAATTTTCAGGGATTTCCTCTCACTTCCTGTTTGGCTATGGGAAACAGATGGCAAAAAAATAATAAAAATTACATGAGGGAGGTTATAGCCCTTCTTTACGCTATCCAAAATGGAAAACGTTTTGCTTATAGTTCTGATTTAATGAAATGCAAGTCTGAGGTTGGTTGGTTGCCTGAAGGTGAGAATAGGCTAGCCATATGCATTAAGGCTCTGTTCACACATAGGCGATTTGAATCACATGCGGAATCGCCACGATTTTGCCAGGATTGCGGCAAAACGTGGAACTGTGTTTGTGATGCCATTATTTCTTAACCACCTCAATACTGGGCACTTACACCCCCTTCCTGCCCAGGCCAATTTTCAGCTTTTAGCGCTGCTGCACTTTGAATGACTATTGCGCGGTCATGCAACACTGTATCCAAATTAAATTTTAAATAATTTTCTTCACACAAATTGAGCTTTCTTTTGGTGGTATTTAATTACTGCTGTTTTTTTTTTTTTTTACAAAAAAAGACCCCAAATTTTGGGGAAAAAACGTTTTTCTTAGTTTCTGTCAGTAAATTTTGTAAATAAGTAATTTTTCCCCTTCACTGATGTGTGCTAATAAGGCAGCACTTATGGGCACTGATTAGGTGGCACTGATGAGGAGGCACTAATATACCGCACTGATATGCGGTATTGATGAGGAATGATAGGCGTCACTGATAGGTGGCACTGATAGGCGGCACAGTTAAGCAGCACTGATGGAAGGCATGGGAGGCACTGATGAGCAGGCACCAATGGACACTGAAAGGCTGCACTGACTGGCATCACTTATGGGCACTGATTGGGGTCACTGATGGGCACTGACTGGCATCACTTATGGGCACTGATTGGTGTCACTGGTGGGCACTGCTGGGGCTTTCTTGTAATCAGGGCACTGATGATCAGTGCCCTGATTACCTGCCCTGTTCTCCCCTGCGAGGAGATAGTTGTCAACATTGTCAAAAGATTTATAGGGACAATTTTTTGCCTGTAGGCGGAGTCTTATAATAACTAGGGGGCATTCATTTGTAGGTGTGAGGTAGCGGGGGGGAAAAATGTGGCGTGGTTTAAACTAAATATTGGGGCATAGCTCAATAGGGGTGTGGTTCGAGTCTGAGATAAACAAAGGATGGAGGGAGAGAGAGAAAGAAGGAAAGAAAGAAAGAAAGAAAGAAAGAAAGAAAGAAAGAAAGAAAGAAAGAAGGAAGGAAAAAGAAATAGGGAGGGAAGGAGTGAGAAGGAAGGAAAGAAAGAGGGATGGAGGGACAGCAATTCATGGTTGGTATGGTGTCAGGATGATTAAAGCGCATTATTTTTTATTGTTACATTGTAATATAAAATTAAGTAGTTCAACTCATTATAATGCAGAATCAGTGGAAGCCCTGAGCGTGTCACTTGCCACGTCGCCTGCCAACAAATGCCATCAGTTTTTCCCAGCAGAGTCCCTCCTTACATCAGGTGTTCCCAGCAGATTCCGTCCTTACATCAGGTGTCTCCAGCAGAATCCCTCCTTACATCAAGTGTCCCCAGCAGAGTCCCTCCTTACATCAGGTGCCCCCATTAGATTTCCTCTTACATCAGGTGTCCCCAGCAGAGTTCCTCCTTAAATCAGGTGCCCCCAGTAGAGTTTTTCTTTACATCACAGGTGCCCCAAGTAGAGTCCCTCCTGCATGATTTGATCTCCGCCGACCACCGCCATTACAGAAGACCAGCTCTACATCATGGAGGCTGAGCTTGGCGGGTCTCTTTCCCTTTGTGTTCATAGCCAGAAGCTGCGGCAGCCAGTGCCTAAAAAGTCCAGATTCCTGGGACAAAAGCAAAAAAATCTGGATTTTGATAGGGACACGCTCAGATCCGGACGAGGGTCCAATTTTCAGGATTGTCCTGGGAAAATCTGGATTGTTGGCAAGTATGCATCCCCGAAGGAGCGCCTTAAGAATGTTAGGTTCTATGTTCGGCTTCTCAACCCTAAGAACAGTCTCAGCCCCTCTTGCACACCTGGTACACAAATATCACTACAGACACAATGATAGGGGACACCACAAAAATACTTTACCAAAAGACTTTGAAATAAACAGTAGTAATAGACAGTGGTAACTTGAAATAGGCAGTTGCCTATAGTAAACCCTGATATTCGGTAACAGGCCACAAAGGAATATGCAAAGTATTCAAAAAACACAGTTTTTACTAAACCGCAGGCCCTAAGATGAACTATGTGCTCAGGTATGAAAGAGAGTAAGGATGACTTCTCATATGACAGTCTACTTCCTTAAATTCGTGAGATCACGGTCCCAGAACATAAATGGACAATGTAATACACAGTCACATGCAATGTTAAAATTTTACTCTTTTCTGCGTCTAGTGGACGTTTGGAGAGTGCTGCACCCCACGGCCCGTAACTATACCCACTTCTCCCATGTTCATCACACCTATAGTCGCATAGACTACCTAATGAGTGACCATAGCTGCCTGGACTGGTCCCCGGAATGCACCATAGACCCAATGGTCTGGTCTGACCATTCTCCTATACACATGACATTCTCGCTCCCTTCCACTCCGATTAGGGAATGGTCATGGCGCTTGAACGATTCGCTGCTTACGAACCCGGAATGTGTGACAAGGGTTTCAGATACAATCTCTAACTTTTTTGCGGACCACGCTTTGGATACGACATCATTGCCCTTTCAATGGGAGGCACTTAAGGCTGTCCTACGTGGTACCTTTATCCAAATGGGTACGCGTCTTAAAAAGGAGCGCTCAGCCACCATAGAGGCAGCAAATCAAATGCTTAGAAACTTAGAAACTGAGCACAAACGATCTCCGACAGTGACAATGCTGGCGGACGTTTCTAGGGCGCGATCACAACTTAGAGAACTTTATGAAGCCTCTGCACGCACATATGCAGATAAGCTCACTTTCCATCAATATAAGTTTCGAGATAAATGTGGTAGGCCACTGGCTCGCTCCCTGCACCCAAAAACAACCTCCGCCTTTGTGCCCCATATTCGGGGGGCACAGGGAGAAATGGTATCCTCACCCACTAAGATGGCGGAGGAATTCAGGGACTTCTATCAGTCCCTGTACAATATCCCTAAGACTCAAGGGACAAGTTCCCCTTCTTCCGGGGTGGAAGACCAGATGTCATATGTATTGGAAACCGCGCTCCCTACATTAGACGAGGACGTCATCGCTGATCTGGAAACCTCAATCACAGAAGACGAAGTTGCCAAAGCCATAGCGGGTACACCGAGTGGAAAGAGCCCGGGCCCAGACGGCTTCACTCCTAAGTTCTACAAACTTTTTGCCGCCCTCCTCACGCCCTTTCTAACTAAGGTGTTCAACTCTTTGTCGGAGGGTTCATTGTTCCCTCCACAAACACTTGAGGCCCACATATCCCTCATCCCAAAGCCAGGCAAAGACCCTACTCTTTGTGCAAGCTATAGGCCGATCTCCTTGATTGGGGTCGATTTGAAAGTCTTTGCTAAAATCCTAGCCAATAGATTACAACCATTGTTGCCTGGGATAATACACCTAGACCAGGTCGACTTTGTGAGTGGCCGTGAGGCTAGGGACAATACCCTGAAGACCCTTCTTTTAACCAACTATGCCCGGTCCCACGATATCCCACTATGCCTCTTAACAGTCGATGCCGAGAAGGCATTCGACCGAGTAGACTGGCAGTTCCTTCGACTATCCCTGCAACAAATAGGCGTGGGAACCAATATGATGGCGAGAATAATGTCCCTTTACTCCTCTCCATATGCTAGGATTAGACTAAATGGCTCGCTATCTCCAGCCTTCTCTGTATCTAACGGGACGCGACAGGGATGCCCACTGTCCCCCCTCCTCTATGTTCTCACTATGGAACATCTAGCTATTGCTCTACGTAACAATCCTTCTATCCAAGGCATAACAGTCGGGCCCACACATACTAAACTCGCCCTCTTTGCAGATGATCTGCTCCTGTTCGTGACACACCCTCACACATCCTTGCCCTCGGTATTGCAGGAGTTTCGGAAATTTGGAGAAGTTAGCAACTTCAAGGTCAACTACAATAAATCGGAAATCCTCAACATATCTCTGCCTACGTCGGCCCTACGAAGACTATCGTCTTCTTTCCCCTTCAAAACTGGTTCCCCCTCCATAAGGTATTTCGGAATTCAAATACCGGCGGATGCTTCCCAACTTTTTTCCTTGAACTTTGCCCCCCTACTTCTTAGGACCCAGGCAGATTTAATCAATTATGCGTCCAAACAGCTCTCATGGCTAGGTAGAGTGAATGCCCTGAAAATGGATGTTCTCCCTAGGTTCCTGTATTTGTTTCAGACCATCCCTATTCACATACCTAATTCGTACTTTAAGAAAATACGCCAGCTGTTTTCCAAATTTATTTGGAATGCGGCCCGTCCCAGGATACGGTATGAAACACTTTCTCTTCCAAAGGCTCGGGGGGGGGGCTGGAGCCCCAGATGCCTCCCTATACCATAAAGCAGCGGTGCTCACCCGCATACTAGATTGGTTCCATCATTCTTCAACCAAGTTTTGGGTTCAATTGGAAAGCCACATGAACCCAATTGAACTCTCCGCTCTCCCCTGGACCTTGCCTACGGTACGGGGGGTTCGGGCCCTCTTAATGACCTTACCCATCAAACGATCCAGATTTGGGATCGCATGCTGTCCAGAAGGGGCTTATCAAACCGCATGGGGCATATGACTCCCTTCTTTGGGACCCCGGCCTTTCCGCCAGCTATGTCGGTAGCAAGATTCGGACCATGGCGAAGAGAGGATCATAGGCGACTTGCCCAGGTCCTTCGTGCAGACCCCACTTTGAGGTCAGATACCTCTACCGGTCTGACCTCCCGTCACCCCATGCAGTGGCTTCGGAGGCAACAGACTACCTCCTACATCCGGACTTTCCCATCTATTACAGACATTCTTGCTGAACCGACGAGATTCGAGGAACTGCTCATGCAGGTGGAACCTCCAACGCATGTTGTATCTCAACTATACTCCCTTCTGCTCGATATTTACTCCCCTGACCTCCCACCGTATACGGTGGCCTGGGAGACAGACCTACGTCACACTATCTCCCCTATTGACTGGCAAAAATGTTTTACCCTGACGCACAAATTGTCCATAGCCACTAAGACCCAGGAGAAGGGGTTTAAACTGTTAACAAGATGGTACAGATGTCCATCATCTCTTCACCACTTCAATCCGGAGGTGTCAGATACCTGCTGGCGGTGCCTCAGCTCCCGAGGAACCATGCTCCACATCTGGTGGGAGTGCCCTCCTGTGCGGAGGTACTGGCAGCGGATTTTCACACTCTACTGCAAATTGATGGCGACCTCTATCCACCCTTCACCTGAGGTGGCTCTCTTGTCTATTCTCCCTGGATTATTTAAATCCATCAGAAATGATGTCTTGCGACACTTTCTGGCGGCGGTCAGGGTAGTGATTCCCCGTCATTGGAGAACGGCAACCATGCCTTCCCTGGGGGATTGGGCTGTTGAGGTGGACCGCATTAGGGACCTTGAACGCCTGTTGGCGGAGGAAAATGACAAAAGTGAACAGTTCTCTCTCACATGGACTTCGTGGTCCGTGTTTCGGTACTCCTCGGAGTTTATCTCTTGGGCGGAGTGTGCCCTGGACGAGACCACTCTCGGACCTTGATGGAGTGATTCTGATCCCTGTCCCCTATCTGTGTACCCCTACTATTTGCCCCTGACTCTGACTCTTTCTCTTTTCTCTACACATAAATACACCTCTAAGAACCCAGTAGGATAACGTACCAGGGCTTCGATTTACCTACTGCCTATAACCCATTGAGTGACCCTACTTCATATTCTCCAAATAGATTTGTGTATACTCTCATCTGATGGAACTTAGCCCTGCTCTGTTCTGACACTCATGATGCCTGTTGAGGATGTATCCTATCAATGTTTGTAATGTTTAAGACAATGTATGTCTTTTTCTGTCGTTTCCTTGCATAAACAAATAAAATAAGATTGAATTAAAATTTTACTCTTTTAAAGTGGGAGTTCCTCCTTAATGTGTACCAATATTTTACACTGAAGCCTCGTACACACGGCCAAGATTCTCGTCGAAAAAAACATGTTGTTTTTTTCGACGAGATTCTTGGACAAGAAACTTGTCCCGGCCGAGTGTACACACGCTCGATTCAAAGAACCCGCGGTTCTTTGAATGGAGCGTACGCGGTGACGTCATCGACTACGACGAGCATGCGCTCGTCACATTCGATGCCGTCGCCGCCATCTTGGTATACCCTACCTATGCCTAGGAAGCTACCGCGCATGCGTCGAATTCATTTCGAACATGCGCGGGCTTCCGGGAGGACAGGTAAGTGTACACACACTCACTTTTCTCGTCGAGAAACATGCCGACGAGAATCTCGACGAGAAAATAGAGAGCAGGTTCTCTATTTTCTCGTCGAGATTACTTGTCGGTTTTCTTGACGAGAAACCATACACACGAACGAGTTTCTCAGCAAGACATCTCTGCCAGCAAGTTTCTTGCTGGTTCTTGCCGAGAAACTCGGTCGTGTGTACGAGGCCTGAGTCCTTAGAGTTGTAGCAGAAGAAATGTGGAAGTCCTTATAGTGGATATATCTGGTATCTTTAGCTAGCTCAACAAGGGCCCAAAGAGATCTCTATGCAATAAGGCCCAGCAACAAATAAACTGTCTACTGCGAAAGCTATGATGAGAGGATAAGGTAAAGGTGTCTGCATGCAGTGTCTTTTTTAGGGTATGTGCTCAAGGTGGGCTTCTGCCCACTCACCAATCTTGGCGACACCAAGGCCCAAGAGAAAGGATGTCCTGGAACAGGCCCTTGAAGGATGCCAGACTGGCAACCGAAGAACCCAGTCATACCTGTACAGGTACCCACACAGCCGATAGAGTACCTGTGGCGGTGGGCCTTCGCCAGACCATGAGGCTGCTGGTGGGAGAGCGGTCACACCATCCTGGCCATGATGTCTCCCTTTAAAAGCTCCCAAGGAAGAAGAGCCCCCTTCTCCTGCCCTGGACTCTCCGCCTCGTGGTCCCTTCTCCCAGGCAGCCTCGTGGTGTGTCCCTCCTTTTCCTCTGCCCCTGTCCCCCTCTCAGCATGCAGGGGCCTGTAGTTTACCCTCGGGGATTGCCATGGGGCTGCTCATCTATGGGACTACATGTTCCATGGTGCTTCTTACCGTCTCTTTTCTCTGCTTGGCCCTTTCTGTGGCCAATCAGGAGCAAGCATTGGCGGGCCGGGCTACACAGGCACTGCTCTCCTATCACAGCTGCATGGGAAGGAAACCCCCGCAGCTGCTGTCTCTCTCCCTTTGCTCAGTCCCGCTGCCTGTGTGTCTTCTCTTGAGACACCTGAGCACAACGTGGTCAGCTAGAGAACTGACCACGATGTACTCCTGCTAAGTGTGGTCAGTTATTAATAGGAAAGCAAGGGGAGCTGGCTGGAAAACCAGGGATTTCACATAAAGGGAGCAATACAAAGAGAATAGGATACTTTTTCATACAAGTACATGGTACAGCAGGCACAGATCAGGAATGTGAAATGTTGGGTTTACATGGGTTCTAATAAAGCATTTGACAAGAAAACAGTTTTGCCTGCAATTTAAACACACTTCAAAATCACGTGCTGCATCCGAAGAAACACAGCTTGGTTACAGGAATGCAAAGCGGGTCAAACGGATCTTCTCAACTGCTATGTGTATGGCTCTCTGGGATTTTGCTGATTTTGCATTTGATGTGTTCCATGTGCACTTCAAATACAGGAATAAAATGCAAGCCCCAAAAAAATATAAAATTTTATCCATGAAGGTAAAAGGGTCTGTAGCGCTACCCCCAGTTAAGAGAGCCGCTGGTTTTGTTTTGGGCCCCGTAGTGCACCGCTGTCAACCCCTGGCAATCGGTTCTAACCTCCCATGGCACAGCTAGTAAGGGGAGATAGGACCACGTGACCGCAACTCTAGGTGACGCAGTCCTATGGCAAACACACACAGTGATATACTTTAAAACTTCTATTAAAGTAAGGCCAAAATCACCAGGGTATGTAAACTTTTGATATGGGTCATTGGGGTAGTTTCTTTTGTCAATATGATTTAAAAAGAGTAAACCCAGTTGATTGATAATAAATGGCTTCAGGCAAACACTAAACATGAGTGAAAGAAATGTTTTTGTGTTATCATTCATATTCTCTGAAAAATGGCCAAGAAATCATAAATTCTGCCAGGGTATGTAAACTTATGAGCACAACTGTATAATACGGTTCTTGTTCTTGATGTCTTGGCAGACACACCTCAGAGCAGTCGATAGGGTGGAGTACCTGCTGACATCAAACTTTGTCCTGAATAAAGGCGTGCAGTGCTAGAGTTAATGGGTGAAGCTGTCAGCGGCCTCCAACACATCTCACATGGGATGAGTCATCTCCAAATCAAGTGACAAAAAAGGGAAGACAGGGCACTGCCGTAGCCAGCAGATGCTGATATTCTATCACTGACAACAAGATTGTGATGTCAATTCACTAAGAAATAAATAGTGCATAAAAATAACGTGAGGTATTTTTTATCAGAAGTAGTCAATTAACAGTACAAGGGAATTTTTTTTTCCCCGTTCAGAGTGGAGCTTTAAATTTGGATATTGTGTCTTATCATATGAAAAACTGAGCCTAAAGGTGGCCCTGGGTGGCAATGACCTCAGTACACCAAGTACAGCTCTGGCAAAAGGATTGTGCTTCAGTTTTATAAAATGGATTTGATTAAATCAATACTGATGACATCATGGCCTGATACATAAAGAAAACTCACAGAAGGTAAAAATTCAAGTATTATTGTATAAAGGTAATATAAATAAATTATTATAAATTATATGTAACTGACTGCAGGTAAACCTATATGAAGAATAAAGCAAAGATAAAATTGTGCAGTTAGATATCACCACAGAAAAAGATAATATAACTAGTTTTGATTTTCAAACTTTTCAATATGTTCACTCCCTGAATTCCAGGAATATTTGTGCTGTATGAACAAAGGTTGTTTCATATTCTTTAAAAAACTGCAGGAAACTACAACGACTAACTCAAAATTCTGCTAAAGGCTTGAAATTAGGACAGACGCTTCCAGAAATAACTGTGTCAGAAGGATTTTCTAAAAATGATGAACCTTGCAGAACTAACACACAGCTGGAGAGGATGGCGGAACACATTTTCTTGGATTAATTACCAAGGTCAAAATACACTATTTGGCCAACATTTGTAGACACCTGACCATTACACCTATATGAACTTGTTAGACATCCCATACCAAGAACGTGGGCATAATATGGTGTTGCTCCCCCCTTCCCTTTTGGATAAAGTCGGCCACAGATGGAGCAATTTTGGTTGCAGGAAAAAAAATCGCTAGATTCCCCCATCAACACTGACTGTGTTGATGGGGGAATCCCTCCTGTGGAGCTATTGTGTTCTCCCAGTAGAGGGAGCTGTCCCGGCCGGGGGAACACAAGATGATTATTGCTACTGGCTATAATCGCATGAAAAATACGAAAGACTGGTTGTACCCAAGTTGATAGAGCGATCGATTAACTTGGGTACAATCAGCCTGCCCATACAAAACTTTAATCTCGGCCAGTTCAGCAGAGATTCGAACTGTCTATGCCCGGCTTTACTGCCTTCAATCTCCTAGGAAGTCTTTCCACAAGATTTCAGTGTGTCTATGGGAATTTGGGTCTATTTACCCAAAATAGCATTTGTGAGATCATGTACTCAATTTGGAAGAGAAGCTCAGGCTCAAAATTAGTGTTCCTTTTCCTCCCAAAGGTGTTCGATAGGGTTGAGGTCAGGACTCCTCAAAACTAGTTCTGTAGCATTAAAAGCATTCTTCACTGGAAATACCTGAACTCAATCATTAGGAAGGGTCTTCACATACCTTTGGCTTTATAGGTAGGTGAGATGATCACATAAACAGCTTATAAATCTATTTGGCTAAATAGCTCATTAAACACCTAACCTGCTCCATAAGATATTCAGGGTCTATTAAGCCTCATACACACGATCAGACTTTCATCGGACTTTTCAGTGGATTTTGGTCCGAAGGGCGTTGGCCATGAACTTGTTCTGCATACACACGGCAGAACATTTTCAGCCAACATTCACCAAACGACGTGGTTTTTCATCTCTTTACCGCCACCCTTTGGGCAACTTCTGCTATTGTTGTCTGATGTTTAGCATTGGTTCTGAGCATGCGTGTTTGTACTTTGGATTTTAGTCCGATGGACTTGTGTACACACGATCGGATGATCCGACGGAACACATTTGTTGTCGGAAAGTTTGAGAGCATGCACAGCAAACATTTGTCCGTGGAAATTCCGACAACAATTGTCCGATGGAGCATACAGACGGTAGGATTGTCCGATAAAACACGTCCGTCAGACCGTTGTTGTCGGAAAGTCTGATTGTGTGTATGGGCCTTAAGTCTTCTAGCATATACTAATGCAGTCATTCTGCCAATTCGGCCCTGCAATTGTCCATAGAACTGTTCACATTTATTTTAAGAAATCAAATAAATTTACAAGTCAAATAAGTTTAGTCTTACAACATCTAATAGCATATGTATTTTTATTAGCAAGAAAACAGGTGCTCTTTTTTGGATGGAGAAAGGAAGCTTTAACACAAGGTTTCTCAAAATCATACTGGCTTTAAAACGATTGTTCATTCTCTTATTGACCCTGTATCATTGATCCAATAATTGTATTATTAATGTTGCCGCCATTCAACTCTGTGGATATGTACAGCCCACAAAACTCAGGATGCCGCGTAGGCTGAAATGAACAAAGCTCAGCTATCCTTCCTCCAGCCAGAGCTGACTGCAAGCCTTGAGTAATAGCTATAGATTTTACAATTCTAGTTTACCACATATCCTTTGTATAGTTTATTATATTATATTTGTAACAATTGTACATTGAGTACTGTGCAAACGTTTTAGGTAGGTGTGAAGAAATGCTGTAAAGTAAGAATGCTTTCAAAAATGTATACCGTAGTTTAATTGTTTATTTTTATCAATTTACATAATGCAAAGTCTGGGATTTTGTAGGCTTTGAGTCAGGTGTATGATTGACCAGTTATACCAAACTTGTGCTAATGATCATCAATTTCATATGTAGAGCAAGACTGAGCACAGCAACAAGACACAAGGTAGTTGTACTGTATCAGCAAGGTCTCTCCCAGGCAAAGGTTTAAAAGTAGCTTGGGGTTTCAAGATGTGCTGTTTAAGGCCCCTTTCACACTGGGGCAGGCAGGTGCGGTGGCGGTATAGCGGCGCGATTTTCAGCGCCGCTATACCGTCATTATCACCGCGGTATGCAGCCGCTAGCGGGGTGAATTTAACCCCCGCTAGCGGCCGAAAAAGGGTTAATACCGCCCGTAAACCGCGGCTATTGCCGCAGTTTGCGGGCGGTATTACCGCGGTGTCCCATTGATTTCAATGGGCAGCCACGGTAAAGGAGCGGTGAAGAAGAGGTGGATGAGGCGGTAGGTAGGTCAGTGAGGATGACAGCATGGCTCCCCTTAATTGTGGGGCCCATGTTCTGCCGATTAGTACAGATCGTCGGATAATGCCTCCGACGATCTGCACATGCACAGTAGTGACGTCAGCAGATCAGCTGAACTAGTTGTTAATTAGATTGCTGTTAATGAGATCACTGCTAGCAATTAGTTGCTAGCTGTTGATTAGCTTACTGTTTATGTTAGCTGTTCATTAGATGTACTGTTAGATGTACTTATGATATTACTATTTAAGTTTGCATTGTTTAGGATAATGTGATAAAGATTTTATCTGATTTTGTGTAGTATATATTCTGGGTGAATTTACAATAAAGAGTTCCAGTTTGCACCTAAGCTAGTGTCGTCTAGTTCTTGGGTGCAATGCTCAGCTATAATACCTGGTTCCAGAGTGGAGGAAGCTGTATCTTGGCGGAAGCACCCATGCGGGGTGCCCAGCAGTCCATCAGAGTTTGGCCCCGACGGAGTCCTGATCCTAACATCATCCAGTCTGTCTGGGATTACATGAAGAGACCGAAGGATTTGAGGCAACCTACATCCAGAGAAGATCTGTGGTTAGTTCTCCAAGATGTTTTGAACAACCTACTGATATGCAGCCCTATTTCATGTAAGTGGCTTAATGAATATTAAAGCCATAGGGTCCGTATTCCTCACCTTTACACATAAAACTGCGGAATACCCAGTGTACCACCCCCCATCACCTCCACCTGCAATTGACTGTAAATACAGATCTGCCTATATTTTGTCTTTCCTGGTTCCTACTTTCCCTCCTTCATCCTTTCATGACTAAGCCTATTTCTGACATTTGGTGTTTACAAATCCGTATTTTTTGCTAGAAAATTACTTAGAACCCCCAAACATTATATATATATTTTTAGCAGAGAATCTAGAGAATAAAATGGCAATTGTTGCAATATTTTATGTCACACGGTATTTGTGCAGTTGTGTTTTAAAGGCAACTTTTTGGGAAAAATTAACTTTCATGAATAAAAAAAAAATGAAAAAGTAAAGTTAGCCCAATTTTTTTATATAATGTGAAAGATGATATTATGCTGAGTAAATAGATACCAAACATGTTATGCTTTATAATTGCACGCACTCGTGGAATGGCGACAAACTAAGGTACCTAAAAATCTCCATAGGCGACGCTTTAAACTTTTTTTTACGGTTACCAGGTTAGAGTTACAGAGGAGTTCTAGTGCTAGAATTATTGCTCTCGCTCTGACGATCGCGGCGATACGTCACATGTGCGATTTGAACACCGTTTACATATGCGGGCGCGACTTCCATATGCGTTTTCTTTGTTGTGCGAGCTCGCTGGTATGGGGGCGCTTTAAATATTTTTTATTCTTATTTATTTTATAATATTAAATCGTGTTTTTAAAAAAAAAAATTTGATCACTTTTATTACTGTCACAAGGAATGTAAACATCCCTTGTGACAGTAATAGGTGGTGACAGGTACTCTTTATGGAGGCATCGGGGGTTTGCACTTCAAATTATTCAGATCGCCGAAAACAGCGATTCTGAATACTGTGTTTTTTTTTTAATCCGGCGTCATTGGCAGCCGAGTAACCCGGAAGTGACATTGTGACGTTGCTTCCGTGTTTACATTGAGGAGACTGGATCGAAGCTGTTTACGGCTTCGTTCCAGTCTGTGTCTAGGCACTGGAGGCGGCGGATCGTAGATCAGGTCTCCCGGTGGGACGGGAGGCCCGGTCAGAGCCGCGGGAGGCGGCGGGTGGGGTGGGGATGTCCCCTTCTGCTCCTCCGTCATAACAACCAAGCGGAATCGCCGGCTCTTAACAACGGTACCGGGATGATGCCTGCAGCTGCAGGCATCATCAATATTATGACAATGCAGAAAAATTATACTAACAAAATCACATTAAACAAAACACAACCCAACCCCCCCCCCCCCCCCCCAACCTGCTCTTGGAGTATGTATGGAAGAGAAAAAAGAAAAAGAAAGACAGGACAAAAAAAAAAAAGCATCCAATATTACAAAGTATATAGTACCTATTAGTTTACATGATACCTAGGTCATGAATGGAAGCCATCTTGACTAGGTAGCATCAAACTTACTCATGGAATTGCTTAGGGAATAGTAGATTTTTTTAAAACAGCTTACCTGTAAAATACTTTTCTTGAGAGTACATCACAGGACACAGAGGCTTAGATAATTACTTAGTGGGTTAGATAGTCACCATAGGTGATTGGACACTGGCAACCCTAATTACAAGGCGAGTTCCTCCCCTATATAACCCCTCCCATATGGAGAGTACCTCAGTTTTGTAGCAAAGCAATAAGTGTCCCAACGTATAATCCCAAAGAGGAGCCCTGCGATCTGTGATGTACTCTCAAGAAAGGGATTTTACAGGTAAGCTGTTTTAAAAAATCCTACTTTCTTCATCATACATCACAGGACATAAAGGCTTAGATAATTACTTAGTGGGATGTCCCATAGCAATGCTCCAATTGAGGGGAGGGAGACACAAATCAGAAGCTAAGACCGCCATCGGACAAGAGGACCTACACTGCTGCCTGCAGTACACTGCGCCCGAAGGCGGCATCCTCATGCCCTCTCATATCCACTTGGTAAAACTTAGTGAATGTATGGACCGAAGACCAAGTAGCAGCCCTGCAGATCTGAGCCATGGAGGCCTGGTGATGCACTGCCTATGAAGCACTAACTGCTCTAGTTGAGTGCGCTTCAACTTGTAAAGGAAGAATCTTTTCTTCCGAAGCATAGGCCTGAATAATCACTTGCCAGATCCACCATGAAATAGGCCTTCTGGCAGAATAAATAGACAATCAGTCTTAGGTATCTGAGCCGTAGCTTGCAGATAAATTTTTACCGCTCTTACAACATCTAAAGAGTTTCTCTTCTTACGCAGACTGCGGATCTGAAAAAAAGGGGGGTAGGACTATATCTTGATTCAGATGAAATCCTGAAACCAGTTTCGGTAAAAAAGCTGGGTGAGGTCGCAACACCACCCTGTCTTTATGAACAATCAAATATGGCTCTTTACACTAAAGAGCTGCCAACTCTGATACCCTCCTTGCTGAGGATATGGCTAAAAGAAACACTAGTTTCTTTGTTAAAATAATTAAAGAAGCATGGCGCAATGGTTCAAACGGCTGTTTCTGCAAAACAGATAAAAGTAAATTTAAGTCCCACGGGCACACAGGCGGCGGATTTAAATGCAGCGCTCCCTGGATAAAGGCCCGGATCAGGGAATGAGAGGCAAGCAGTCTCTGAAAATATACCGACAAGGCCAAGATCTGGCCCTTGATAGTACTCAAGGCCAGATTCATTTCTACGCCTAACAGAAGAAAGGCCAGAATCCTGCTAATGGCATACTTTCTAGGATGCCACCTTCTGGATTCACACCAGGAAACATATGCCTTCCAGATTCTGTAGTAGATGAGCCTGGAGGCCGGCTTTCTGGCGTTAACCAGAGTGGATAAGACTGGACCAGAGAGCCCACGACTCTTCAAAATGTGGGTCTCAACAGCCAAGCCGTCACATTTAGACTTTGTAAGGCAGGATGGAATATTGGACCCTGTGAGAGCAGGTCTGAGCGGAGCGGAAGAACCCAGGGGTTCCCGTCTGCCATCTTCACGATCTCCGCATACCAGGATCACCTGGGCTTTTCGGCTCTGGACCACTTTCCCTGGGAAGATGCCTCTTCCAGAACTGCTCCCCAGCCTGTAAGGCTGGCGTCTGTGGTTACAATTTTCCAAGTAACCGGAATAAAGGATCTTCCCTTTAACAGATTTTGAGGGAGCAACCACCAATTGAGGCTCTGGCGAACCTGTGGAGACAGAATTATTGGAAGGTCCCAAGCCTGGATTCTTTTGTTCCAAGCGGACAGAATGCTGCCCTGCAACGGCCTTGAGTGAAACTGGGCATAAGGAACAGCCTCGAATGAAGCAACCATCTTTCCCAATAACCTCATGCACAGACGGATGGAAGGTTTTGTCCTTGCTTTTATCACTCTGACCAAATCTTTTATGGCTTTGCCCTTCGGCCTGGGTAGAAACACCCTGCTTTGGGACGTGTCTATTATCATTCCCAAATATTCCAGCCTTCTTTAAGGCTGTAAGGAGGATTTTTCTAGATTGAGGACCCAGCCTAGGTACTCTAAATACTCCACTGTGCTGCGCACATTGCGGTCTAGGCGTGTTACGGACTGATCTATGAACAACAGATCGTCCAGATAGGCTGTTACTGCTATGCCCCATGCCCTCAGCTTTGCCAAAGGTGGGGCTAGTACCTTTGTGAATACCCAAGGTGCAGTAGCCAGACCGAATGGAAGGGCCACAAACTGGAAGTGGCACTGATCTACCGCAAACCTTAAGAATTTTTGTTGAGCGGGAAAAATTGGCACATGAAGATATGCATCTCTGATGCCTATTGATGCCAGGAATTCTCCTCCCTGAAGGGTGGAGACCACTGAATAGACAGACTTCATGCAGAAGGAGCGAATGTTCAGAAACCGATTCAAGTCTTTCAGATCTAGGATAGGTCTGACAACCCGTTTGGTTTTGGAACCATAAAGAGGTTTGAGTAGAACCCTGAGCCCTGATCTTCTTGAGCTACTTCTATGATTACCCCTTGGGCCAAAAGGCCTTCCAGGGCCAAAAGCAATGGCCTCCTTTTTTCTGGATTCTTGGAAATCCTTGATCTCAGAAAACGTGGTGGCGGAAGTTCTCGGAATTCTAGCTTGTAGCCTAGAGATACCGTGGAGATGACTCACTTGTCCTGAACCTCTTGCCGCCAGGCTCCTGCGAATTGCAGCAACCTTCCCCCTACTCGGCCAAGCGGGGGCGCCCCTTCATAGGGAAGTTTTGGAGCTTTGTTTGGAAGACCTAGAACCCCAAGCTCTTTTCTGCCCTTGGGCTTGGCTCTGGGCTTTTCCCCTAGTATTGGACTGGGGAGGCCGTCGCCACTGCCTGGAAGATGAAGTTCCAGGGGCTGGAGAAAGAGAACGTTTAAAAGAAGGACGTTTACTCTTCTTTTTAACCGGTAACAGTGTAGACTTGCCTCCGGTAATCTTTTTGATATACCGTATATACTCGAGTATAAGCCGACTCGAGTATAAGCCGAGGTACCTAATGTTGCCACAAAAAACTGGGAAAACTTACTGACTCGAGTATAAGCCAAGGGACAACAATGCCTCAGTGTTCCCATCCTTACTGTTCCCTATCCTCACTGTTCCCTATCCTCACTGTTCCCTATCCTCACTGTTCCCTATCCTCACTGTTTCCTATCCTCACTGTTTCCTATCCTCACTGTTTCCTATCCTCACTGTTTCATATCCTCACTGTTTCCTATCCTATATTTTTACATTGGAAATCGTACCTGTAAAGAAGTTGCGGCTGCGGCGTCCATCGTCAAATCCCGCGGCCTCTTCCTGTTCCTTCCGTGATAGGCGATTCTCATCAGACACTCTCCGCCTATCACGATCATTCTCTCATCCTCAGTTTCCCAGCAGACACTGTGTTGGGTGTTCCGCCAATCACAGACGTCTGCTGGGAAACTGAGGATGAGAGAATGATCGTGATAGGCGGAGAGTGTCTGATGAGAATCGCCTATCACGGAAGGAACAGGAAGAGACCGCAGAATTTGAACGATGGACGCCGCAGCCGCAACTTCTTTACAGGTACGATTTCCAATGTAAAAAATTTCGCTGACTCGAGTATAAGCCGAGGGGGGACTTTCAGCCCAAAAAAAAGGGCTGAAAATCTCGGCTTATACTCGAGTATATACGGTATTTGTCCAAATCATCTCCAAATAGGCATTCGCCGTAAAATGGGAACGCCGCCAAGTATCTTTTGCAAGAAATCTCAGCTTTCCAATGCTTTAGCCAAAGGGACCTGCGCATGTGTACCAGCAGGAGATTCAGGCGGGATGCTTGCTGAACAGAGTCCATAATCGCATCAACCGCAAAACATAGGGCCTTAGGAAGGTCCTCATAAACCTCAATTTCATCTGCAGGGAGGAAGATAACCACCTGTTTCATTTGTTCCTTGAGGACCTGGCACATGCCAATTGCTGCAACTGCAGGCTGCACCACAGCACCGGCCATAGAGGAGGAGGCTTTAAGCAAAGATTCCAGTTTTTTATCAGTTGGATCTTTGAAACCCTGAGCATTGTCTACAGGACAGGTCAGGTTTTTGTTTACACAAGAAATAGCCGCATCTATAGCTGACACCCCCCATTTCTTGGTGATACCTTCCTCCATAGGAAAACTTCTTAGGAGGAGAAAACAGTTTATCTGGGTGAATCCAGTCATCATACATCAATTTCTCCAACAAGGGATGAGTTGGAAAGGTATACGCAGCCTGTGGGGATTTCCGAGACCCCAAAGAGGAAACAGAGGACATGACAGTTTCAGAAGGGGAAAATTTGTATGTGGTACGCACCATCTCTGCATAATATTGCACCTGCATTTTAAGCGCCTGAGAGGTAGAAGGAATCTTCTCATCCTCTGAATCCTCAGGCTGCACCTGATCCTCATCTCTAGATAGGGATTTTTCACCCTCAGAATGCTCATCTGATAAGAGAGCCAGAGCAGATGAAGGGAACCTACTCCGTTTTCTGCCACTATTTGAGGAGGTTGCGATTAATGTAGCAATCCTTCCTTCTAAGCCATCCAAAGCAGCTTTCAAAGTGTCCTCAGTGACATATACAGGAGCTGCAATATTAGGAGAGACTGGTCATCCTGTGAGGCTGCTACCAGTCTGTTAGGGGGGATGGTAATCTGCAGGCATGTACAGAACCCTTAGCACTAGGCGGGATCTCTTAGTGCCTTTTTTATTTGCCCCTGACCCCCTCTTACTGGGAGACAAAGTCCTTAAGCTGCAAAGCAGAGGCACTAGTACAGGTGCAATCACTGTTGTGCTAATAGTCTTACAATACACATATATTAGCTTACTGCACAACCTGAGGCCGAGTAGGTGTCTTAGGTTTGTCTGGTCCGATCCACTGGGATGCTCACAGCTCACAGATCTGTATCCACTCCGCTTACAGAAGGCTATGGCGTGCTGGGCTTTTAAATACAAGTCTCTTGGGCACGAGCAACCACGCCCCCCTCTTTTCCCTGCCATCTGACAGCCAAAGCGCGCTCCTGGCGCACGACACGCCACCCGTCATGACGGTGGCCAGGGGTGAAGGGGGAGAGAAAAGACCACTGGGGGCTTTGTGGGACCCCTCTTATGCGTATTGTGGCAGAGCCTGCAGCGGAGGAGGTGAGTGGTGTTTTTAGACAGACCGACTTCACTGAGCGTGTCCCTGGATGGCATGTAAGAGTACACCAGGTATGTAACTTACTCCCTCTGGTGGCGGAAACCAGGTAAGACAACCTACAAACAGAAGATAACATCTTTTGAAAAAATTATCTTCACTTACTTTATCCCCGCCGCAGGAAAGCTGATAAAAATAGCAGATCCAGCCTTCACCCATCACGGCGGGTAGTGTTGTGCCAACCTTCAGGTTTATGGGTTCCTTCTTACAGGATCCTCTTACCTGGACCTGTAGAAGACTCTGCCAGAACTTTTCGTGCCACTGTTGTATTAGTACAGCCTGGATCCCAGAGCCCAGACCTCCGAAGAGAGACATTACAGGCAAACCTTGTTTCTTCTTTACACGAGGCCCGGGTACCATCCATCTTAGGCGTTTAGTATTAGCCCGAGGTATGGATCCGGTTTTATAGCTCCTAGGTCTCCACAGAAACCATCAACAGAACTTTATTTTCAGCACATGTTCAACGTGACCAACCACCTTAGACACTGGCGAAAAAACTGAGGTACTCTCCATATGGGAGGGGTTATATAGGGGAGGAACTTGCCTTGTAATTAAGGTTGCCAGTGTCCAATCACCTGTGGTGACTATCTAACCCACTAAGTAATTATCTAAGCCTCTGTGTCCTGTGGTGTATGATCAAGAAATTTATGTTTTTCAAAAAGAATAATCCTATTGAGATCTAAGATCCACTCAGATATGGTCGGCGGGTGGGGAGAGGTCCACTTAAGAGCAATCTGTCTACGGGCAACAAAAAGTGCGCGTCTTATAGTGTTACCATTACCAATAGAGGAGGTATAAATAGACGTATTGCAGTATCCCAATAGGCATATAAGTGGTTCAACCGGAATAATAGTATCCAATAGCCCATTTAGGGTACCAATCACCTCATCTTTGAAGTTTCGGACACCGCCACAAAAGATGTATTAGCGTACCTGTATTACCACTAGACATGGGCACCATCAATAAATTTGTTTTGTTTCGTTCCGTTCCGTTTCGTATTAGCCGTTATTTCGTGTTTCGTAATTCGTGTCTGAAATTCAATTTGGATTCGTATGAAATACGAATTTTCGTTAGATTTGTTAACTTTTCGTAAAATTTCGAACGTTCGTTATGATGAATTTAAAAAGCAAACCCAGGAAGTCTTTTCGTAACAATTACGAACATAACGAATGTTCGTAATTGTTATGAAAAGTTAACGAACCTAACAAAAATTCGTATTCAATCCAAATTGAATTTCAGACACGAATTACGAACTAACGGCAACGGGCTACAAACAAACCCAGGAACTCAGCACAAAACACGGATGTTGGGAGCCCCTCATAATGAGCAAAGCAGGGGTACAGCCCCAGGAGGAAGTCAGCACAGCACAGGGATGGTGGGAGCCCCTCATAATGAGCACAGCAGGGGCACAGCCCCAGGAGGAAGTCATTACAGCACAGGGATGGCGGGAGCCCCTCATAATGAGCACAGCAGGGGCACAGCCCGAGGAGGAAGTCAGCACAGCACAGGGATGGTGGGATCACCTCAAAATGAGCACAGCACAGGGATAGTGGGAGCACCTCATAGTGAGCACAGCAGGGGTACAGCCCCAGGAGGAAGTCAGCACAATACAGGGATGGTGGGAGCCCCTCATAATGAGCATAATGAGTCGGCGACTGCCATATTGAGAAAGGTATTGTAGCCTGGGCTGTTAGTTCGTATTTCGGAATTCCTGTCCGAAATTCAATTTGGATTGAATACGAATTTTCGTTAGGTTCGTTAACTTTTCGTAACAATTACGAACATTCGTTATGATGAATTTAAAAAGCAAAAAATACCTTTCTCAAGTTCGGATCTGAAATTCGTCAACGAAATTTCGTATTTTGTAAAATTCGGAAGCATATAAATTCGTATTTCGGATGCTTCCGAATGTACGAATTTTCGGAAATTCGTACAAATTTTCGATTCGTGCGAAATGAATCGCACATGTCTAATTACCACATCTAGCACAGGCTGGCTCAGCTTTCAATCCAATTGCATACAGAAATCGGGGAGATCTATAGACTCTATGAAGAATAAAGATCTGTGTCAGTCTGTGTGATGGAGAAAGAGACACCCGGGGCGAGGACTGAAGAATATCATCCCAGACCTCCTCGGGAATAGAACCAATATCTTTTTCCCAGCCAGCCCTAGAGCGAATGGGAAAGTTCAGTAAAAATAGTTAATGAACGGACACAGCAGCAATCATGACAAGTGGGTATTATCCTTCATTTAGAAGTGACTAGGCAGAAAACTTGTAGAAAGTGTTAACACATCACACCTTATACAGTACCGCCCAGGGGGCGGACCCTCTGGGTATAACCCCTCTCTCTGCACCTCGCAGATCAGTTCGTCAAAAAGCAGTACAAACTTAAAAAAGGAGGGGTGGGTGCTGTATCCGTCCATGAACGCAGAGAAAAGGATTTTACGGTGAGTACAAAAATCCTATTTACTCTTTCGTTCATGGACGGACACAGCAGCAATCTTAACAAGTGGGACGTCCCAAAGCACTGTCAAAAAATGAGGGGTAGGAACAGCATAAAAATAAACTTCACCCCAAAACAAAACAGAGCTCCTCACCAAGGAGTTGCAACTCTAAACAGCCGCCTGCAAAACTTTGCGGCCGAAAGAAGCATCCGAAGATGCATCTACATCAACCTTGTAGAATTTTGTGAAAGTGTGAACGGATGACCAAGTCGCCGCCTTACATAATTGGGAAACAGACGCTTGATGTCGGAAAGCTCAAGAGGCACCTATTGCCCTGGTCGAATGCGCCGTGACAGGAAAGGGGGGTGCCCGACCCTTTAGGGCGTAAGCCTGGATTACTATCTGTCAGATCCACCTAGAGATGGTGGCCGACGAGACCGCTAGGCCTTTCTTGGGACCAGCTACCGAAACAAACAATGAGTCTGAACTCCGGAACGGAGCAGTAGCAGATAAGTACACTTTTAGAGCTCGGACAATGTCCAAGGAATGCACCGCCGACTCCTTAGGATTAGACGGAAGGGACACAAGGATGAAAGTACAATGTCCTCATTGAGATGAAAGGCCGAAACGACCTTAGGAAGAAAGGAAGGCTGCGGACGCAGCACCACCTTATCCTTGTGGAAAATCAGATAGGGAGCCTTGCATGACAAGGCTGCCAGCTCAGAAACCCGTCTAACTGACGTAACAGCCACCAAAAAGACCACTTTCTGAGAAAGTGTCAACAAGGGAGTTTGTTCTCAAACTGTGACATCTGAAGCACCGAGAGGAACAGATTCAAGTCCCACGGAGGTAGTGGGGGACGGACCGGAGGAGCCACATGTCGAACCCCCTGCACAAACGTACTCAAGAGAGAGTGAGCCGCCAGGGGTCGCTGAAAAAAGACAGCCATGGCAGATATCTGCCCCTTAATCATACTTAAGGCAAGCCTTTGGTCCACCCCACGCTGTAGGAACAGCAGGACTCTGGAGACCAAATAAGTACGCGGATGCCACCTCATTTCCTCGCACATGGATATGTAGGCCTTCCAAGTGCGATGGTAAACCTTCCTAGACGACGGCTTTCGAGCACTTCTCATGGTAGAGATCACAGAATCTGACAGGCCCCGGTCTCTCAGAACCTGGTTCTCAATAGCCATGCCGTTAAAGCCAGTGACTGTAAAGCAGGATGAAGTATGGGTCCTTGCGACAGCAGGTCCTTCCGTAGTGGTAGGCGCCAGGGGACGTCTGCTACCAAACGTACTAGATCGGCGTACCAAGGACGCTGAGGCCAATCTGGAGCGATCAGGATTATTGGAATCCCCTCTGCCTCCACTCTGCGAAGCAGACGAGGAAGGAGCTTCATGGGAGGGAAGGCATAGATTAGCCGATACTGACCCCACGATGCCACTAACGCATCCGTTGCGTCTGCCCATGGATCCTTTGACCGGGTCACAAACCTCAATACCTTCCGATTGAGTCGGGACGCCAGGAGATCTACGTCTGGCGTGCCCCATCTTTGGCAGAAGAGCTGTAACACATCCTGGTGTAATGACCACTCTCCTTGGTCCAGCGTCTGGCGAGGTAGTCCGCCTGCCAGTTCTCCACACCCGGAATGTACACAGCCAACAGGGCCGGTACGCTCCTTTCTGCCCAGCTCAGGATGCAAGCGGCCTCCGATGCTGCAGCCAAGCTTCTTGTTCCTCCTTGATGATTGACATATGCCACCGCCGTGGCGTTGTCTGACTGGATCCAGACTGGACGCCCTTGCAGCCTCTGAGACCACGTGGAGAGGCACTGCCTGATCACCCGGAGTTCCAGGACATTGATCGGCAGGTGGGATTCCTCCGGGGTCCAGCGACCCTGCGTCGACTTGAACACCCCAGACTCCCCCCCCCCAACCTGTAAGGCTGGCGTCCGTCGTGATCACCACCCAGTGAACAGGAAGGAATGACTTCCCGGACAGAAGTGCCGGTGATGTCAGCCACCAAACCAGGGAGGTCCTGACTAGGTGGCTTACCCGGATTTGACAATCCAGGGATGACGGGCATTTGTCCCATTTGGACAGAATTTCCTTCTGCAAGACTCGAGTGTGATATTAAGCATACGGAACTGCCTCGAAGGAGGCTACCATGAGGCTCAAGACTCGCATGCAAAAACGGAGTGACGACCATCTTTTGGATGTCAACTGCTGCACCACAGCCCGAAGGGTCTGCAATTTTTCCACAGGAAGGAAAACCTTTCCCTCTGAGGAATCCAGAATCAACCCCAGATACACTAGGCGTTGAGTCGGCACCAATACTGACTTTTGTATGTTTAACACCCAACCACAGTCTCGGAGAGTCTGACAGGTTATAGACACGCTCACATCTAATTCTGAGCTTGAAGCGGCCCTGAGAAGAAGGTCGTCCAAGTAGCCCACGATAGCGATGCCCCGCTGTCTTAGAAGGGCCAGAATTTGGGCGAGCACCTTGGTGAACACCCTGGGTGCTGATGCCAGGCCAAACGGGAGGGCCAAAAAACTAATAGTGGTCCTCCCTGACTGCGAAGCGCAGAAACCTCTGATGCCTGGAGCATATGGGAACATGCAGGTATGCGTCCTTGATGTCCAAGGATGCCAGAAAGTCCCCTGGATGGAGAGCAGTGACTACAGTTTGAACCGACTCCATCCGGAATCTTTGTACTTTCACAAAGAAATTGAGGGCCTTGAGATCCAGGATTGGATGAACCCCATCGTTCTTTGGCACTACGAACAGATTTGAGTAAAACCCCTGAAACCGTTCCTGCACTGGGACAGGAATGATCACCCCGCGTACCAGCAGATCCTGGACTGCCCCATACAGGGCCTCCCGACGGGTCGGCTGAAGCTGGAGGTTGAAGGGAAAAAATCTGTTCGGTGGACAAGAGAGAAACTCTATCTTGTAGCCTGAGGAGATTACTTCGCAAACCCACCAGTCGGAGATCAGAGATGTCCACCGAGTCGAGAATTCGCAAAGACGTCCCCCACCCGAAAGATGGGCAGGGGCAGACCTTCATGCGGACGCAGATTTGTCCGCAGGCTTGTTGGGCTTGCGAAACCAAGGACGCCTTTGTCCCTGAGCAGGCGCTTTATCGGCCTGGGATCTTTTACCTGCCGCCCTGGGCAGACGAAAAAAACGCTTGTGTGTAGTGAAGGAGGGCCCTTGCCTATGGCGTGGCTCCTTACCCTTTTTGGATTGCGGAAGCAGCGTGCTCTTACCTCCTGTTGCATCTTTAATGATATCATCCAGAGAGGCCCCAAAAAGTCTGTCGCCCTTAAGGGCAGATCCAACAGGGCCTTCTTGGAAGATTGGTCCGCAGACCAGCACTTTAGCCAGATCAGGCGGTGTAATGCCACCGCATAAACCGAGGCTCTAGACAGCAAGGGGATAGTATCCATGTCTGACTCACAGACAAACTTATGGCCCTGTACCAACTGGTCGGCCAAATCTACCTCATTCGGAGGAGCCTCCCGCACCTTTAAGCCCTCGAGTAGCATCTTTGCCCACTCAGTGAGTGTCCAAAACACCAAAGCCACAGCCAAAGCTGGACGCACCGCTGAGCCCATAACTGTGTATAGGTAGAGAGCGAGTGCCTCAGCCTTCTTGTCCACAGGGTCCTTGAAGACAGGAGCCCCCTCTACTGGAATCGTGGTAACTTTAAGTCTGGACACAGGGGGGTCCACTATCGGGGGAGAGGACCATTTTTTCAGGAAACTCTCCTCAAAGGGGTACCGGACCGCAAAAATTTTTGGGGCTGAAAAAACCTTCAGTGGGTTTTCCCACTCCTTGTATAAAAGCTTATCGAGATAAGACACACAAGGAAACACCTTAGCAGTGCGGGCCGACTTACGGAACCCAAAGGGAACCGCTGTCTCTGCTGCTTCTGCAGCATTTTCCAATTTCAGCTTACCCCGCACTGTGGTGATAAGGTCAGATACCAAAGCCTTTTCGCGTGCTGACCCGGACCTGGAAGCATTCTCACTGTTCGACCGGTCAAGGTCCGCAGTCTCTGATGCATCAGAATCCGGGCTATGAGCCACAGCCGGGCCTGGTTCTGCATCAGAATTATCCCTAGAAGATGGCCGGGGAAGGGGGCGTTTCCTACCCCACGCGCCGCTTCTACCTTGGCAACAAAAGCCTCCAGGATTGCCAACATAGCATCCACAGATACATCAGGGGCACCAGCTGCCAACACAGGTGTTTCAGGGGAAAAAACGTCTGCTTCTGACATCATGCTGACCACGCGCCTGACACCCATAGGGACTCCAGGCAAGGTATCAATGGCCCACCCTCCTAGCTGCTACAGAGATGCAGGGCCTCCCAGAGGATTCACCACCCTTAGAACGGTACTGCTACTGCTGCCGTCTGCTCCCGCCTGAGATGCACTCCCACAACTGCCTGTGTCAGTCTGATCCTCCGTCAGCGTGTGTCTGTATATTTTCGTGCCTGTAGAATGCACCCTAGAGGCCAAAGACTTCCACAAAATGGCCGCCGAGCGGCCGTGCTGAGGAACGGTGTGGACCATAAGAAAATGGCCCCCAAGCAGTTGACAGAGGCCAAAGCGGGCGTGGACCACAAGAAAATGGCCTCCGAGCGGCGGTAGATCCATACAGGCGCGAACCACAAGAAAATGGCCTCCGAGCGATAGAGGCCAGAACAGACGTGGACCACAAGAAAATGGCCGCTGACAGCATGGAGGGAGAAAACACACAGGTAAGCAGCAAAAATTTACATTTTCAATGATAGCCTACAGCGCAGTTCCCGCCCCAGCCCCCAGCAGCCAGCCTTACCTTGCATAGCCCAGGAAGGAGGGAAGGCAGGGAGAGAGGAAAGAAAGGGCAAAACCACTTACTTGATCTCTCCAGGAACGTCCAGCCAAGTCTTCCTGCCGAAGCAGGGGAGCTACTTACCCTTCCTGTGTGGATTATGCTGGAAGACATTCCGGACAGATCATCTTCCGCACAGTTACGGAGGTGACTGTCGGCCCGGCATGCTGTGATTGAGCCATAGAGACCGATCATATGCATGCCCTGGAGCATAAAGCTCACCGGCCACCCGTGGAGCGACGGGCATGTCGTGGAAAACCCAGCACGTAGCTAGGGTCGGCACATGCTTGATGGCCAAAACTGGGGAGACTACAAGGATCTGGGATCCAGCCTGTCACCCAGTCGGCAGTTGATCGAAGATCGCAGGAACAAAAAGAGTAGAAAACGTAGAAATGAAAACCCCGGACCAATGGGCCCGTAGGGAGCCATGTCCTTCTCCTATGCTAGGCAGAAAAAAAAACTGATCTGCGAGGTGCAGAGAGGGGTTATACCCAGAGGGTCCACCCCCTGGGCGGTACTGTATAAGGTGTGACGTGTTAACACTTTCTACAAGTTTTCTGTCTAGTCACTCCTAAATGAAGGATAATACCCACTTGTCAAGATTGCTGCTGTGTCTATCCATGAACGAAAGAGTAAACCTATCTAACAATACCCTATATGTAGCAGAGGTGAGACCTTTTGTTGACCCAGCCTGTACTATCTTATCAAGAACAAGGATAGGGGAAAAAACATCCTAGCAGAAGAGAATTGGGCATGTAAAGCATGTCTTAGTTGGAGGAATGGATAGAACCAGTTAGATTGTAAAGAGAACTCTCCCCTTAGATCTTCAAAGGATTTAAGTATACCGTTTTTGTATAACTGAGCTAGAGTTGTTATTCCTAATATCCCCCATCTCTGAAAGCCTCTAAGTCTATAATTTTCTCATATGGGGGTGTATCTAGTAGGATAAGAGACACCCAGTATTTTTCTAACTGTATCCCATATTTTACATATTAACGTGCAGGTAGGCATATCGGCAAGCGAGGAACCCCATCTTGCACCATCTAGGACATAGAGTGGTAACCGACCCCTAAATGCATAAGTAAATAATCGTTGAGCAGGAAGAAGTGTCTGCTCAGACTCCCATCCAATGAGGTGCTGTAGTTGGGATGCAAAAAAGTATAGCCTTGGATTAGGAACTGCCAGACCGCCCGCATTTTTGGGGTGTTGTAGAATCTCCAATTTAATGCGAGGGGTTTTGTTCCGCCATATTAATCGCCTAAATATGGTATTAATCTTAATAAAGATCTGTATGGGTATCCAGATCGGGGCATTGTGCCCCAGATATCTCCCAAACCTGCACCGCACATGCGCACTGAAGCAACGGCACTTCGTGTCGTTGCTTCAGCTAGTGTGTCGTTACCGGCAGCTCCTGCGCGCATGCGCGGGAGTGAAATTGTGGCTCCAGGAAATCACAGCGCCGGAGCCCGCGATACCCAAAAGTAACTCTGGGAGCGATGTCGCCGGCCGGAGCTGTGCTCTGGGACCGCTGCGGGGGCTTTTGATCTAAGGTGAGTATTTCATAATGCGCTAGTATTTGGGTTTACAACCACTTTAATACATCCATAAAATATTAAACAAAATCTGTTTTAATGACATACCTTATCTCAGAACCAGATATGTCATCACTAGGTCTCTATGCTTCTCAATGCAATGCCGGCAACACATGGTTGGTGGGAGGGACTGGCAGGGTGTTGTTTATAGCTTCTTGGAAACATCACAACACGTTCCTCAGTGCTCCTCTCAAGAACCCTTAGCCCTGAAGCAAATCGTAGGCTGGCTCTTGGGAGGAGTTATGTAAATATCAAAATACCTTAACAGGTGGACGGCAATCTGGAGAAGTGGGTGTTCCTAGGAAGACTGAATTTATTTTTATTTTATTATTTTGTTACAATTCAGTATTTGTATTTTTAGGAGCCCCGTTGTAGGGCTTTGGTGAGATATCAGGGGTCTAATAAGACCCCTGATGTCTCAATTTGGAGACAGAAAATGGAACAGAGGACAGAGAGTCCCCAGTCCATTTCTCTGCAGCCAGGCAGCAGGGGGAATCTGCATAGTACAGGGTGATAAATGTGTGCCCAGGCACTCCATGTGTGCACGCTTACGCAGACCACTCTAGGTATCCCCCACATTATGCTGAGCCTCCATGACTGGAAGAAGCTAGATGATGCTAGACATCCTCCAGCCAGGAAATGAGGCAGGCTCTATCTGACTTGCTGTAGCTTCTAATGCACCCTGTGAGAAGCTCACAGTGTGCAGTGATTAAGCAATTTTAGTATAGGAGAGAGGCCTGGAAGACTGTTCAGCCTAAGGCTGGTTGCTAATAATTCATAGCAGAATGGCACCTTTAAACATCCCTCAATGGCTGTATCTTCTTTCACTGGAAATGATAAGCACAGTAAATGTCAGTGACATCATAATACAGTCACCTGGATGCAAGCAACATCTTCCTATAATGCCTCATGCAATCATGATGTGATCGGGGCATGTGATTACGTACAGTAGGAGAGAGGCAGTGTGTGTGTGATTCTAATTTCCTGTTTGTCTCTCGCTGAATAAGTCTTATCTGACAGTCTCAGTCTGGAGCTCCCATACAAGGGTTATAAAACCTGTAGTAGGATTTTTAGAATTATGCTGGATACCTCGCCTTTTATAAACTAGCTATGGGATCATATGATGTCTGTACAGGGTTTGCTGATTATAATAAGGCGCCATATCACATGAAAGCCCTAATGAGATAATTAAGGTCTGGACATCACTTGTCGGGTCCTTTTCAGTGCAGTAAAATTCCATAAAGTGTCCCTAACGTGCAAGTATCCCAAATAAGCTGCCCTAAAGCATAAAGCATGCCCTAAAGCTGGTCATCCGGATAAAAATTTGGCCGGTTCAGCTGAGTTTTGGCCCATGTGTGACTGTCCATGTTTCACAAAAGTCGATCGTTAGAATGCCTTCTGTCAAATGAGAATATTGGAAAACTTTGTGTTCAGTGGCTGCGGCCGCTTGTAAGCAGGTGCTTCCAAAAAGCTTGAAGTTTTTCTTCTACTATGTACTATGCTCTGGGGTTTTGTTATTTAAACTGTGTTTATGCATGAAAGTCATTTTCTACAATGTACAGTGGGCACGGAAAGTATTCAAACCCCCTTAAATTTTTCACTCTTTGTTATATTGCAGCCATTTGCTAAAATCATTTAAGTTCATTTTTTTTTCCTCATTAATGTACACACAGCACCCCATATTGACAGAAAAACACAGAATTGTTGACATTTTTGCAGATTTATTAAAAAAGAAAAACTGAAACATCACATGGTCCTAAGTATTCAGACCCTTTGCTTTGACACTCATATTTAACTCAGGTGCTGTCCATTTCTTCTGATCATCCTTGAGATGGTTCTACACCTTCTATTGAGTCCAGCTGTGTTTGATTATACTGATTGGACTTGATTAGGAAAGACACACACCTGTCTATATAAGACCTTACAGCTCACAGTGCATGTCAGAGCAAATGAGAATCATGAGGTCAAAGGAACTGCCTGAAGAGCTCAGAGACGGAATTGTGGCAAGGCACAGATCTGGCCAAGGTTACAAAAAAATTCTGCTGCACTTAAGGTTCCTAAGAGCACAGTGGCCTCCATAATCCTTAAATGGAAGAAGTTTGGGACGACCAGAACCCTTCCTAGAGCTGGCCGACCGGCCAAACTGAGCTATCGGGGGAGAAGAGCCTTGGTGAGAGAGGTAAAGAAGAACCCAAAGATCACTGTGGCTGAGCTCCAGAGATGCAGTCGGGAGATGGGAGAAAGTTGTAGAAAGTCAACCATCACTGCAGCCCTCCACCAGTCGGGGCTTTATGGCAGAGTGGCCCGACGGAAGCCTCTCCTCAGTGCAAGACACATGAAAGCCCGCATGGAGTTTGCTAAAAAAAAAAAAAAAAACGCCTGAAGGACTCCAAGATGGTGAGAAATAAGATTCTCTGGTCTGATGAGACCAAGATAGAACTTTTTGGCCTTAGTTCTAAGCGGTATGTGTGGAGAAAACCAGGCACTGCTCATCACCTGTCCAATACAGTCCCAACAGTGAAGCATGGTGGTGGCAGCATCATGCTGTGGGGGTGTTTTTCATCTGCAGGGACAGGACGACTGGTTGCAATCGAGGGAAAGATGAATGCGGCCAAGTACAGGGATATCCTGGACGAAAACCTTCTCCAGAGTGCTCAGGACCTCAGACTGGGTCGAAGGTTTACCTTCCAACAAGACAATGACCCTAAGCACACAGCTAAAATAACGAAGGAGTGGCTTCACAACAACTCCGTGACTGTTCTTGAATGGCCCAGCCAGAGCCCTGACTTAAACCCAATTGAGCATCTCTGGAGAGACCTAAAACTGGCTGTCCACCAACGTTTACCATCCAACCTGACAGAACTGGAGAGGATCTGCAAGGAGGAATGGCAGAAGATCCCCAAATCAAGGTGTGAAAAACTTGTTGCATCTTTCCCAAAAAGACTCATGGCTGTATTAGATGAAAAGGGTGCTTCTACTAAATCCAGGCAAAGGGTCTGAATACTTAGGACCATGTGATATTTCAGTTTTTCTTTTTTAATAAATCTGCAAAAATGTCAACAATTCTGTGTTTTTCTGTCAATATGGGGTGCTGTGTGTAAATTAATGAGGAAAAAAAATGAACTTAAATGATTTTAGCAAATGGCTGCAATATAACAAAAAGTAAAAAATTTAAGGGGGGTCTGAATACTTTCCGTACCCACTGTAGATTTACTGTACTGTGTCCTGGGTTGACCTTTTAAGCTGATAGTTCCTGAGAAGGATAGGTTAACACTGCTGGTCAGATTTTCCCACTATTTCGGGAAGGTTGCCGCCACCTACAGTACAAGTCATACCATATATATATATATATATATATATATACAGTATATATATATATATATATATATATATATGGGCTTATTAGTGCGCTAGGGAGGTTGGGTGGGGTCGATTCGAGATAAGACTGCCAAAATTTAGCCGTTCTGCTGTAGGGGTGTACCACCAATTCTTAGGGAGGCTAGTCGGGGTTCCCAATGGGGTATGGAGCCTGTGAATCCATATGAACTTGAATGAATATGTGCTACTTTAACTGGACCCTGCTTATGGATAAATACTACCTTATATGGATTACTGCCAGTTTTAGACTTTTCCGTTGAAAATTACTTTTATGGACTTGCTGCCTAATTCAGATATGACTACCTCACGGGGTACTACTTTGGGCACTTATAGAACTTGTCAGGAATGTGTGTGGAGAGGTCTTGGAGAACTGCTTTTGTGTTACCTCTAACGACTTCAGTAAAAGTTTTTGTCTTTACATCTAATCTGCCTGGTCTGAAGTCTCTAAAGCGGTGCATGCAAGGCGTATCAAAATAACAGGGCTTACAACAGGGCCCTGGAAAGGTTAGAGAAGATACAGTACAGAAGTCTAACGAGCAGAGAAGCTGTCCCAAGAAGGCTATATTACAAATGACTACAGTCTACAATTCCTAAGGCACCCAACCAGCCAGGAAACAGGTGACGTGGCAGAAGTGATGGATGCTCTAAAAGTGAGGGGTGTTATGTTTGGCCCCTTCACTAGCGACTGGTTCACCACATACTGGAACCAACCTCATGGCACAGAGTAGCTAGGGACCTAGTCTGGAGTCACAGAGAGAGATGTAGAGGGGCCCTGGGAGGACAAGCATGCAGTTATGGAGAAGTGTGTTTTCTGCATCTATTAGTACATACAGAACATTGTCATGGGAAGTGAAGTGACGGGACTGTTGGGTTGGTGAAGAAAGATGCACGCTCTGGTATATCTGTATATCTTAGCAGTACCAGCTAAGAAATGCTGCACACCTGCGGAGAGGTGAGCTCTAACAGAAGTTGTGTCCGCAGTGCATTAGTGTGAACAATACAAGAAGTATGGCCATGGATTGCGAAGTGTTAACTGTGCAAGTTGCTCTGCTCGCTTCTATGTCCAGAGTACTGACCTAATGCTGATTTCACATGATCATGTAATACAGACATTAGCAAGTGCAGTTCCACAGTAGCCCTACTAGGGCACCTTAAGCCCCACCCACACACTGATCCATGTATTCTGACAGTGTAGAGTCCTGTTGTCAGAATACAATGCCCAGGCACTGGGGATTCTTCCATCCCCCTTCTTTGTGTGGTTTCATTGAAGTCTATGGTGCCAAAAACACACTATAAAAAAAAATCCCTGTACATTTCCCAAAAACGCACTGCGGGAAATTGTATAGATGTGAACAGGACCCATAGGAAATAATGGTAAATGGATTGTGGTGCATTTTCTGCAGATCTGCAAACTCACTATAAAGCGCACAGATGTGAACCTAGCTATAGTAGGGGACCCCACAAAAAAGGCAAAGGGAGTCCCTCTAAAAATACATACTAGACCCCAGACTACTGTCCTTGATAAAGGGTTTGGTTTGGGTGTCAAGGAAATATCCCCCAGTCTGAATAATAGTTGCCTGGCCATTGTGCAAATCCTTACTGACCAAAAACATCTGACTTTTTGTCTGACTTACCTGATAAACATACTGGATCAATGACTCGGAATGCATTGAAGCTAAAACATCAGCATGACAACCAGGCAATGGCGGGTTTACAATAACCCTATTGCTGTCAGAGCCATGTTTTCTCTCATGAAATGTTTACTTGCAAGTCCTCAAGTGGCAAGGTACAAATGTGTGGATAGTAGTACACTGAAACTTTGACTTGTTATTGTGTTGCTCCAGCATCCTGGAAAGTCAAGTATTCTACATGGTCACAATGCAGGCAGACAAACAAGCCTTTTCAACACACATTGCTGAGAGTTGATGGACTGTGGTGGAAAAAAAGAAACAGGTTAGTGTGTTTTTAAATCAAATACTACAATTTCCAAGACGTTTTTAGTTGTGATGATTAAACAAACCATATATGCTTCCTTCTATATTTCTTTAAAGGGGAGTTCCACCCTTTTTTTATGTTTATTAAAAGTCAGCAGCTACAAAAAGTGTAGCTGCTGGCTTTTAATAAACATACACTTACCTGTTCCACTGTCCAGCGCCGTGCCGCCTGGAGCTCCGCTCCTCTCCCCCCCTTCTCCGCCGGCGCTTCCATTCATTGTGTGGGCACCCAGCCGTGACAGCTTTCGGCTTCACGGGCGGGCACTCACTGCGCATGCGCGAACGGCGCAGCGCTCTCTGAATGGACAGGCGATCGCCTGGGACCTGTCACGTCCCAGGTGATCGCCTACAGGGAGGGGCCGCCACAAGGCGATATGACGTATCACCTAGGCGAGCCCAGGGCGGAAGGAGGAAGTGGGACAGGAAGTCCCACTCCTACTGAAGCCCCCACTCCCTCCCCCAAAAAAATTACATGCCTAATGTGGCATGTAAGGGGGCGAGGAGTGGATAAAGCGGAAGTTCAAAATTTGGGTGGAACTCCGCTTTAAGTATATAATACAGTGGGTAAAATAAGTATTGAACTTGTTTCCATTTTTCTAGGTAAAAATATTTCTAAATGTGCTATTGACATAAAACGTTCACCACATGTCGGTAACAACCCACGCAATCCATACATACAAAAGAATCCAAAAGCAAAAAAGTTCATAAATGATGTTATGTGTAATAAAATGGAATGACACAGGGAAAAAGCATTGAACACGCTAACTGAAATGTATTTAATACTTGGTATAAAATCCTTTGTTGGTAATGACAGCTTCAAGACGCCTCCTGTATGGAGAAACTAGTCACATTCTTTGCTCAGTTGTGATTTTGTCCCATTCTTTCACAGAAACAGTTCAAATCTGGAAGGTTCCACGGGCATCTTCTATGAACTCTGATCTTTAGTTCTTTCCATAGATTTTCTAATGGATTCAAGTCAGGAGATTGGTTGGGTGATTCTAGCAGCTATATTTCTTTGAAACCAATTGAAAGTTTCCTTGGCTATGTGTTTGGGATCATTGTACTGCTGAAATGTCCTCCCTCGTTTCATCTTCATCATCCTGGTAGATGGCAGCAGAATGTACCAAGAATGTCTTGGTACATTTTTCCATTCACCCTTCCTGCAATGACATAAAGTTTGCCCGTATCGTATGCTGAAAAACAGCCCCATGATGTTCCCTAATTCCAAACATCACTGTTTCAATGTTGGTATTGGGTTGTTTTTGGGGGGTGATGTGCAGTGCCATTTGACCTCCAAACATGGTGTGTATTATGGCATCCAAAGAGTTCAACTTTGGTCTCATCTAACCAGACTATATTCTCCCAGTATTTCACAGGCCTGTCTAAATGATGTGCAGAAAACTTTAAACGAGCTTCAACGTGCTTTCAATTTAGCAATGGAGTCTTGTGTGGTAAGCGTGCATATAGGCCATGGCAGTTGAGTGCATTACTTTTTGTTTTCTTTGAAACAATTGTACCTGCTAATTCCAGGTCTTTCTGAAGCTCTCCACAAGTGGTCCTTGGCTTTTGGACAACTGTTCTGATAATTATTTTCACTCCTCTGTCAGCAATCTTGTAAGGGGCACCTGGTCATGGCTGGTTTATAGTGAAATTATGTTCTTTCCACCGGAATAAGGCCCCAACAGTGCTCACTTGAACAGCTAGAAGTTTAGAAATCCTTCTGTAACCAATGCCATCAGTATGTTTTGCAACAAATGAGGTTATGAAGGTCTCGAGAGAGCTCTTTGCTTTTACCCATCATGAGATGTTTCTTGTGTGACACCTTGGTAATGAGACACCTTTTTATAGGCCATCAGTTGAGACTGAACCAGCTGATATTAATTTGCACCGACAAGGGGCAGGATTGCTTTCTTACTGATAGATTTCAGCTGGTGTTTTGGTTTTTCATTCCTTTTTGCACCTCTCTTTCTTCCCGTTAAATACTTTTTTTCTGTGTCATTCCATTTTAGTACACATAACTTAATTTCTGAACTTATTTGTTTTAGTCTCTTTGTATCTATGGATTGCCTGGGTTGTTACCGACATGTGGTGAATATTTCATGTAAATAGCACCTTTCAAAATATATTTACCTTGAAAAATGGTGACGTGTCCAATACTTATTTTACCCGCTGTATATTCCCATGCTCCACAGAGCATACTGGTATTGGCAGCAGTGCAAATGGCAGCACTGGAATTTTTATCTTATTAGTGGAGAGTTCTATAAGGGTTAGTAACGGTATTTTCTACATATATATAGTACATTCTTAATGGTCTGGGGGCATGGCAGGGATGTCTCCACCGCCTAAATACACTGTGTTAGAAGTTGTCCCTCTTTCTCATCTCAGAGAATTGGGAGGTATGGCTCATGCACACAGTCACCAAATATACAGCTCTTTAACCACTTAAGGACCGGACCAATACGCAGCATAATGACCAGGCCCCTTTTTGCGATTCTGCACTGCGTTGCTTCAACTGACAATTGCCCGGACGTGACTCCCAAACAAAATTGGCGTCCTTTTTTTCCCACAAATAGAGCTTTCTTTTGGTGGTATTTGATCACCTCTGCAGTTTTTATTTTTTGCGCTATAAACAAAAATAGAGTGACAATTTTGAAAAAAAATTACATATTTTTAAATTTTTGCTGTAATAAATATCCCCAAAAAATATATATAATTTTTTTTTTCCTCAGTTTAGGCCGATACGTATTCTTCTACATATTTTTGGTAAAAAAAATCGCAATCGTCGTTTGATTGGTTTGCGCAAAAATTATAGCGTTTACAAAATAGGGCATAGTTTTAAGGCATTTTTATATAATTTTTTTTTTACTAGTAATGGCGGCGATCAGCGATTTTTTTCGTGACTGCAACATTATGGCGGACACATCGGACACTTTTGACACATTTTTGGGACCACTGTCATTTTTACAGCGAACAGTGCAATAAAAATGCACTGGTTACTGTAAAAATTACACTGGCAGTGAAGGGGTTAACCACTAGGGGCGCTGGAGGGGTTAAGTGTGCCTAGGGGCATGTTTCTAACTGAGAGGGGGCGTGGCTACGAGTGACACGTCACCGATCTCCGCTCTGATTACACAGAGCAGAGATCGCTGACAGTGTCAGTAGAGGAGCGGGGAGATGTTGTGTTTACACTAACATCTCCCCGCTCCATGCCTCCGTGAGACGATCGCGGGGATCCCCGCGGCGATCGAGTCTGCGGGACCCGCGGTCCGACTCATGGGGAAGGCAGGGGGGTTGCAAACGGCGCGCGCGACCCCGACAGTTAAAGGGCCACGTACAGGTACGTGATTGTGCCTGTACGAGCCATTCTGCCGACGTATATATACAGTGAGCGGTCGGCAAGTGGTTAATCAGAAGTGTGTATTTTTCTGGATCTGAGCGCAGTTCTATCATTTTCTATGGGCCCATGCACACAGTGCATAATATCAGTAAACTTTGCTGCGTTCAGATCACTCAAATCAAGATAGAAAAACCTGTATCTGAAGTCAGTAACTTACATGTGTATAAGCTTGTACATACAGAATGCATACCTGTAAGTGTAATGGTATAGAAGTAAAATATTACAAAACTAAATACTGTATAGACATTTACATGTCCATGCACATGGAACAAATACAAACTATTTTGTACGTTGTTTATGCCAGCAAGATCCTGCTTAGATGATCAGTAATGTCATTACAGCGCATGTACCTGATGTAGCACATTCCTAGTGTGGGATGCTAGGTATGTTTAATTTTCTGTTCCTTCTGTGATCAAGGGAGCAGTGATCTTTGCCCGTTCAAGGTTTCATAGGCTGGAAGTTTCACTGCTTCCCCCTGACTCTGGAAGAAACTTTCAAAATTTAGGGAGGGAGATGCAAATAACCAGCCTGAATAGTTATATTCCAGCCAATCCCTGGAGAGGAGTGTCCAGTAGGGAGCTGGGAAGATGATAAATAGTCTGAAGCACCGGAGAGCTGGGCTATCTCTCCCCAGATAGGTTCCAAGCCTGAGAGGCTGCTGCTATTAGGCAGCCAATGGACTGTGAATCTGTTCTTGAGGCCTCAGTGGAATCAGGGCTGAGGGTCTGAATGGATCTTGCTAGAAGCTGATTGCAGGACCACACCACAAGGGATCTGATCTGGAGAAGGACTGTCTCACTCACTAGACCGTGTGGGGAGGAAAGACCCTAAATGTATCCCTGTGACTGTGCAGTGCTCTGGAAAGTGCATTGGCTATCAATAGTTGTGCACAGGTGCAAGGTAACCAGATAACAAATAATAAGCCCAATTTGAGTGAATCGCATCAGTGGGAAGTGGCTTATGGCAGGGATTGTGCTAGACGTTGGCTGCATTGATTAAACCCAATCCCAATGGGAAGACTTTCAAGTTTTGCACTTTATCCTTGCTATACTGGCTACGCTGGCTGAGTTCTTTGTTAACTGGCACCCAAAACTGTGGAGCACCCAAGAAGCAAGTTTGGGGCTTGGAGCAGTGCAATTTTTTTGATCTAGTACCTGCCACAGCCTGTGTTTGCACAATTAAAGGACAGCAGAGCACTGTTGCTGTCATCTGTGTTCTCCCCTTGTGCTAGGTGGTTTCAAGTATTGTATGCAAAGTTCTTTACGATGCAGCAGAACCTGATGGGCTTGCAGTGCTGTCTCTTCCCCTCCAGTCTAAAGGCACGATCGGATTTTCCGACGGGAATTGTGAGATGACAGGCTGTTGTTGGAAAATTTGATCGTTTGTATGCTCCATCGGACAATTGTCGGATTTTCCGCCAACAAATGTTGGATAGCATGCTTTAAAATTTTCCGACAACAAATGTTGGATGTCGGATTATACGATTGTGTCCAGAAGTCCTTCGGAAAAAAATCCAAAGTACAAACATGCATGCTCAGAAGCAATGCTAACCATAGCACAACATTAGCAGAAGTTGCCCAAAGGGTTGCGCTAAAGAGCTGAAAAACCACATAGTTTCGTGTTTGTTGGCTGACAATTCTTTGCCGTTTGTATGCAAGACAAGTTCATGGCCAACGTCCTTCGGACAAAAGTCCTACGCTTTGTCCACGGAAAATCCAATCGTGTGTACCAGGCTTAAGTGTTGCTGTATAGGGGATGTCAGGAAGAGGTTTAGCTACTGTTACCAGCCATATGTAAAAATGATTTCTTCTTTAACAAATTTGCAACTAACTGAAATTGTGCTTTTTATATATCTGCCTAGAATTCAGTTGTAACCTCCTATATGAAATGATAAACTGCTGTGGAAATAAACGAAAGTGCTGTTTTTCAAAGTCCTTGACATTTCTCGACAAGGACAACATTTTTTAGAATTATTTCCAATTATGCCTTGCAGATCTCCTTGAGAGATAGACAGCACTAGTTATTCAAGCAAAAATGTGTGTTACTTCTTTGGGTGAGACATGTATTTTTGCTACCTATTATTTTAATAATTTAGAAATTATATTCTTGCACCAAAGCCAAAAAGCTAATTTGACATTTATAGAAATAAATTCAGAGAAAAAGTTCACTGTAACCTGAACAGTTAGTATTATTCACAGCAGAGAATGTATCAAACCTCTTCCAAAGTTGAACATTTAATAATCTTGCACTAAGCTAAAAGTACACAGCCTCAATCACATTTATTGGAGTATGGAAAAGATGCAAGCTCCAGCACTGTAATCCTGGTTTAGTACTGATCTGTAAATCTGATTTTACATGCATTTCAGGTCAGTGACACTCTCGGTTAGCCTTTTTCAACAAGGATTCCTCCAGAGGTGGCTTGGAGTTCCTTGAGCGATGAGCAGTTTCTGCGTGCCGAGTAAAAAAACACTGATACCAGCAAATGTTTGAACTATCTGTAATGCCCTGTACACACAATCGTTTTTTCCGATGAAAAAAGTCTGATGGACTTTTTTCATCGGAAAAAACGATCGTGTGTGGGCCCCATCGGATTTTTTTCCATCGGTGTAAAAAAATAGAACATTCCGATGAAAAAAAAAAAACGATAGGAGATTCCAATCGTCTGTGTGAAACTCCAACACAGAAAAAACCCACGTATGCTCAGAAGCATTGAACTTAATTTTCTCAGCTCGGTGGAGTGTTTTACGTCACCGCGTTTTGGATGGTCGGAATTTTGTCTGATGGTGTGTATGCAAGACTGATGGAAGTCAGCTTCATCGGAATTCCGACGGAAAATCCGATCGTGTGTACAGGGCATAAGGGAGACATTCTCACAATTGACCAGCAATCTAAGAAGGCCCTTCTCCACTAACTACGATGTAAGAGAACATTCCACTGATCACCTAAATAAAAAAAAGCCTTCTCTACTGACCATCTATACAAGAAGGCCTTTCTCAACTGACCACCTATACACGACCGCCCTTCTCCATTGACCACATTTACAAGAAGGTCCTTCTTTACTGACCACCAATGTAAGAGAGCATTTTACTAACCACCAAAGAAGTCCTTTCTTCTCTCAGCACCAATGTAAGGAGGGCACATTTCTACTGGCGATCAAAGTTTCTTCCCTGATCACCATGTGAGGGAATATCACAATTTTCACTGTCTGCATTTACTGTCATTATTATGGTTTCATTTAATTATCTCAGAAAATAATTCAGTTGTAAAGAGCAGACCTGTCAAATATGCTCAGTGCATCGTGTTCCTTATTCTTTTATTTACTCTCACTATCTACAACTATTTATGTTAAGGTATCATGATCTGTAGGTAAAGTAAGTATAACCGGAGGTTTACTGAGACCTGAAATGTATCTCGAGGGTTCCTCCATGTTCAAAAGTTTGAGAAAAGCTTCTCTGGGTAGCGAAGACAGGATTAGTATGACAAACCTGGAGACTGCATCTTTCAAAAATAGTTTGGCAGGTGCAGCTTCTATAACGGTATTCTTTCAAGTTCACTTTGAGGCTTGTTAAAGCAGATGTAAGGCAGCAATCGCACAGGGGACTAGAACTGGTAGGAATCTGCTCATTCCTGCTGCCGTTTCTGCCACCTGTGAGAGGCTAGCTGTGACCACTGAGCCCTGCATGGTTCATTTTAGGGTGGCAGCAGCCGCAGCAATTTGTGGCTGTCCACACAGCCAGTAATTGCCTGCGGTTATCGCTGCTGGATGCACTTTGTGTGCACAGCCAAAGATAACTGCGACGGGCGTTGAAGTGTATCAGGCTCAGTGGTCAAAGCCAGCCACTCACAGGTAACAGCAGCAGGAATGCACAAACTCCTGCCGCTGTCATTCACATTGGTGCTAGGCCCCCCTGTGATTGCTGCAAACTGTAACTGAATGACATTTTTGTTTTACTTTTTTTTTTCAAATAAAATACCTGGTTTGACTTTTTTTTTTCATTCTTTGTTACATCTCAATGCTTCTGATCTCTTGCAGCCTCTTTAAATCCATCACCAGCTATGGCTGCATGGCAAGTCTCAGGGAGGATTTATTGATTGAGATGGCAGTGGTCCATACATGCATATTTCCATTGGAAGTCCAAGTGAAAGGTTGACAATGTACAGGCACATACACTGTTGGGAGACAGTGATTTTCATACAGAAGCTGACTGAACAAAGACCTTCATGGTGGGATCACCAGCTATTTTAATTAGAGCTGCAGATTTAAAATATTGAAAATTACTTTTTAAATTCATGTAACTTATTAAAGCTTAAATTAGAACTAAAGACAAAACTTTTTTTTCTGTACAATGAGAAACCACTGTTTATAGGTAATGTTTTCCGGCCATGATGCTCAGACTGCACAGCAACTAAGATGCATGCCCTGTCACTGCTGCAGCCTCTCAGGTATACAAATGATTGGATGGCGGAACACTCAAAACTTTTTTTCTCATTTTCTATAAAGTAAGGGACTTTTTTTTTTATTTGTACCCCATTGGGGAGATTTGCAGTCACTTCCTGTTCCATAGCCAAGTGAGAAACCCTGCAAATAAGGGAATCCATTGAGACCGCCCCCCCCCCCCCCCCCCCCAGGTTACCATAACTAGAGTCCCCATTGGAAGATTTCTCCTATACGGTTTTAAAGACAACCCAAAATTGGGGTTTTCTTTTACTTTCACTTTTGATAATGGTCAAAGAGGACAAATAGAGAGAGTGAATCTCCCTGACTGGGACACAGGAAGCCATAAAAATAAAAAAAACACACAACCAGCGCGCCAATATCTCGCCACTTTTTCTAAAACTATAAAATAGTTTTACCTTTATCTATACTTTTAAAGAGATTTTGGTGATTGGGTATACAGATACTGTAAACAATACCGCAATTTGAATTCATACACCAAGCTGTGCCTAGCTGTAGATATTTTAAAGGACAATCTATGTTAGCTCAGGGCACTCAAATATGACAACCTGGACTTTAGAGCTCTGACCCTCATCCTGCATGTCACTGAGTCCACCTGCCACATTCAGGGACAACAAAGATATGGAGGAATTGGGTCAGGAGAATGGAAGACCTTTGCTTTCTGAGAAAAGTCATGTCAATAGGGCTTCTGAGGGGTCATGAAAACAACTGCAGGTACATGTAGACACATTGCGGTACCTGCTATAGAGTTGTTTTACTTTTTTATGGAGATTACTGCAAACCTAAAGATAAAAAGGTTTTGAAACCAGACCATTGCTTGGCCCAAGTAGCCAGAATCTTGAAGTATTTTCTGTCACCTCTAAACCCCAGTAAGGTGTCCCTGTACTCCAGAAAAACTGTATATTACAAACGGAACTACTCTCTTATGCCGCGTACACATGATCGATTTTCTCGACGGTGAAAACACCGTCGAGAAAATCGATGGGAAAATCGAGGAACGGCTTGTTCCCCTACACACGGCCGTTTTCCCGTCATTTTTTTTCTTGGTCGAGAAAAACGACCGTGTGTAGGCTGCCCGGCAGTGTTTCCTTATGGGAAAACTGCCGTGGAAAAAAATGCTGTGAATCACGACGAGAAAAATTAGAGCATGTTCTAATTTTTCTCGTCATGATTAATGCCGTTTTTCTCGTCTGGAAAAATTACCAAAAGCCCACACACGGTTGTTTTTCTCATCAAAAAAATGGTCATGTGTACACGGCATAATAGTAAGAAATACTAAAAAAAAAAAAAAAAAAAAAAAAAAAGGAAGCAGGTGGGCCAGAGCATTACCAGGTATATGAGCTATAGGGGCAGCACAAGAAATCAGAATGAGCATGCTAAGTGATAAATTTCAAAATGATTTACTCTTGTAGGTACCAATTGGTACTTGTGTTTTAACCACTTGAGGACCAAGCCTCTTTCTGAGATTTGGTGTTTACAAGTAAAAAAGTTTTTTTTTGCTAGAAAATTACTTAGAAAAAAATAAATAAAATGTTTGGGGGTTCTAACACCCTAGAGAATAAAACGGCGGTTGCTCCAAAGCTTTTTTTCACACCGTATTTGTGCAGCGGTCTTACAAGCGCACTTTTTTTTGTAAAAAAAATAAATAAATATGACATCAGTAAAGTTAGCCCAATTTTTTTTATATTGTGAAAGATAATGTTACGCCGAGTAAATTGATACCCAACATGTCACTCTTCAAAGTTGCACCCGCTCGTGGAATGGCGACAAACTAACGATCGCAGCGATACCTCACATGTGTGCTTTGAACACCGTTTTCATATGCGGGCGCTACTCACGTATGCGTTCACTTCTCGCGCAAGCTCGTTGGGACGGGGCACTTTAAAAAAAAATATTTTTTTTTTTTCTTATTTATTTTGCTTGAATTTTTTTATTTTGACATTTAAAAAAAATTAAAAAAATTGGGTCACTTTTATTCCTATTACAAGGAATGTAAACATCCCTTGTAATAGAAAAAAGCATGACAGGTCCTCTTAAATATGAGATCTGGGGTCAAAAAGACCCGCATCTGCCACAGAGACCACTTTTATCTGCAAGAGGACCACCCTTCTGAAGAAGAGGATACTGGGGTTGTAGCTGGCCAGCTAAGACCTGTCCTAGGTTGCTAATGTGGCTTACATGCATATATAGCTAGACCTGCTAATAATGATAATACAGTGCATATGCTCATTTGTGAGAGATAAAAGCAGAGTTATTTACTGTGACTTTATATATGGATGTCATATAACAATTGTATATTGTGTTCACAGAAGCAAAAGAAAAAATATACCTTTAAGAGTCATTTCTATATGCAGAAAGGTAAGCTTAATAACACAGCAGAATTGCAACCAGAAAGCATAGAGTTAAGCTTTTGTGACTCATCAGGAGTTTTAGCCAATCACAACCAATCTCACTGAGCAAATGTCTCTGGCCAATCATAGCCAGCATTTCACTCATGTTCTGTCTAAGAAATCTCATAGCACATGTCTAGAATTTCCTTTTACATCAGAGTGTGGAGCTGAACAGTTCAGATCCATCCAGAGTCCAGTTTTATGGAAGCAAGTGGCCAAAATAGGTATTTAATACAGTTATATAAGTTCCTATTGTTAATAATGTGATTAGAACTGTATACTGAAACTAGTTATGTGTTCACTTGTAGTTCCACCAAACCAGGTTTGCAAACAATCAAACCAGCAAACAAACCAGATTCAAACCAGGTTTCAGAGCAAACATCAGAGCAAACATCAGAGCAAACATCAGAGCAAACATCAGAGCAAACAGCATATAGAGCAAGTCCCAGAGAGATCATAAAGTGTCTAAAGTATTTTAAAGTGAAAGTACAGATACTGAAGAGAGAAATATATCTACCATTTTATGTAGAATTACAAGATTGAACAGTTGAACCGACATTTGTTATACTTTATTCAACACGTGTTTGTACATGGACTTCCTGCTGCTAAATTGTTAGTGTTATACAGGTCCTTCTCAAAAAATTAGCATATTGTGATGAAGTTCATTATTTTCTGTAATGTACTGATAAACATTAGACTTTCATATATTTTAGATTCATTACACACAACTGAAGTAGTTCAAGCCTTTTCTTGTTTTAATATTGATGATTTTGGCATACAGCTCATGACAACCCGAAATTCCTATCTCAAAAAATTAGCATATCATGAAAAGGTTCTCTAAACGAGCTATTAACCTAATCATCTGAATCAACTAATTAACTCTAAACACCTGCAAAAGATTCCTGAGGCTTTTAAAAACTCCCAGCCTGGTTCATTACTCAAAACCGCAATCATGGGTAAGACTGCCGACCTGACTGCTGTCCAGAAGGCCATCATTGACACCCTCAAGCAAGAGGGTAAGACACAGAAAGAAATTTCTGAACGAATAGGCTGTTCCCAGAGTGCTGTATCAAGGCACCTCAGTGGGAAGTCTGTGGGAAGGAAAAAGTGTGGCAGAAAACGCTGAACAACGAGAAGAGGTGACCGGACCCTGAAGAAGATTGTGGAGAAGGACTGATTCCAGACCTTGGAGGACCTGCGGAAGCAGTGGACTGAGTCTGGAGTAGAAACATCCAGAGCCACCGTGAACAGGCGTGTGCAGGAAATGGGCTACAGGTGCCGCATTCCCCAGGTCAAGCCACTTTTGAACCAGAAACAGCGGCAGAAGCGCCTGACCTGGGCTACAGAGAAGCAGCACTGGACTGTTGCTCAGTGGTCCAAAGTACTTTTTTCGGATGAAAGCAAATTTTGCATGTCATTCGGAAATCAAGGTGCCAGAGTCTGGAGGAAGACTGGGGAGAGGGAAATGCCAAAATGCCTGAAGTCCAGTGTCAAGTACCCACAGTCAGTGATGGTCTGGGGTGCCATGTCAGCTGCTGGTGTTGGTCCACTGTGTTTTATCAAGGGCAGGGTCAATGCAGCTAGCTATCAGGAGATTTTGTAGCACTTCATGCTTCCATCTGCTGAAAAGCTTTATGGAGATGAAGATTTCATTTTTCAGCACGACCTGGCACCTGCTCACAGTGCCAAAACCACTGGTAAATGGTTTACTGACCATGGTATTACTGTGCTCAATTGGCCTGCCAACTCTCCTGACCTGAACCCCATAGAGAATCTGTGGGATATTGGGAAGAGAAAGTTGAGAGACGCAAGACCCAACACTCTGGATGAGCTTAAGGCCGCTATCGAAGCATCCTGGGCCTCCATAACACCTCAGCAGTGCCACAGGCTGGTTGCCTCCATGCCACGCCGCATTGAAGCAGTCATTTCTGCAAAAGGATTCCCGACCAAGTATTGAGTGCATAACTGAACATAATTATTTAAAGGTTGACTTTTTTTGTATTAAAAACACTTTTCTTTTATTGGTCAGATGAAATATGCTAATTTTTTGAGATAGGATTTTTGGGTTTTCATGAGCTGTATGCCAAAATCATCAATATTAAAACAAGAAAAGGCTTGAACTACTTCAGTTGTGTGTAATGAATCTAAAATATATGAAAGTCTAATGTTTATCAGTACATTACAGAAAATAATGAACTTTATCACAATATGCTAATTTTTTGAGAAGGACCTGTATAAGAAGAAAAGCTGAAGTGAATAAAGAAGTTATCTTAAAGGTTTGGTGTGCTCTTTAAACCTACTGTTTCCATAGAACGGCGCTAGAGGAATTCGAGTAACAGATAGTCTTGTGTGGACTAAAAGATCAGAGAAATCAAATTCTTCTAATGCCACAGCGCATAAAGGCACTTCATAGTGCTGCGCCTGCCACAGTGGAACTATTAAGCCCAAAGTGGAACTATTAGCCCAAAGTGGAACTATTAGCCCAAAGTGGAACTATTAGCCCATTGAGGGTGAAGCGATAGTGCTCCTCAACTTGCACAGTAAAGAGCGCATTTGAGCAGCGGAGCTGCCATAGAGGCCATAGGACATGTGTTTTAGTCAAACTGCAGCCGACTCTTAAAAGTGGCAGAACGGCAAAGGCAAGATAGTCACAGAGAGAGCGCCAACCCTCCTGCGATCCCTAGAGAGAGAAAAAGATGCATGGTGGGAGGCCAAAGTCCAGAGTTAGAGTGCCTGCACCGCTACCCACAAAGAGGCCACGTACTGCAGCCAGCTATTTCCCCGCCACTAGGCCCAAAGCCTGCAGCACAAAGCATCGCACGTCAGCGAAAAGCATCACAAGTCAGCGCAGAGCATCGCAAGACAGCACAAAGCATCGAACGTCAGCGCAAAGCATCGCAAGTCAGCGCAAAGCATCGCACATCAGCGAAAAGCATCGCAAGTCAGCGCAAAGCATCGCAAGACAGCACAGAGTATCGCAAAGCATCGCACGTCAGCGCAAAGCATTGCAAGACAGCACAGAGCATCGCACATCAGCGCAAAGCATCGCAAGTCAGAGTAGAGCATCAGATCAAAAAAGACAAGTCTCCTTTAAGACTATTTGTTCCAGCAACCTACAGATCACAGTATCCTGCTCTTCAGAATAAGGTCAGAACTTTCCTTTATTACTATCATTGCACATAGGCTTGACAAGAAAGAGACATTTTCGTGTTCAGGAGTAAAAGGACTGTAAGTAAAGAACAAGGGTCAGTTGTAGTACACGGACTCTAAAGTATTTTAAAGAGAAAGTCATTTTTACTGCCTGCACCTATTGCTATTGCATTTAAAGTGAAAGTCTTCTTAATATTCGTATTGATTGTTATAGCACTAAAAGTAAAATGTCTAAGCCTAGTATTTCTATGCCACTGTTTGAGTATACAAAGATAGATAAGATAGAAAGTGAAGAGCAAGTGAACCTGTTTGAGGTAGAAGAGTCTGATGCAGCATTAGTCTTGCCCCAAACAGATGAACTAAGACGTTCAGAACGTATCAGAAAACCGACCCTAAAGATGCTGGAAAATTTGGAGCAAGAAGCAGTATTGAAAGCAAAAAAGTTCACCAGAATGTATGATAAGTGGAAATCCTACATTAAAGATGTTCGTAGAAAGCTAAAGCAAGAAAGTATAAAAGGAAACTTGAGTGATATGATAAAGACGGTAGAAGAATCTGAATCAGAGCTTATGGCAGCATATGTCAACCTGCGGTCTTCTACAACACCTCCCCAGGATATTGTAAGGAACATGGACACATGTACTGCAGTCACTAAAGGTTTAGTAAAGCTTATGAGAGAACTATCATCTGAAGCCAACTATGATGAAGTTAAGGCAAGAAAGAGAATGAATGAGCTTTTTATGAGAGACTATGCTAGGTCCTTAGGGGGAACCACAATCACAAGTAGGACTTCTTTCACTAGCAGAAGTGCCAGTAACATATCAGAGTCCTCAAGTACTTTAATAGCCAAAAGAAAGGAACTTGTCGAACAACTTGCTGTCAAGAGAGCAGAAATTGAGATGGAATCTGCAATCGAGGCGCAGCGTCTACGAGTAACAGAAATGGAAAGGCTGAAGGAAGTCAAGATTATAGAAGCCAGACTAAGAGTACACGAAGAGGACATGAATAGTAATCATAAGTCCAAATCTGTACTAAGTGAAGATGCAGACTCCTACTTCCTTTCATACGCCCAGGAGAATGGAAGGAAATCTCCAGTATGTAATGAAGAAAAAAGTCATTGCCCTTCCATCCCTGCTCAGAAAGACAAAGAGAGAGACTCACCCAATTCAGAACTAGGTGAAAAAATAAAACAGGATAATTCTGTTCCTAGATGTCACTGCAATAATCAGGAGAATGTTGTGACTATTGTCCCAGCAAGACGACAGAGAACAGTCCCAGCAAGACTTCCCGTTCCAGAACCTACTGTATTTTCAGGAGACATACTGAAGTTCATAGAGTGGAAGGCATGTTTTGAAATGATCATTGAGCATCATTGCTCCAGGCCAGTTGACAAGTTATTCTGAAGTGAAGAAAGCTCTTGAAGGTAACTTCTATAGAACAGATGAAGAAGCCTACAAGCAAGCTTGGGAAAAGTTAAACGCAAGATATGGTCATCCTTTCTTAGTACAAAGAGCCTTTAGGGAGAAATTGAATAACTGGCCTAAAATAGGACCTAAAGAACATTTCAAACTCCAAGAGTATGTTGACTTCCTGCAAGCATGCAGCAATGCCATCCCACATGTACGAGGACTAGAAGTACTGAACGACTATCTAGAAAACCACAGGATGCTAGCTAAGCTACCTGAAGAAGTGGCTTCTAGATGGAATCGCTATGTGACTGAACAGTTAGATCTAAGTAAGGACTTCCCAAGTTTTGAAAAGTTCTCGGAGTTCGTTAATAAGGAAGCACGAATAGTATGTAATCCAGTAACAGGATCTTACGCCTTAAAGTCCTTAGAAGAAAGGCCTGCGAGGGATATAAGACGTGCAAGAGCAACTAGCTTTGCAACCGACACAACAGAGAAAGGTATAGATACCTACGAGAGCAAGTTCAAAGTTACTACTGGGATCAGTAGAGAGACAGAACCGACAAATCCTCAGACTACTTTTAAGTGTATGTTCTGTGGAGAGAACCACTCTATACACAAGTGCCAACAATTGAAGGAGAAATCCCCAAATGAAAAGAAAAAGTTTGTACTTGTTAACCAACTGTGTTTTGGGTGCCTAAGGAAAGGCCATATTACTAAGGAGTGTAAGAAAAGGGCCACATGCAGCGTTTGCAAAGGACGCCATCCTACACCACTACATGAAGAACGTCCTCCAAAAAAGGATAAATCCTCAATAGCTAAAGATGCTGAGGAAGAAAAGAAAGCATCGGTATTCTCTTGCAGAGTGAGGGAAAGCAACGGCACATCAATGGTTGTACCAGTGTGCATTTAAAATCCTAAAAGGAAGAATAAGAAGGTATATGCCTATGCACTACTGGATGCCCAAAGCGATGTCACCTTCATCGATCAAGAAATTACAAGTGGCTACAGAACCAGTGAAGCTCAAACTCACCACAATGACGGGGAGAGACACATTAGTGAACAGTCAAAGGGTCAAAGGATTGAGAGTTAGAGGACTTCATTCAAACCTCACATTGGATCTACCTCCAGCTTATACGAAAGACGATATACCTCTAGATCGAGATCGCATACCTACCTGTGAAACAGCCAATAAATGGGAGGACCTATCTGTCATATCTCATGAAATGTCCCCGCTGAAGGAGTTTGGTGTTGGACTGTTGATAGGTTATGATTGTCCCGAAGCTTTGGTACCACGAAGGGTAATCACAGGAGGAAAGAGTGAACCCTACGCTGTTCAAACTGATCTAGGATGGGGCGTTGTTGGAGGAAAACAGCAGATTGCAAACTCAAGACAGGTGACAGGATTGTGTCATCGAATATCTGTCCAAGAGTTACCAGCTGTAAGTTCAGCGGCAGTAATCAAGATCCTTGAATCTGACTTTGCAGACATAAGTTCTAAAGAAAAGAGTGTATCCCAAGAAGACAAAGTTTGTACACATTCTAGAAGAAAGTATTCAACAGAATCAACGAGGTTATCTTGAAATGCCCTTACCTTTTAGAGAACGACCTCGTCTGCCATATAACAAAAATCTTGCCCTAGCGAGATTGAAATGTTTGAAGAAAAGGATGGGAAGAGATTTCAAATTCAAGCAGGATTATTTGAAATTCATGGAAGGCATCCTTGAAGGAGGACATGCAGAAAAAGTTAATAACCAACCTAAAGAAGGAGAAGTGTGGTACATCCCACATCAAGGTGTTTACCACCCAAAGAAACCAGATAAGATTAGAGTAGTATTTGATTGCTCAGCAAAGTATGATGGTGTTGCATTGAACGATCATCTACTAAAAGGACCAGATCTTACAAACACTCTGCCTGGAGTACTCTGTAGATTCAGAAAGTATCCCGTAGCGGTCATGTGTGACGTTGAAAAGATGTTCCACCAGTTTCATGTGAAGAATGAAGATAGAGACTTCCTGAGATTCCTATGGTGGGAGGACGGAGATACAGATACAGAGCCAGCAGAATACAGAATGAAAGTACACTTGTTTGGAGCAGCGTCGTCTCCAGGTTGCGCCAATTATGGTATGAAGTACCTGGCCAATAAAAATGAAAAGGATTGTCCATCAGCAGCGAATTTTCTTAAGAAAAACTTTTACGTAGATGATGGTCTTATAAGTTTACAGTCCTCAGAATCTGCAATCAAACTAGTGAAAGAAAGCCAAGAGTTATGCGCAAGAGGAAACCTGCGCCTTCACAAATTCATCTCAAACAACAGAGAGGTACTGGAATCCATCAGTGACTCTGAACGTGCATCAACAATGAAGAATGTAGATCTCAATTATGATCATCTTCCAGTTCAGAATGTACTTGGATTGGGATGGAATGTAGAGAATGACGAGTTCTTCTTTGAAACATCCTTGAAAGAAAAAGTTGCAACTAGACGTACCATTCTTTCCGCAGTGGCTTCTATATATGATCCATTGGGATTCTTGGCACCAGTAATCCTCAAAGCAAAAGAAATACTACAAGAATTATGTAGACGGAAGTTGGGATGGGATGAACCCATACCTGAAGATTTGAGGCCAAGGTGGGAGGCTTGGATAAAAGACTTGCAAAATTTGAGAGAAGTTCGGATACCTAGATGTTTTGTACCTCATGATTTCGGAGAGTACAAGAAAATAGAACTTCATCACTTTTCAGACGCCAGTAGTTATGGTTATGGACAGTGCTCCTACATCAGAGTGATAGGAGAAGGAAAAATACACTGTACCCTGGTTATGGGAAAGACCAGAGTTGCACCCACCAGTATTCAGACAATACCAAGACTTGAACTGACAGCAGCTGTTGTTTCAGCATCAGTAAGCAAGTTTCTGAGAGAAGAATTAGAGTTAAAAATAGATGAAGAATACTTTTGGACAGACTCGCGAGTTGTCCTAGGATACATAAACAACGAAGCTCGAAGATTCCATGTCTTTGTCGCCAACAGAGTTCAGAAAATTCGGGAAATAACTAATCTGGAACATTGGCATCACATTGATACAAAGCATAACCCAGCAGATCATGCTTCAAGAGGCCTGAATGCAACAGAATTGAAAAATTCAAACTGGTTCACCGGTCCAGAGTTCCTTTGGGAAAAGGAAATCATACCCAGTGAAGGTTACACAGAATTGTCTATGGGTGATCCAGAAGTAAAAGTTGTACAAACATTGAGCACTGCTGCCAGGTGTCAAGATGACATACTTGAAAGTGATAAAAGACACTTGGAAGTTGAGAACCTGATGGGAAATTCCCCAAATTCATGTTCAAATCCTACTATAGAGAACATAGAGTTATAGGTAATTTGGTGGGAGTGTAGCTGGCCAGCTAAGACCTGTCCTAGGTTGCTAATGTGGCTTACATGCATATATAGCTAGACCTGCTAATAATGATAATACAGTGCATATGCTCATTTGTGAGAGATAAAAGCAGAGTTATTTACTGTGACTTTATATATGGATGTCATATAACAATTGTATATTGTGTTCACAGAAGCAAAAGAAAAAATATACCTTTAAGAGTCATTTCTATATGCAGAAAGGTAAGCTTAAAGGGGTTGCTCCACCGGAAAAAAAAAAATTAAAAGCCAGCAGCTACAGCTACAGCAGCTGCTGGCTTTTAATATTTGGACACTTACCTGTCCTGGAGTCCAGCGACGTCCGCAGCAGAGGACGAGCGACTGCTCGTCGCTCTGCTGCTCCCTCCGCCATCCTCGCTGAGGGAACCAGGAAGTGAAGCCCTGCGGCTTCATGCCCGGTTCCCTACGGCGCATGCGCGAGTCGCGCTGCGCCGTTCTGATTGGTGCTCCTGTGTTCTGGGAGCCGAGTGTCTCCCAGAACACCAAGGGAAGTCTGCGGGAAGTGACGTAACTCCCGCAGATTCCCGGAGACAGGACTCCCGGATGTGGGTGAAAATACCTGTCTTAGACAGGTATCTTCACCCCCCTCCCCCCTGAAAGGTGTCAATTGTGACACCGGAGGGGGGGAGGGTTCCAAATAGCAAAAGTTGCTATTTAGGGTGGAGCTCCACTTTAATAACACAGCAGAATTGCAACCAGAAAGCATAGAGTTAAGCTTTTGTGACTCATCAGGAGTTTTAGCCAATCACAACCAATCTCACTGAGCAAATGTCTCTGGCCAATCATAGCCAGCATTTCACTCATGTTCTGTCTAGGAAATCTCATAGCACATGTCTAGAATTTCATTTTACATCAGAGTGTGGAGCTGAACAGTTCAGATCCATCCAGAGTCCAGTTTTATGGAAGCAAGTGGCCAAAATAGGTATTTAATACAGTTATATAAGTTCCTATTGTTAATAATGTGATTAGAACTGTATACTGAAACTAGTTATGTGTTCACTCGTAGTTCCACCAAACCAGGTTTGCAAACAATCAAGGAAAAAATAAGATAAAAGAGGACAGCTGCACTCCAATCCAACGTGTGTTTAATGAACAGGCACTACAAAAACCAGCTAGAACAGGATAGCTGACGCGTTTCGCACAAAATCAGTGCTTACTCATAGCTAACTTAAACCAAAATGAACCACAGTATACCGTATTTTTCGGACCATAAGACGCACTTTTTCCCCCCAAAAATATGGGGGAAAATGTCTCTGCGTCTTATGGTCCGAATGTACATCAGGCAACGCCCCCCGCCACTGCCCCCCGCCGCCGCTGGTAACTCCCCCGCCACTGCAAGAAAGTGCCCCCCCGTACGGAAAAAGGCCCCCCACGAGTTCCGACGGCCGCACAAATAGAGTCTCCCGTAAAGCGGCATAATGTGAATTTCCTGCTGGGCTCGGCTATACTCGGGCGGGAGGGGGCGGTCCCCGCTCAGCTGGGCTCGGCTATACTCGAGAAGAGGGGCGGACCCCACTCAGCTGGGCTCGTCTATACTCAGGCGGGAGGGGGCGGTCCTCGCAAAGCTGGGCTCGGCTATACTCGGGCGGGGAGGGGGCAGTCTCCACTCAGCTGGGCTCGGCTATACTCGGGAAGAGGGGCGGTCCCCGCTCAGCTGGGCTCGGCTATACTCGGGTGGGAGGGGGCGGTCCCCGCTCAGTTCACTTCGGCTGTGCTCGGGTGGAAGGGGGCGGCCCCCACTCAGCTCACTTCGGCTGTTCTCGGCTATGCTCGGGCGGTCGGTATTGACGTCGGCTTGGCTCAGCAGAGGGACGGTCACAGTGATGTAACATGTAAGCAATAATGACTGGAAAATGTATTAGAAGGATACTGACCATGTCGGCAGCCCCTGTCCTTGTCCATGTCCACAGCCCCTGCCCCTGTCCATGTCCGCAGCCCCTGTCCATGTCCATGTCCGCAGCCCCTGTCCATGTCCATGTCCGCAGCCCCTGTCCATGTCCATATCCGCAGCCCCTGTCCATGTCCATATCCGCAGCCCCTGTCCATGTCCATATCCGCAGCCCCTGTCCATGTCCGCAGCCCCTGTCCATGTCCATGTCCGCAGCCCCTGTCCATGTCCGCAGCCCCTGTCCGTAGCCCCTGTCCATGTCCATATTTTAGTACACCATTTGGTTCAGAATATTTATTTTTTTCTTGTTTTCCTCCTCTAAAACCTAGGTGCGTCTTATAGAGCGAAAAATACGGTATATAACACTCTTAAACAAAACATGTGATCAAAAACAAGTGTGTGTTAAGTAACTCTTAATTCTAAATTGAAAAGACAATTGAAAAAAGCAATTATTTAGAATAGGCAATTAGACAATTATAAAAGAGTTATGAAATCAGTGCAATCAGTAAAGTACTTGAAATTAACAGATGTCATACATATATATATCACTATTGCCATACTTTGTTTGACCCCATTCAGAATTGAAGTGCAACTGATGCATTATAGTGATCACATAGATAAAAATTAATAAATTAAATAATATAGTGATTTAATGACCAGTGCATAATCATAATCTAATTGAAAAAAGGGGGGGGGGGAAATAGTGCTAATCATGGTGTGCAATGTGAAGCAAAAATTGAATATATTGTGAATATTATAAATATGATGACATATGAAAATGACAGTTTATATATGTATAGTGACTTTTCTGAAATAATTTTATGTATTGTTTTTTCTTTTTTCTTCTTTTTTCTATTTTCTTTCTCTTGTTTGAGGAAATATGTTTTGTGCGATATTATTTTACTATATTTGTATGTATTGTGTTGCATATTTTATAATGAAATAGATTGATTATTAGTGTACAAGTTTTGTCCGATTATGTTAGACAAAGTATAAATGAATCAATCAAAAAAATTTCATTTTACATCAGAGTGTGGAGCTGAACAGTTCAGATCCATCCAGAGTCCAGTTTTATGGAAGCAAGTGGCCAAAATAGGTATTTAATACAGTTATATAAGTTCGTATTGTTAATAATGTGATTAGAACTGTATACTGAAACTAGTTATGTGTTCACTTGTAGTTCCACCAAACCAGGTTTGCAAACAATCAAACCAGCAAACAAACCAGATTCAAACCAGGTTTCAGAGCAAACATCAGAGCAAACAGCATATAGAGCAAGTCCCAGAGAGATCATAAAGTGTCTAAAGTATTTTAAAGTGAAAGTACAGATACTGAAGAGAGAAATATATCTACCATTTTATGTAGAATTACAAGATTGAACAGTTGAACCGACATTTGTTATACTTTATTCAACACGTGTTTGTACATGGACTTCCTGCTGCTAAATTGTCAGTGTTATATAAGAAGAAAAGCTGAAGTGAACAAAGAAGTTACCTTAAAGGTTTGGTGTGCTCTTTAAACCTACTGCTTCCATAGAACGGCGCTAGAGGAATTAGAGTAACAGATAGTCTTGTGTGGACTAAAAGATCAGAGAAATCAAATTCTTCTAATACCACAGCGCATGAAGGCACTTCATAGTGCTGCGCCTGCCACAGGGGTTATGGTAGCTAGCTGCTGCCATAACAACGGCATTCCTCTTCAAAGTACCAACGTATTCCTGCGGCGGGCGGGGCTGTAAGTGGTTAAGAGATACAGTAAAAATAAATGTTAATGCCTCAACTTGCTCTTTGGGGTTGACATGCATTTGAGGCCTTAACATTTATACACTGTTTATAACATTACTAGATCCCAATTACTAAAGTGCCACATCTGCGTTTATTGTCCTGCAATTTTATTGACCCATGAGGCTTTTAGAGTATGTGCAGCTGCTTTATGAAACACTGCAAAGGGAGCCCAACTTCCATCAAAAAAATCCACATCCAACGCCTGCATTCTCACTACTCATTGACATACTCTTTATTGCCAAAAGTATTGGGACATCCCTCCAAATCATTGGATTCAGGAGTTCCAATTACTTCCATGGCCACAGATGTATAAAATCAAGAACCTAGGCTTGCAGACTGCTTCTACAAACATTTGTGAAAGAACAGGTTGCTATCAGAAGCTCAGTGAATTCAAGCACGGTACCGTGATAGGTTGCCACCTGTGCAATAAGTCCATCCGTGAAATATCCCTGCTACAAAATATTCCACAGTGAACAGTTAGTGGTATAATAAAGTAGAAGCAACTGGGAAAAACGGCAATTCAGCCACGAAGTGGTAGGCCATGTAAAATGATAGAGCGGGATCAGCGCATGCTGAAGCTCACAGTGTGCAGATGCCGCCAACTGTCTGCAGAGTCAACAGCTACAGATCTTCAAACTTTGTGTGGCCTTCAGCTTAGCACAACAACAGTGCATAGAGAGGTTCATGGAATGGGTTTCCATGGCCGAGCAGCTGTATCCAAGCCTTATGTCACCAAGTGCAATGCAAAGCATCGGATGCCGTGGTGTAAAGCAGTGGTTCTCAACCCCTGTCCTCAAGTACCCCCAACATTTCATGTTTTGGGAAATTCTCTTAGATAAAATAGCTGTCCAAAATACCAAGCCATTGACTTTGATTTAAAGCACCTGTGCAAGATAAAGGAACACCTGCAAACATGGCCTGTTGTGGGTACTTGAGGAAAGGGCTGAGAACCACTGTTGTAAAACATGCCACCACTGGACTCTAGAGTAGTGGAAACGTGTTCTCTGGAATGACTTATCGCGCTTCTGTCTGGCAATCCAATGGACGTGTCTGGGTTTGGTGGTTGCCAGGAGAACGGTACCTGCCTGACTGCATTGTGCCAAGCGTAAAGTTTGGTGGAGGTGGGGTTATGGTGTGGGGTTGTTTTTCAGGGGTTGGGCTTGGCCCCTTTGTTGTTGAAGGGAACTCTTGAGGCATCAGTATACCAGGACAGTTTGGACAATTTCATGCTCCCAACTTTGTAGTAACAGTTTGTGGATGGCCCCTTCCTGTTCCAACATGACTGCGCACCAGTGCACAAAGCAAGGTCCATAAAGACATGGATGAGCGAGTTTGGGGTGGAGAAACTTGACTGGCCTGCACCTCAACCCGATATGACTGTAGAACACCATTGGGATGAATTAGAGAGACTGCAAGCCATGTCTTATTGTCCAACATCAATGCCCGGCCTCACAAATGCGCTTCTGGAAGAATGGTCAAACATTCCCATAGACACACTCCTAAACCTTGTGAACAGCCTTCCTAGAAGAGTTGAAGCTGTTAAGGCTGCAAAGGCTGGGCCAACTCAATATTGATCCCATTAAAGTTCATGTGTGTAAAGGCAGGCGTCCCAATACTTTTGGCAAGAAAGCGTATATTTATTTTATGAATATATTTGACATGCGAGATAAAAAAAGGAACCCTTTTGCATCATGAATACATTACACACCTCTGGCTAGCTATATTCCCCTGTGATACAATATAATACATAATTTGTTTTAAAAAAGAAACATCCTTGGAGTACAGAAAGTTGTGGAAAACTAGAAATGAAAGACAATCTCCTGGATGCAGGCAGGCGACAGGTTGTGTGTATAACCCTGGGTGTGCAGAGCTGGGTACTATGTGCACACGAGGTGTGCCACTGATAGGCAGGGTGAAAACTAATGGCACTGTAAGCTTAGCCTATTACTGACTCCTCCTTTGTACTTCAAGGATCGTGTCACAATGTACAGTATTTATAGGGACACGCTGATAATGTATACACTGTAGAAACAAAAGATTACGTTTAAAAGAAAAAATTATTATAAAAGTGAAAACCCACCAAACGTCACCGTGGTAGATTAATACCACCCGAGAAAAATTTAGAGATGTGTACATTTAGGAATAACTGTTATCACTTCACAAACAGAGACTTGTAAATCTCAGGGGAGCACGAGGTGCAATCGCAGTTTCAGTGCTTTGCAGGCTCCAATGTGAAAAAATTATAAATGCACATTTTTATTAACCAGTTCCCATCCATGGTACATATATATACACATCCTGGACGAGAAGTGGGTTAGAGAGCCCAAGATCACTGCAAGTGGTTCGGTCAGACGTTCCTCGCCCTCCTCTGTGACAGATGAAACCGGAAGTGACAAGACTAACAGACCCCTAATCCCTCAATAAATAATAATGTTGCTCATCCCTTATAATAGCAATAAAGTTGAATAGAAAAAAAAAAGTGTAAAAAATAAATTTAGACAAAATAAATCTAAAAACATTTAAAGCGCCCCCATCCCCACACGCAAGTGCGTATGTAGGTCCCGCATGCACATTCAAACAATGATTGCACCACATGTGAGGTATTGCCGCAAATGTCAAAGTGAAAACAATAATTCCAGAACCAAAGCTTACATTTGACTGATAACCTGTAATGATTTAAATCGTTACCTATGGAGATTTTTAGGTACCACAGTTTGTTGTCATTTCACAGGTGTGCAAATTTTAAATGTTGACATGTTTGGTATCTATTTACTCAGCACATGATCTTTTCTATACCAAAAATGGGTAGTATAGTAAATGCATTTAAGTGTATTTTTTTCTACGCTTGATGAAGAACTGCATAAATACCATTTTATTCTCCAGGGCCTCTAGTTTCAGAAAACATGTAATGTTTGGGGGATCTAAATAAATTTCCTAGCAAACACATGCTGATTTTAACAAGTGAGAAGTGGGAAATGTCAAAATTGGACTGGACAGCAAGTGGTTAAATCAATGTGGGTGCATTTAGTATTTTTTTTTTGTGCAAAAAGGTGGAATATGCATTTATAGCCCAACCAAACTTTCAGCTTAGACTTTGAAGTCTTGCAGTTTATTCACTTTAGAAAACAGCCACAGTAGAAAAGCCTATAACCCTGCCATTATGCTGCAAAGGTGGACTTTTGTGGTTTGTGTGGAAGCAGTGGTCTCTCTACAGGGGTTCAACACGCCTCCTGTGAGCCACAACTAGAGCTCTTCAAACAGGGAGCTTGAGGTTTTTCTGACTGTAAAGGTTTACCATAATAGGGGGCATGCCAGACCTCTGCAGGGAGCCAACTGCTTAAACACAGAACACAAGTCTAAAGCATGCTGGCAGGAGACAGGCTTTTCTACTCAGGCAGTGGCTTCTTTCTCAATAAAATTACTGTCAGACCTAAAACACCTTTTGATGCACCCAAGATGTATTTGATTTGGTTTTACTATATTAGTGCAGAGTGCAATGGCGACATTCAAACAATAAGGCCCTGTTCACACCTGTGAATTTACGGTGCAGTGCTGCATCTTCGATGCGATTTCATGAATATGCATGTCTCATAGAGTCCAATAGTAACACGTCTAAAATGCAGTGCACCAAAAAGGCAATGCACAGATGTCAACAGGCCCCAACTCATATCAACCAATCATATTTCAGCTCACTGTTGTGGGACAAAAGTGACTATTTTTGATAATGGACTCTTACACTATGCACATCCTTACTGAGGTATTCACGGCTTTTCTGAATCAGTCTGTAAATATATCACCATGTAAACTCCCTGTAACACTGTTTGCTGTTCTTCTTAGTCATGTTTATTATCATGTACTAATATTGTGCCTTATCACCTGTGACGCTGCTCAAATCAGCTGATCTGTATATAATGTCCTAAAGCAAGACTGCCAGATGACAACCAGCATAGCTAAAATGCAAAGACCAACAAGAAAAGTTTCTAGCAATAATACACTCACTCAACTAAAGTAATCACACAAAATAGCAATGGATAAGGTGAAACTCCCAGCAGAAGATTCAATTGTTTATTAATTTTGTTCAAACCTGTTGGTGGTAGGTTACCGTGATATGTTTTTCTTCCTCTTTCCATTTTCATTCTTGTTTTATCTCTTGTAATAGGTTCTCCCCTTTTTTTCGCTTACACTTTGTGACTTCTCACATGATTCCTCCATATTTGAATGTATGATGACTATTTAACAATCAGCTTGGAATCAAACCTAGAAAGCTCTTATGTGTGCATGCTATAAATCATTGCTTTATCTTTGTAAATAGGACCTTGTAAGGCCGTGAAGTTGTTGTGTTTCATGTTGTAGTGGTATCAGAATCAACTGCGATTGCTAGAACCTTAACTGTGTGTATAACCAGCTCCATATCCTTTACATAGTGCTGGACACATTTACAGTTTCAGGTATTTGCAGAGTTAGGTTGCTAGTTTAGGATCATATCCTACCTTTTTCTTTATCAGCACAGGCTCAGGACCACCTATGGCAGAATAGCAAATTCAGAGGAAGACAATTTATATAGATAAAACTCTCATATTGTGTCTCATAAAATGCTACTAGTACAGAAAACAGCTGTTGCTCCTGCCAGAAATTAACTGACTTCCCAACTTCCTGTTGGTTGAAAAGGTGTTCTCACTCCTGCCTTGAGTTTTCCCTTTAGGGCTACAGAACATCTCCCCCTCTCCTCATCTCAATAACTTAAAGTGGTTGTAAACTCTTACGTATACCCAGTGAAGTGACGGACCTCAGGTGATACACAGAGATGAAACAAATCCTCCTACATAAGTTGTACCTGTTTATCTGCAGTCTTCTCTCCTCTAAAGCCCTTCAAAGTGCAGAATTTATAAGAGCTGTCAGGGAAAAAAGGGGATGGAGAGCTGGAGTTACACTCTGCAGAGCTCAGTGACGAGAGCTCTAGGAGCCGATTGGAAGCAAGGAACACACCCCATTTCACACAGCACTCAGGAACAAAGGGTGTCAATAAGCTGGAGGTTCTTCCCCTGTCAAATTTTTCTCTTGGTGTCAGTAAAACTTGTCAGAAGTGATTCATGCTGATAGCAAAGAACAAACGCAACAGACAGAAATGACACTTATTGCTCTTAACCAAGACAAGTACACACTAAAAAGGAATATGCTTTTTACACATTTCATGTCTGAGGTTTACAGCCACTTTAAAGCCTAAGTTCTGCCAGAATCACAAACCTGAAAAATCAGCACAAGGGACATAACTTACAGTCAGGAAGAGGTGTACCTTGTGCTGATTCCTCTTTTGTTCGTGAAAATGTTCCTCTTTTCTGACCTCTGCCCCCCCGTCATGATCTTCCAGTGCATCAGGGGTTAAAGGAGAAGTATAGCCAAAGATATTGCCATCGGTTCAGGCTTGGAAAAGATCCCGACTGTAGAGATGCCTGTACCGCCTGCTGGCTCAGCCTCTCAGCAAGCTGCTGGGAGACTGAGCCAGCCAGTCCCTCCCCCTGCACAGCACGTTGCGCGAATGAGCGCTGGAAGGAGCAAAGCAGAAAGCCGGTGACTGGCGCATGGCTGCAGGCTGAGAAGTGAGCAATAAGCAGTCTTTGATTGCTCAGTTCTTGGTCTTAGAGTGGTCTGGAGACAGCTGCAGCCATCTAGGTAAATATGATTTTTTTTTAAAGCCACACTTCTCTATTAATACGAATAACAGGTTGCCACATGGCACAAGCTCTCTTCAAGAGAGCCTGACTATGCCCTTTTCTCCATTCATAGAAGCCGCACTACAACGTCTATGAATAAAAAAACAGAATCTTTGAATGGAGGGGCAGAGCTATAGATTCTGTTTTATTCATAGACACTGTAGTACAGGATGGAGGAAGATTTTTACTAACAGAAGAGGAATCAGCACAAGGGACACACTCTACTGACTGCAAGTTATTTTTCTTGTGCTATTCTTTGTATATAATAAAATGACATCTAAGGGCCTCTGCAGATGGGAAAACACAGAATGCTTTACATCACATCCAGCCTGATTTTAGATCAGTTTAAGATACTTCTAAGTTCCATTACGAGGGCTTTTGACTTGCATTGACCTCTTAGGCTGCTTTCGCATTTTCACTGACTTGAATGGAAAGAAAAACAGTTCAGCCTGGTATTACTCAGGCCAAATTACTAATCAATACCTTACAGTTTAAACATCTAAAATGTCAGGTATTAAACAAAAAAAATATATACATAAAAATATGACATACAACAAAAAGTGGCAAAGCAATCTCTATTAATTTACACTTTATTAAGTACTTACATATTATGTTCATAATTACAACATCTAGCTCCAATAAAATATAGAAAACAAACAAGAAAATATGGAGTCATGTAAGAGATGCTCTGTCTGGAGAACTATAACAATACTTTACCACAAGGGAGCCTGATCAGTAAGGCATAATGAGGAGGTACAAAGTGAAGTAACCCATTATAGACAGATTTCACTTGACCAGAGTGCAGCCATTTTTTGCTGATCTGACATCAGTTACGAGGTTCTCCCACATTCTGCATACCTCTCATTGCCTTACAAATAAGTCTAAGGAGTCAAAGATCCTTGTAAGTAATGGGCCTTATTATCAAACATGTCTGAAAGAAGAACCATATTTGTTTCACATAGCAACCAATAATTTTCTCCATTCTGTGCTAGATCTCTGAAAGAGAACTCCAGCTTTTAAAAAAAAATTAAAACATGAACCTTTAGCATGTTGTTCTGCAATCTTCTGTTCTGGGTTAGTGAATCAGAGAAAAGGTGACCAAGTTGCTCATGGGTGCTTTGAAGTCCATCTTTCCCAGATCTACTCATCTTCTGTGGGCTACAAAGTGTGATGTGATGGGCTTCATCAATAGCCAACTGAGAGGCAGAACCTTTTTTCAGCACTATAGATTTTAAGGGAAAATCAGGAGGTACCTGTGGCTTTTGTGGTATTTTCTTTGTTCCTTCAGGCATTTTTGATTAAAAGACCCAAAGACAAAGTACACTGTTTTTTTTGTTTTTAGTGGTTATGTTTAAAATTCCAGCACAGAACAGCTGTACATCAGTAGAATAAACATACATTAAATTGATATATACATATTTAATAATAGCAATAATAATAATAATAATATTGGTCCACAGAGTATTTCTTAATAGCAAATAAATTCTGCATCTCTGTAAAACAGTGTACATTTAAAATAGCATTTTTGAGGGTAGAAGGGGGAAAGAATCTCATCAACACAGGAAATATGAACATGCTTCAAATAATAACAAATAGTATTCCACATTTGATTAGTCAACAGAGAATAAAAACAAAATGGCCGCTAAGCCAACCAACATTTTGTGCAACACAGGTTTGAGTCTATACGCATGTACCAACTCTTTGTGACCACATAGTAATACAAGTAACTACACATAGTGGTACGTTATCACAGATGGAAATCCATCCATCTGTCCTGACATCTGAGCATCTACTGGTTGGGATGTCATGAAAACATTGTTCTATAACTACTCAGTGCAAGAAATTAGACCAGGGATAAATAGAACAAAACATTAACAAACTGATTCAGTGGAAGGCTAAATGGTTGTCAAATGAAAGGGTTAAATAAAGGGCCAATCCACTCAAAACATATTTCACTTTAAAAACAATAAAAAATCAGTCTGATTATCTAAGGGTCTGATTAAAGTGGAGCTCCTGCCAAAAGGGGAAGCTCTGCTTGTCTGCCTCCTCCCCCACCTCTGGTGCCATATTTGGCACCTTGTTGGGGGGGAGCTGGTACCTGGTTTTGACAGGTATCCGGTCCCACTTCCTGCTGAGTTTGCCAAGGCAAACTCAACTGGAAGTTCGGCCCTTGCCGCAGCCAGCCCAATGAGAGAGTGCAGCACTATTCACGCATGCGCAGTAGGAAACGGCTGTAAAGCCGCAGGGTCTCATGGCCGTTTTCTCTTATCCAAGATGGCTGCGCCAACACCCGAGAGCTGATTCAAGAATCGGCTTGGGTGAGGACACCACGGGATCCCTGTACAGGCAAGTGTCCTAATAGTAAAAGTAAGAAGCTACAGTATTTGTAGCAGCTGACTTAATTTTTTGGAAGGGGGGCTGGAGCGCCCCTTTAAAGACCAACTGAACTTTCAGTTTGAATCATTCCAGGTTCATCAAAGGAAAGGTGTGCGAAATCAAACAGTTCATTTTATGTTTAGAAAGTAGAAAAGCATGTCCCCTGTCAGTATGCTGTAGAGAAAAACTCCTGTTCTCTGTGTAAAAGCATCAGTCTCTCTGTAGAGGTACTACCACTGGGCCAGACCTATAGCTGTGCAATCAGCAATGCTCACACTCCCTGCTGACTGGAGGGCTCTAAGGCTGGCCATACACATTATACAATCTTCTTGTACAATTTCCCTTTACATTTACCAAAACCATATAACAGGAGGTCAAACCTAAACACTTTAAATGTGTTTCTAATCAGGCAGGCCCCTTGCACTATCTAGTTGAAGGTAAATCTAAAGGAAATTGAACAAGAAAATGGTATAATTTATGGCCAGCTCTGACTCAGAAGAAGGACCTCTGTGAGATTCTCTGCAGCGTGACCACTGCTTTAACACAGAGAGCAGGGGGTCCTTCTCTACAGCATGATGAAAGGAACAGGCTTTTCCATTCAGACCGACTGTTGATAAAGAAAGTATATTGGAAGACTGCACAACGTTTGTTTTTACTGCACCTGGAATGTATTTAGGGAATTTAAACTGATTTAGACTATTTACTAACCTATAGCCAACAATTTAAAATTTTCTAGGGCTGTTCTCCCTTTTGGGGGTCCCAAAGGTTTAGAAAATTAAGGGTCTGTTGTCATTAAACCAAAATAGTGTTGGGTGCTGCGAAATTCAAGGTATTAATGCACAGCAAGGTGATTAGGCAGAACAAGGCAGTGCAACAATTTTGGTGAGAATTTGCTGTAGCCAGGTAGACATTTTTTGGAAGAAAAAAAAAACATTAAATATACAAAATACACTGCATTTTCTTGTAGTGTCTCTATTCTTCTCAGCAAATCAAGGTGCCTAATTTACTGAAATGCAGCTGTGTTCACCTCAGTCATCGAAACCTGTGCAGGGGAACTGAAAAAAGCACCAGAGTGTATCAACTAAACATACAGTATAATGGGATAGGAGTCACTGACTCCAAAATAATCTTCTTGTTTGTTCCTTAAAGTGTAAGTCCGGTACCAAATAATGGTACCGGACATTCCTTTGACCCAGACGGTCTGGTCTAGGAACCTGGCTCTACCTCCCTGCACCACTCGCTGTGGTCACTTCTTGTACTGCACACTGTTAGAATAAATGAATAATGGAGCCTTAACCACAAGGGTCACACTGTTCGGCAAGGCTATGGTGGAGAGCCAAGTCAGGATCTCCTGGTAATGGAACACACCTGAGCAAAAAAATCGTAACCCCCTTTTAAAAGTGCCCCGTTACGTGTATTTAAAATATTTTAGCTTCATTCTACCAGTCTTTAAAATAAAGCAAAGCACAATGTGCAATAAGCAGTAGCAACCAATCAAAAGGCACCATTTACTTATCTTATTCTCATTAAGTGAACGTTGATTAGTTGCCATTGGCTACTATCTTTTGCGCATCACCCTTGCTCCTCGTGCAGGTTTATTAAATGACCATGTATATGGTTATCTGATTTAATAGGGTTTAATCCATGACTAGGGAGGATAAACAAATTTACTTTATCTTGTTTGCGCCCCACAGTTTTGATGAATCTCGCTCTAGATGAAGCAGTATTAAGTGACTAACCTGGAGTGCTAACCCCCTGGGTGCTCGCCAGGGTCCTCCACCTGGCATTTAGCTGTTTAATGTAGTCATAGTGACAGGACATCTGAAAATTACTGCATAATGTACACAGTGTGAACACATAGAGCAAAGTAAGCCTTCATGGCATGTCATACATTATTCAAAATAGTTTCATTATTCCTAATATATATCCTGGCATAGGGATTTGGCACTGAGGACCTAAAGGCAAACGTGTCTCAAGTAGGCGCAGTTCACGTATAAAAAATAAAAGAATGATAGAAACAAAGGCACCTGGTCAAGGAGAATTTTTTTTTTCAGGTTTCACAAGTGCAGATTGAGAAACAAGGCCTCGAATACTGGACTATATTCAGCGCCATTACATTTCACCAGGAAATTACTGTGCTACATACAGCAAAGCAAAAACTTCTATTGATGTAAGATGTCCTTAGCCTCTAATAGGGAAGTCATCAGGCACTGCACAAAAGTTTAGAATTATTTAGCTGAAAATTGCATTCAAATGCATTGAATTAACTTGCTTAGTAGTGTTGGCTTCTTCTGTAGAGTAATTAATCCTAAAGTGTGTGTGTTCCAGAGGCTAGTAGCAGATAGGCAAACACATAGATGTGCACTGGAAAAGCAAGTAAGTTTCTATAACAGAAGAAGAGGCACCATATTGAATAATGTAAGGTGTCACTGAACTTAACAAGATGGCACCTATCTGCTTTACCATGCATGTAACTGAAATGCTACATTACAAGGGTTTCCTCACCCATATACAGAATCAATTTGCTTTCAGTTAAATTATCTCTGAAAACAGGTTCAAGCAATAAAGGCTCTATTTTTCAGAGTGTGTATCCCTATCAAGTAAAGCATCCAATAATTACATATAGTCTAGATTCACATTGTTCTGAGTGCATAAGGTAACAGACACTCATAGGTATGAAGGGCCTATATCTATATTCTTTCATACTAAACAGTCCATACATGTGAGCCAGCCCCTTGGGTAAGAAAAGTATTTCTACTTGCATGGGTTTTGCTGCATTAAAACTGACAAATGTTAATAGGCCGTAAGAAAGGTGAGCTTTGACAGCTGCACCATAACAGAGGTTGCCAGAAATGGATTCTGCATGTTTCCAGAGACAATATAACCTTAATGGGGTTTTCCAGAATTTTGTAAAGCTCGCCCAAAACTCTGGAACCCAGTCTATTTAAAAGATTGCCTTTCTGCAACCATGTTGACACAACAGCTGTGCCCTTGTGTCAGTGATGTTGAAACCTAATCAGCATATTTAAAGTAATCTGGGTCATAAGAAAAAAATAAAAATAAAATGTAAACCCACCTCATCCTACTGCTGCCCAGTAAAAAGCCTGGTACTTCCAGATCCACACTCCTTGCCTCCTGCTAAGGCAGCACTTGGGACCTACATAGTCAATCAACAAGCCCCAACTCTGTTACACAGAGATGGATGTGCTAGAGTGTGCAATTATCACCAATACCAGGCATTTTCAGTAACTGGTGCTAGCAGCAGTAGTAAAAAGCAAGAAATAGGACATATGGTGCAAGGTATAGTGTGGGGATGTGTTTAGTTTCCTTATGAAAGGTTTAATTTAAATGGAATCTGTCACAAAGCAAAGTACATGCATGAGAGGCCTTAGGTGCAAGCTACCATTATCTAACTCCTGGATTGCATTTTAGCTCCAGGGAGTGGTGTTTTAAAATAATTTCAGCAGTCCTGCAGTAAATATAATGCCTGAGAAAAAGAATGGCACTTACAGTCTAAAACTGGCATAAGGGGTCAGCATATTCTGTACAACTAACAAGACCCACATGAATCAAAGACTTTCTACTGCTTTTACTATAGTGCTAAGAAAAACTGATCTTACTTGACATCAGGGATGTTGCAGACAACTCTGGTTTTGTATCACTAAAGTGAACATGGCATATTGTTGAGCACACGACTGGACTGTGCACTATTCTATGGCTGCCCTCACTTGTAACAGGACATCCAATGGATAATGGCCCACTCCGCAACAGCTCTGGTCTTCCTAAGATACAGGTGGCCTATTCTATTATCCCCCATTTACACTTGAGCATAGCGTATGTTAGGAGAATTTTTTAGGTTTTATTTGCAACAAAAACAAGTGCCATACAGGAGAATTGTGTCTTTGTGGCCTCATAGACTAATTATGGGAGCGTATGAAGAATGCACAGAACGTACAATCTTGCACATTTTCACACACACTTATTGAAGTTAATGGGGCCAAAAACAACTTGTTCTGCGTCAAAAGTAGCTTATTTACCTTTCTGAGCTTCAGGCGTTGAGCAGGATCCTGAACACTCAAATGTGAGTAGGGAATATTCAAAAGCATAGGATTTGGGCTTGTTGAACATTTTGGAGATAATCTGCATGTGAATAGGCACCTTATGGATACATACATGGGTTTTGTCTGTGACAGGTTCTCATTAAATCTATCCCTATTTGATGGAACCATCCAAAGCTTTATTGCATCTTAAGCGTCGTACACACGATCCAATTGTTGGCAGGAGATTGTCTGTTCACAGACTGTTGTCCTAAAATCTGACCGTTCGTGCGCTCCTTTTGACAATTGTTGTCCAACTTTCTGCCAACAAATGTTGGATGACATGCTAGTAAATTTTCGGCGGACAACAGTTGGTTGTCAGATTATCTGATGTTCAGTACACAAGTCCGTCACACAAAAGTTGAAAATACAAACACGCATGCTCGGAATCACTGCTCACCAAACAAAAAATTAGCAGAAGGGGCCCAAAGGATGGCGCTCAAGAGCTAAAATTCCTTGTAGTACGTCACTACTTTCATGTTTGTTGGCAGACAGTTGTGTACTGTTAGTATGCAAGACAAGATCCAGGTACACGCCCTGAAGACAAAAATCTGGCGCTCGGTTGGCCAACAATTGGATCATGTGTACGAGGCTTAAGTGTGATGCAACAATAAAAATGTGTTTCCAGAATTTGGAGATGCTGGGAAAAAAAAAAAAACAGTTTTATGGCTGGTGGTAAAAGAATAAATCTGCATGGGGTGGGTGGATTATATATTTATGCAAAAGTAAACAGAAAGCCCCATTTAGTAAATTCTGTCTGAAACTGTGAGGAGACACTCTGAAAGCAGAGGCATAGGTCACAGACTAGTATACAGAAATACATAGTATCACTGCTCAGCCAAGTTTAAAAACACACACACAGATAACATTACCTGTTCACTGCTAGAGATGCCCCTAGCCAAGCAAGAGTTGAATAGATGTTTAAATACTTCATGGGTAAAGAATGAAAAACTATTTAAATATTCCTAGGAACTACACAGTTTTATTGTACACCCGACGGCCAGCCTGTTTCACGCTTCGGAGATCTCAGACTTGCTAAGCGCAATGGCGAGCTCCAGGTCTTCCTGCTCCTGCTGCTTTAGTCTCTGCATCCTCTCTTGTTCCTCCCGCTGGCTTTCCCTCTTCGCCCATTCGATCATATCGTCCTCAGACTGGTACTGCAGATTTCAAGAAAGACATGCACTGGCTAAGCAAGTCACAAAAACATGAAACAGAGAATTGAGGAAACATCCACCTAACAGCAGAAAATGGTTTTCTTTCAGGAGCACCATGCTTCCTATATGTAAATTGACACAAAAAAAATATCACCAAGTAAAAAAAATATAAAATAAAGTTACACATTGCAGTTGTGGTTTCTTGCATTTTCCATGCTGCTCTAAAAAAAAATGAGGCTTGAAGAAGAATTCCGGGCATTATTTACATAGTTACATTGGTGTAGCTTGGAGTAGTGTAAATAGCATATACCATACCTGCAAGAGTCCTCAAGAATCTGGAAATCCTTGTAGTAGACACCGATACTCCAGTAATCTCCACCTGCTTCTGGGTCCCGTGCCGAGTGGCTACACTGCTGCATTATGAACACAGGAGGTTGGCTGCTCAGCATCAGCATTCTCTGTTTGTGGAGGTGGAGAGCATGATGTCGCCTCTAATCAGAGAATGCTTTGCATTCATTGAGAAAATGTAAAGTATTCTCTGAATGGTGCCTGTGCCCAGCGACAGAGCCCCTAATTTTCACAATGCAACAGAGCTTGGGAGGAGGCCTGGAAGCTAGTGGAGATAGCTGAAGCAGATGTGCCTATTACAGTGATTTTCAGCTTCTAGAGGGAGCCCACAGGTATCATAGATGCATAGTTACATTGGTCCAATCCGGACCAATGTAACTATGTAAAAAAATGCCATACTTGGAATTCAGGAAACCTGTACTGAAGATATATTGTAGGCTAATAAAGACCTATGCTTATGAAAATGTTCCTGGCTGTCAATCTCATCCAATAACTTCCATACCTTTAGCCCTTGACATGTGCCAACCGCGAAAAGGAGTTACCGTAACTTCAATTTGACTTTTCATACTACACGCCTGTTTCAGATCAGTAACTGAAAGCATTAAAAATTAAGTGTGCAGGTATTTGTAGTAGAAGAAGGTCATTAATGGCAGCTCCTATGTTTTTTTTTAAAGAAATCTTGTACGAAGATATATAAAGTCTTCCATTTGTGACGTCTTTCCAAGAATACCAGTTGCAGTGCAGTCTCTGGCTTCTCTATGGCCTCTATATATTTTCTGACACATTGACCTGGAACAAGCAACCAGATTACAAAGTCAGAATAGCTAAATTGCTTCAATGTTCCTGGTCAGTCCCTCAGAAAGTGCTCAACTGCTAAAACAGGATAGCCAAGCTATTCACATTTTCTAAAGAAAAAAAGGTCTATAAATACCAGGTCTGAAAAGGGTCTAGAGCAGTCATTCCCAACTAGGCTTCTTCTAAAAGTTGTTAGAGCTGTGGAAGAATGACCTCCCATGGTTTACATTCTGTGGTCACCATCACTTGGTGGAGTCCGTGGCATACCACAATGATCTTTTTAGATGTCTGTAAGGGTGGCAGTTTTTCACCGAGCACCAGTGTAAAGATGGCACTACATTCCACTGATCATAGATTTAAATTTTATGATTTTTTTCTGATATGAATTTTGTGATCATATCCGATTGTTTTAAATTTGAAGCATTAGTGTTAAAGGATAACCACCATACTTAGGCAAGCCATATTTATTACTATATGTATTTCTTATTGATATTGTTAACATACCATAAGCGCTATTTTAAGGATACCTTTGATGTGAAAAGGTTGAGAAAAGTCTAGAGAAAGCAGTCCTACCCCAACTAGCAAATATCATTACTAATTCGTTCAGCGACTTCTTTAACGCCATTATATAAAACAAACAAAAAAAAACCCCACTATAAATATATTAAAGTGGATGTAAACCCACTCTCATCCTTTCTAAACTACTGCCATAGTGCCGATCTATAAGGATATAGATGCCTCCTGCATGTATTCTTATCTGTCAAATGTCTTCCCTCTGTTATAAGAACTGCAGATTCTGTGGGTGGATCTGTTGTCTGGAGCTCGTGGGTGGAGTTGTGATGTCAGTAGACTCCCCGCCCACCTCTACACTCCCCTTGTCAACATGCATTTTCTCATGTGTATTCCTTACACTGAACTTCTGCTATGATCACTAACATCCAGTCAAAATCCAGAAAAGTAACCACACGACTTCAGAAAAGGAGTGGGGGTGGGAATTAAAAAATAATGCCGGTCTCAGGCTTAGGTTATTTACATATCTCATGCACTATCATTCACAGCAAGGGGGCGGAACGGACAAAAGTTCTCCTGTTCGTCCATTTATCTTACTGAAAAAAGAAAAGACGATTGCTCAGAGCTGGATTAACTCTTTGTGGCAACACTGGGCACAGATGGTAGGAAATCTTATACTCTACATTGTGAAAGCAAAAATAAATAAAAAATAAATCGGGTTTACATCCACTTTAAGCAAATGCCTTTTACTTGCATCTTCTCTGTTTCAAAGCCCCCATTTTACAGAACAGTGTGGACCTGTAACAGGAAATTTATCCTGATAGTAAAAATCCTGACAATGTTTGGGAATTAGAAACAATTCAGGTACACTGGTAAAAACAGCTTCTTACAAATGTTATTATAACAAGTCCTCAGCTGCGTGGAATCTTCATCTCCCATAAAAAAATTTTTTTTTTTAAATCTAAATGGTACGGTATGTACATTTACTAGCGATCCTTATCCTGGAATTCGTTTTGGACTACCAGTTTTTAAACAGGTATAGTGGTAATAAACTCACATGCTAAAAACTATCATCATAATGCCACATGTAAAGCTTTTATGACCATCTATGTTGTTTTCTCTCTCTTTAATACAGCACAGTATCTTTTTTATTTATTTTAATTCCTACCAACACAGTGGCTCCTATTACTGGCATAATCTCTAAGCAGCCACCACTACGTGAGTGCTCCAGCTTCTTTCCCTACACACACAGGTGGCAGAGAGAAGCTGATGCTAAATAGGACCTTTAATCCACCCAACTCCTATGCTTCACAGTTTTAATGAAGTTTTATAAAAAAAAAAAATGAAAACAAAACAAAAAAAGGTTTCATGATTTGAACCAGTCAAGTTCAAGGAGACCTTTAACTGGGTCTTTACGTCAGGGTGCAGGATACACTTCCCAATCACATGAGCATTGTGATTGGCTGTCATAGTCGTAACATGACCAGGAAGCACGTCCCCTGCCAGCTCCAAATTACAACCAGAAACCGCAAGTTGTCTGACAGTTGGGTCACTGTGCTGGGAGCGCACTGTGGTCGCTATGGACATATTTGTGTGGCTTGTGGGTGTTACAGCTCACGCTCCTTGCTGCTGCACATGTTTTATCTGGTCCGCAAGAGGTTATTTAAAAAAAAACAATATCATGTGTCTTTTTTTTATTTGGTCCTCTGCTGCAGTAATATGACAGACACTGGTGATGTTTTTGACTCCATGATAAATAATGCAGTTCATGAAATTAATTCAGGTTTTTCTATAATCATAACTTAAAACTAAAATGTTATTTCTTTGGGAATAAATCGGTTAAGAAAAACTGTTTTGGGTTGATATACTGTAAGCTTTAGCCCCTTCCCACCCAGCTTATTGTAAAATGACAGCTGGGCAGAAGCGCTGTTGTTCTGGGAGGATGTCATATGAAGTCCTCCCAAAATCTTGCCGATCTGTCACCCGTCGTGTGTACTGGACACGACCGATGACAGATCACTGAACCGGCCCGCTGCCAGTACCATGTGATCACTGTGATCAACCACAGCAGATCACATGACAGGTGTACACAATGAAAGACTTTGTTACATGCCTTTCATTGTATACTATTGTGATGAGCTCTGTGATTGGTCACAGTGATCACATGGTAGATCGGGCCAATCACAGCCCATCTATATAACATGTGATTTTTGGTGTGGTCAGCTCTTCACAATAGTATGCACTGAATGAATCATTTTGATTCAGAAAAAAACGGTTGCTTATAACTGTAAAACACAGTTATAAGCAATCAGTGTGTAAAAAAAAAAAAAAAAAAAAAAAGAAAACCACTGTATCTCTGGCCACTGTGTAAAAAAACAATTGTAATAAAATATATATTTTTTTTACACACTGTTACCAGTGTCCCTGATCACCGGCACACCAGTCGTATGGTGACGCTGTACTGCACTGGTAAGGGAATGTAAAAAAATTGCGAATTTTTTTTTCCAAAACATTGTGACAAAAAATTACCACTTCAAAAAACTCGCCATGCGTCTCACTAAATACTGGGCGATATCTGTACTGTCCTGGCAATTACGGGGCCTCAAGAAATGAGAGAGGCCGTCAGTACATCAGGATTGATCGATTTTCAAGTATATACCATAGTTTGTGGACTCTATAAACTTTCCTACAGACTAAATAATATACACCAATTTGGGTTATTTTCACCAAAGAAATGTAGCAAAATAAAGTTTGGCCTAAACTTATAAAGAAAGATTATTTATTTGCTAAAATGTATAACAAACTTTTTTCTTCAAAATGTTTGGTCTTTTTTCAATAATTTAGCAAAAAATAAAAACCGCAGCAGTGATTAAATACCACCAAAAAAGAGCTCTATTTGTGTGGAAAAAAAAATGACAAAAATGTCACATGGGTACATTATTGCATGACCACTCAATTGTCATTTAAAGTTTTACAGCGCTGAAAACTGAAAATTGGTCTGGGCAGCAGGGGGTGAAAGTGTCCAATAGAAAAGGATTAGAAACCCTGTCAGAATTTTATTGATATGCAGGGCTCTTCTAAAAAGATTTACCCTCTCCAATAGCAACACAGGAATATAAATGGTTTTGCTCTTATGAGCAGTAATCAGATTTTTATATCTATGTAACTGCTGCAGATTTTCCACCACTTCCTGGTTTGGGAAACTGCAGCCAGCCAGTGAGAGTTAGGCCTCTTGCACACCGCAACTTGAAAAAGCTCAGCAGCGTGTTTTTTTACTGATCTAAAATGCAGCCCATTGTTTACAGTGTGCCTGTACACACAGGTGTGTAAAAACAAGCGCTGCATATTTTTGAGTAAAAATAAATAAATAGAAAAATCTGCGTTCCCGGTCAGTGTTTTGCACTGGTACGCGTGAGCACAAATAATGTTTTTTTTTTTTTCTAGGAATGTATTGTGCGCAAATGTGCATATACGCAAAACAATAGCCTGAAATTACTTCCAAAAAAGCAGATGCTCAATAATAAGTAAGAGGCCTAAATCTCTCTGCCCCAGATATCATTAAGGGCCCATCATTAGTTCTAATCCTTTCCCATGCTACTCAAAACTAGAAAATAGTAGGATTTTTAAAACAGCTTACCTGTAAAATCCTTTTCTTGGAGTACATCACGGGACACAGAGCGACATAGTCATTACTATGTGGGTTATATAGAATTACCTTCAGGTGCTGGCACTGGCAACTTCCAAAACAGGAAGTACCCTCCCCTATATAAGCCCCTCCCATCCGGGAGCACCTCAGTTTTGTAGCAAAGCAATACGTGTCCCCAAAAGAGGGGTGGGAGCTCTGTGTCCCGTGATGTACTCCAAGAAAAGGATTTTACAGGTAAGCTGTTTTAAAAATCCTACTTTCTTGTTCATACATCACGGGACACAGAGCGGCATAGTCATTACTATGTGGGACGTCCCAAAGCAATGCCAAATGAGGGGGGGGGATACACCATACATAAGCTGGGCGCCATCAGGCATGAGGATCTTTTGCGGCCTGCAACACACTGCGCCCAAAGGCGACATCCTCCTGACTTCTAACGTCCACCTGGTAGAACCTAGTAAACGTGTGTACTGAAGACCATGTTGCGGCCTTACAAATTTGAGCCAGGGAGGCCTGGTGATGCACTGCCCATGAAGTTCCAACTGCTCTCGTGGAGTGCGCCCTAACTTTGAACGGAGGCGGTCTACTTCTCAAGCCATAGGCTTGTATTATGACCTGTCGAATCCACTTGGCTAAAGTAGATTTTGATGCTGCCTGACCCTTTCTGGGGCCTTCCGGCAGAACAAACAAAGAATCCGTTCTACGAATCTGAGCAGTGGCTTTTAGATAAGCTTTAACTGCTCTTACTACATCCAAAGAATGCAATAACTTTTCCTCTACAGAGCTCGGTTTGGGGAAAAAGAAGGAAGAACCACATCCTGGTTCAAGTGAAACCTCGATACCACCTTAGGAAGAAAGGCTGGGTGAGGACGTAATACTACTCTGTCCTCATGAATAACCAGACATGGCTCTTTACAGGACATGGCGGCTAATTCCGACACTCTTCTAGCCGAGCATATGGCTACTAAAAATATCAATTTTCTGGTGAGTAGAACCAAGGAAATGTGCCGCAAAGGTTCAAATGGCTGCTTCTGCAGAACCGACAGAACCAAATTTAGATCCCATGGACATATGGGAGCTTTAATCGGTGGAATAATACGAGTCACCCCTTGCATAAAGGATTTGACAAGTGAATGCATAGCCAGGGGCCTTTGAAATAGTATTGATAAGGCCGAAACCTGACCCGATAGTACTTAAGGCAAACTTCCTGTCTACAGCCCACTGTAGGAAGTCCAGAATTCTGCCTATAACGTACTTACGTGGATGCCACTTTCTGGCCTCGCACCAAGTGATGTACGCCTTCCAAACTCTATAGTAGATCTGCCTGGATACAGGCTTCCTGGCATTGATTATAGTTGATACCACAGAGTTAGAGAGACCTCTCTTCTTTAGGATGTGGGATTCAATAGCCAGGCCGTTAAACTTAGAGTTAGTAAGGAAGGGTGGTATATCGGCCCTTGCGAAAGCAGGTCCGGACGACGTGGAAGGGTCCAAGGACTCCCCACAGACATTTTGATGATCTCCGCGTACCAGGCCCTTCGGGGCCACGCTGGAGCCACCAAGATCACCGGCTTCTTTTCCAACCTGACTCTGCGAAGGAGTCGAGGCAACAATTCCAAGGGAACACCAGAGCATCCGAGCCGCAAGCGAGGGGATCCCTTGTCCGGGAGACAAATCTGTCCACCTTTGCGTTGAATCTGGATGCTAGCAGATCTACATCTGGTGTTCCCCACCGCTGACATATTGCTCGGAAGACCTCGGGATGAAGGGACCATTCCCCTGGGCATAACTGTTGGCGACTCAGAAAGTCCGCCTTCCAATTCTCCACCCCTGGAATGAAGACAGCTGATATACATGGGACATGCTTTTCTGCCCATTCCAGGATGTGACTTACTTCCCTCTGGGCTGCACAACTCCTGGTGCCTCCCTGATGATTGATATATGCCACTGCCGTGGCATTGTCTGATTGAATTCTGACAGGGGACCCTTGGAGTCTGGATGCCCAGGCTACTAGGGCATACCTGGCTGCTCGTATCTGTAAGAGATTGATGGGCAGGGTTTTTACTACATTTGACCATCTGCCCTGGAGAGACCATTGCTCCAGTACTGCCCCCCAGCCTATAAGGCTGGCATCTGTAGTGACCACCTTCCAAGATATCGGGCTGAAGGGTTTTCCCTTCTGGAGATTCTGGGGGATCAACCACCAGCAGAGACTCTTCCGAGCGGAAGGGGACAAAGCCATCGGGAAGTCTAGAGCCTGAATTTTTCCGTTCCAGGCTGACAATATGGCCCTCTGTAAATTCCTTGAGTGGAATTGGGTGTATGGCACAGCTTCGAATGATGCTACCATCTTTCCTAGCAGCCTCATGCACAGGCATATGGACGGCTGTCTTTTTGCACAAAGTAGGCGGACCAAGTCCCTCAAAGAGGATACTTTGTCTTGAGGTAGGAAAATCCTCCTCTGGTCTGAATCCAGCCGTAGCCCTAGATATACCAGGTTTTTCACTGGCTGTAGGGCTGACTTGTCCAGGTTGATGACCCAACCGTGAGATTCTAGATACTTGATTGTATCGACAATTACCACTTCTAGCTTGGCAACTGAGTGGTCCATCAACAACAGGTCGTCTAGGTATGCCATTATCGTTACACCTCGTGTTCTTAGATCGGCCAACAGTGGGGCCAGAATTTTTGTGAACACTCGTGGTGCTGTGGCCAGACCGAATGGTAAGGCTCTGAACTGAAAATGGCGCCCTTCTACTGCAAAGCGTAGAAATTTTTGATGACCTGGAAAGATGGGAACGTGCAAGTAAGCATCTTTGATGTCGATCGAGGCTAACCATTCCTCCCCCTGTAGGGCAGCGGTGACCGATCGGATCGACTCCATCCGGAAGGACCGGACGTTTAGAAATTTGTTTAGACTCTTTAGGTCCAATATGGGTCTTATGTCCCCGTTTGGTTTCGGGACTGTGAAAAGGTTTGAGTAGAAACTCAACCCCCACTCTTCCATAGGAACCTCCATAATTACTCCTTGGAGCAATAGTTGTTCTAACGCCACTAGGAGACACCTTCTTTTCAGAGGGTCTTTTGGCATGCCTGACCACATAAAATGGGAAGGAGGAGACTCTTTTAACTCCAACTTGTATCCCCGAGTTACTGCGGAGAGCACCCATCTGTCTTTGATCGTCTCCCGCCAGGTCTCTGTGAACAACTGAAGTCTTCCCCCCACCCGTTTGAGCGGGGGCAGCCCTTCATAGGCTTGACTTGGAGGCTGGTTTAGTACCTCTTCGGATCCAGGGTTTTTTATTACCCTGTGACTGTCCCTGATTTTTACCTCCTGAGTTTGACCGAGGAGGCCGTCGGAACTGCTTAGTAGCAGACGTCCCAGGGATAGGAGAGGTAGTCCTCTTAAAAGATGGACCCCTAGACCTCTTTTTAATTGGTAAGAGAGTACTTTTACCACTGGAAATCTTCTGGATATATTTATCCAGGTCTTTGCCAAAAAGGCGTTCTCCATGAAATGGGAAGCTAACTAAGAGCTTCTTACAGGGAGCCTCAGCAGACCAGTTCTTGAGCCACAGAAGCCTACGCATATGTACCAAAGACAGCGTGAGGCCTGATGGATAGAATCCTTGATGGCGCCAACCGCAAAGCATAATGCTCTAGGCAGATCAGCCAGAGCCTGGGCCTGCTGGTCTGGCAAATCCCTCAGGACCATTTTCATTTGATCCTTTAAAGCTTGGCAGACCCCAATAGCTGCCACTGCTGGCTGTGTAACAGCCCCTGCTGTGGAAAAAGCAGATTTTAATAAAGATTCCAATTTTTTATCTACTGGATCTTTGAACATTTGAACATTATCTACTGGACATGTCAGTGATTTGTTCACAGAAGAAATGGCTGCGTCCACCGTAGGAACATTCCATCTCTGGGTGAATTTTTCCTCCATGGGATAGATCACCTGAAATTTCTTAGGTGGAACAAATAGTTTATCAGGATGTTCCCAGTCCTGGTATATAAGTCCTTCCAATAATGGATGAATTGGAAAGGAGCAATTAATCTGGGGAGCTTTTAGCGACCCCAACGAGGAGACAGCAGTAGTTGATGGTTCAACAAGAGGCATTTTAAATGCAGATCGAACCATGTCAGTTAGGGTCTGGACCCACAATCTTTCAGTCTGTGATGCTGAAAATGGTTCATCTACTGTCGATTCCTCAAAAACAGAGTTAACCTCCTCCTGATCCCCTTCAGGTAGGTCAGTCCCTTCCTGGGACTGTTGCTCTGCCAACAGGCACTCTAATGGAGGGGATGGAGATCTGGCGCGCTTTCTTTCCTGTAGAGAAGAAGCGATCAATGCTGCCAATCTCTGCTCCAATCCCTCCAGAGTTGAGGCAAAAACCTCCTCTGTTATATATGCAGGAGCAGGTGGACTGAGGACAGCCGCAGTACCTGGCACTCCCGGGGGTTCCTTATGGGTATTAACCTCTGATTTCTCAGGGGAGGAAGGTGCAGATGACTGCTCCAGATCCTCAGAGCCCGATGGAGACCCCCTACACTTCCTGAGAGGTATATCTTGGAGTTTTTTAGGCGGCATATTCCTTAGTTCAAAGCTGAGGTATTCCAGCCGCAATACACCCCTTTACTGAAATAGTCTAATGCAATTTGCTGCTATGTACATCAGTGGGTGTCTACCAATGCGTCTTTCTGGGGATGCCTGTATCAACCGCCCGCTGTAAGCCCCTATACCATGCTACCAGCTCCTTTTCATGCTCTGTGTCCATAGCAAGCAGCGTGGACTGAGTCCTTTTATCTTGCTGGGACGCCCGCACATGCGCCGAAGCGCTGGGCGCACAGAGCGCGTCATCCGCCAGGCTCCGCCCCCTTTTTTGAAGCTAAATCTTATAAAAAGAAAGCGTGTGTGCGCGCGCACGCGCGCATGCACGTGTGCGCTCTTGGCGCCATGTAGGGAGAGGAGCCAGGGTCCCTGTTTCACCAGGACTCGGGGATGGAAGGAAACTACTTGGCAGCATGACAGAGGAATGCAGCTTCCCTGATAGAGAGCTCACTCATCTGCCTGGACTTTCACCATGGAAGGAATAGTCCCAAGAAAAAAAGACGTTCCACAGCGGCCTCTAGTGGACAAACACAGGTACTGCACTTTTGTCTCTTTTTTTTTTTAAAACCTCCTTTATGAAAAACATTTCTAGGTTTACAGTTTTTAAAACTTCCTTTATGAAAAGACATTTCTAGGATTTCTTAGGCATATACAGCTATTAGCGGGAATACCTTTAGGTAACAGGCAGAAAGACATATTAGGCTTGGGGGTCCCCTCAATAGAACCAAGTTCCTGAGGGGCCCCCACTTACCTTTTCCCCGCCGCAGGACTTTGTTTGGTCCACAGAAGCCCAAACTTCACCTCTCACGGCAGGCATTGTACTAGACCTTCAGGGACCGGGTTCCCAAGGATTCCACTCCCCTGGACCTGTATAGCACCCTGCACAGATAGCCTCTTGGGTTTGGGTATGACCAGAGCTCTGGATCCCAGGGTCCAGCCCTCCTAAGAGAGGCATTACAGGCAAAACCTTGTTCTTCTCTGCAAGGCCCGGGTACCGACCGTTTAGCTATGAAGCTTTTTTGGTCGGATCCGGAATAGCTTGCTAAGGCCCAGAGAACCTGTACACAAGCCCAGATGAATACATGTTAACCTTGGCCAACACCTTAGACACTAGGGTACTTCCTGTTTTGGAAGTTGCCAGTGCCAGCACCTGAAGGTAATTCTATATAACCCACATAGTAATGACTATGCCGCTCTGTGTCCCGTGATGTATGAACAAGAAACAGTAGTTTTTAGCTTGGCGTAAACTTTAAACAGCACCAAGGACGCTACTTACCAGTAATGAAGTGTGTTCCATGTGCTGGTGGCTGTTTTATAGGATGGCTCACACCAGAACGCGGTGAGTGAAAGGCGCTGCACTTGTGATCTGCATGTGGGTGCCATTGTATTGGTAATGGCACCCCAAACACAGATCGCAACTGTAGTGGCTTTGCGAGCAACAAATCGTATTTTTGCAAATCACAAGCACTACTTTTTCCATTTTGCAGTCTATTCAAATGAATGGGCTGTCAAAATGCACTACCAGACGCATTGCACGGGAATCCATGTGATCCTGGTGTGAACTGGCCCTTACAACAGAAATCTTCCATCCTCTGCCGCTGAGCAGTAACAATCAGTTTTTTTTTTTTTTTGCTTTAATGCATCTTCCCCCAGCCCACCCTTTAACATTTACCCAAGCCTGATCTCAGTGCTCTGCCTGTCTGCAGCCGCTCTTCTCCACCCCTCTCTCTTCTCGCAGGAGCCATTGCCTCCTGCTGCTATCAATCAAATTCAGTGAGCAGGAAGCGGGGGGGGGGGGGGGCAGGGCCGAGTCATGCTATGTGTGTCTATATATGCACACAGCCAGTCTGTGCAGAGTAGAATTGGAGAACGGCAGCGTTTTGCACAATGTTGAGTTGCATCACCACAGAATAAACGTAAGGTCGGAATTGCGTGTTCATTTTTGCACATACACAGAAAGCGACGATCTAATAAAAAAATCAGAATAACCTGTTTAGCTACAGTTGCAAAAAAAAAGTATGTGAACCCTTTTAGAATGATATGGATTTCTGCACAAATTGGTCATAAAATGTGATCCTATCTTCATCTAAGTCACAACAATAGACAATCACAGTCTGCTTAAACTAATAACACACAAAGAATTAACTGTTACCATGTTTTTATTGAACACACCATGTAAACATTCACAGTGCAGGTGGAAAAAGTATGTGAACCCCTAGACTAATGAGATCTCTAAGAGCTAATTGGAGTGAGGTGTCAGCCAACTGGAGTCCAATCAATGAGATGAGATTGGAGGTGTTGGTTACAGCTGTCCTATAAAAAACACACTAGTTCTGGGTTTGATTTTCACAAGAAGCATTGCCTGATGTGAATGATGCCTCGCACAAAAGAGCCCTCAGAAGACCTACGATTAAGAATTGTTGACTTGCATAAATCTGGAAAGGGTTATAAAAGTATCTCCAAAAGCCTTGCTGTTCATCAGTCCATGGTAAGACAAATTGTCTATAAATGGAGAAAGTTCAGCACTGCTGCTACTCTCCCTAGGAGTGGGCGTCCTGTAAAGATGACTGCAAGAGCACAGCGCAGACTGCTCAATGAGGTGAAGAAGAATCCTAGAGTGTCAGCTAAAGACTTACAAAAGTCTCTGGCATATGCGAACATCCCTGTTAGCGAATCTACGATACCTAAAACACTAAACAAGAATGGATTTCATGGGAGAATACCACAGAGGAAGCCACTGCTGTCCAAAAAAAACATTGCTGCACGTTTACAGTTTGCACAAGAGCACCTGGATGTTCCACAGCAGTACTGGCAAAATATTCTGTGGACAGATGAAACAAAAGTTGAGTTGTTTGGAAGAAACACACAACACTATGTGTGGAGAAAAAGAGGCACAGCACACCAACATCAAAACCTCATCCCCAACTGTGAAGTATGGTGGTGGGGGCATCATGGTTTGGGGCTGCTTTGCTGCGTCAGGGCCTGGACGGATTGCTATCATCGAAGGAAAAATGAATTCCCAAGTTTATCAAACATTTTGCAGGAGAACTTAAGACCATCTGTTCACCAGCTGAAGCTCAACAGAAGAAGGGTGTTGCAACAGGACAACGACTCAAAGCATAGAAGTAAATCAACAACAGAATGGCTTAAACAGAAGAAAATACACCTTCCGGAGTGGCCCAGGCAGAGTCCTGACCTCAACCCGATTGAGATGCTGTGGCATGACCTCAAGAAAGCGATTCACACCAGACATCCCAAGAATATTGCTGAACGGAAACAGTTCTGTAAAGAGGAATGGTCAAGAATAACGTGCACGTCTCATCTGCAACTACAGGAAACGTTTGGTTGAAGTTATTGCTGCCAAAGGAGGTTCAACCAGTTATTAAATCCAAGGGTTCACAAAGTTTTTCCACCTGCACTGTGAATGTTTACATGGTGTGTTCAATAAAAACATGGTAACATTTAATTCTTTGTGTGTTATTAGTTTACACAGACTGTGATTGTCTATTGTTGTGACTTAGATGAAGATCAGATCACATTTTATGACCAATTTGTGCAGAAATCCATATCATTCAAAAGGGTTCACATACTTTTTTTTGCAACTGTATATGTGACTCTATCCCACACTTCTGAGACACCGTGGTGGCGGTCGCGATTGAATTTGTTTTGAGCCAGCAAAGCTTGGGAATGGAGTACCCACGATATTTTGAAAAGGAAAGAAAAGAACAGATTGTCAAATGTTCCTTTAAACAACAAGTTCTTGATTACAGCTGAATTCCAGGCAGAAATAAGTATGCATCTCTGTGTTCAATATTACATTATTTGTTGAATGCAAACAGTGTAAGCACCTGAATTTGATTTGGTATTAGTCTCTTGCAGTCCATGTGCAGCAGAGCTCATACTTGCAATGATAGCACAGCACAAGTCGCCAACCAGTTGTACTACAGTGCTTATAAGCTAACAAGGAGCAAGTTGATAGGAAGAGAAGAAGTCTCCTGCTTCACCTGCCCAGTCAGAGGGTGGGAGAGGAACAAGACCTGTAAATGTTATGCAAGTGCAGCAAAGAAAAATCAGGTCTTCAAGCTGTGGCAGAGCGATTTAAATCTCAGGGCTGGATAGACAAAGAACCCAATTGGCAGGTAAAATATAATATAGATACCATATATGTATTTTAATATGTGTATTTCTCAGTCAGCCTGGAATTTAGTTATACGTGATCAAAGAAGATTAATCAAAAGTACCAAAAAAGTTTACATGTGATTTTAGCAAAGATTGCCATAGAATGTTTGGAGAATAGTAAATATGGTGCAGCACAAAGTGACATACAAGATAGGTCACCTGGAGCATTGCTATTTAGTGAAAGGTTAATCATCACTCAATAAAAGATATGAAAAAAATAAGAAATCATCAACAAAAAGATATAATTGACATCATATTTTACTTCAAATCAGTTAAAAGAACGGTACAAGTAGTGTCAAAAAGGCACAATAAAAACAGCAAAGGATTTATAATACAGAGGAGCCACATAATGCCGGCCCTCACTGGGCGGTTTCGGGATGAGAGGGTCATGCCTGCCTCTTGGCTCAGCTTGTACTTACAGTGTTAAAGCTACTGAGGCTGCTGGAATCGTCTCCCACTTTGCAGGCAGTGAACGGGTCAGATTCCACCTGTTTAGGGAAGCTGAGATTGAACTGCTGAAAGGGATCTCCATGCTTGAACAAGTCCTCTGGCCTTGAGGGAGGCCGCTGGCCTGAAAACAGGAACACCAAACAAATTCTTAACATTACAGCTTACTGGTAACCAAGTCTTAAACTAAAAATATAAATATCTAACACCTGGACAAATACCAAATGTTTCTAAGATGCATAACAAAAAACGCTGCGAGGGAACAACTATGACTTAAAATACATAAATTGGGAATAAAATGCATAGATTGTAATACAGGACATACACCTACAGGTGGCAGTGTTGTCTAAATGTCTGAGGAAACTTTACATAAAATAACCTTTGCAAGAACAAGATCCATGCAGGCTCTCCTCTTCCATCAGACCGACACAACACACCGAAAACAAAGTAATTATTGGGCAACATTAAGCTGACCACAGATGGATCTAAATTTGTCCAGTTCAGCAGGAACCAGCCGAAATTCGATCCATCTATTGGCAGACTGGTTGTACTGAAGTCGATCCATTGATTGACTTCAGTATAATCAGCCTTTTGGGGTTTTTCTTCACCCGATCACTGTCGGCGGCTATAGCCACCAACAGCAAACATTGTATTCTGCAGGTGGGGAAGGCTCCCAGCTAGCAGAACACAATAGCGCAGCTAGAGGGATTCCCCCATTAAACACTGACCGTGTTGATGGGGGAATTCAGCACTTTTCTTTCCATCAACTCGCATTATCTTGCTGAAAGAGTTGACTGCCATCAGGGAATGCCATTTCCATGAAGGTGTGTACTTAGTCACCAACAATGTTTAGGTGGTACATGTCAAGTAACATCCACATGAATGCAGGATCCAAGGTTTCCCAGCAGAACATTGCCCAAAGCATCACACTGCCTCTACTGTCTTGCCTTCTTACCATAGTGCATCCTGGTGCCATCTCTTCCTTAGGTAAGTGACGCACACACACCCGGCCATCCACATGATGTAAAAGAAAAATAGGATTTTTATAACAGCTTACCTGTAAAATCCTTTTCTTGGAGTACATCACGGGACACAGAGCGGCATAGTCATTACTATGTGGGTTATATAGTTTACCTTCAGGTGCTGGCACTGGCAACTTCCAAACCGGAAGTACCCTCCCCTATATAAGCCCCTCCCATCCGGGAGCACCTCAGTTTTGTAGCAAAGCAATAAGTGTCCCCAAAAGAGGGGTGGGAGCTCTGTGTCCCGTGATGTACTCCAAGAAAAGGATTTTACAGGTAAGCTGTTATAAAAATCCTATTTTCTTTCTCGTACATCACGGGACACAGAGCGGCATAGTCATTACTATGTGGGATGTCCTAAAGCAATGCCCAATGAGGGGGGGGGGGGGTACACCATACATAAGCTGAGCGCTATCAGACATGAGGATCTTTTGCGGCCTGCAACACACTGCGCCCAAAGGCGACATCCTCCTGACTTCTAACGTCCACCTGGTAGAACCTAGTAAACGTGTGTACTGAAGACCATGTTACGGCCTTACAGATTTGAGCCAGGGAGGCCTGGTGATGCGCTGCCCATGAAGTTCCAACTGCTCTCGTGGAGTGCGCCCTAACTTTGAACGGAGGCGGTCTCCTTCTCAAGCCATAGGCTTGCATAATGACCTGTCGAATCCACTTGGCTAAAGTAGATTTTGACGCTGCCTGACCCTTTCTGGGGCCTTCCGGCAGAATAAACAAAGTATCCGTTCTGCGAATCTGAGCAGTGGCTTTTAGATAAGCTTTAACTGCTCTTACTACATCCAAAGAATGCAATAACTTTTCCTCTACCGAACTAGGCTTGGGGAAAAAAGAAGGAAGAACCACATCTTGGTTCAAATGAAACCTCGATACCACCTTAGGAAGAAAGGCTGGATGAGGACGTAACACTACTCTGTCCTTATGGATAACCAGATATGGCTCCCTACAGGACATAGCGGCTAATTCCGACACTCTTTTAGCCGAACAAATGGCTACTAGAAAAATCAATTTCCTGGTGAGAAGAACCAGGGAAATATGCTGTAATGGTTCAAATGGTTGTTTCTGTAGAACCGACAGAACCAGGTTTAAGTCCCATGGACATATGGGAATATTAACCGGAGGGCTAATACGCATCACTCCTTGTATAAAGGCTTTGACTAGTGAATGCGAAGCCAAGGGCCTCTGAAAAAATATTGACAAGGCCGAAATCTGACCCTTGATAGTACTCAAGGCAAGCTTCCTATCTACAGCCCACTGTAGGAAGTCCAGAATCCTACCTATTACGTACTTACGTGGATGCCATTTCTTGGCTTCACACCAGGCGATGTACGCCTTCCAGATTCTATAGTAGATCTGCCTGGATACCGGCTTCCTGGCATTGATCATGGTAGATACCACAGGATTAGAGAGACCTCTCTTTTTTAGAATGTGGGCTTCAATAGCCAGGCCGTCAAACCTAGGGCTGGTAAGGAAGGGTGGTATATCGGTCCTTGCGAAAGCAGGTCCGGACGATGTGGGAGGGTCCAAGGACTCCCCACAGACATCTTTACAATCTCCGCGTACCATGCTCTTCGGGGCCACGCTGGAGCTACCAGAATCACTGGTTTCTTTTCTACCCTGATTCTGCGGAGTAATCGAGGTAACAATTGTGGCAGTGGGAATGCATATATCAGCTTGAACTGATCCCAAGGGAACACTAGGGCATCCGAGCCGCAAGCTAGGGGATCCCTTGTCCAAGAGACAAACCTGTCCACTTTTGCGTTGAATCTGGATGCTATCAGATTTACATCCGGTGTTCCCCACCGCTGACATATTGTCCGGAAAACCTCGGGATGAAGGGACCATTCCCCTGGGCATAATTGTTGGCGACTTAGAAAGTCCGCCTTCCAATTCTCCACTCCTGGAATGAATACCGCAGATATGGCTGGGACATATCTTTCTGCCCATTTCAGGATGCAATTTACTTCCCTCTGGGCTGCACGACTCCTGGTACCACCCTGATGATTGATATATGCCACTGCCGTGGCATTGTCCGATTGAATTCTGACAGGGGACCCTTGGAGTTTGGATGTCCATGCTACTAGGGCATACCGGGCTGCTCGTATCTCTAAGAGATTGATGGGCAGGGCCTTTTCTGCATCCGACCATCTGCCCTGGAGAGACCATTGCTCCAGTACTGCTCCCCAGCCTATAAGGCTGGCATCTGTAGTGACCACCATCGGACTGAAGGATTTCCCTTTTTCCAGATTCTGGGGAACCAACCACCAACGGAGGCTCTTGCGAACGGAAGGGGACAAGGACATTGGTAAGTCTAGGGCCTGAACTTTTTTGTTCCAGGCTGACAGTATGGCCCTTTGCAAATTCCTTGAATGGAATTGACCGTAGGGTACTGCTTCGAATGATGCCACCATTTTTCCCAGCAGCCTCATGCACAGGCGTATGGATGGCTGTCTTTTTGTACCCACTAGGTGGATCAAATCTCTCAAAGACGACACCTTTTCTTGAGGCAAGAAAATTTTTCTCTGGTCTGAATCCAGCCTTAGCCCCAAGTATTCCAGACTTTTGACTGGTTTTAGGGCTGACTTGTCTCGGTTGATAATCCAACCGTGAGATTCCAGATACTCGATTGTCGCGTGAACAACCACTTCTAGTTTTTCCACTGAGTGGTCTATCAGCAATAAGTCGTCTAGATATGCCATTATCGTTACACCTCGTGTTCTTAGATTGGCCAATAATGGGGCCAGAATTTTTGTGAACACTTGTGGTGCTGTGGCCAGACCGAAGGGTAAGGCTCTGAACTGAAAATGGCGCCCTTCTACCGCAAAGCGTAGAAATTTTTGGTGGACTGGAAAGATGGGAATGTGCAAATAAGCATCTTTGATGTCGATCGAGGCTAACCATTCCTCCCCTTGTAGGGCAGTGGCCACCGATCGGATCGACTCCATCCGGAAAGTCCTGATATGTAGGACTTTGTTTAGCTCTTTTAGATTTAATATGGGCCTCACGTCCCCGTTTGGCTTCGGGACTGTAAAGAGGTTTGAGTAAAACCCGAACCCCCATTCTTCCAGGGGAACCTCTATAATTACTGCTTGGAGCAATAATTGTTCTAGTGCCAACAGGAGGGATCCTCTCTTCTGGGGATCCCTTGGCACGTTTGACCTTATAAAATGGGAAGGAGGGGAGTCTTTTAACTCCAATTTGTATCCCAGACTTACTGCGGAGAGCACCCATCTGTCTCTGATCGTGTCCCGCCAGGTCTCTGCGAACAACTGAAGTCTTCCCCCCACCCGATTGAGTGGGGGCAACCCTTCATGCATTTGACTTTGGGGGAGGTTTTGTACCTCTCCTGATCCAGGGTTTCTTGTTACCCTGCAATTGTCCCTGATTTTTACCCCCGGGATTTGACCGAGGAGGCCGTCGGAACTGTTTCACAGCCGATGTCCTAGGGACTGGAGAAGCAGGCCTCTTAAAAGAGGGACCTCTAACTCTGTTTTTAACCGGCAAAAGTGTACTTTTACCGCTGGAAATTTTCTGGATATATTTGTCCAGGTCTTCCCCGAATAAGCGTTCACCATGAAATGGGAAGCTGACCAGCAATTTTTTACAGGGAGCTTCAGCAGACCAGTTTTTGAGCCACAGAAGCCTGCGCATATGTACTACAGACAGCGTAAGGCGGGAGGCCTGATGGATTGAATCCTTTATAGCGTCAACCGCAAAGCATAAGGCTCTAGGTAGATCAGCTAGGGCAAGAGCCTGCTGATCTGGCAAGTCTCTTAAGACCTGTTTCAACTGATCCTTCACTGCTTGGCAGACCCCAATAGCTGCCACTGCTGGTTGTGTCACCAAGCCTGCTGTAGCAAAAGCAGATTTTAATAAGGACTCTAATTTTTTATCTATTGGGTCCTTAAACATTTGGACATTATCCACTGGACATGTCAGTGATTTATTCACACAAGAGATGGCTGCGTCCACTGTAGGGACCCTCCATTTTTTGATGAACTTATCCTCCATGGGATAGACCACCTGAAATCTCTTGGGAGGAGTAAATATTTTATCAGGATGCTCCCAATCCTGGTAAACGAGCCCTTCCAGTAAAGGATGGATCGGAAAGGAACAAACAGTCTGGGGAGCTTTTAGCGACCCCAACGAGGAGACAGAAGTGGATGATGGCTCCGCAAGGGGCATTTTAAATGCTGATCGGACCATGTTAGTCAGGGACTGAACCCATAATCTTTCAGCATGTGATGCTGAGAATGGCTCTTCCACTGTTGATTCCTCTACAACAGAATCAACCTCATCCTGATCCCCTTCAGGTAGGTCGATCCCTGTATGGGACTGTTGCTCTGCTAACAGGTACTCTGAGGGAGGAGACGGAGATCGAGCGCTTTTTCCCTGTGACAGGGAAGCAGCGATCAATGTTGACAATCTCTCTTCCAGCCCTCCCAGAGCTGAGGAAAAAACCTCCTCTGTTACATACACAGGAGCAGGTGAACTGAAGACAGCCACAGTACCAGGTACTCCTGAGGGTGCTCTACGGTCACTAACCTCTGATTCTTCAGGGGAGATTGGTGCAGCCGAAGCATGCCCAAGATCCTCAGAGCCCGATGGAGACCCCCTATGCTTCCTGGGATTTTTAGTCCCGGAGTTTTTAGACGGCATATTCCTAAGCCCAAAGCTGAGGTATTCCAGCCGAAATACACCACTTACTGACAATAGTCTAGCACAATTGCTGCTATAAAAACAGTTGGTGTCTACTAATGTGCCTTTCTATGGGGATGCCTGCATCAACCGCTTGCTGTATGCCTTTTTTAAATGTTGCCAGCTCTGTCTCTGCACTCCATAGCCAGCTCACAACACATAATTGTGCTTTTTAACATGCTGGGACGCCCGCACATGCGCAGAAGCGCTGCGGCGCGCACAGAGCGTCATCCCCCAAGCTCCGCCCCCTTTCCCAGCTCACCTCTATATATAGAGGCGCACGCACGCGCGCGGGCACGTGCGCCTTCGGCGCTCTTTTTTGAAAAAGGAAACTAGGGACAGGAGACAGGGCCCTTTTGCCGCAGGCCGGGGGATGGACGAGCATTGCAACATGGCAGAGGAAGCAGTTTTCCACAAGAGAACTCACCATCTGCCTGGACTTGCTCTGATGAAAAGAAACTAGTGCACATGACAAGAAACGTTCCACAGCGGCCTCTAGTGGATTAACACAGGTACCGCAGTCTATATTTATTTTTATTTTTTTCTTGACCACTATTAAAAATATTAAATTTTTTAGTAGTTACAGGCATGCATAAATATTTAGCGGGAATACCGTTAGGTAACAGGCAGAAAGACATATTAGGCTTGGGGGTCCCCTCAATAGAACCAAGTTCCTGAGGGGCCCCCACTTACCTTTTCCCCGCCGCAGGACTCTGTTTGGTCCACAGAAGCCCAAACTTCACCTATCACGGCAGGCATTGTAATTAAACCTTCAGGGACCGGGTTCCCAAGGATTCCACTCCCCTGGACCTGTATAGCACCCTGCACAGAAAACATCTTGGTCGTGGGTATGACCAGAGCTCTGGATCCCAGGGTCCAGCTCTCCTAAGAGAAGCATTACAGGCAAAACCTTGCTCTTCTCTGCAAGGCCCGGGTACCGACCGTTTAGCTATGAAGCTTTTTTGGTCGGATCCGGAATAGCTTACTGAGGCCCAAAAGAACCTGTACGCAAGCTCAGTGAAAAACACATGTTACTTCTTGGCCAACACCTTAGACACTGGCAAAAAACTGAGGTGCTCCCGGATGGGAGGGGCTTATGTAGGGGAGGGTACTTCCGGTTTGGAAGTTGCCAGTGCCAGCACCTGAAGGTAAACTATATAACCCACATAGTAATGACTATGCCGCTCTGTGTCCCGTGATGTACGAGAAAGAAACATGATGCATCAGACCAGGCCACCTTCTTGCATCGCTGCGTGGTCCACTTCTGATGCTCATTTTTCTATTGTAGGCGCTTATGGCTGTGGACACAAGTCAGCATGAACACCCTAACTGATCTGCAGCTTCATACACAACAAACTGCAATGCCCATTTTTTCTACTTTCAACACATCTACTTCAGAGACCATATGCTGCGTAATATATCTCAGATGACATTGTAACAAAATAATCAAGAATACTCACCTAATCTATCGGTGGTCATAAAGTTATGGCTAACTGGTGTATGTATATATGAAATGCTGACCATTACAGGATACTGAAAGATCTTTTGAAGACCTAAAGTGGTTCCAAAACCTAAAGTTTTTTTTAACTTCATGCATTCTTTGCATTAAGATAAAAAAAGCTTCTGTGTAATACACCCCCCCCCCCACCTCTTATATTTACCTGAGCCCATTCACGATTCAGCGATGTACATGAGAGCTGAGGCTCTGTTCGGAATTGGACCAAGCTAAGCACAATATCAGAGTGGCCATCTGCCTAGGTGCCTATTAGAACAATGCTGGCAGTCACGTGTAGGGTGTGGGTCATGTACCTGGAGGAGGAGGGCATGGCCGAGTGGGAGTTCCAGTCTTCGGTGGCAGTGCAGGAGGGGTCTCTGTCTGTAGATATTCTGATTCAAAGGTGCTCTTGTTGTTTAGTGTCTCTTTTTCTTTAAAGGGTAAGGTGCCATCTGCAAAGTCTGAGTCATTGTTCTGCTTAAAAACAAAAAAAAGTTCATAACGTAAAGTGCACATATAGTCCTAGATAAACAATATGCTATGAAGGAGAAAGAAAAAAAAATGAAAATCCCCAATCTGGGAACCTGGGGAAAAAAAGGACTTAAGTATTGGAGCAGGCGTGCAAACTCCTCCCTGCCTCCCACAATGCAGTGTTTTTTGCCTAGGAAACCAGTTCCCAGGCCTGAACTTTGTCATACCAGAGTTATGCCAATCCTATGCAAATACAGACTACAGGAGGTCAGCATTCACATAGGAATTTCAGTGGTCTTTTAACCGTTTCAGCTCCGGAAGGTTTTACCCCCTTCATGACCAGGCCATTTTTTGCGATACTTCACTGCGTTGTTTTAACTGACAATTGTATGGTCATGGACTGTACACAAACAAATTTTCCCCACAAATAGAGCTTTCTTTTGGTGGTATTTGATCACCTCTGCAGGGGTTTTTTTGCGCTAAAATCAAAAGAAAGCAGACAATTAAAAAAAATTCTACTTTCTGCTATAAAACACATCCAATAAAAAACATGTAAAAATCAAATTTCTTTATCAGTTTAGGTCGATATGTATTCTGCTACATATTTTTGGTAAAAAAATCCCAATAAGCTCATAATGCGCAAAAGTTATAGCATCTACAAACTATGGGATAGATTTCTAGACTTTTTTTTTTTACTAGTAATTGTGGTGATCAGCGCTTTTTAGCGGAACTGTGACATTGTGACAGACAAATCTGACACTTTTTGGGGACCAGTGACACCAACACAGTGATAAGTGCTAAAAAAAAACAAACAAAAAAAAAAACACTGTCGCTGTACTAATGACCCTGGCAGGGAAGGGGTTAACATCAGGGGCGATCAAAGGGTTAACTGTGTTCCCTGGGAGTGCTTTCTTACTGTGTAAGGCAGTGATTCTCAACCAGGGTTCCGTGGAATCCTAGGGTTCCTCCAGAGGTTGCTAGGGGTTCCTTCAGCATTGGGCAATTTTGGCCTCAGATAAGTTCCCACTGACACCATTGATCTTTTTAGCTATCTGTAAGGAGGCAATTCTTCCCAATGACCATTACACTAATGTATCATGAGTTGTAGATTTCTGATTTTTAGCAGGGGTTCCCTGAGATCGGAGAACTATTTCAAGGGTTCCTCTGTGTTGAAAAGGTTGAGAAAGGCTGGTGTAAGTGATGGTTTAACTGAAGACAGAGATCCTGCTTAGCAGATACACAAGATATCTGTCTGTCTTTCTTACTAGTAGAACGGCGACCTGCCTTGTTTACATAGGCAGACCGCCGTTCTGCCTCTCTGGGAACGATCGCCGGGTTTCTGGCGGACATCGGGTCTCGCGGACCCGCTGATTGGCTCCCACTGTGTCCAACTGATTTTATCTGCGTTTGTACACTGTGGCTTTTCAATAAAATGAAGATTCTTTAAGAGCAACAACCAGTGTGCAGATCATCTTTCCTACAGCGGGAGCAGGGCTCTGGCGGCGGCGCGCGCATTCCCCAGAGCGAATGAAAGGAATTACGTACAGGTACATCATTTTGCATTTAAGGGCCACCCTGCCGCAATATATGTACGTGGGATGGTCCTTAAGCGGTTAAAACTTATAAGCAGGCATTTTATGGTGCCTGCCATCCAGTGTCACTGTGTTTTCTCTTTAATACAGGTTCATTTTACATAAGTTATGAGTACAGAAATTATGGTATATTATCTTTTCACTCTGATTATTTTTTATACGCTATATGGCCGAAATTTTGTGGACACCCAACCATCACACATACAAGAGCTTGTTGGACATTCCATCCCAAAACCATGGGCATTGCTATTTAGAAGCCCCCACCCTTTGTGCTATAAGTGTCTTTATTCTTCTGGGAAAGCTTTCCACAAGATTTGGGGGTATGTCTGTGGGCCATTCAGCCATAAATTTATTTGTGATGTCAGATATGGATGATGGATGAGAAGCCCTGGCTCTGTTGCATTTCAAATCATCCGAAAAGTGTTCAGTAGGGTTGAAGTCAGGGTTCAGTACACGTCACTCGAGTTCCTCTACCCCAAACTCATTGAACCATGTCTTTATAGAGCTGGCTCTGTACAAAGTGGCATGTTAATGCAAAAGGACCTTCTTCAAACTATTGCCATAATATTGTTAGTGCACAAATGTCCAAAACATCTTTGTATTCTGTCCCCATTCAAAGTCCTAGACTGTTGATTCTGCCAGTGAAGTCAACCTAACACAGCTTGCTGTGATGGTGGTGTAGTAACGCTGCACTGCTCCTGTATATAGAGCAGAGTAGCCACTCTCATGTAGACTGCCTGCTAGCAATACAGTAAGATGAAAAAATTGTTGCAGAGGGCATGGCTATCAGCAGTGTCACATGCCTGTAGCGTGCCAATCAACACCTGGCCACAGCCAGACCTACCCACTGCCTACTAAACTGATGGCAGTGCCTCTGTTGCTGAACCATCCACTGTGGGCTGCAGTGTATAAGAACAGGGAATATGAGACACACAATAAAAGGAGGAATTGCCACAATCGGAGAAGGTAAAAGGAAATCTTTTAAAGCAGAAATCTACTCTTTTTGAGTCCAGCGATGCGGCGTCCTGGGGCTCCCTGCTGAGCTCTTCCGGCAGCTAGCTTCCGGGTCTCGAAACGCTAGTCGCGGTCATTGGCTGGGCTGAGATGACATCACTCCTGAGCATCTCCTGGATATTTATCAGCTTCAGCATTGCTGAGTGTGTGCAACTTACTGTACAGGGGGCAGATAGGCAGGTTAATAACTTTAACCGCTTAGCGACCACCCCACATAGATATACTGCGGCAGGGCGGCCACTCTGTGCCAGATCACGTACCTAGTAAGTGATCTGACACTCCCGGGTCTGGGCACGCGCATGCCGCAGGCGACCTGCTCTTGGACACAGCTGGAGCCAATCAGCGGGTCTGGTGGACCTAATGTCCGCTGGGACCCACTGATCGTTCTGGGGATCAGCAGAACGGCGGTGTGCCTTTGTAAATAAGGCAGATCGCCGGTCTTTGAAAAGGGAAGACAGAGATCTTGTGCTTCTGCTAAGCAGAAACACTGATCTCTGTCTTTCCAGAGTAAATGCACCCCCCACACAATTAGAAAATACTCCCAGGGGAACCCTTTGATCACCCCTGATGTTAACCTCTTCCCTGCCAGTGTCATTAGTACAGTGACAGTGCATTTTTTTTTAGCACGATAGCTGTATTAGTGCCACTGGTCCCCAAATAGTGTCACTTAGTGTCAGATTTGTCCGCCGCAATGTTGCAGTCCCGCTAAAAATCGCTGATCGCCGCCATTACTAGTAAGAAAAAATAAATAAAAATGACATAAATCTATCCCATAGTTTGTAGACGCGATAAAACTTTTGCGCAAACCAATCAATATATGTTTATTGGAATTTTTTTACCAAAAATATGTAGCAGAATACATATTGAACTAAATTAATGAAGAAATTTGATTTCTTACAGATTTTTATTAGATATGTTTTATAGCAGAAAGTAAAAAATAAAAACTGCAGAGGTAATCAAATACCACCAAAAGAAAGCTCTATTTGTGGGAAAAAATGAAATTTTATTTGGGTACAGTGTTGCACGACCTTGCAATTGTCAGTTAAAGTAATGCAGTGCCGTATCGCAAAAAATGGCCTGGTCATGAAGGGGGGGTAAACCTTCCGGAGCTTACATGGTTAATGCAGAAGAGACAAAGCATGTCTCTTCTGCATTAAAAATTCTGCCTATTTGACCATTTTTATTTTGTAGCAGTTCCACTTGAAGTTTACAAGGTTTGTGCATTACGTAGTAACTGCATTTGGTAATTATTTAGAGACTGTTATAGTGGAACCTTTAGTTTTAATTGAACAGAAAATCTCACTGCAAACACCAATAAGCTGAAGAGATGTCCACATACATTTGACCACATAGTGAATATGTTCACTTTTTTAAACACACACAATCAATAATAGGATTTTTATAACAGCTTACCTGTAAAATCCTTTTCTTGGAGTACATCATGGGACACAGAGCGGCATAGTCATTACTATGTGGGTTATATAGTTTACCTTCAGGTGCTGGCACTGGCAACTTCCAAACCGGAAGTACCCTCCCCTATATAAGCCCCTCCCATCCGGGAGCACCTCAGTTTTGTAGCAAAGCAATAAGTGTCCCCAAAAGAGGGGTGGGAGCTCTGTGTCCCGTGATGTACTCCAAGAAAAGGATATTACAGGTAAGCTGTTATAAAAATCCTATTTTCTTTCTCGTACATCACGGGACACAGAGCGGCATAGTCATTACTATGTGGGACGTCCCAAAGCAATGCCCAATGAGGGGGGGGGGGTACACCATACATAAGCTGGGCGCTATCTTAGACATGAGGATCTTTTGCGGCCTGCAACACACTGCGCCCAAAGGCGACATCCTCCTGACTTCTAACGTCCACCTGGTAGAACCTAGTAAACGTGTGTACTGAAGACCATGTTGCGGCCTTACAGATTTGAGCCAGGGAGGCCTGGTGATGCACTGCCCATGAAGTTCCAACTGCTCTCGTGGAGTGCGCCCTAACTTTGAACGGAGGCGGTCTCCTTCTCAAGCCATAGGCTTGCATTATGACCTGTCGAATCCACTTGGCTAAAGTAGATTTTGACGCTGCCTGACCCTTTCTGGGGCCTTCCGGCAGAATAAACAAAGTATCCGTTCTGCGAATCTGAGCAGTGGCTTTTAGATAAGCTTTAACTGCTCTTACTACATCCAAAGAATGTAATAACTTTTCCTCTACCGAACTAGGTTTGGGGAAAAAGGAAGGAAGAACCACATCTTGGTTCAAATGAAACCTCGATACCACCTTAGGAAGAAAGGCTGGATGAGGACGTAGCACTACTCTGTCCTTATGGATAACCAGATATGGCTCTTTACAGGACATAGCGGCCAATTCCGACACTCTTTTAGCCGAACAAATGGCTACTAGAAAAATCAATTTCCTGGTGAGAAGAACCAAGGAAATGTGCTGTAATGGTTCAAATGGTTGTTTCTGTAGAACCGACAGAACCAGGTTTAAGTCCCATGGACATATGGGAATATTAACCGGAGGGCTAATACGCATCACTCCTTGTATAAAGGCTTTGACTAGTGAATGCGAAGCCAAGGGCCTTTGAAAAAATATTGGCAAGGCCGAAATCTGACCCTTGATAGTACTGAAGGCAAGCTTCCTATCTACAGCCCATTGAAGGAAGTCCAGAATCCTACCTATTACGTACTTACGTGGATGCCATTTCTTGGCCTCACACCAAGCGATGTACGCCTTCCAGATTCTATAGTAGATCTGCCTGGATACCGGCTTCCTGGCATTGATCATGGTAGATACCACAGGATTAGAGAGACCTCTCTTTTTTAGAATGTGGGCTTCAATAGCCAGGCCGTCAAACCTAGGGCTGGTAAGGAAGGGTGGTATATCGGTCCTTGTGAAAGCAGGTCCGGACGATGTGGGAGGGTCCAAGGACTCCCCACAGACATTTTTACAATCTCCGCGTACCATGCTCTTCGGGGCCACGCTGGAGCCACCAGAATCACTGGTTTCTTTTCTACCCTGATTCTGCGGAGTAATCGAGGTAACAATTGTGGCGGTGGGAATGCATATATCAGCTTGAACTGATCCCAAGGGAACACTAGGGCATCCGAGCCGCAAGCTAGGGGATCCCTTGTCCGAGAGACAAATCTGTCCACCTTTGCGTTGAATCTGGATGCTAGCAGATCTACATCCGGTGTTCCCCACCGCTGACATATTGTCCGGAAAACCTCGGGGTGAAGGGACCATTCCCCTGGGCATAATTGTTGGCGACTTAGAAAGTCCGCCTTCCAATTCTCCACTCCTGGAATGAATACCGCAGATATGGCTGGGACATATCTTTCTGCCTATTTCAGGATGCAATTTACTTCCCTCTGGGCTGCACGACTCCTGGTGCCACCCTGATGATTGATATATGCCACTGCCGTGGCATTGTCTGATTGAATTCTGACAGGGGACCCTTGGAGTTTGGATGTCCATGCTACTAGGGCATACCGGGCTGCTCGTATCTCTAAGAGATTGATGGGCAGGGCCTTTTCTGCATCCGACCATCTGCCCTGGAGAGACCATTGCTCCAGTACTGCTCCCCAGCCTATAAGGCTGGCATCTGTAGTGACCACCTTCCAAGAAATCGGACTGAAGGATTTCCCTTTTTCCAGATTCTGGGGAACCAACCACCAACGGAGGCTCTTGAGAATGGAAGGGGACAAGGACATTGGCAAGTCTAGGCCCTGAACTTTTTTGTTCCAGGCTGACAGTATGGCCCTTTGCAAATTCCTTGAATGGAATTGACCGTAGGGTACTGCTTCGAATGATGCCACCATTTTTCCCAGCAGCCTCATGCACAGGCGTATGGACGGCTGTCTTTTTGTACCCACTAGGTGGATCAAATCTCTCAAAGACGACACCTTTTCTTGAGGCAAGAAAATTTTTCTCTGGTCTGAATCCAGCCTTAGCCCCAAGTATTCCAGACTTTTGACTGGTTTTAGGGCTGACTTGTCTCGGTTGATAATCCAACCGTGAGATTCCAGATACTTGATTGTCTCGTGAACAACCACTTCTAGTTTTTCCACTGAGTGGTCTATCAGCAACAAGTCGTCTAGATATGCCATTATCGTTACACCTTGTGTTCTTAGATTGGCCAATAATGGGGCCAGAATTTTTGTGAACACTCGTGGTGCTGTGGCCAGACCGAAGGGTAAGGCTCTAGCCCTTTTAGATTTAATATGGGCCTCACGTCCCCGTTTGGTTTCGGGACTGTAAAGAGGTTTGAGTAAAACCCGAACCCGCATTCTTCCAGGGGAACCTCCATAATTACTCCTTGGAGCAATAGTTGTTCTAGGGATCCTCTCTTCCGGGGATAACTTGGCACGTTCGACCTTATAAAATGGGAAGGAAGGGAGTCTTTTAACTCCAATTTGTATCCCAGACTTACTGCGGAGAGCACCCATCTGTCTCTGATCGTGTCCCGCCAGGTCTCTGCGAACAACTGAAGTCTTCCCCCCACCCGATTGAGTGGGGGCAACCCTTCATGCATTTGATTTTGGGGGAGGTTTTGTACCTCTCCTGACCCAGGGTTTCTTGTTACCCTGCGATTGTCCCTGATTTTTACCCCCGGGATTTGACCGAGGAGGCCGTCGGAACTGTTTCCCAGCCGATGTCCCAGGGACTGGAGAAGCAGGCCTTTTAAAAGAGGGACCTCTAACTCTGTTTTTAACCGGCAAGAGTGTACTTTTACCGCTGGAAATTTTCTGGATATATTTGTCCAGGTCTTCCCCGAATAAGCGTTCACCATGAAATGGGAAGCTAACCAGCAATTTTTTACAGGGAGCTTCAGCAGACCAGTTTTTGAGCCATAGAAGCCTGCGCATATGTACTACAGACAGCGTAAGGCGGGAGGCCTGATGGATTGAATCCTTTATGGCGTCAACCGCAAAGCATAAGGCTCTAGGTAGATCAGCTAGGGCAAGGGCCTGCTGATCTGGCAGGTCCCTTAAGACCTGTTTCAACTGATCCTTCACTGCTTGGCAGACCCCAATAGCTGCCACTGCTGGTTGTGTCACCAAGCCTGCTGTAGAGAAAGCAGATTTTAATAAGGACTCCAATTTTTTATCTATTGGGTCCTTGAACATTTGGACATTATCTACTGGACATGTCAGTGATTTATTCACACAAGAGATGGCTGCGTCCACTGTAGGGACCCTCCATTTTTTGATGAACTTATCCTCCATGGGATAGACCACCGGAAATCTCTTGGGAGGAGTAAATATTTTATCAGGATGTTCCCAATCCTGGTAAATGAGCCCTTCCAGTAAAGGATGGATTGGAAAGGAACAAACAGTCTGGGGAGCTTTTAGCGACCCCAACGAGGAGACAGAAGTGGATGATGGCTCCGCAAGGGGCATTTTAAATGCTGATCGGACCATGTTAGTCAGGGACTGAACCCATAATCTTTCAGCATGTGATGCTGAGAATGGCTCTTCCACTGTTGATTCCTCTACAACAGAATCAACCTCATCCTGATCCCCTTCAGGTAGGTCGATCCCTGTATGGGACTGTTGCTCTGCTAACAGGTACTCTGAGGGAGGAGACGGAGATCGGGCGCGCTTTCCCTCTGACAGGGAAGCAGCGATCAATGTTGTCAATCTCTCTTCCAGTCCTCCCAGAGCTGAGGAAAAAACCTCCTCTGTTATATACACAGGAGCAGGTGAACTGAGGACAGCCACAGTACCAGGTACTCCTGAGGGTGCTCTACGGTCACTAACCTCTGATTTTTCAGGGGAGATTAGTGCAGCCAAAGCATGCCCAAGATCCTCAGAGCCCGATGGAGACCCCCTTTGCTTCCTGGGATTCTTAGTCCCGGAGACTTTAGACGGCATATTCCTAAGCCCAAAGCTGAGGTATTCCAGCCGAAATACACCACTTACTGACAATAGTCTAGCACAATTGCTGCTATATAAACAGTTGGTGTCTACTAATGTGCCTTTCTATGGGGATGCCTGCATCAACCGCCTGCTGTATGCCTTTCTAAATGTTGCCAGCTCTGTTTCTGCCTTCCATAACCAGCTGACAACACCTAATTGTGCTTTTTAACATGCTGGGACGCCCGCACATGCGCAGAAGCGCTGCGGCGCGCACAGAGCGTCATCCACCAAGCTCTGCCCCTTTTTCCAGTTCACCTCTATAAATAAAGGCAGGCGCGTGCACGCGCGCGGGCACGTGCGCCTTCGGCGCTCTTTTTGAAAAGGAACTAGGGACAGAAGCCAGGGCCCTGTTTGCCACAGGGCTGGGGGATGGACGAGCATTGCAACATGGCAGAGGAAACAGTTTCCCATTCAAAGAACTCACCATCTGCCTGGATTTAGACTTGGAAAGAAAAAATCCACATGACAAGAAAACAACGTTCCACAGCGGCCTCTAGTGGTTTAACACAGGTACCGCGGTTTAACCATTTTTTTTTTTTTTCTTGACCACTCTTAAAATTATTACATTTTTTAGTAGTTACAGGCATGCACAGATATTTAGCGGGAATACCGTTAGGTAACAGGCAGAAAGACATATTAGGCTTGGGGGTCCCCCAATAGAACCAAGTTCCTGAGGGGCCCCCACTTACCTTTTCCCCGCCGCAGGACTCTGTTTGGTCCACAGAAGCCCAAACTTCACCTTTCACGGCAGGCATTGTAATTAAACCTTCAGGGGCCGGGTTCCCAAGGATTCCACTCCCCTGGACCTGTATAGCACCCTGCACAGAAAACATCTTGGTCGTGGGTATGACCAGAGCTCTGGATCCCAGGGTCCAGCCCTCCTAAGAGAAGCATTACAGGCAAAACCTTGCTCTTCTCTGCAAGGCCCGGGTACCGACCGTTTAGCTATGAAGCTTTTTTGGTCGGATCCGGAATAGCTTACTGAGGCCCAAAAGAACCCGTACGCAAGCTCAGTGAAAAACACATGTTACTTCTTGGCCAACACCTTAGACACTGGCAAAAAGCTGAGGTGCTCCCGGATGGGAGGGGCTTATATAGGGGAGGGTACTTCCGGTTTGGAAGTTGCCAGTGCCAGCACCTGAAGGTAAACTATATAACCCACATAGTAATGACTATGCCGCTCTGTGTCCCGTGATGTACGAGAAAGAAATATATATATATATATACACACACACACATATACATATACACACACACATATACATAACATACTTTTCCAGGTACGCTACCTTAGAAAGTGTGCTGAAGTCAGCAAATCCGCTGCCAAAAGACTCATTTCCAAAGAATGAGGCAAACGGGTCATCAATCCCTAGAAAAGCAGATAGAGAAGGTTGGATAACGGGATGCTACCCTGGTAATAAACACAAATACAAACTACAGGACTATGAGACAATCAGTAATAATAACCTTCATATATATCACTTACCAGACTGACTGGCTGCTTGGACAAAAGTTCCTCCAGGAGCAAATGGGTCATTGCTATTCAAATCCTCCACCTGGAATAAAAAAAATAAAATAAAATAAAGACATTTACAGGAAAAAAAAAAAAAAAAAAGATATAAACACAGTCATTTGATAGAGGATGTAACAACATGGAGGATTATCTGCCACCCACAGTCCCTTTAATAAACAGTAGGGAACTCTATTCCACTTGTACTTAAATGGTATAATGTGAAGGCAACCAGTGACGTAGGGGTATAAAATGTCAAAACGTTAAAAAAACAACTATAACTACCGTATATACTCGAGTATAAGCCGAGTTTTTCAGCACATTTTTTTTGTGCTGAAAATGCCCCCCCCCCCCCCCCCTCGGCTTATACTCGAGTCACCTTTTTTGCGCCTGATCTCCCGGACTTTGGGGACCCGGAACCAGCCGGCTGTAGGTCCCTTGGACCCCAAACCTGGCACACATGTAGCCTCACTCTTCCTCTACAAGTGTGCAAAGTTTGTTGTCCGGGGCACCAACGGCCGGGGAGCACCGATTTTTCAAAACCGGGCACCCCTTCCATAGACTCCCATGTTAAACGGTAATTTCTCCGGTGATTTTGGGGACCCGGTACCAGCCGGTCCTAGGTCCCGAAACTTGGCACACATGTAGCCCCATTTCTCCTCTATAGGTGTGCAATTTTTTTTGTCTGGGGCCCCTACGGCCGGGAGCACCGATTTTTCAAACCCGGGCACCCCTTCCATAGACTCCCATGTTAAACGTCAGTCTAGTAATGGGCACAGTGAGGCATGGGCACAGTGAGGCATGCACATGGACACAGTGAGGCATGCACATGGACACATCTAGGCAAAGTGAGGCACAGTGAGGCATGCAGATGGACACCCTAGGCTTATACTCAAGTCAATACGTTTTCCCATTTTTTTGTGGTACAATTAGGTGACTCGGCTTATATTCGGGTCGACTTATACTCGAGTATATACGGTATTCCTAAAAATTATCCCTCCCCTACCCATTATGTCTAACCTGTATAAAAAAAGATCCGCGTACTTGATCTACTTTCAATTCGCTCCAGTCTGTTCCTGAGCGGATTAAAAAAAGGTAAGTACACAGATACGTTTTTTTAATATAGGTTAGGCAGGATAGGTAGGAAGAAGGGGGGGGGGGATTACATTTATAAGAATAGTTATAGTTGAACTTTTCTTCCACTCGAAAATTCTAAATGGTCCGTTTTACAATTCACTCTTTTTAAAGGTCAAGTTTAACCTCTTCATTCATTAGATGATCACAGTAAGAGGTAATGTTTTTTTCTTGTCTCATAAATACAACTGATATTGAAATGCTTCTGGTGTCTATAGAAGCATTTGGGGCCACAGAAGTGAATAAGCTCTCTTGTTTTGGGATACATTTGATTCTACTACTCTACTCCAGCTTGCACTGGCGAGTTTCTACGTATTGTAGTTGTAAAGTTTCTTGTGTAATTTAAGAGCTGCAAAGCACAGATCAGCTGGAAATTTTCACAGATAACTAGAAGATCAAGATTTTGTGGTGAATAGTCTGGTATGTCATATATCATAGAATTGGCTGTATCACTTATCAAGACCACAAGCTCTGTAAACTAAAGATGGCCTTAGATGGATCACAATTCAGTTGGTTCGGCAGAGCCCAGACAAATTTCCATCCATCTGTGGCCACCGCAGTTGGACTGAAGTCAATCTATTGACTGTCAGAATGCAATAGAGCCAATTTCCCCTTCCACCTTGAATAGGGGAATAGGATAATTTTTTTTTTTTTGTTCAGCCCACAGGCCAGCTTAATGGGTGGGAAGATTAGGCACTTATGTAGGTTTGCAGAAGTTTAGTGCACAAGGTGGGTACCGCCAGAGAGCCGCAGAGCTTAGATCGAATAATGTTCAGATAGCCAACTAATATAATATCTAAGGCCGGCCCATACACAGAGCGAATTTCTTTCCTGCAACCAAGGGTTGCAGGAAAGAAATTTGCTTGATTCCCCCATCAACACAGACAGTGTTGATGTGGAAATCCCTCCTGGGGGGCCATTGTCCCTGCTCCTATAGCTGTTAGGGATAACAATGATCTTCTCCTTATGGGGACGGCTCACCCCCCCGCTGGGAGCAGACAGTGTTTATCGATAGCGGCTATAGCAGCCACTTGCGATAATCGGAAGCAAATTTGGCAGGCTGGTTGTACCCAAGTTGATCAATCGTTAAACTTGTTACATTCAGTCTGCCCATTAATGGTTCGAATCTTGTGCGTTTCCTGCTAAACAGGCCAAGATTCGAACCGTGTATGGCCAGCCTAAGGGTGTCAAATGTTTAATGAAAAAGGGCATTATAAAACTTCAAAAGACCATTATCAACTAAAGAAGCACATGTGCAGGATCGGACTTCTAATACCCTTGGCACCTACAGTCACATTCAGTTCAGTGTCACCTCACAGTTAATGATAACAGCTACCTGCTGTAGTGGAGCAACACTGCTGAATGCGACATTTCAGAATACATGTAAGTACTGTACATGCTGGATATGTTCTAAAATGCCTGGCCTCTTGCACTAAGTATATTCCCAATCTCTGCTGTGCTGAGCTAGTGAAAAAAAAAGAAAAAAAAAGATTCCCCAATGCCACATACAGGGGCAGATAGGATGTCAAGTGTGTCCACAGCAAATGGCAACAACAGTTCATACAAGTACTGAATTCATTAAAAATAATGATAAGCTGTAACTTCTAGGAAGGATGAGTGATGTTTTTTGAGTTTAGTGTGTGGACATAAACAAAAGCAAATAAAATTTACGAATGACAGAGCTCCAGGCAGACGATGAAATACACAGCTAATATACAGAAATGCTTTATTTGGTGAATATGTGTTACTCAGTTGCTCTTTATGCTTCAGCTTTGCACCTTCTTGTGTCACTATCCTGCACAATAAATTTGAATGCTGTTCTTGGGGTTTCTCTTTAACCATTTTATACCAGAGCCATTTTTTCAGGTTTTGCACACAATAAAATGCACAGTTTAGGCCTAGGAATTCATTAAAACCCCCAATATATTTTCTGAAAGCAGAAACCCCGGAGAATAAAATAATGGTTGTTGCAATTTATGTGACATGATATTCGCGCATTTTTATCAGTAAAAAAAAAAAAACTAAAAGGTAGTTTTAGTACACACAATATATTACATAAGTTCTTTGTAAAATATAAAAGATGAGTTAGTGCAAAATAGATACCAAGCATGTCAAGCCTTAAAGCTGCATGCGTCCATGAAAAGGTGACAGACTTCAGCGGACCATTGATGTCTCCCCTGCCCTACACTGAAGCTATTGGAGCACAGATTGTCCCCCCAACAGGCTGCAGAGGCAATAGGGCAGCACTAGGCTAGGTTCACACTAGTCAATTCCCCCGAAAAGTGATCTGATCACATTCTGAATGCACGTGTTTTTTATTTTTTTGCTGAACAGTGGTGTATAATAGGGCTAATGTGCTTCAGGCCCCATTGACTTGAACGGTCAAACAGTGCCTGTCAACTCTGCACGTCGTGTTAAATTTGCTGGAGCTGCATTATAAAATCTCAGCTACTACATGTGAATAGCCTGACCTGGCTGCTGTTTAGCTTTCAGGTATATGGCCAAGTGGGGGGCCTATAACCAGCTAAACAAATTTAAAGTGATTGTAAAGTTTTTGTTTTTTAAATAACAAACATGTTATACTTACCTTCTCTGTGCAGTTGGATTTGCACAGAGCAACCTGAATCTTCCTCTTCTCGGGTCCCTCTTTGCTGCTCCTGGCCCCTCCCTCCTATTGAGTGCCCCCACCGTCAGCAGCTTTCTATGGGGGCACTGGAGCCGAGTCACAGCTCTGTGTGTCCATTCAGACATAGAGCTCCGACCCCGCCCCTCTCTCTCCCGATTGGCTGACTGACTTTGATTGACAGCATCGGCAGCCAATGGCACCGCTGCTGTGTCTCAGCCAATCAGGAGGAGTGTGCCGGATGGCTTAGACATTTGTGGACACCGCTGGCGAGAGATGGGGCTCAGGTAAGTAATTTAGGGGGGTGCTGGGGAGGCTGCTACACACACAGGTTTTTTTATCTTAAAGCATAAAGATAAAAAACCTTCTGCATTTACAACCCCTTTAAACACCCCCACCTGCTATTAAAAAAGGAGTGTGTTTAAAATCCTGTTCAGCTAGCCACCATTTAGAAATGCTGCTGGTAGACAAGTGGTTAAACAAAATCCAAGAAAACGCTTTAAGCCTATATGAAAAAAATGGAGAAAAGAAACTGCGCTAAGAGAAACTGTACAAATAACTGATTTTTTTTTTCCCAACTATTCAATTGGAAGCTGCGATGATCATGTAAAACATAAGTACAAGAGCAGAATTTTAGAAGAAGAAATAAATCGCGCTAACCCTCTGGTTTCAATATTAAATTGAAAATGAACTTAAAACAAAATATAAAGTGAGAATTAAACCATCAATATTCAAATGATTAAGAAATGTCCCATACACAAATTGATATTGTGATGAATAAATCAATAGTGATGAAAAAAAGTCCACAACTGTGCTGGTTAATAAAATCCAAAAATTGTGTCCATAAATGTAATGAGAATACAAAGTTGTAAAAAAACATAAATAAAATAACTGTACACCAGTGCTCTGTGAGAAAAAAAAGTCCATACAAGTGTGAGATGTCGTATCCAAAAAAAAAACGTGTTGAATCCACCACCAATCAGCAGAAAATACTTCTTATCAGCTTGCCACGATCCCCCATGACAGAGGATCAAAGTATGCATGTAATCAATCAGCTTATCTCCCAGAAACAGCAGACACAATCACGGATCTTTAACAATAACCTCTCAACCAATGAACCATCAGCAGATGCACGCGGTACATAAAAATATAAACGCTCCATATAGCGTATTACCGTATTAAATTACCGGTATTTTATAGAAACCAAAGTGATACACTTACAAAGTTGCAGTTTAAAAGAAGCCTCGAGTCTGATGTGCCGGCCGGTGCACAAACAGACAACCCGTCCTTCTGGGAAAATGTATGGAGCACAAGGTGACGTCAGCGCGTCGCTCTGCCCTACGTCCGTTTCGTAATAACTTACTTCGTCCAGGGGCACATAGAGATGTGAAGGCCCGGAAAAATTCAGAAAAAATATATGTTTTTTTTTCCTGAAGGCTTTTTTGTTTTTTTCCAAAAAATGGGAAAAATTTCAAGAAGAAAAAAAAAAATTGTGGAATATTTTATTTTAACATGATGAATAAAATATTTTAAGACAGGGTGTTCAAATATTTTCAAAATCATTTAAAAAAAAAAATGTATATCAGATTATTCTAATTTCTGTGAGGACGTCCTAGGTAACAAACAGAACCCTCCAATGCAAGAACAGTATGCATTTCTTCCTTTAGGAGGTGCTGTGCTGCTATTTTAACAAGAAAAAGTTTAAGTTTTGCATTTTCATGTTAGTGGGTGTGTTTGGTTTGTTCTGTCCTCTTCACTAGGCCTCCAAAGCATTGGAAGAAAATACAGAGCAACAAAAAGGACCTGAAAGTATATACTTAATTAAAAAAAGGTAAGAGTTTACATTTATCTGATTCTGAATCCAGAAAACTGAATAATTTAGCTACATTAGTTTATCTTTATAAACTTTTAAATAATAATTTAATTACCAGCAATCTGGTTCTTCCCCCCCACACAACCATAGATTAGTGTCTTCTTGCAAAGTAGTAATTTTTTCTAGTTTTTATTTCCTACTCCCCTTGGTGAGACCAACATCTAGCATAAGGAGGCATTTTCACATTACAAGTTCTTCTGAAAAGAAAAATGTGATTTGCAAATATTGTCAGATGAAATATGCATTTCCAAATGCTACCAGGATGACAAAACACATTCTTGTATGTAACAAGTGTCCTGTAGATATTAAAAAATCCTTCATGGATCGAAGTGAAGAGGACAACAATGATGAAAATGCACATAGTTTTTCTCAACGTTCTTGTAACAGAATGACTTTCAATCTTAAAAAGACAAAAAAGTGCTAATGTAGCATTTCTTTCAATTTTTCAGAAAATTTCATTTTTTTCCCCCAAAAAACTGGAAAAAATAGTTTTTTTCCGAGCTTCAAAAATTTCCAGAAATTTTACATCTCTAGGAGCACGAAAGACGAAGTAAGTTATTACGAAACGGACGTAGGGCGGAGCGACGCGCTGACGTCACCTTGTGCTCCATACGTTTTCCCAGAAGGACGGGTTGTCTGTTTGTGCACCGGCCCACACATCAGAGTCAAGGCTTCTTTTAAACTGCAACTTTGTAAGTGTATCACTTTGGTTTTTATAATAATTTTTAATACGGTAATACACTATATGGAGCGTTTATATTTTTTATGTACCGCGTGCATCCGCTGATGGTTAATTGGTCGAGAGGTTATTAAAGATCCGTGATTTTGTCTGCGGTTTCTGGGAGATAAGCTGATTGATTACATGCAATCTTTTGATCTTCTGCCATGGGGGATCGTGGCAAGCTGGCAAGAAGTAATTTCTGCTGATTGGTGGTGGATTCAACACGGTTTTTCTTTGGATACGACATCTCACACTTGTATGGACTTTTTTTTTCACAGAACACTATTTATGTTATTGTACAATTTTGTATTCTCATTACATTTATGGACACAATTTGGGGATTTTATTAACCAGCACAGTTGTGGACTTTTTTTCATCACTATTGAGTTATTCATCACAATATCAATTTGTTTATGTGACATTTCTTAATCATTTGAATATTGGTGGTTTAATATCTTATATTTTGTTTTAAGTTAATTTTCAATTTAATATTGAAACCACAGGGTTAGCACGATTTATTTCTTCTTCTATATTAAACACATACTTCAGCACGTACCGAAGCAACGCTATTTCCTGATGCTGCAGCTAAGAAAGGATCCGCTTTTGATGACACGAAAGGATCCTCATTTGAGGCTGTGAAAGGATCAGCTTTAGATGATGAGAAGGGATCTGTTTTTGAGGACAGAAAAGGATCTACTTTATCTTCTTTTGTGATTGGGAAAGGATCTGCTTTGGAGGATGGGAATGGTTCTGCTTTGGAGGATGGGAATGGGTCTGTTGCAGATTGCTTGAAAAACACATCAGCAGCAAAAGGGTCAGAATCTTTAAAAGGATCTCCACCAAAAGGATCTGTAAATAAAGTGGTAACAAATTAGCATTGACAACCTTGATGGATCTTTAGTTATCATGAAGTAACAGAAGGTTTCCCATAAATAGTAATAAAATTGCACATGTAACAGCTGTCAGGCTAAAAAATAAAGCACAAAACAGAAAAGTTTAGGCTGAAGCCTTCAATATGCTCTGTGCCCCAGGAACAAAACTTCCCACTGTGTATACAAGTCAAGTCTACTGCTGCTGCCTTATTCCAAAATCAAAAAACTTTTTACAAGCCAAATTAAAAAAACAGCGATTGAAAATTAGAGGAGTTGCTGTGACCAAAAAAAACTTGAGAATAAAAATACATAAATGTACATGCAATAAATACTACACCTTGTGACAAAACACGTGAAACAGAATATCCAAAAACAAAAATCCTCAAGGTTCACTTTTATCTTCTTAGAGTATAACTAAAGTCAAAACTTTATATAGAGGGGAGAGGGATTAGAACACCTGTCCGTTTTTATTGCAGTCTGTGCCCCTGTTATGATTCACCCTCTCTAGTTCTCCTGTTTACCATCATCATTGAAAGTGAAAGTAAAAGAAAATCCCAAATTTCGGGTTGTCCCCAAAAAGGTAATAGATGGGAAATCTTCCAATGGGGACACTAGTTTTGGTTACTGGTGGTTCCCAAGGAAATCCTTTAAATTTCAGGGATTTTTTCTCACTTCCTGTTTGGCTATGGGACAGGAAGTAAAATCTCTGCAATGGGACACAGATGGCGAAAAAAATCTGGCAGGGGTTATAACCCTCCCTTTAAGCCTCGTACACACGCTTAGATTTTTGGACAACTGAACATCCGTTTTTTTGTGGCATGCTAGTCTCATGTGGAAAGTGAAGTGCTTACTCACAACATGAAAATTTTCATACGACAAAATACAACGTCAGAAGTGATGTAATGTGTTGAATAGTTTTGTATGTGTTCATTCGTTTCTGAGCATGCGCAGTCTTGCTCTTACAAGTTTTTTCGTACGAAAAATGTACGAATGACAAGGAAAATCGGACATTGAGTTCACATATGACAACATTTTTTATAGTCTGCACATCCGGCTTTTGTCTGACGACAAAGCAAAACCACCGTACTAACGGTCCGATAATCGTCAGACAGCTCGTCCTACAAATTTTTACTCTACCCAAAACGAAAAAAGTTTTGCCTATAGTTCTACTTTAAACGTATAAACCTAGTGAATCTTCAAACCACCACGTGACTAACGTGAAAGTATTGATCCCCCCTGACTGTAATAAGTATGTAATTTTATTAATCTAAATATATATATATTAAATATTTGCTTTTGGGTTTAATACAGCCTATAGGTGAAATTTGGATTTTGTTTTGTTGTTAGTTTTAAAAAAAAAATAGGATTTTTATAACGGCTTACCTGTAAAATCCTTTTCTTGGAGTACATCACGGGACACAGAGCGGCATAGTAATTACTATGTGGGTTATAGAGCTTACCTTCAGGTGATGGACACTGGCATGCCCAAGACAGGAAGTCCCCTCCCCTATATAACCCCTCCCATACCGAGAGTACCTTAGTCTTGTAGCAAATCAATAAGTGTCCCCAAAAGAGGGGTGGGAGCTCTGTGTCCCGTGATGTACTCCAAGAAAAGGATTTTACAGGTAAGCTGTTATAAAAATGCTATTTTCTTTCTCGTACATCACGGGACACAGAGTGGCATAGTAATTACTATGTGGGAAGTCCCAAAGCAATGCCCAAATGAGGGGGGGGGGGGGAGACACCATAAGCTGGGAGCCATCAGACAAGAGGATCAATTGCAGCCTGCAGCACCCTGCGCCCAAAAGCGTCATCCTCCTGACTTCTTACATCCACCTGGTAAAACCTAGTGAATGTGTGTACCGAAGACCAAGTTGCGGCCTTACAGATCTGAGCCATGGAGGCCTGGTGATGCACTGCCCATGAAGTACCAACCGCTCTCGTAGAGTGCGCCCTAACCTTGAACGGAGGCAATCTTCTTTTCAAGGCATAGGCCTGAACAATGTCCTTTCGAATCCATTTAGCCAACGTGGATTTCGAAGCTGCCTGACCCTTTCTGGGGCCTTCCGGCAGAATAAAAAAAGCATCCGTTTTCCGAATCTGAGCAGTGGCTCGCAGATAGGCCTTAACTGCTCTTACTACATCTAAGGAATGTAATAACTTTCCTGCTACCGAGGTAGGCTTAGAAAAAAAGGAAGGAAGAACCACATCTTGGTTCAAGTGAAACCTTGTTACCACCTTGGGAAGAAAGGTTGGATGAAGACGTAGAACTACTTTATCCTTGTGGATAACCAAGTATGGCTCCCTACAGGACATGGCGGCTAATTCCGACACTCTTCTGGCCGAAGATATGGCTACCAAAAAAATCAATTTTCTGGTGAGGAGTACCAAGGGAATGTGCCGTAGGGGTTCAAATGGTTGCTTCTGAAGAACTGAAAGTACCAAGTTTAGGTCCCAAGGACATATGGGAGCTTTAACCGGTGGATTAATGCGAGTCACCCCTTGCAAAAAAGATTTAATAAGAGAATGGGAAGCCAGGGGCCTTTGAAAGAGTATCGACAAGGCTGAAACCTGACCCTTAATTGTACTTAAGGCTAATCTCCTGTCTACAGCCCACTGCAGGAAGTCCAGAACTCTGCCTATAATGTACCTACGTGGATGCCATTTCCTGGCCTCACACCAAGCAACGTAGGTTTTCCAAACTCTATAGTAAACATGCCTGGATACCGGCTTCCTGACATTGATCATAGTAGCTACCACAGAGTTAGAGAGACCTCTCTTCTTTAGAATGTGGGATTCAATAGTCAGGCCGTCAAACCCAGAGTTAGTAAGGAAGGGTGGTATATCGGTCCCTGCGAAAGCAGGTCCGGGCGACGTGGAAGGGTCCAAGGATGACCCACCGACAATTTTACAATCTCCACGTACCAGGATCTTTGGGGCCACGCTGGAGCCACCAGTATTACTGGTTTCTTTTCCAACCTGATCCTGCGGAGGAGTCGAGGTAACAACTGTAGCGGCGGGAATGCGTATAACAGTTTAAACTGCTTCCACAGGCACACCAGGGCATCCGAGCCGTAAGCGAGGGGGTCCCTTGTCCGAGACACAAATCTGTCCAGCTTTGCATTGAATCTGGACGCTAGTAGATCTATGTCCGGTGTTCCCCACCGTTGACATATTGCTCGAAAAATGTTGGGATGAAGGGACCATTCCCCTGGGGATAATTGTTGGCGACTCAAGAAGTCCGCTTTCCAATTTTCCACTCCTGGAATATACACATAAGCATGGGACATTCCTTTCCGCCCACTTCATGATGTGATTCACTTCTTTCTGGGCTGCACAACTCCTGGTGCCCCCCTGGTGATTGACATATGCCACTGTTGTGGCATTGTCCGATTGAATCCTGACAGGGGACCCCTGAAGCTTGGATGTCCATGTTTTCAGGGCATACCGAGCCGCCCGAATTTCCAAAAGGTTGATGGCTAGGGATTTCTCTGCATCTGACCATCTCCCTTGAAGAGACCATTGCCCCAGCACTGCCGCCCAGCCTACAAGACTGGCGTCTGTAGTGACTACCTTCCAGGAAATCGGACTGAAGGATTTCCCCTTTTGCAGATTTTGGGGAACCAACCACCAACAGAGACTTTCCCGAACTGAAGGAGTGAGGGGCATTGGAAGGTCCAGGGCCTGAACCTTCTTGTTCCATGCTGAAAGTATGGCCTTTTGCAATTTTCTTGAGTGGAACTGGGCATATGGTACAGCCTCGAAAGAAAGCTACCATCTTCCCCAGCAGCCGCATATGCACAGGCGTATGGACGGCTGTCTTTTTGTACAAACCAGGTGGATTAAGTCCCTCAAAGAGGACATCTTTCCTTCGGGTAAGAAGATTTTCTTCTGGTCGGAGTCTATACGTAGCCCCAAGTATTCCAGACTTCTTACTGAATGTAAGGCTGACTTGTTCACATTGATGATCCAACCATGAGACTCTAGATACCTGATCGTGTCCTGGATCACTAACTTTAGTCTGGCAGCTGAGTGATCTATCAATAATAGGTCGTCTAGGTATGCCATAATCGATACCCCTTGGGTTCTTAGATCGGCCAACAGAGGGGCCAGAACTTTTGTAAACACCCGTGGGGCCGTGGCTAGACTGAAAGGTAATGCCACGAATTGAAAATGGTGCCCTTCTACCGCAAAGCGCAGAAATCTTTGATGACTCGGAAAAATGGGAACGTGCAGATAGGCATCTTTGATGTCTATGGAAGCTAACCACTCTCCTCCTTGCAGGGTAGTGGCTACTGACCATATTGATTCCATCCGAAAAGACCGGATGTTCAGGAATTTGTTTAAACCTTTGAGGTCCAATATGGGTCTTACGTCCCCGTTTGGCTTTGGTATTGTGAATAGATTTGAGTAAAATCCCAAACCTCGTTCCTTCATGGGAACCTCCACAATCACTCCTTGGAGCAACAGTTGGTCTAACGCCAAAAGGAGAGAACCTCTTTTCAACGGGTCTTTTGCCACGTTTGACCACATAAACTGGGGGGGGGAGGAAACTCCTTTAACTCCAATTTGTATCCCAGAGTTACTGTGGAGAGCACCCATTTGTCTCTGATCGTCCTTCTCCAAGTCTCTGCGAATAACTGAAGTCTTCCCCCCACCCGCTTGAGTGGGGGCAGCCCTTCATAGGACTGATTTGGAGGCCGGTTTTGTACCTCTACGGTTCCAGGGTTTTTTATTTCCCTGTGCCTGTCCCTGAGTTTTACCCCCGCGATTTGATTCGGGGAGGCCGTCGGAACAGCTTAGAGGCAGATATCCCAGGGACTGGAGAGGTAGGCCTCTTAATGGAGGGACCTCTAAACCTCTTCTTGACCGGCAGAAGGGTACTTTTACCGCTGGAAATCTTGTCAATATATTTATCCAGGTCTTCGCCAAAATGGCGCTCGCCATGGAATGGGAAACTAGCTAGAAGCTTTTTACAGGGAGTCTCAGCCGACCAGTTCTTGAGCCAAAGAAGCCTCCGCATGTGAACCAGTGATAGCGTAAGGCCTGATGGATCGAATCCTTGATGGCGTCAACCGCAAAGCATAATGCTCTAGGCAAATGAGCCAAATCATGAGCCTGCTGATTTGGAAGATCCCTTAAGACCAGCTTCATCTGATCCTTTACAGCTTGACAAACACCAATAGCTGCCACCGCTGGCTTACAGCCCCAGCAGTAGAAAAAGCAGACTTTAGTAAGGATTCCAACTTCTTATCTATTGGATCTTTGAACATTTGAACATTATCCACTGGACATGTCAATGATTTGTTCACACAGGAGATGGCCGCATCAACTGTGGGCAAACTCCATTTTCGGGTAAACTTCTCCTCCATAGGATAAATCACTGAGAACCTTTTAGGAGTAGCAAATAGCTTATCAGGATGTTCCCAATCTTGATAGATAAGTCCTTCCAGTAACGGATGGACTGAAAAAGAACAATTAGCCTGTGGAGCTTTTAAAGACCCCAGCGAGGAGACAGAAGTAGCAGATGGTTCAGAAAGAGGCAATTTAAAGGCCGATCGAACCATGCCTGTTAAGGACTGGACCAATAATCTCTCTGTCCACTCCACAGCCAGCTGTACACAATACTGCGTTTTTAAACTGGCCAAGATGCCTGCGCAGATGCGCGCCAGCGCGCACGGAGCGTCATCCACCAAGCCCCGCCCCCTTCCGGCCCACCTCTTATATATTAAGTGTGTGTGCGCGCGCGCATGTATGCGCCATCGGCGCTGCACATGGAAGTCAGCAACAGGGAGCCAGGAGCTGGATTTATAGAGAGTGCAGGATGACAGAGCTATGGTGAGTATGACAGAAAAATATGCAGCTTCTCTCTAGTGAAAGCTCCTATCTGCCTGGACTTTACACTGCAAGAGGAACAGCCCAAAGACATCCTACAGCGGCCTCTACTGGCTAAAACAGGTACAGCACTGATGTGTTGAATCCTATGTGAAACAAATTTCAGGATTAGTAATTAGGCAAATATAGACCAGCGGGAATAACCATTATGTAACAGGCAGAAAAAACACATTAGGACCGAAGGTCCCCGCAGAACCAAGTCCTACAGGGATCTCCACTTACCTTATCCACACCGCAGGACTCTGTTTGGCACAGAAGCCCAAACTTCGCCCCTCACGGCGGGCAATGTCAGCAGACCTTCAGGGACCGGGGTCCCAAGGATCACCACTCCCCTGGACCTGTATAGCACCCTGCCAGAAAACATCTTGGTTTTGGGTATGACCAGAGTACTGGATAACAGGGTCCAGCCCTCCTAAGAGAGGCATTACAGGCAAAACCTCGTTCTTCTTTGCCGAGGCCCGGGTACCGACCGTTTGGCTATGAAGCACTTTGGACGGATCCGGAATAGCTTGCTTAGGCCCAAATGAACCTATACACAAGCCCAGATGAATACATGTTTAACCGTGACCAACACCTTAGACACTGGCAAAAAAACTGAGGTACTCCCGGTATGGGAGGGGTTATATAGGGGAGGGGACTTCCTGTCTTGGGCGTGCCAGTGTCCATCACCTGAAGGTAAGCTCTATAACACACATAGTAATTACTATGCCGCTCTGTGTCCTGTGATGTACGAGAAAGAAAAAACTTTTGATCATCTATGTCCTATCTATAGTACTCACTTCCTGTCAGAGTACTAGTTGAGTAATTAAGACCTCCTAGTACCCATTTTGGGACTACAGAATTAACAGGCTAGCCATACACATGTAGCTTTCACTCCTTCAGTCCCTTGGAGCAGAACAAGAGACATCAAATAAAGTGTATGTTACCCCAACATCCCATATTTCTGATAAGTGTCTGTGTTACCATGTACTTGTAGTAAATAGTATCCTCTTCTCTTCGGATTCCTTTGTGTAAAACACCTGGTGATCCTGCCAGTCCCTCTGCTTTTCTTTTTAAAACAGACTACGCTAGGCATAGAAGCACATCCATCCCATTGTGGTCAGTTTTCTGGCTGTGCTGGAAGCTCAGCCTGTCTGTTCTCTAATGGCCAAGACTTGTGCTGACACCTCCTTCTGCACAGCTCTTTACTGAGAGGATCAGTTTACTGCTGTTTTTCTACTTCCTGCTGACACCCCACCCCCGCCCCATGCAGTCTCCACCCCCATCTCTCTAAGCCCATTATTCAGTTCAGAACAGAGGTCATGTGATCACTCAAAAAAGGTATTTAAATTTGTTTTCCCTAAATTCTTAAGGTAAGGGTTCACATATACTTTATTCCTCTATCCACACTAAACAGCGCTGAATATCCCTTGCCGTCACTGTGTTCAATCAGCCACAGTACCCACAGCTTCCTTTGGTGGGTATGAATAGTTTGGCAAGAGAAAACGGCAAGCCTGGCAACACTCAGGTCACAAAAAAGCTTTCTGTTGTCAGCACACAACAGACAGGAGCCCAGTCATCAGGTATTCTTCTGTACTTCCAGGGTCTTTAAATAGAAAAGACATGGTGGAAAGGTGTACGTATTGCAAAGATGTGCTGCATATATTTTTTTTCTCCTACTTTGTCTTGAAAAGGTATTGTTTTGAAAGAGTTTCTCAGCTGTAGATCTACTATAGAGAAAGAAATAAGACTTGAATACTGCATATTATCACACACAACTTACCTATTTTACCAAAAGGATCATCTTTAAATGGATCACCTTGAAATGAAAGGAAGAAAATGCATGAAAAAAAAAAAGAAAATCAACCACAAAATACATAAACAACCATTCCCAATGCACAATAAGGACACAGTAAGTGATTGTACTGGTGAACAGTGCACTGCTGAGAGCCCATGAGTTAAGGATAACTCTACTTCTATATTATCATTGTTTACATTATCCCTTTAATGTGTCATACTCCCCATGCTCCTGTGAGATCCACGAGGAGTCGCATGATTGCCGCAGTACACGCTCTGTCTAGTCCCTCACATGTTCTGCGTACGTAGAAAGAAGAAACCTTTTACTCCAATAGAAAGGTCATTTATCCATAGGACACATGGAAAAGATGGCCTCTCCATAAGAATGAATGGGATTTTTCCGCATATCACAACTTTTCAAATTCATTTCTATGGGTACGAGGTACTCTGGATAAACCACTGATGGCCACAATGAGTACATCTTACCCATAGGAACGAATGAGTAGGCGAAGTGTGTGTGCACACTGAGGAGGACCTGGCAGGGATTTTTTTGCTGGAAAGGCAGCATGGTGCCAGGTAGGGCCACAAAGAGAAGATTGCTGGATCAAGGAGAAAAGTATTTTATTTATTCAGCTGGGCAGCACACAGGGGGTAGAGGAGCAGACTTGCAAGAAGAAGAAGAAGAAGAAGAAAAAAAAAAAAAACTTACTGCCCACAAAAGGATCACTCTGGAAGAAGTCAAGTCCCGACTCTGGCACAGACTGTGCAGGGGGTGCACTTTGTTTTGTCTCAAAAGGATCTACTTGAAACGTGACCTCCTGCAGCTAAAAAAAAAATAACAGCTAAATCTCTGTTCACGCATTGTTTAATGCTATAGTTTTCACATCATCTGAAAAGCTCTCGACATGCTGACAGTATAGCTGCCTTTTTGTATAAACATTAGTTGGGTGTCATCCATAAAAGGAGGGAAGGGGAGGATACAAAGGGAAGCAATGGTAAAGAAATGGGAGAGGGGAGGAGGAAAGAAGGGTGTAGGAAAGAGAAGGGAAGTGAAAAGTAAAAAATTAGGGAAGGTAAAAGCAAAAGAGAGGAGGGGAAAAAAACATGAGGGGAGTACTCCAAGTAAAGAGGAGAGGAGAAGAGGAAAGGGAAGATGAGCAGAGAAGAGGGGAGGAAAGAGAGGAGAAATTGAGGAGGGAAGACAAGTGTTGAGAAGACAGGCAGAAAGAGGGATTTACAGGTGCAGTATATTACCTTGTCAGTAGTAACAGGCACATTATTGTGTTCATCTTTGTCCTCTGCATCACTCCCTGAGGTATGAGCAATATCAGGACTGCTCCTTACCTAGAAAAAAAAAAGGAAAACAAACAGTTTTAATTTTGTTTGTAAAACTGATAACATATTCAATGTGTATAGGTTGATATATATATATATCTATATCTATATATTGTTACCCCAAAGAAACAATATATTATAATTGCACGCACAGAATAAACAAGCCTGTAAATGAGTGCAACAAGTGAGCAGACATCACACATTCCATATACCAAGGGAGTGATTCCCAGATACTGAAACCAAAAGGGTGATGTACTAGTAAACACCACCCTGAGTACTGTTGATGCAGCACTATTCAGTTGACCCTCTGAGGCCCATTTCACAAGACGGGTCCGATCAGGTCCGCCTGTCAATTTTTTAGGTGGACCTAATCGGACCGTCCATTTACCCCATGAACCAACAATTGTAAACAGACTTGTGTCAGTTTACACCAACCTACCTCCAATCTGATCTGCTAAAAACAAATGGAAGGGGATCCACCCCCCTCCGTCTTGGCGGATCGGATCAGAGAGCAGTTGAAGTCCGTTTACACCTGGCCGCCCATAGACAAGAGAAAAGCAGGCTCTGTCTGTGTCCATTCTACAAAAACTAAGCAGACATGGACCTGTTATCCGCCTGTTCTGCTCAGCAGGGGATTGGTGGAAGGATCTGCTTATCTAAATGGAGCCTGTCCCGTGTGAATTGGGGATTTAAACCCTGAAGCTCGGTGCAAGAAATCTGCACTCAATGTAAACGTATGTAGGACCTTAAAACATACTAGTGGTTTGCCTTGCATTCAGTGCCATTGATGTACTAAATACTTACTGAGGAGCTTTGGTTCTGATCTTCTGCCTGAGCCAGGGTCTCATACTCTGTGTTTTCATGAAGATTGGCAGGCTCGCTGCTACTATTACTTAGGCTTGAGTGTTCTCCAGTACCATTGACCATGACTAGATCTAAATGAGGGCGCCAGCTGAGCTGAATTTGATCATTTATGTGATTCTCAGCAGACTTAAAATTTTGTAGCTTCGCCTATTAAAAAAAAACAAAAAAAACAACAACATTAAAAACATTAAATGAGACCGTTCTGATACAAAAATGCCCATATAATCCAGTTAAAATGATTAAAGATAAACTTTAGGGAGATATTAAAAAAAAAAAAAAAAAAAAAAACACTGGTTAAACATAAAAACAGAACTTTAGACATCAGGCTAAATACACAGTTAAAGTGGAACTTCAGTCAGAAAATTAAGTCCTGATAGATGACTTCATGTTGGCCCTTTTGCAGGTATAGCTATGTAAAACATAAAAAATTAATTCCTTTAAAAAAAAATATATATATTAATTTCTATACCGTTTTCAATCCAGTAATACACCGCCTCATCCTACCCTGCACAGCCTCAGTTGTCCTGCATTCTCGGAACAGTGCCTAAAATTAGTGAGTCACTAGAGGCCAATCTGCTGACAGCCTCAAGATTTACTGTGATATGGGAGGGGGGGGGGGGGGGGGTCAATAATAATACAGACTATGCCAAGGAAGGACAGATTAGGAAGAGACAAGAGAAAAGCAGGAGAAATGACAAACTCTGCTGCCAGAGAGATACAAAAGACGTAAACTTGTAAGGATAGTGTCTCATCTTCTCTCCCCGATATTCTCTTCTTTCTCCCTAGGTAGCAGCAGGCTTATGAGCCATAGCAATGTTGGCCATACATAGATTTAAATTTGGCTGGTTCAGCGAGAATCACCTGAATTTCGATCCATGTATGGGCACACTGATTAAACACAAGTTGATCGATTGACTTGGGTACAACCAGCTTGTTGGAATATATTCTGTCGATCAGCACCGCTGGCTGATTAGTATATTCTGATGGCAGGGAAGTCTCCTTGATGGCAGATTACATTAGCTCAGTGGGAAGGATTCCCTCATCCACATCAAATGTGTGGATGGGGGAATCAAGTCATTTTCGTTTGTTCAACCAGTGGTCATACAGAAGAATGTATGGCCAACTTAAGGCAGCCCTTAGAGGAGTAATTTTTTTCATCAAACCAGCGGGTTGAACAAAAAGAAATAAAAAATATGACTCAATTTCACCAACCACACATTTGATGTGGATAGGGGAATACCTCCCGCTGAGCTATTGTATTCTGACAGCAGGGAGAAGCTGTCATAATACACTGAAAAGTGCTGCCAGCAATAGCTGGCGACGCTAATCTAGTTGGGAAAACCAGACAGGCTGATTTTACAGAAGTCAATCAGCAGATCAACTTCTGTACAACTAGCCTGCCCCATACATGGATAGAAGTTCAGCCAGTCCTGGTACACCCTGTTTTCTTCTTTTTTTCGATCAACCCAGCGGGCTGAACAAAAAAAAAACCCATAAGAGCTCAGGAGGAGCCGCTGTACTATCTATCAGGTCTTCAGTTATAATAGGAAACTTGAACTCAAAATAGAGCTTTCCTGTGTTAACCTGTGCAGGGAAGCCAATTTCTGGATCAGGAGAATAAAGCCTCGTACACAAAACTAGTGGGCTGAAAAAAAAACTGACAGCTCATGTTGGAGCAGCTGTACTAACAATCAAATGTTAGTACAGCAATCACCCCTACCGAGCTACTGTGCTCTCGCAGAGCTATGTACCCCCCTCCCCCCAACAGAACAAACCGGTCAGTGCTCTCAATCATTGGTGCAGATCAGCAGACCTTCTTTAGGACCGGCTGTCATACACACGGCCCAAATGTCGGCCGGTTTCTATTGAAACTTGGCCCATGTGTACGGCCCTTAAAGCAGGGTATACACAGACCACAAATCGTCTGGTTCAGTCGGTACCAGCTGACCTTCGGACTATGTGTACTGCTGTCTGTTTAACAGAAGACTTCTGACAAACAGTCCTGCTGGAAAAGCAGCATTCAATAAGCGCTTGCAGCCCATGGCTGTGTATTCTGCCTGGGTGGGGGGTAACCCCTGTCACAAAACAAAAAGTGGCAGGGTAGATATCCGCATCACACATCAATTATGTTGATGCAGGGATCGGTCAGTTGTTTTGCATTCACCCTGCTAGTTGACCGAGAAAAAAAAAGTATACCCAGTTTTAGTTTTCTCACATAAAGTGTCTGGATCACAAGAACAGTTAAAGGAAATGAAAAATCTTATGGTAGCTAAAGCGGTTTATGTATACTGAACAGTATGCTTTAGCTGCTTTCCAGAAGTTCAGCTAAAAATACATACATCGTTTCAACAAAAATGTATTTTCTTTAAAATATTTTATCTTACAATTGGTTTACGGGGCTAAGGATGGTGCTGAGGAGTTTATTATGGAGCTTTAACACTTAACTTGTTCTTTAAGCGTACTTTTATAAATTATTAGCATATACTCCATACTGCACACATCCCTAACACACCAGGATAGGGATACTTATTTTCAGCAAAGTCCAATGAGATTTAAAAAGTAAAAAAAAAAAAAAGCTAAAATAAAGATTATTTTTCTGGTGTTAAAGCTTTGTGAATTAAGCCTACAATATCAGTTAAGGTGCTCTTGATCCCCAACTAGATTCATGATCCTCTTTTAAGAGCTCATCTCCCTGCTCCCAAACATTTATCCTTGGCCTGTCTGTAAAGATTTATAGCTCAGAAAATAAAGTATGCTGTTTGTTTTTTTTCCCCAGGAACTAAGGAAAGTAAAACTTACTAATTGCAGCTCTTCCTGACATTCCAGAAACTGTTTCTCCAATGGCAGGAGTTGTTCCTTTCCTCGTGCCAGGTTCTCCTCCAGCTGCACAGTCTCCTCCTGCAGTCGGATCAGCTCCTCCTTAGCTTTGATGACTTCCTCCTCATAGCTGGAGATCTGTCTCTCCTGACTTGATGCCTCGTTTTGTAAAGCAGAGACCTTGGCAAACAGAAGAGGGTCCAAGAATAAGGAGATGCTGACTAAACTACAAGGCCTGGTTCACACTATTGCGAGTATTGCAAAGTTTTACCGCAGCGGCAACCACCCGCAGTCAAAACACGCTGTTTAAAAACACATGTGGCTGCCATTCATTCTTAATGGCATCCCTATACATCTCAACCTGCAGAGATTTTGTAGGTGTGAGAACTGAAGGGAAATTGTATGGTGTAAAATTAAATTTGCACTTCAAAAGTTGTGAATGTACCTTTTTTTTTTTTGCAGGAAACGCAAGCACAGCAACCTATTGAAATTAATGGGCTGCCGTGCCTGCGCAATCGCGGATCGCAAACCTAAAATAGTGTGAACCAGGCCTAAAATATACAGTCTGTGATGGGGATCCAAGGGGTACAGAGATAACAGGACAAGGATCCAAGAGGCAGTACAGATATACAGAGACTGGATAGAAAAGTAAATATTAGCAAGTGTTTGCAGGCATCACAAGGTTTCTCTTCTCGACTCCTTCTAGCAATCTGTTATGTTAGGCACTTTTCTTGTTGCGTTAGGTTCACTTTAAAGTAGTATCACTTCCATTATTATTAATGTGTTCTGTTCGCAAGCTGACAAAGTGCATAGAGCACAAAGTACAGCTGTGAGGTTGGACAGAGTACCCCCCTCTCTTCACGGTTTAATGACAACACAGCTAGCAAAGAGATGACTGTTCCGACAGATGACACTCTTCTCTGTCTTCAAGCACTTGCCTGGAATATTTTAGCTGATAGGACCCCCTCCTCCCCTGCATTCCTGCTGAGATGCTTATCTTGGGCAAGTGCTTGAAGACAGAGAAAAGTGCCATCTGTTAAAGTAGCCATCTCCTTGCTAGCTACATTGTCGGGCGGCCATTGAGCGAGGAGGGGGTTCCCTGTCAAACCTCACCGCTAACTTTAGACAGCACTTAGGAAGATAGGACAAAGTACTCTGCGTATTAAGTGCACTGGAAAACAGATCACATTGATGAAAATAAAAGTGAGACTCAAGTCTCTAAGTGAATCAAATGGCAGGAATAACCAACACTGAAAATATTTTCTACCATGCCCCCAAAAAGGTTACTGGAGCTTTTATCCAAAATAACCTTACCTGTCGTGCCTCCTCTTCACATTGCAGTCTCAGTTCCTGTAACTCTTTCTCCAGTTTTGCTTTCTGCTCATCCAGACCTGCCAGCACCTCCTCTACCTCCAGCTTCTGGGCTTGCAGCTTCTTCAAATTAGCATTCTCTTTCTCCACCTCATCCTGAAGATCCTAAAGAACGCAACAGACCAGTTCATAAGAGACTAAGTGGGTAATAAAGAAGTCCATTATAATGTTTCACTTAAAGCAGAGTTCCACCGAAAAGTGGAACTTCCGCTTTAAGCACTCCTCGCCCCCTGACGTGCCACATTTGGCATGTCATTTTGGGGGGGGGGGGGTGGTGTTTACCTTATTTTTAGTGGGACTTCCTGCTTCCTCTTTTTGGCCGCCTAGGCGACTCCTCCTCTCGCTCTAGGCGGCTCCTCCCTGCCAGCGATCTTCTGGGACACAACACAGGTTCCAGAAAATCGGCTGGCCAATAGCAGAGCGCAGCGCGACTCGCGTATGCGCACCCGGCCCGTGAAGCCGTAAGCCGTCACGGCCGGGTGCCCACGGTTACCATGATGGCACCAAGGGATGGAGGGGGAGAGGAGCGAGGCTCCGGGCGGCTGGACCGTGGGACAGGTAAGTGTCGGTTTATTAAAAGTCAGCAGGTATGCTTTTTGTAGCTGCTGACTTTTAATAATTGTCTTAAACGGGTGGAACCACTTTTATATCGTGGAGGGGGATTAGAAGCCCCCATTAAGAAGATTTCACCACCTCTATTTATCTTGTTTACCTTTATCATTAAAAGTAAAAAATAAACAAAAATCACACATTTTGGGATGACAGAAATAAAGAGGAAATCTTCCGATGGGGACACCCCAGGATTTCCTCACTTTGGGGGTATTTCCTCTCACTTTCGGTTTTGGCTATGGGACAGGAAGTGAAGGGAAATCTCCACAATGGGTCACAAATGCTGCTTCTTAGGTGTTCCCTTGCTGTTCTGCTTCTTTAACACATCCACCAGGGTAACACAGTTGAAATTATTTAAAGCATACCTATTCTAAAATGTTATCTTACAGTTGAAGTGGTAGTAAAATGCTGGCTGTTTTTTTTTTTAAAACTTGCAAGGCAATATCAGAATGTGCTAGCATGCATTGCATACTAGCACATTATGTGATACTTACCATAGAACGAAGCCCTCGATGCGCTGTCACTGCTGAAGGCGATTGCATCTTCACCCGGTCTTCCTTCTAGGTTCGCAGACTCTGGCAGTGTGAGTGGCCGGAGTCGCGATGACATCACTCCAGCGCATGTGCCCGGGAGCCGCCATTTATGGCACAAGACTTTGAAGAACAGATTTACTAGCCAGATCACCAGGTAGCCATCACATCTAAGGATCGGTAATCAATAGAATAAATAGCCGCTTTTAGGTTTAAAGTATAAGTTTACCTTTGGGAACATGTTAGGGTGAAACATACATTTAACATGTTCTCAAAGCCTCAAAGCTGCAGCTACTGCCCAATACAACCCCCCCCCCCCCCCGTGACACCAGTATGTGGAGAAGTTAGCGGGGCTCCGCCCACACGGTCGTGTCATTCACACAGCTCTGAACTAATCGGCGAGTATGAGTATTGATACTTTCGTCAATGCAAAATAAATGGGTGCAAATCGCACTGCAAAGAATTGCATGCGATTTCCCCCACTGCTCCTGTGTGCGTTTAGTAAAAGAAGTGCCATCTAACCTACGATTTATGAATAATGTTACAACTTACATTAAAGCGGTTGTAACCCTAAAAAAATAAAAATAAAATGCTCCTGTTCCTTTAAAGCATGATCAGTACGGGAGAGCGGCGCTCTGACAGGTTGGTCCCTGCACAGTGTGCAGAGACAGACCTGTCATCTGCCTGCTCAGCAGGGATCGACGGAGCGATCCCCGCTGAGCAAAGCGGAGCCCGCACACAGACACGTCCGTGTGAAAGGGCCCTTAGGGAGTATGTTACATTTTTTCATCCGTTTTTAGTATTTAACATGTAACATGTTCCCACTGCTGCAGCCGCACCCCTCTCTCTGTGTGACAGTACAGCCGTGTCATTCATTCACAAAGCTCTGTATGTGAATAAACTACAAGTCCCGACATCCTTTGGGGATGTCGGCTTGTAGTTCTCAATGAACTACCATGGTGCTATTGAGCGCTGTTGTGGTAGTTGATTGAGTCTTCCTGTAAGTGTGATGTAAAAAGTAGACCGCTCACATTGACAGTCTGCAGGAGACCTGCATGGCATGAACGATCTAATGATCGTGAGTGCAATGCTTTCCAGGCTCTTTAGAAAAAAAAAATAGTAAATGCACATTTTTTGCTTGATCCAAACCTAAATATGGCTGGAGCTGTTGTCATTTTATGTAGTACTTCCATTGCATGTACAATATAAAGAAAACTGTGCAGGCAAAGGCATGCAACATCATAGGGTTGCTTAATAAAAACGGCCTAGGAGGAACACATAGGTGAGATTCAGCAGCCTTGTGCTCATTGCTCCAGGACATCCTGACATTATATAAATAAAATAAAAAATAAACTGTAATCAAGCCAGAGGTTTCTAAATGCTACAATTGAGCATTTTAATCCACTTATTATTCATGTATTTCCTTTGCAAATTAGTCTTCTGATGTCTATAAATTAAATATATAATAAATAATTTGATGAAAGGGAAATTATATTCTTGCAGAAAATATTTTATGGAAAATATTTTATATAATAATCTGATAAAAAGGAAATTGTATTCTTGCAAGAATATAAACTGACTATATTGCATTATGTTAGCACACAGTGCTCTTGCAGAAGGGAAATCATGGTAAAAGCACATTTTCAACCAACAGTGAGCAATCTTCTGGGTCATGATCCCTGTGCTGGTGAAAAGTGCCTGCCAGTTAGGGAATATTAGCCCTGCACACACTGACTTATACTCTATGTAAGGAATTATGTAGAAATTTGCCATTTGTCCAGGTGTGCTCTTCTCTCTATTCATGTAAAGAGGAATGCAAAAGCAGCTTGATGCAGCTTAGAGGGAGGTCAAAAGCATCTCTGAACACCTAAGAGAGGCAGAAGCAATTTGAATGCAACCAGAATGCACCTAAAACTATGCTGCATTTGCCCATCTGTGCATGCCCTAGTAAGACTTGGGTTTGCCATACACATTACAATCTGACCATAAAAATCTATGCAATATAAGAACCTACCTAAACTATACAACAAATGTATATGAAATTAGGAAAGTGTTGCATTATATACTTGTTGGTGGATCTAAAGAAGATTGTACAATCAGACTGTAATGTTGTAAAGACACGGCCAAGGCTCCCAACCAGCGCTTAAGTTTGGCACTGACCAGCAACCAAAGCAATGCTAGCTTAGACACCAAACCAACCATTGCCGTGTCCAACTCATTTATGCAATGTCGTTCTCCAGCTGTAGATGGGAGCCTTGTCTGTACCAGATATCCTTAAAGGTTCTTCTTAATCCTTTAAATGTGAAATTCCTAACAGGAACACAAGGTGCTTATGACCTTTACTGGCCAAAACATGCTCTTTTCACTTTCTTAGTAAGAGCTAGAGTTCTTTGGCACCAGAGATAAGCCTTATCCACCAGTCCTTCCCCTGTTCAACGAGAGCATCCTCACCAGTCCAGGGTTCCCGCAATGTCGGCACCCCAAGCCGAATTATCCATCGGCTTCAGGAGCAGGCACCAGGATTGCAACTAAGGGAAACCGGCTGTGAAGCCTTGAGGCTTCACAGCCGGTTTCCTACTGCGCTTGCAGGAGTCGCGCTGCGCTTGCTGAGTGGTTTTGAGTCCTGCTGAGTGGTCCCGTCGTCTTCTGGGACACACACAGGTCCCAGAAGGCAGCGGGGGGGGGGGGGGGAGAGCCCAAATCACTTGTGGAAAGAACGTACCTCGCCAAGGCGGGATACAAAGGAAGTGAGGAGAATAACCATAGAAAACAAGGTAAAGCAAACACAGAAAAAAAATATATAGCCAATACACTTTTAAGATGCATTAATGGAATAGATGGCGCAGTCTTATATGTGGGTGGAACTCCGCTTTAAAGTGACCATGGATCCGTTGGTGTGTATTCTAGGAGCAATATACCCTACCCTACTTCATATTATGGTAATTAGACTATTGTATATAGCCCGCAAACAGATTGCTAGATTATGATTTTCTCCTCATGCTCCCACCATCAAACAATGGATTGACCTGGTCAATTCACTGCTGGTACGTGAAAAGTTAACATACCAACACAGACGGGCCCATCGTAAGTTTAACTCGATATGGCAAGCATGGCATGACACTGGGACTTGCTACTCCTCAATTGGTATTGGATCGACTGTTACAGTTATAGGGCCGTGATATATTTTATGCTAAGATTTTCTTTTTCTGTGTGGATTGCAATGCTAGCTGCATGGATGGTCTCTAAGTTTTCTCCAATAAATCATCCCTTCGGTGAGGAATGTTTACCAATCTTATGTATGGAAAAGCAGGTCATAGGACTGATATTAGATTAGGATTGGTAGTTTCTTTTTTGGTTTACCTTTTGTTTTCATTATTTTTAATAGTTTGTTTTCTTTGTGATCCTGCCTGATATAATATTAATGCCACTAAGCAGACACTTACTACAGTTTTTGACTTCTTGCCGAGTGTCTACAATGTTCTTTTATTCTATTATTTCTGCTTTTGTATTTTTCCCCCACTTCCAGAGACGGCGCCGCCTCTCGGAAGTCCCCCCCCCCCTGCCACCCGGCCAATTAGAAAGAGCAGCGTGCTTCGCACATTTGCAGTAGGGAACCGGCTGTGAAGCCGAAAGGCTTCACTGCCGGGTTTCCTTACCAGAAATGCCAGCGGCTGCAGCAGATAGCCAATCTAAAGATTGGCTGGGGTGGCGACAGTGTGGGCTCCCTGGACAGAGAAATGTCCATATATTAAAAGTCAGCAGCTGCAGGAGGGGCTGGACTTCCTCTTTATTAAAAAGTCAGCAATGGCATCTCCAACTGGTTCCTTTTAAGACTTTCAAGACCTACACCAGTGGTCTCCAAACTGCAGCCTGGGGGCCAGATGTGGCCCTTTGCTTGCCTCGATCTTGTCCTTGGAACACTCCTCCTCCCACATACACCATCAATGAAACACAATTCCTCCTGATAAAACCAATGATGGGGCAGTGTTTACTCCCACTGATACCAGACAATTTCTGCTCACACTGGCCACAGTCCGGCTCCCCTAAAGCCTGAAAGACAGTAAACTGGCCCTTTAATTAAAAAGTTTGGAGACACCTGACTGACACCAAACGAGTTAAGCATCAAACCAAATTTGGTATTCATTTTTTTAAAGAAAAAAAAGTTCTAATAGAGCAGTGTTACCCAAAGAACGGAGTCAGTTGTCTTATTTATGTCAACTATATGAAAAGGGAAAACAAAAATCCAAGGTTTTCCAAAGAGAACATGCATTCCGTATTTCAGTCCTGGTTCACATTGATGCTACTTTGAAATCGTGTTACTTCACTTGAAGTATCGCGATTTCAAAGTAGCAAGGTCAGTGCGATTTCAGGTGCTACTTGATAGACATCTGGATGACTTCATGCACAGATGTCTATTGAAGTCGCACCTGAAATCGGCAAAAGTAGTGCAGGAACTACTTTTGCAAATCGGTGCGGCGCCGCAAAATCTGTCACACCGATTTGAACAGTGCCGTTGCCTCCAATAGGCTGCGACTTGTCATGCGATTTGATCTTTTAAATCGCATGACAAATCCCTCCAATGTGAACCTAGGCTTAAAGGTACTTTGTTCAGTTCGGCCTGATAAAACCATGGCTATTGATCTAGTCAGGTAGACCCCAAGCACCTCTGTACTGAAACAGATGGTAACTGTTGTAAGAGTATGTGAAGGCAGCAATGAGCCTGGGTGAAACATCAAGACATTTTTTTTACTATCACAGCAGTTTCCCTATAATAAAAATTCCAGCATAAAGCATGACACAGCCCAGGCAGCTCAAGACCTATAGGCATAGCTCTATGTAATTTAGCACTGCAGCATATATTGTAACATAATGAATATTCATATGTCACAGCCACAAGCTCAGAGACTACAGAAAATATCTGGGACAATAACATGCTGTAGGTGCAAGATTAATTATTTTACATCTGTATATAATTTCAAGATGTATAGGGAGATGAACAGGGGTCAGAGACATGAAGTATGAATGCACGAGATTTAATGTGGCGAGATGAAGGTATGAAAGATAGGCCATTCTTCCCAGACTGAGCAGAAGAGGGTGGAGGAGTAGTGATGGAAGCTGAGCAGTATGACAGATATAGGTCAGATGAAGGTTAAGGAACCAGCAGCACATAACAGGCAAAACAAAATTAACAGTATAAAGAGGAACAACACTGAGTGCTGAGCAATTCACTGAATCATGACAGAAAGAAATGACATTTAAGAAAGGAGGCCAAAAATATCAACAGTCATGTGGAAAATGTAATTATATTTCTAAAAATGATCCAATGTATTTATTTTTGACCAGCAGTGCACCAGTTTTATGACAGGCCTCCCAACTACATTTCTTTTTGTGAGGCTCCAACTGTCTGGTTTTGTATAAGAACAAAAAAAAAAAAAACAGGATAAAGGAACTGCATGAACAAAAATAAAAAATACAGATAATTTCTACCAAAAAAGGATATTTCAGGATATTCTAGGTGGGTTACTTAAAAGTGTATTTGTATTTAAAGCAGTAGAAAACCCCAAAGCAAGCATTATTATTGCAGCTTACCAATCCTTTCACACTGGCGGGGGGATGTCTCCTCTGATCCCCGCTAAGCAGGCGGATGACAGGTCTGTTTACGCTCCGCTGATGCAGAGTGGACACAGCACCCTTTCCTCTATGGGTGGTTGGACAGAAACAGACCACCCCTCCGTTTCCATCCGACTGTCATCCGATCGGTTCCCCCATCCATCCATTTTTAGCAGATAGGATCAGATGTCGGCGGGTGTAAACAGACACGCGTCCTTTTACATCCGCCGCTCCATAGAGGGCAATGGATGGTCTGATCAGGTCCGCCTAAAAAAAACTGATAGGCGGAGCTGATCGATTTGCTCGTGTGAAAGGGGCCTTAGATGTGATGGCAACATTCGTTTTCTTTTTTAGGCTTTCTTCTATTTTCACCTGGTGATCCAGCTAGCAAGTCTGTTTTTCAAAAGCGCAGGCTCTCCAGCAGAATGTATCAGTTTACACAGATGAGAGAATCCACTTAACACTGGCAGGGATTAAAATGATCAGTTTTTATATATTCCTGTAAAACCTTTATCCAAAAAAGGAAAAAACTGTTAGCTGTAACTGTTTATAAAGTGTGAGCTGGAGTTTGGCTTCAACTTGTTAGTGTATCTAAATCTGCCAATACGTTTAACACTACCTTACCCCAACCCCAACCCTACTGACTGCTGTGCCTCCTGTGTTCATTCCTTCAGAGTTTTGTCTCACTAATACAGGAGAGATCTAATACAGCCACCACATCTAATGATTGATAAGCTGCAATACAATACATTTTTGGTTTGGGGGTTAAAACTGCTTTAAGATGTAAACAAAAAATATCCTGAAGCGCTACAAAGGACTGTAGGGTCATGTATGATTGGATGTAGCTGTAACGTAAACAATCCGTGGTTGATAATGATCAAACTCAGTGCAGCTGGCACAACACTGGAATAATGTGGAACAAACATAAAAGAACTATAAGCAGTGCTCTATGAGTAAGATCCAAAGTGTAGTAGTCATAAAAACAGGCACTTGTAACCATGGAATGATGATCTAACGTTTACTCCATCATAGATGTGATGAGCTGATGCAAAGTCTAAAATTAAAGTCTAAAAATAAGCTGGGAAACCGGTATATAAACAATGATGTAATGGACAGATAAAACATTACCACAGGTGACCTGAGATGGGGAAGAGGGGTAAACAGACATCCGGGGGGCGCCAATGCCCAAGTTAAATAGGATGGAAATGTGGTCCCAAGGAGCCCAGAGGCTGAAGAAGATGGTTAGATAGCCAGGTCCAAGATAGATAAAGCCCCTAGGAGCAGGAGGATAGAAGGCCATGTATGTCCGAACTGGGAAGGTGTGAGGTTGCCTGGATGTGGCCAAATCTCAGGGCTCAGCGGGTCAGACCACGCGGTGGTGACGCCACAACTGAGGGGAACCGGAGGAGCCAAACAGAGCCAAGAGCAACCAACGTATCTGGAGTGAGGCCAGTGATGTGCCGGAGACAGAGGCAGGGACGTCTGTGGTCAGCTTGTGGAATGCAAGCTGTGCTGTTGGTGTGACTTACATGTTTCGCGCGCATGCGCTTTGTCAATGTCACGACGGAGACGGCAACAAGCACTATTCAATCCAAAAACAGGTGAAAAATAGGATTTTTATAACAGCTTACCTGTAAAATCCTTTTCTTGGAGTACATCACGGGACACAGAGCGACATAGTCATTACTAATGGGTTATATAGATACCGTCAGGTGCTGGCACTGGCAACTTCCAAAACCGGAAGTACCCTCCCCTATATAAGCCCCTCCCATCCGGGAGCACCTCAGTTTTGTAGCAAAGCAATAAGTGTCCCCAAAGAGGGGTGGGAGCTCTGTGTCCCGTGATGTACTCCAAGAAAAGGATTTTACAGGTAAGCTGTTATAAAAATCCTATTTTCTTTTTCGTACATCACGGGACACAGAGCGACATAGTCATTACTAATGGGATGTCCTAAAGCAATGCCAAATGAGGGGGGGGGGATACACCATATATAAGCTGAGCGCTATCAGACATGAGGATCTTTTGCGGCCTGCAACACACTGCGCCCAAAGGCGACATCCTCCTGACTTCTAACGTCCACCTGGTAGAACCTAGTAAACGTGTGTACTGAAGACCATGTTGCGGCCTTACAGATTTGAGCCAGGGAGGCCTGGTGATGCACTGCCCATGAAGTTCCAACTGCTCTCGTGGAGTGCGCCCTAACTTTGAACGGAGGCGGTCTACTTCTCAAGCCATAGGCTTGTATTATGACCTGTCGAATCCACTTGGCTAAAGTAGATTTTGACGCTGCCTGACCCCTTCTGGGGCCTTCCGGCAGAATAAACAAAGTATCCGTTCTGCGAATCTGAGCAGTGGCTTTTAGATAAGCTTTAACTGCTCTTACTACATCCAAAGAATGCAATAACTTTTCCTCTACCGAAGTAGGCTTGGGAAAAAACGAAGGAAGAACCACATCTTGGTTCAAATGAAACCTCGATACCACCTTAGGAAGAAAAGGCTGGATGAGGACGTAACACTACTCTGTCCTTATGGATAACCAGATATGGCTCCTTACAGGACATAGCTGCTAATTCCGACACTCTTTTAGCCGAACAAATGGCTACTAGAAAAATCAATTTCCTGGTGAGAAGCACCAAGGAAATATGCTGTAATGGTTCAAATGGTTGTTTCTGTAGAACTGACAGAACAAAGTTTAGATCCCATGGACATATGGGAATATTAACCGGAGGACTAATACGCATCACTCCTTGTATAAAGGCTTTGACTAGTGAATGCGAAGCCAAGGGCCTTTGAAAAAATATTGACAAGGCCGAAATCTGACCCTTGATAGTACTCAAGGCAAGCTTCCTATCTACAGCCCATTGTAGGAAGTCCAGAATCCTACCTATTACGTATTTACGTGGATGCCATTTTCTGGCCTCACACCAGGCGATGTACGCCTTCCAGATTCTATAGTAGATCTGCCTGGATACCGGTTTCCTGGCATTGATCATGGTAGACACCACAGCATTAGAGAGCCCTCTCTTCTTTAGAATGTGGGCTTCAATAGCCAGGCCGTCAAACCTAGGGCTGGTAAGGAAGGGTGGTATATCGGTCCCTGCGAAAGCAGGTCCGGACGATGTGGGAGGGTCCAAGGACTCCCCACAGACATTTTTACAATCTCCGCGTACCATGCTCTTCGGGGCCACGCTGGAGCCACCAGAATCACTGGTTTCTTTTCTACCCTGATTCTGCGGAGTAATCGAGGTAACAATTGTGGCGGTGGGAATGCATATATCAGCTTGAACTGATCCCAAGGGAACACTAGGGCATCCGAGCCGCAAGCTAGGGGATCCCTTGTCCAAGAGACAAACCTGTCCACTTTTGTGTTGAATCTGGATGCTAGCAGATCTACATCCGGTGTTCCCCACCGCTGACATATTGTCCGGAAAACCTCGGGATGAAGGGACCATTCCCCTGGGCATAATTGTTGGCGACTTAGAAAGTCCGCCTTCCAATTCTCCACTCCTGGAATGAATACCGCAGATATGGCTGGGACATATCTTTCTGCCCATCTCAGGATGTAATTTACTTCCCTTTGGGCTGCACGACTCCTGGTGCCCCCCTGACGATTGATATATGCCACTGCTGTGGCATTGTCTGATTGAACTCTGACAGGGGACCCTTGGAGTTTGGATGTCCATGCTACTAGGGCATACCGGGCTGCTCGTATCTCTAAGAGATTGATGGGCAGGGCCTTTTCTGCTTCTGACCACTTGCCCTGGAGAGACCATTGCTCCAGTACTGCTCCCCAGCCTACAAGGCTGGCATCTGTAGTGACCACCTTCCAGGAAATCGGACTGAAGGATTTCCCTCTTTCCAGATTCTGGGGAACCAACCACCAGCGGAGGCTCCTGCGAACGGAAGGGGACAAGGACATTGGTAAGTCCAGAGCCTGAACTTTTTTGTTCCAGGCTGACAGTATGGCCCTTTGCAACTTCCTTGAATGGAATTGACCATAGGGTACTGCTTCGAATGATGCCACCATCTTTCCCAGCAGCCTCATGCACAGGCGTATGGATGGCTGTCTTTTTGAGCCCACTAAGTGGATCAAATCTCTCAAAGACGACCCCTTTTCTTGAGGCAAGAAAATTTTTCTCTGGTCTGAATCCAGCCTTAGCCCCAAGTATTCCAGACTTTTGACTGGTTTTAGGGCTGACTTGTCTCGGTTGATAATCCAACCGTGATATTCCAGATACTTGATTGTCTCGTGAACAACCACTTCTAGTTTTTCCACTGAGTGGTCTATCAGCAACAAGTCGTCTAGATATGCCATTATCGTTACACCTCGTGTTCTTAGATTGGCCAATAACGGGGCCAAAATTTTTGTGAACACTCTTGGTGCTGTGGCCAGACCGAAGGGTAAGGCTCTGAACTGAAAATGGCGGCCTTCTACCGCAAAGCGTAGAAATTTTTGGTGGGCTGGAAAGATGGGAATGTGCAAATAAGCATCCTTGATGTCGATCGAGGCTAACCATTCCTCCCCTTGTAGGGCAGTGGCTACCGATCGGATCGACTCCATCCGGAAAGTCCTGATATGCAGGAATTTATTTAGCCCTTTTAGATTTAGTATGGGCCTCACGTCCCCGTTTGGCTTCGGAACTGTAAAGAGGTTTGAGTAAAACCCGAACCCCCACTCTTCCAGGGGAACCTCTATAATTACTGCTTGAAGCAATAATTGTTCTAGTGCCAACAGGAGGGATCCTCTCTTCTGGGGATCCCTTGGCACGTTTGACCTTATAAAGCGGGAAGGGGGGGAGTTTTTTAACTCCAATTTGTATCCCAGATTTACTGCGGAGAGCACCCATCTGTCTCGGATCGTGTCCCGCCAGGTCTCTGTGAACAACTGAAGTCTTCCCCCCACCCGATTGGGTGGGGGCAACCCTTCATGCATTTGACTTTGGGGGAGGTTTTGTACCTCTCCTGCTCCAGGGCTTCTTGTTACCCTGCAACTGTCCCTGATTTCTACCTCCGGGATTTGATCGAGGAGGCCGTCGGAACTGTTTCACAGCCGATGTCCTAGGGACTGGAGAAGCCGGCCTCTTAAAAGAGGGACCTCTAACTCTATTTTTAACCGGCAAAAGTGTACTTTTACCGCTGGAAATTCTCTGGATATACTTGTCCAGGTCTTCCCCGAATAAGCGCTCCCCATGAAATGGGAAGCTGACCAGCAATTTTTTACAGGGAGCTTCAGCAGACCAGTTTTTGAGCCATAGAAGCCTGCGCATATGTACTACAGACAGCGTAAGGCGGGAGGCCTGATGGATTGAATCCTTTATAGCGTCCACCGCAAAGCATAAGGCTCTAGGTAGATCAGCTAGGGCAAGAGCCTGCTGATCTGGCAAGTCCCTTAAGACCTGTTTCAACTGATCCTTCACTGCTTGGCAGACCCCAATAGCTGCCACTGCTGGTTGTGTCACCAATCCTGCTGTAGAAAAAGCAGATTTCAATAAGGACTCCAATTTTTTATCTATTGGGTCCTTGAACATTTGGACATTTTCCACTGGACATGTCAGTGATTTATTCACACAAGAGATGGCTGCGTCCACTGTAGGGACCCTCCATTTTCTGATGAACTTATCCTCCATAGGATAGACCACCGGAAATCTCTTGGGAGGAGTAAATATTTTGTCAGGATGCTCCCAATCCTGGTAAATGAGCCCCTCCAGTAAAGGATGGATCGGAAAGGAACAGACAGTCTGGGGAGCTTTTAGCGACCCCAACGAGGAGACAGAAGTGGAGGATGGCTCCGCAAGTGGCATTTTAAATGCTGATCGGACCATATTAGTCAGGGACTGAACCCATAACCTTTCAGCATGTGATGCTGAGAACGGCTCTTCCACTGTTGATTCCTCTGCAACCGAATCGACCTCATCCTGATCCCCCTCAGGTAGGTCGACCTCTGTATGGGACTGTTGCTCTGTTAACAGGCACTCTGAGGGAGGAGACGGAGATCGAGCGCTTTTCTCCTGTGACAGGGAAGCAGCGATCAATGCTGACAATCTCTCTTCCAGCCCTCCCAGAGCTGAGGAAAAAACCTCCTCTGTTACATACACAGGAGCAGGTGAACTGAGGACAGCCACAGTACCAGGTACTGCTGGGGGTGCCCTACGGTCACTAACCTCTGATTCTTCAGGGGAGACTGGTGCAGCCAAAGCATGCCCAAGATCCTCAGAGCCCGATGGAGACCCCCTATTCCTCCTGGAATTTCTAGTCCCGGAGTTTTTAGACGGCATATTCCTAAGCCACAAAGCTGAGGTATTCCAGCCGAAATACACCAGTTACTGATAATAGTCTAGCATAAATGCTGCTATAAGAAACAGTTGGTGTCTACTAATGTGCCTTTCTAGGGGATGCCTGTATCAACCGCTTGCTGTATGCCTTTAAATGTTGCCAGCTCTGTCTCTGTACTTCATAGCCAGCTTACTACAATATTGTGGTTTTTAAACCTGCTGGGACGCCCGCACATGCGCAGAAGCGCTGCGGCGCGCACAGAGCGTCATCCCCCAGGCTCCGCCCCCTTTTCCGGCTCACCTCTATATATAGAGGCGCGTGCACGCGCACGCGCGCGGCCACATGCGCCTTCGGCGCTAATTTCAAAATGGAAACAAAGGGACAGGAGCCAGGGCCCCTCTTTGCCGCAGGCCGGGGGATGGACGAGCACTGCAACATGGCAGAGGAAGCAGTTTCCTATAAGAGAACTCACCAACTGCCTGGACTTTGCTCTGCTGAGAAGAAACTAGTCCACATGACAAGAAAACATTCCACAGCGGCCTCTAGTGGACAAACACAGGTACCGCAGTCTAATATATTAAATATATATATAAAAAAAATTATTATTTTTTTTTTTCTTGACCACCATTAAAAATTATTACATTTTTTTTAGTAGTTACAGGCATGCACAGAATCTTGCGGGAATACCATTAGGTAACAGACAGAAAGACAAATTAGGCTTGGGGGTCCCCCAATAGAACCAAGTTCCTGGGGGCCCCCACTTACCTGTTCCCCGCCGCAGGACTTTGTTTGGTCCACAAAAGCCCAAACTTCACCTATCACGGCAGGCATTGTAATCAAACCTTCAGGGACCGGGTTCCCAAGGATTCCACTCCCCTGGACCTGTATAGCACCCTGCACAGAAAACATCTTGGTCGTGGGTATGACCAGAGCTCTGGATCCCAGGGTCCAGCTCTCCTAAGAGAAGCATTACAGGCAAAACCTTGCTCTTCTCTGCAAGGCCCGGGTACCGACCGTTTAGCTATGAAGCTTTTTTGGTCGGATCCGGAATAGCTTACTGAGGCCCAAAAGAACCTGTACGCAAGCTCAGTGAAAAACACATGTTTCTTCTTGGCCAACACCTTAGACACTGGCAAAAAACTGAGGTGCTCCCGGATGGGAGGGGCTTATATAGGGGAGGGTACTTCCGGTTTTGGAAGTTGCCAGTGCCAGCACCTGACGGTATCTATATAACCCATTAGTAATGACTATGTCGCTCTGTGTCCCGTGATGTACGAAAAAGAAAATTATATCCAGCCTGTGGATGTTTTTAACCCCTTGTTACCCATTGCAATTGGCTAGAGGCATAAATACAGGAATTGTAGAGTAAATTACAGACGTGATTACAATACCACAAAATCTCTTTTTTTTTTTTTACTTGGACAAAGCAGATGCGCGCAAAACATGCGCGAGACCACTTAGAGGTCTGACCATCTGATTTGGCCACATCCAGGCAACCTCACACCTTCCCAGTCTGGACATACATGGCCCTCTATCCTCCAGCTCCTAGTGGCTTTATCCATCTTGGACTTGGCTATATCACCATCTTCTACAGCCTCCAGGCTTCTTGGGACCGGATTTCCATCCTTTCAACATGGGCATTGGCCCATGTGATACCAGCGAGCCCCCAGGATGTCTGTTCACCCCTCTTCCCCATCTCAGGTCACCTGTGGCAATGTTGAATAACTTATCTGTCCATTACATCATTGTTTTTATACCGTTTCCTAGCTGATTTTTAGACTTCGCATCAGCTCATCATATCTATGATGAAATAAACATTGTTGGATCATCATTCCATGGTTGCAAGTGCCAATTTTTATGACTACTACACTTTGCATCTTACTCATAAAGTGCTGCTTATAGTTCTTTTTTGCTTTGAGATGTATGTAAACCCTCTGTGTAGAGCAGCCCCCCTAATACTTACCTGAGCCCATCCCGATCCAGTAATGTGCACGAGCGCAGCAGTTCTCTTCGGTCTCTTCCTCCTTATTATCAGAGACAGCAGTGGGAGCAATTGACTCCCGCTACTGTCAATCGCAGCCAGTGAGCCAATGGGGAGAGAGCAGGGGCGGGGCTGAGCCACGCTCCATGTGTGAATGGACACACAGAGAAGTGGCTTGAGAGCAAGTCTGCTTGGGTGCCCCCATAGAAAGCTTCTTGCTATAGGAGCACTCTGCAAGAGTGAGGGCCATGGAGAACCAGTAAGGGACCCCAAAAAGAAGAGGAGCTGCTCTGTGCAAAACCACACACAGAGTAGGCAAGTATAACATGTTTATTATTTGTGGATAAGACAACTATGGGCGTGGTAGAGTAGTTTAGCAAGAGACAAGCAGTGCTGACCCCACTCTGTGTGTTGTTGCCGGTGAAATTTCACTGCAGACGTTTTTGTTTCAAACTCTTCTACAAGGCCATATTAAAAGTAGAATTATGGTAAAAAAAAAAAAAATACCATGCAATAAACACTTTTTGAACAAAGCTTATTTGTTTGTACAAATGTGGAAAGTAGTCTGTACCCGGTATGCGATTGCTTGCAGCTCTACTTCCTTTTACAAGGTGATGATGCAGTTCCACTCCTATACAAATGGCTGCATTGTCACCCTCAACATCTTACCATTTTAGATCGGGGCTTAATAATGTCACAGTGTGCTTATCAGTCATTGGAAGTCTGCATGGATACTAGCATTTTTTTTTCTGCTCCTAGAAGCTAAATAGTGTTATCCTATTTGTCCATGCTCATTACATTAGGCTATTAGCGTTATTTGAGCTTCAGCGTCTAGGAGCAGAAATATTTTTTATTTTTTTTTGCAGCGTTTTTCCAGCAGAAAGTAATGCTGAACGCTCCTAAACACTACTGAAATGCTATTAAGAGCTTTTTTTCATAATGAGGTAAGAATCAATGTTAAGATACAATTACATCAGATCTGTGACTTTAACAGGGTTTACTGGTAAACTCGGGCCCCTTTCACACTGTTGCATGATTTTGCCACGATTTCAGGGAATGCCTGTGTAAATTTGAGGTCTATGGACCTCAACTCGCATCAAAGTCGGACCAAAGTAGTACAGGGACTGACTTGAAGTCGCACAGATATGAATGGTACTCATTGGAAATCATGGGGTACGACTTGTAATGCGACTTTGCAGTCCCAAGCAGCAGGACAAGTCGCACAAGTGTGAAAGGGGCCTCAATGGACACATACTTCCTTTAGTTCTAGAAAAAGTCTAGTCTAGAAAAAGTCTCACTTTCAGTTTTTATTAATGTTTCCTGTGTCTCCAGGGGACAAAAGTACACGTAGTCCTTTGCCCCATCTTCCTATGTGCTCTCCAAGGCTAGCTGTGAGTCTGGACAAAGCACCCCTCCTCCGTCTACTGGCTACTTTGACAGAAGGCATTTCCCTGTCTGCAAGCACCGGCCTCCTTACCTGGAACATTTTAGCTTTGATGGCCATGTTGTCAAACAGCCGTGGAGGGTGGAGGGGTGTCCTGTTCAACCTTACAGCTAGCCATCAGACACCACATAGGAAGACGGGACAAAGTAATATGTGCACAAAACCCTTTAAAAAAAAAACGAGAGGTGAGACTAAGGATTCTCCAGCTATTTAATATTTTGAATACGGAAAACACTGAGGAAGGGTGACACTACAATTGACTTTGTAACGGCCATGGCAGCTAAGCAGAACTGCAAATTATAGTGGAAACAAATCACCACTGTAGTCCCAAAAAGGCATGATTTAAAGTTTATGACTCTGAAGTCCCGCAAACGACCTTTAAAAAAAAGTGTGCCAAATATTTTTTTTCCCACAGGTCTTCTGGCTGGTTCGATGACATCACAGGCCCTACCTCTTCCTTTCCGCCAGTAGTGCAGGGAGATCTTTTCTGCTGCACTGAATGGCACACACCTAATGACATGTCAATGCCGTAATACTCTGGAGTCCAGTCTTCATGACGACAATTCCCCAGAGGGGTGCAATGCAGCCTGAGCTCAGAAGATGTGGGCTGTATGACACCAGCTGTCATTTAACCCTCAAGACTGAGGATATCTAGTGGCAGAAAGAAATTACTGAGGGAAAACTATGCACTTAACAAGAATATTGAAGAAAAAATCTATTATATTTTTATTATAACTGGGTTAGCAATTAAAAAATAAATTAAAAAAAGGTTAGGCTTAATTATTTAATTGTAGGACCCAGTTTGGGATCTAGTTGCACAGACTGCACAATCAAAATTGAACATTAAGTCTTTACTCATAGGAGCCAGTTAGCAATTCAATATTTTTGTACCCAAAAAGTTATAGTTCCTTCACCCATACCTGAATCATTGCTAGGGGCAGCTAAGCATTCTCATGGCCTAAACCATCAAAATTTGCCATTGAGTGTCATAATCCATGAGGATAGAGGCTATAACCTGCAGAAGGAGATCACCAAGCCACTTGTAAAGACAAGTGCAGAGAAAATACTTACCAGTCTGCAATAAGTAGCAAACTCAGGACCAAAAGGACACAAGTTAAAGTAGAACTATAGGCAAAATTTATTTTTTCATTTTGGATAGAGTAAAAGAGAGTGATCACCCCTGAATTTTTTTCCCATCATCTGTGCCCAATTACAGAGATTTCCTTTCACTTCCTGTCCCATAGCTAAACATAAAGTGAGAGGAAATCCCTGCAAATTAACTAAATCCCTTCCCTTGGTGCAACTTTTGGCAACAAGGTAAGCAAAACCTGATTTCCATTATTGACTGCTGTGGGTTCCAGTACAGTGCTGTTCGATGCACCGTTTACTAAAAATAGATACAGACCCTAACTAAATGACATTTAGGGCTCCATTTATAAAACAGTGGCATAGCCTTACTGAAGAAACACCACTGCTTTAATATAAAAAATACATACAGCACATTTATTAAGCACAGCGGGGTACTTTAAAAATGTTCCACCTGAATGCATTTTGAGCTGTGCTGCATTGCACTGAGCCATTGAAAATGTGTTTCTGAAATGCAATACTGTGAATGGGCCCTCAAAGTCAGGTGACCAGTCTCTCCTCCAATCACAGAGTTCTCTCTGCAGCGTTGAAGCAAAGTAAGGTGCAGGCAGCAGATTAAAGTAACATTGTGGTGTCTAGCAGAGAGCGCTATGTGCTCTGGTATTAATTGGTCCCTTAGTTTGATAAATCATTGTGTATAAACAACCACCATTAAGAAACATTAAAATAACAGTAAAACAAAAATACTGTTTCAGCCATTTTTAATCCTGTGTTGCTGCAGCCATTTTCTGTATACATGCACTTGCTCCAGAAACTGCTGCTTATCATTTCTCAGGGCGGGTTTCCCTATGGTTTTAAACAGTGGACCTTTACAATATGCTCCAAAGAAGAAAAATCATCCAAGAGGTGCTGGGACTTTAATGGGAGTTATACAAAGTAGTGAGGGGGCAAAAACATTTGAAGAGCTCACTGGATCAGGTTAGGTTGATGAAAACAGACAATGCTACCCTCCAGTGGGTACCCCAGAAAGTTCAAGAAAAAAAAACATGCAGAAATGGGATGAGCACGAGACCAAAGGATAAAGGAGTCCAAAGGAAAGTGGCGTTCCAGCCGCAAACTTTTTTTTTAAAAGTCAACAGCTACCAACACTGCATCTGCTGACTTTTAATATATGGACACTTACCTGTCCAGGGAGCCCGCAATGTCGGCCCCGCGAGGCCGATCTGTCCATCGGATTGGGTGCAGGCGCCGCCATTCCAACTAAGGGAAACTAGCAGTGGAGCCTTCAGGCTTCACTGCCGGTTTTGTACTGTGCATGCGCGAGTTGCACGGCGCTTCCTGAATAGGCCCAATCATCTTCTGGAACACACAAAGGTCCCAGAAGGCAGCGGGGGAGAAGAGGACATGATGCACTGGGCCGCGGCAAGGCTGGGACAGAAGTACACAAGGTACTTCATAAAAGGTAAGCAAGGAAATTTTGTTTTTATAATAATAATTATCCAAAATCAAGTGGTGGAGGGGTTGTCATTCCTTTAAGACAAAGTTGTAAAAGTGTGTGGAACTCCCCTTTGTTATGTTGTACTAAAAAACACAGCCAACGTGTTTCAGGGGTCGGAGGCACTTCCCCCTTCATCAGGACTTCAGTTAAAATTGCAAACCTTGAATGGACTCAAAATAGAGCTTTCCTGTGTGAATTTCTGCAGAACAACTGAATTTTGGATCAGGAGAGTAAAGCAAAGTGCACATGGACTGAATATCAGCCAGTATCCTCCGGTTCAACAGCAACCGGCCGACATTCATTCAGTGTGTACAGTTGTCCTTCCAACAGAAGCCGGCCTAATGACCAGCTTTTATCAAAGGGACATGCTGGAAAACCAGCATCTGATCAGCACTGGCAGCCAATAGCTACCAGCACTGATCAGTGTGTTCTAGTGGGGAGACAATCCCCCTGTCACAACACAAAGGCACAGCGGGTAAGATCACTGCACTAACATCACTTAGTTAGAACAGCGAACTCGCAGTTTTTGTTCATTGAGCCCGCTGGGTTGAACAACATAAAACTTTACATGTGTACCCAGACTTACTGGGCAGCAGTATCTGCAAGAGCAATCCCTGCACAGGTTCACACAGGAAAGCTCTATTTTGAGTTCAAGGAAGTGCCTGCACAAGGATCTTCATGGCAGAATCACCAGTTATTTTAATGCAAATTTAACAAGGACTTTGAAATGACTTTAACATGTTAAAAGCGTATGAGATTTTAATGACTGTGTTTACACTTTTTATAAGAGCTCAGCCCAGAACAAACTGATTTCCTGATTTTTGGCGTAGTATGTATTACCAATCTTGTTTTTGTATCCCTCATCCCGGTCTCCCTGTTGGAGCTCCTACCTCTGTCCCTACTACTTTTCAGTATCTGTTTTCCTGTTGCATCAGTGGAAATCTTGCCTCTCCTGCTGGAACAAGGAGTTTTACTCTTCTCTTTTCTACAGGCAGAGGAGGTCAGACATGCTACCAAGGCAGAGAGAATCCAATGTAGTCTCTAGTGGCCAAAAAAAAGCCACTTTCTTTTGTGGAAGAAGCAGTCTCATGTCTTCTGCTGCAATAGAAATGGTTTTACTACTACTGGTGCAGCAGAATGTCCTATTCTTCCTGCTGCGTTACCCCACAGATTACTAGAAATTTTATGTCAATAGGGAGCATGAGACCTCCTCATAATTGCTGTAGAGCAATTAAGATGACTTAAAAACTCAGTCTAAGAGATCTGACTGCAATATGCCTGGGAGACAAAAGATAATCAGTTGGCAATTCAACTCACTAGCCTCTACCAAAAACTAAATCATCTTTAATACATTAGAGATCCTTTAACTACTGCTCCCTATGTTTGGACATATACCTCCCCTACATTCCTACAGTGTACATTCCTATGATAACAGCACATACAAGCAACACTTTTCCTTACCTGAACCTCGCCGGTCCTCCTCTTCACTGTTTCCTCCTTCTCATTCAGTTCTTGCTCCACGTTCGTCTTCTCCCTAGAAGACCAGCAAACCATACAGGAATATCTGAAGACATCAGTCACAGCCGGCATGCTAATCCAGCCACCCAGGCCGGAGTCCCACTTTAAATACATTGCTTCTTTTTTTAACAAGCCGTTAGAAAGCCTGGAGAGACACCGGCCTAGGTAGCACTAAAACCAGCACCTCATCGTGGGAGAACAGCCAGGGTAAAATGGGAAAAAGCTGGAGGAGGAGAGTGAGAAATCAATGAAAGAGTCTGTGATGATCTCACTGTTGCTAAGGAGGAATGGGCTAATGCACAGTGCTGAGGAGTCAGGTGGGAGGGGAGGCAGCGAGCAGCAAGCTGTGCACTTAACTCTGCACAAGCCTGGCTGTCAGCTCAGCACACAAAGCATCAGACAGGTGGAGCTTAAATTAGACCGAAAACACAGTGATGCTCGTTGATTTGCAGGATTATGAAAAATAAAATAATTAAAACGTGTTGGCAGGTATTGAATGGAGCATTTGAATTACTCCACACCGTAGACGCTGAACTTCCCCGCTGTGACTTGATAAAACCTCCCCCAGTGTTCATCACAATGGTGAATTGGGCTTTCAATCATGCTACAATTGTATCTGACCAGCAATGAATATTCTATGTGCAGTTATTAATTCTATACAGGAACATGTATACAATCATGGCAGCTACACTTGCCAAGCACATTATTTTACTGTTAATAGAATACGGCAATTTAAGAACACGGTGTAAAAAGTAGTCATAGGCATCGGCCAATTAGACATCAGCAACAACACACTTATGATGACATCTTTGCTATTACACTTTGTCATAAGGTGTATCTATACCCATATTTTCTTTCTAGTTTTGGATACAGTAGGGAATTATTAGAACTGCTATGGTGACCATACACAGATCCACTTAGAATACTAACAATTAAATCAATCAGTTTTACGCCAAATTGATCAATGACACAAAGTGTGTCTTATCCATAATTCATGGATTGGACCATATTGTCTAATTCTATGAAGAGTGGTTTGATTCGTGTTCTCCATGTATGGCCACCACCGAGAGGGGGCCCCTCATTTCCAGTTCTGGTAACACAGATTTATCAGACAGGAAATGGGGGAAACTCACCAACAGCAACACAGATACCCGACAGGTTCTAACCTTTCCCAATTCCATCCTCAACTAGAAAAAAAAAATCCTCATTAGTAAAGCGATACACAAAGTATTTCATTGTGAGATTTCTAAAGTGACCAAAAATGTAATAATGACTGGTTTTAATGCTGCTGTTTTTAAATGAAACTATAGTTTTCACATTTCCTAAAACCAAGAATGATTTTTATTATTTTTAACTTGGCTACAGTGGCACAGAGAGGATTCATGTCAGATCCCATTGACGTCACTGCGAGCATCACAAAACAGCCGAAGCCTACACAGTCCTGACAAATTTTGCCAAAATACTGCCAAGGGGGACACGTCATCTAATTCTAATCATTAGCTGTTTGGCTGGCAGTAAACCCCTAGGCAAGTCCAGAAAAATACATAGATCTTTTAACCATTCTCTTTGTGATAACATCATTTATATGAATACCTCATCAATGTTCATTGACCCACATAGTCTCTGTAAAGCACAACTCCAGTCATAAATAATTATACAAAAATGAACAGCCCATTGGAAGATAAAATTGAGTAAAAAATAAAAAAAGTGATTATGCTGCAATACTCGCCTTCAATTTAGAGTTGTCAACTGCAGTAACTTTTTTTCCTTGCCACTATATGTTCTCAAGTCTGCCATAGCAAATTTCTATTTTTATTGCTAGAGGCTATAACAGCCGCTAGCGATAATCACAGGTAAAACCCGGCATGCTGGTTGTACCCAAGTTGATCAATTTGGTACATTCAGCCTGCCCTTACACAGTTCAAATCGGCAGGCCATAGATGATACAATTTTCTTTCCTGCAATCACGGGGGAATCCCCCCCCCCACTGAGCTAATGTTTTTGTTTGGTGGGGGATGGGGGGCACAGGGAGCCTTCCTGGCCGACAGAACACATTGATGTTGATCGCATCTTTTGCTGTATGGTTTTTAACCAATAAAGAAATCGTTGTTGGAGTGCGGCCATCCGGATTTAATTCTTTTCTATATACATTGATGATTGCCATTGGCTATAGCCACTAGCAATAATCACATCCACATTGATGGATTGACTTGGGTCCAAGCAGCCTGCCCATACAAGGTTCAGCAGTGACTGGCCGAGATTCAAACCATCTATGGCCAGCATAAGTCTGTTGGCCTGAATCATTTAACCCAATTCCCCTGAACCCAAGTTGTCCTGGACCCACCCCAGCCTGTGACTGGACAGTGAAAATAAAAGCAGCACAGTGATAAGCTAATTTCTCAGTATTCTCGTGAATTAATTGGCATGCTTTAATGCTGCAGTTTTAAATTAGATTACAGTTTCCTAATTTCCTAAAAAAAAAATCCACAAATTGATGGGCCTCTTGTACTGCTTCTTCCTCTTCCACTACCTCGAGGATGCACCGATGTGCCAAAGGCCTCTGCCAGGTCTTCTGGACCCGGTAGAGACATGCAGCATATATGCGCACACACACACATGCGCGCAGATTTCCTGCACCAGATTGGGGATTGATGCAATGCAATTTGTTAGGGGGGGGACGGACGACTGGTGAACTACACAAATTAGTGATTCACGAACTGAATTACTGAGCAGTTAGGCTACGCTTCCTGAAGGCATCTCAAGGCTTAAAGTACATCTATAGCTTAAAGCCTTATATTTAGTGATGGATAAGGGGGATAAAGAGGGGAAGAATGTTATACATTTGTGTGGTTGTCTGAGATTTCCCCTGTCCTGGGGAATAACATAACAGAAGGTGTGAGGAAATCTATTCAAAGTAATGTGAATTTCAGCTTTGACAGATGTACCCATAGGAGGAATTGACTTTACCTCCTGCTTCAGACACAGCTGTAAAATGTTGGATTTCGCCTCACTTTCTGCGACAATCTCCCCAGCAAGGGCAGAGACAATAAAAACCTGACAGTGGTTCCACATCTTCCCCACTCCCTTCACAACTTATAGGGGTATTAAACTCAAAAGCAAATATTTATTATAGGGTTGCACTGATACCGGTACCGATACTAACCATTTACACGAGTATTGGTACTAGTGCAATTGCTCCGATACCTGAAACCGATACCTTCAGGCTTGTTTCTTTGTGTTGTCAGTGATAAAAAGCCTTTTGTGTGCAGCAGCCCCCCTAATACTTACCCAAGCCCCCTCTCTAACCAGCGATGTCCACGAGTGTCCGTGACTCTCCCTCCCGATTGGCTAAAACACAGCAGTGGCGCAATTGGCTCCCGCTGTTGTCAAACTTAGTTAGCCAATCAGGAGAGAGGGGGTGGGGCCAAACCGCAGCATGAATGGATACACAGAGCTGCAGCTTGGCTCGGATGCCCCCGTAGCAAGCTGTTTGCTGTGGGGGCACTCGACATGAGAGAGGAGCCAGGAGTTCCAGCCAGGGACCCGAGAAGAGGAGGATCTGGGCTGCTCTGTGCAAAACCACTGCACAAAAGCAGGTAAGTGTGACACGTTTGTTATTTTATTAGAAAAAAAAAAAAGGAGACTTTACAATCACTTTAAGGAGCGGGGCCACTGCATCCTTAACAACCATCAATCCTTTGTACCATTGCAGACAGTTGAAGTGTAAACAAAACAGTTGCCGACAGGTATTGGTAATTGGTATCGGCAAGTACTACAAAAAAAGTATTGGTACTCGTACTCGCTGTAAAACAAATGGTATTGGCGCCTTCCCTAATATATTATATTGCAGCTCCTTACCAAATCTTAGATGTAATGACTGCATTCGTTTTCTTTTTTGGCTCTTTTCACCTGGTGATCTAGCCAGCTAGTCTGTTTTTCAACACAAGTGTTGAGACAAACCATTTACCACTGACAGGGGTGCTTACAATGATCCGTTTTTATTTATTCATATAAAACTTTTATCCCAAAAGAAAAAATGTTGCCGTTACTGCTTGTGTAACAGCAGTGTGAGCTGGAGTTTAGCTTCAATCTGTTAGTGTATTTAAATCTGCTAGTACAAACACTCCCCTTCCCCCAGACTGACAATGCTGTTGTGCACCTGTTCTCCTTCATCCAGAGTGGGGGCACTCTAATACAGGAGGTGTGTTAATGGCCAGATCACCAGGTGAAAACAGAGAGGGGGGGGGGGGGGAGACAACGAATACAGCCACCACAACTAAGGATCGGTAAGCTGCAATATATAACATTTTTGGTTTTGGGTTGAATACCGCTTTAAACAAATTTGTGTAGAAATGCACTATTTTTATTTATGACTGCAGTGTACTTTAATGAGGAATGCTGCAGATATAAAAAGGAAACCAGGGCTTGACTTTCAGCTGAGAGTCGGGTCAAATCTTTCTGTGGAATGACATAGTAATGAATAGATGTAAACTGTCACAAATCAAATGATGAAAGGATAACATTCTGCTGTTCAAATACTTCTCTCCAAAGGACACTCCAATATTTCCATGGGATTAATATTTATTTACCATTTATTACAGGCATTTATATACTGCCAATAATCTGTGCAGTGCTAAGCATAATGTACATACACATCAATCCTTGTCCCCAAATAGATTACACTCTGTGGTCACTATCTCTTCCCCTGACTTCTATATCAAGATCAATGGCACAACCATCCACCCTTCCCCACATGTCAGGGTGCTAGGTGTTATCCAGGATTCTAAACTCTTCTTACAGCCCCACATCCAATCACTTTCCAAAGTTTATTGCCGCAACATCTCCAAAATATGCCCCTTCCTAACCAATGACACCACAAAGTTCCCGATTCACTCCCTGATCATCTCTCGCCTTGACTACTGCAACTTGCTCCTCATTGGTTTACCTTTAACCACTTGCCGCCCGCCATATAGCAAAATGACGTTGGCAAAGTGGTCAAATGACGTCGGCAGGATAACAAGCCGCTGCGCGCCCCCAGGTGGTGCGGTGTGTCAGTCTGATACACCGAAACTCTGATCTAGGTAAAGAGTCTCAGACGGAGACTCTTTACCACGTGATCAGCTGTGTCCAATCACGGCTGATCACGATGTAACCAGGAAGAGCCGTTGATCGGCTTTTCCTCACTCACGTCTGACACGAGTAGAGGAGAGCCGATCGGCTGCTCTCCTGACAGGGGGGGTCTGTGCTGATAGTTTATCAGCTCAGCACAGCACCACCCTTGGATGTCCGCCCAGGACCACCAGGATGCCGCCCAGGACCACCAGGATGCCCACCACACTGGACCACCAGGTATGCCCCCCCTAGACCACCAGGGAATGCCAATCTGTGCCCAGGCAGCTGCCAATCAGTGCCCACCCACAATGCCTACCACTGCCAGTGCCACCAGGGATGCCTATCAGTGCCATCTACCAGTGCTGCATATCAGTGCCATCTACCAGTGCTATGTATCAGTGCCCATTAGTGCCGTCTACCAGTGCCGCCCATATGTACCCATCAGTGCAGCCTTTCAGTGCCCACCAGCGTCACCCATGAGTGTCCATGAGTGTCCCCTATCAATGCCCATCAGTGCAGCCTTTCAGTGCCCACCAGCGTCACCCATGAGTGTCCATGAGTGTCCCCTATCAATGCCCATCAGTGCTGCATATCAGTGCCACCTATCAATGCCCATCGTCGGTGACGCCTTATCAGTGCCCATCAGTGCCGCCTTTTCAGTGCCCATCAGTTAAGGAGAAAACGTACTTATTTACAAAATTTTATAACAGAAACAAACAAAAAACTTTTTTTTTTTTCAAAATTTTTGGTCTTTTTTTTATTTGTTTAGCAAAAAATAAAAATTACAGAGGTGATCAAATACCACCAAATGAAAGCTCTATTTGTGGGAACAAAATTATAAAATTTGTGTTTGGGTACAGTGTAGCATGACCGTGCAATTGTCATTTAAACAGCGACAGCGCTGAAAATTGGCTTGGGCAGGAAGGGGGGTAAGTGCCTGGTATTGAAGTGGTTAAAGAGGTTATCTCCCCTTCGGTCCATCATGAATGCTGCTGCCAGACTCATATACCTTACCAACTGCTCAGCGTCTGCTACCCCTCTCTGCCAATCCCTCCATTGGCTGCCACTCACCCAACAAATTAAATTAAAGTGTCGAGGGGGGGCGTGGTCTGAGCATGGCTGTGTGAGGACGCACAGAGCAGGAGCTCCAGGCAACCCACTTGATATACCTGAAATGGTATCTCTGTAGCCGGAAATCTGGAGGAATGAGAACGGTTCGCGAGCGGGTAACCAGGACCTCTCGCAAGGCAGAGGAGGGGAGGAAATTACAGCCGGATATTCAGTTGTTTTTCGCCGCAGAGGAAAAGCCGGAACGGAAGAAGGCAGTGGAAAGGGAACCGAGCGGAAGCAGCGGACGGCCAGGAGGGGAGGACACTAAAGGTATCCGGGTTGAAACTGCTGAAGCCGCTATAGCCGGATTAGAAACCGCGTCCCCCAGTATATGCGCTCAAGGAGAGAGCGAGATGGAGAAAGATCTGCGGGCTTTAATTCAGGCATTGCCTACTAGAGTGGATCTAGAGGCACTGCCTACGAAAGCAGACATAGAGGCTCTTATATCTAAAGTGGAAGAAGCGCATATGGCGGATATGCAGCAAGTGTATGGGGAGATCCAGTCGGTAAAGGATCGCCTGGTGTCAGGCGAGGAAAAAACAGCTGTCTTGGGGGAGAAGATGGAGGCATGGGAAAAGGAGAGAGAGAACTACATGGAAATAGTCTTAGATATGCAGCTTCAGATTGAGGAACTGGGAGACCGAAGTCGTCGCTGCAACCTAAGGCTAAGGGGGGTCCCAGAAGAGCTGGGTCAGGAGAATCAGGAAAACCTCCAGGACAAGGTAATGGAAATTTTTAACATACTATTGGAGGGTAAAGTACCAGCAAATTTGGAGATGGACAGAATACATAGAGCTCTGGGCCCCAAACCTACAGATCCCAAAAGACCTCGCGACATAATATGTCGCCCACATCGGTACACGCATAAAGAGACAATTGCGAGGAAAGCATGGGAAGCAGGTGCAATAGAGGTTGGAGAAGGGACTGTTAAGATTTTGCCCGACCTCTCCCACGCTACATTACAGCGCAGGGCTGTGATGCGACCAATATTAGACTGTGTTCGGCGGGAGGGGGGGGGGGGGACATATCGTTGGAGGTACCCCTTAGCAGTGGTGATAAAAAAGAACTCAACCATGTTTGTACTTCAACAGCACAGTGACCTCCCTAAAATGTTTTCTTTTCTCGGGGTGGTACCGTTCTCAGTCCCAAATTGGAGGATGCCATTATCACAGCTGAAAAATAGAATATAGAAAGGAGAGAAGAAATAGAAGAAAGAGCAGACGGTAGAAGCAAATGATACGCACTGGACCTTGGTCTGGTCCGGTGGGAGGATGAGGAAGGAGGGAAGCAGAGGGAAGAACGAGGAGAATGATGGAAAGCCTTAATCTCATTCCTCCCATCTAACTGGAACTCAAGCATATTTCCCCTTTTTTTTTTTTTTTTTTTTCCTCCAATTATTTTTTTTTCTTAAATTACATTTTTTTTCTCTCCCACACCTCTTCTTGGTAATTGAAATAATGAGAATATGGAATTTTTTTTTTTTTTTTTGGAACAATTTGCAACAATAGAGTGAGGTCTGGACATTATTTTATTTTTTTGCAGGAAGGAAGATATTTAACCAAACCAGACAGATGATGGAATGGGACAATTACAATTTCTATTTCTTCCTTTATTTGGGAATGGTTTGGATGAATAGATGTGAAAAAATGTATACAAAAAGGGAGAGGGAAAAACTGAGGAGAGCTGCGGTAACAGGTGGGAGCTAACCTACTAGTTATCTGTCATCTGATGCCAGCCGCAGTTCCTCTCCTCTTCCTCCCCTTTTTTTTTTCTTCCCCCTTTTTTTTGGGAGGTGAAGTGGTATGATAAGGGGTTTTTTTTTTTTTCTTTTGGGGGGTTTTTTTTTTACTATTTTTTTTAGTGGAGTGATATGAAGGTCTGGGGGGGGGGGGCTAGTACATACAGGGTGGAGGGCACTATATAGAGGGGGGTTTTGTTTTTTGTTTTTTCTCTAGAGGAGGAAGGGGACATCCCCTATTATTCTTTTTTTTTTTTTTTTTTAGGGGGATAGAATGGGGGAAGTATAGAAGAATGGAGAGCAGAGTGATTAGGCTCTCCCGTAGAACACGTGGGTAAGGGGAGAGTAGGGTAATAACACATGAGATATGGAAATGAGAGAGCACAGGGTGGGGGTTGGGGGGGGGCCGCGGAGGGAGGAATTTTAGGGGTCATGTAATGTAGGGGGGAGGGAAGGTATTTCCTGTTTAGGAATAATTTTTGAGGGAGGTGGAGGTTCCCCCTTTTTTTTTTGGGGGGGTGACGGGATGGATACAGGAGATAGTATATTAATTATCTCAGAAAAGGTGGGAACAGAAGGGGGATACAAAGTAAAATAGTAACATTTAAATATAGACAATGCATTTTCTCTTTGTGTGTGTGCAGGTGTGTGTATATATACACTTATATCATATATTTGGACTTTACTCTATAAGATACTGTTATTTCTTGACATAGCTTTATAATTACTTAAGGTGAAATGTTTTAGATTTGGGAATGTATGGAGAGAGGAGGAGAGGGAGAGGAGGGGGGAGGGAGAGAATGAAGGGAGATGGGGGGACCAGGCAAAGGGGGGAGGGGATAAGAATATGGAGAAAACAAGGGAATTGTAAAGAACAGAGGGCGCCTCTCCTAGGCCCGGTTAATCTTTAATCTTAAATTTTAAATATTTCCCTCTCCTCCTCCCCCCCCTATTGTAGTGGGTTCAGTGCGTTATATGGATACCGTTTGTTTTCTTTTTTTTCTCTTTTTTTTTTTCTCTGTGTTTATTATGTCTGGCGTCCCTTTATTGGAGCTCTACGGAGATACAAGTGATAAAGAGGATATGATGTGTGAAAATGTATAACGATGATAATAATCAGGTGGAAGTCTGCCTGGAATGCTCAGGTCTGGGCCAGTGATGCTCAACCTGGCCCCCAAATAGGACAAACACTCAAGGAATAGGAAAGACTAGTGATTGAGTGATAAAGCAGGATTGCTTTGGGAACTTCCGGGTCGCCAATAACGGACCTTCAGGGAGTTCTTAGATAGATAGGGGGGGGGGGGAGGGAGAGGGTTAGGGATATGGGGGGCTAGTAGAGAGGGATTATTAGGGTTTTTTTTTTTTTTGGGTACTCAACCGCCTAGTGGGTCGCCCTTTCAGGGAAATAGAGATCAGGAGAAATGGAATCGTTGCTAATCATGTCATTTAATGTAAGAGGAATGAATGTCCCTGAGAAACGACGGATGTTGTTACAGGAATTGAGGAGACAGCATATTGATATTGCCTTTATTCAAGAAACCCACTTTAGAGAGAATAATCCCCACATGCTGAGGAACAGAGAGTACCCAGTGGTATACCATGCAATTAATTCAGAGGCTAAAACAAAGGGTGTTTCGATTTTAATCTCTAATAAAGTGTCTTGGGTGTTTAGAGATGCACTGATAGACAGGGAGGGAAGATATCTTTTTATAAAGGGAACAATTGGAGGGATGGTAGTGACACTGGCGTCCTACTATGCTCGAAATATACAACAAGATATATTTGTTAAAAAAATGATGAGACAATTAACAGCATTTACAGAGGGGCAGATGATATTTGGAGGAGATCTTAATGTCCCGTTAATTCCTAATGAAGATACGTCATCAGGGATATCATCAATACAACCTAAAATAAGAAAGGGGATTGCAAAAGAACTGGTAAAGGCAAAAATGGTGGATGTATGGCGGTTATTACACCCGAAGGAAAGAGATTACTCATTTTTCTCTAACCCTCACAAAGTATACTCAAGAATTGATGTTTTCTTTATCCCTCATAAACAACTACATTCAGTAAGGGATTCCACTATTGGTCTGATTACTTGGTCAGACCATGCACCGATCTTCCTGAGGTATGATTTGGCAGAAAGAAACCGGACGGCCCCGATGATGTGGAAACTTAATGAAAGTCTGTTGCAGGACCCGAAGGTAATGGAGGATATAAAGAAAGGAGATGGGATGGTTCTTTCGGGCGAATGATAACTCAGAGAGTTCATTAGGAGTAATTTGGGAAACTCACAAGGCTGTAATAAGAGGGGTATTAATTAAACACGGAGCAAGGATTAAGAAAGAGAGGGAAGCTAAATTAAAAGGTTTATTAGAAAAAATTCAAAGATTAGAGGCGCAACATAAACATGCGCAGACTATAGAAGTAGAACGGGAATTATTGAAAATACGCGGACAAACGAACAAACTATTACAGTATAGAGCAAAAATGGCATTACAGATTGGATGTAAAACTAGCTATGAATCAGGCAATAAGTGCGGAAGACAACTAGCAAGGGCCCTACGTGAAATACAGACAAGGACATACATACCTTCGGTTAAATAAAAAGATGGAACAGAAGTGCAGTTACCACGACAAATAGCAGAGGTATTTGGCGACTACTACTCCTCATTGTACAACTTAAGACTAAGAGAATCAGATCAGGCCGAGATGGAGGAATATGTAACATCGAGTGGTATGCCGAGTCTGGCGATAGAGGATAGTGAGAAGTTGCAGTCGCCAATAACATTGGAAGAAGTCCAAAATGCAGTAAGAGAGTCAAAGACAGGTAAAGCACCAGGGCCAGACGGCTATACGGCCCAATATTATAAGACATTTTTTTCTGAGTTAGGACCCTTTATGGTCAGAATGTTCAATGAATTAGGAGAAACAACCCCCTTCCATCCAGAGACTGTTAAAGCCATGATATCAGTATTACCAAAAGAAGGAAAGGACCCAAAGCAATGCAGCAGTTATAGGCCAATATCTTTGCTTAACGCTGATTTAAAAGTATTCAGCAAGATAATAGCCTTGAGATTACAACAACTTCCCTTTTTGATTCATGAAGACCAAGTTGGCTTTATACCAACACGAGAAGCAAGGGACAATACCATCAAGGCAGTGAATCTGATACACATAGCAAACTCGACTAAGACCCCCTGCATCTTTCTTGGAACAGACGCAGAGAAGGCCTTTGATCGGGTGGGATGGGGGTTTATGTTTGCGGTCCTACGACATATAAAAATTGGAGAAAAAATGAATAATTGGATAGCCAGCATGTATAAAGGACCTACAGCTCAAGTGAAAGTAAACGGAGAGGTGTCCCCACTTTTTGAGATATCAAATGGGACGAGACAGGGTTGCCCACTGTCCCCTTTGATATTCGTACTGACTTTGGAGCCTTTTTTGTGCAGAATACGGGCAAATAAGGATATCAGGGGAATTGAAATAGGGGGATCACAGCATAAAGTTGCAGCATATGCAGATGATATGCTATTTTCAACGATAAACCCGATTGTGTCCCTCCCTAATCTGTTTAAGGAAATTGAGCTGTATGGCAAACTTTCATATTTCAAGATAAACTGTGCAAAATCAGAAGCCTTGATGGTAGCAATCCCGAAGAAGCAGATGGAATCAATGAGGTTAAGTTATAAATTTAGATGGCCAGATCAGGGGCTGAAGTATTTAGGAACTGTAATTGCGGCAGATACGGCTAAAAGCTTTGAATTAAATTTCTTACCAATATTGAGTAAAATACGGGGATTATTGGAGAATTGGCATAAGGGAATGTTTTCATGGTTTGGAAGGGCTAATATAATTAAAATGAACATCTTACCAAAGATACTGTATCTCCTCCAGGCAATCCCGATTGCAATCCCAAGATCGTTCTTTAGTCGTATTCAAACATTATTTATGAAATTTATCTGGGCCGGTAAACAACCAAGAGTTAGGAGGACATTACTTTTTTTACCAAAACAATATGGGGGGATGGCGGTCCCAAATGTATATAAGTATTACCAAGCAGTACACTTAGGAAGGGTATTAGATTGGTGCCGACATAGGGACATGAAAATATGGCCTAACTTAGAACAGGCGCAATGCAGAGAACTACTAAGCAGAGCACCTTGGTGTTATAAAAATATTATAATCAGTACCAAGACGCACCCAACAATAGGGCCAACACTTCGAGTATGTAATAGTCTCTTTACAAGGGAGGAGTTATCGACATGTAGCTCACCATTGATGCCTATACTAGGAAACCCCCAATTTTTACCGGGTATACAAAAAGGTCCCTTTGCGATGTTAATCGAACGTGGCCAGTTTCAGGCCTCGCATTTTCTGGCTTTGGGTAATTGCCCAACAATGCAGGAATTGTTGCAAAAAAATGGGCCCTTTCAATTAGACTTTTGGCAAGCAGCACAACTAAGACATTTTTTAAGTACAAAGGTGGCACCAGGCTATGTAGACCGGGATTTAACAGTATTTGAGAAGTTATGTACAGAAAAAGAACCAATAATGCATACAGTGTCTAGAATGTATGGGCTATTGACTAAACCATCCGAGAATTTCCAGCTGCCCTTCTTACATAGATGGGAGCTAGATCTGGGGAGGACTTTCCGGGAGTCTCAAAAAACTAAAATGATTTATGCAATATTCAAGACAGCAACATGCACAAAAATGCAGGAAACAAACTACAAAATTATCTCACAGTGGTATAGAACCCCGGAGAGACTCTACAAATGGTTCCCAAATGTGGGGGAAGAGTGCTGGAGATGTCAGTCAGAACAGGGCAGTATGTTACACATATTCTCGGAATGCCCCAAAATAAAGGAATTTTGGAAGGAGGTCCGCGAGACTATCCAACGATTCGGTGGAATACCAATACCGGATGATCCAGCATTTTTCTTATTGCATTTAATAGAGATATCAGGAGATAAATATAGGAATTCAATTTTGGGGCATTTAGTTAATGCTGCTAAAACCTGTATACCATTAAAATGGAAACAGACACAAGCGCCTAATATAAGTATGTGGCTACAAAAAGTAGAAGAAGTGAATAGGATGGAAGATTTAGTCTGGACTAGTAGGAAAAAAAGAGATATATACTTAAAAACCTGGTCAACATGGAACGATTTTATTCAGGCTACGGAAGGTGGGAGATAGGCGGCGGAGGGATGGGGGGGGAGAGAGAGGAGAGGGAACAGGGGAGAGAGGCCGGGAGAAAAGGGGGGAGGGTGTTATAATAATTATTATTTTTTTTTTTTTTTTGGGGGGGAAGGAGAGTTAAAAGGAAAGATGAATGGGAAGGAGGGGACTGAGAATTTTTTGATATAAGGACTAAGAAGAGGGAACCTGCGGGGAGCGTCGCCCCAGGCTGAAGGAAGCAGGGATGAATAGAGCAAATACTGCTCTCTGGCCCCAATGCCTCTTAAAGTCTCTTTTTGCTTTCTCCTTTCAGCTCATTATTTATTTTTTGTTATTTTATATTTTTTTACTCTCTATTGGTAGCCTATCAGTATTGGAGTATATGGGAAATTAGAATAAGAATTATAAAGGTTCTATTGGGCCCTGAGTATAGAATATTTGGTGGGAAGCAAGTTAGAGTACCAACCGAATTAGGATAATGAGAGATATAAGAATCTAGGTGTAGATTATGTAAGAATGACTAAATCATTTATGTGCATGTATATGAGATGGAATATCCTGTATAATTTAAAAAAGAGAAAAATAAAGAAATTAAATAAAAAAACTGCAAAGCCACAACTCGGTTCCCAGCTACATCTCTAACCTAGTCTCAAAATGGCAACCAAATGTCCTCTTCGTTCCTCCCATATCCTCCTGCTCTCTAGCTCCCTCATGACCTCCTCCCATACTCACCTCCAGGACTTCTCCCGAGCCTCTCCCATCCTTTGGAATTCCCTACACCAATCTGTCTGACTATCTCCAACTCTATCCACGTTTAGGCGATCCCTGAAAACTTTTTTTCAGAGAAGCCTATCCTGAATCCCCCTAACAACTGTATTTTCAATTTCTTCATCATCTCATCCCCCACAGTTATTATCCAATGGATGCAGCAGGTCTCTTCTTTCATATTATATGCATGTTTGTCAAGCACTTTTATGCATATAACATTTTATAATAAAATAGTAATAAAGATATCAGACTATGCCGAAGCAATATCTATATTTTTTATAGATATGTAGTTATACAGTGAATACAAATATTTTTGTCCAATAAAAAATACTGCCTCGTTTTATAACATTCATCAGAAGTTTTAATTAAATGTGTCAAACATAACATGCCCTTTAAAAAACACAAGTTACATTGATCCCCAAACCAAAGGGAACTATGTACAGAAACAAGGCCGAGGCCATCATAAGATCTCATAATCAAAATATAAGGCAGCAAAAATGTATTCTTGTTATATGCAATGGTCTATTGCACAGACAGAACTGCAGCAAAAGCTTTGGAAATGTAATACATCTGCAAATTCATGGGACTTCTTCCATCAAGCCAATTATACCAGAAATAGAAACCCAGACACACAAAAGCACAATCTCTACTAAGCTGTAACAGCACCTGCAATTCAATTGAAACACAATTCTGCAACTACAGCAATGTACATCTCAAAATGGACAGCACTAAAGAGATGAACCTCCGCACAAACAGTATTTATTACATAGCTTATACCTATATGGATATACAGGAGCATGACCTATGCATTGTGTATAATGGGAAATGTTCAAATTCTGCTTGTTGACATGGGGGGACTGTAGACCACGGGTAACTCTAGGGTCTATGCCAGGGGTGCCCAACCAGTGGCCCGGGGGCCACATGTGGCCCGCGGAGCCCTCTGATGTGGCCCACGACCTCCTGCTCTGGGATGGCGGGTTGGCAAGCCCAGATTGCAGGTTGCCTACCCGCCATGCCAGAGCATCAGTGTTGTGAATGAAGCCAGCGGTAGAGAAAGCAATCGGCTGCAGAGCAGAGCCACATAAGCCAATGCTTCCTGTATCGCACTGGCTCCTGTCATAGATGGAGTGATACCAAATGCACTCTGCCTAGGACAGCTAGTTTATTATTAAAATCACAGTGTATATATGGACATAACTGTTCTGCAGTGGTTACTGGGCTGCTTTCAAACTGATCCACAGGTTTAGTGCAGTGCACCTTCGGGTTACCTGCACTGAACCATAGACTTCTGTTTTTACCTGTGGGTTTAGTGCACTTTCAGAAAGTGCATCACACCTGCAGGATATAACAGAATTCTATGGCAAAGTACAGCTAACCCGCAGGAAAGCCACAGGTGCACTGCGCTGCACCCACGGTGTGGGTAGATTGCAGACCATCAGCGTAAAAGTAGCCTTAGGCCCCTTTAACATGATCGGTCTGACCCAATTGGACCCTCCATTCACCTCTATGGATCGGCAGATGTAAACAGACTTGTGTCCGTTTACACCTGCCTACCTCCAATCCGATTTGCTATAAAAACAGAAGTGAATCCGTCCCCTTCCATTTGATTGGATCAGAGGGCCCATAGAGAAGAGTGGGCTGTGTCTGTGTCCGCTTTGCATATGCAGAGTGGACGCAGACCTGTTATCTACCCACTCTGCTCATTGTGGCCAGCAACTGGTTACCAAGTCGCTTAAGTGGCCCTCGCTCTTTAAAAGGTTGGACACCCCTGGTCTATGCCAACATTCTTCAGAAACTAATGACAGCTGTGTCTACAAATTTAGATAAAGGAAAAACAAAAAAAAGAAAAAAAAAAAAAGGGGGGGGGCATTTCATTGGGTCTACAAAGGCATACAATTTAAAAAAAATGAATATTTTCTTTTAATATCTAACTGTACTGCCCTGGGCCATATATACTTGGGCACACAACGTAAAATGACAAATGTATTTCTATGCCTGGAATTAGCGCTGCACCCAGTTGACAATGCTGCGGTGGAATTCAACCCGTTTTAGAGTTTTAGAGTGTGATTTAGGTGCGCAATCACAGCGTGATTTGTGTTTGTCAGGGGAAATTCCAATGCAAGCTTTAAGAAATCACAGCTGTGCCAAAGTTGATTTTTAAACATGCATCCTTAACAACCAATGACTCATCAGCTGTTAGCGGGATTCCCCGCTGACAGCTGAAATGTAACCAAAAGAAAGTCAGCAATTAAAAATTCTGAAGAAAAACAGTGCGGGGGGACGTGGGCTTTCTTACCTGGTGAGCCTACTTCCAAGGATTACGATTTAAGGTGGTCTCAACCTCGAAATCTTGGGTTTTATTGTCCCACATTATGATCCAAGGGGTGATCATATGGATGACCACCTCCCAATGTTCACAATGTTTTTATTGTTTTATATCCATGCTCTAACACAAAAAAAGGATTTTTATAACAGCTTACCTGTAAAATCCTTTTCTTGGAGTACATCACGGGACACAGAGCGACATAGTAATTACTATGTGGGTTATAGAGCTTACCTTCAGGTGATGGACACTGGCACACCCAAGACAGGAAGTCCCCTCCCCTATATAACCCCTCCCATACTGGGAGTACCTCCGTTTTGTAGCAAAGCAATAAGTGTCCCCAAAAAGAGGGGTGGGAGCTCTGTGTCCCGTGATGTACTCCAAGAAAATGATTTTACAGGTAAGCTGTTATAAAAATCCTATTTTCTTTATCGTACATCACGGGACACAGAGTGACATAGTAATTACTATGTGGGATGTCCCAAAGCAATGCCAAAATGAGGGGAGGGAGACACCATACATAAGCTGGGCGCCATCAGGCATGAGGATCTATACTGCAGCCTGCAGCACACTGCGCGCAAAGGCGATATCCTCATGACCTCTTACATCCAACTGATAACATTTTGTGAATGTGTGGACTGAAGACCAAGTTGTGGCCTTACAGATTTGAGCCAAGGAGGCCTGGTGATGCACTGCCCAAGAAGCACCAACTGCTCTAGTAGAGTGCGCTTTAATTTTAAATGGAGGAATCTTCCTTTTCAGACCATAGGCTTGAATAATAACCTGCCGAATCCACTTAGAAATAGTAGATTTCGACGCTGCCTGACCCCTTCTGGGGCCCTCCGGCAGAATAAACAAAAACATCTGTTTTTCAAATCATAGCAGTGGCTTTAAGATAAGCTTTAACTGCTCTTACTACATCCAAAGAATGTAATAACTTCTCCTCCACCGAACTAGGTTTGGGATAAAAGGAAGGGAGAACCACATCTTGGTTTAAATGAAAATTTGACACAACCTTGGGAAGAAAGGCTGGATGTGTACGCAGAACCACTCTATCCTTATGGATAATCAAATATGGCTCCTTACAAGACAGAGCTGCCAATTCCGATACCCTCCTGGCTGAGGATATAGATACTAAGAAAACCAATTTCCTGGTGAGAAGAACTAAAGAAATGTGGAGCAATGGTTCAAAAGGCTGTCTTTGAAGAACTGATAGAACCAAGTTTAAGTCCCATGGACATATGGGAGACCTAACTGGTGGGTTGATCCGAGTTACCCCCTGCAAAAAAGATTTAACTAGTGAATTCCTAGCTAGTGGCCTTTGAAAGAATATCGATAAGGCCGAAACCTGACCGTTAATAGTACTTAAGGCTAGATTTTTGTCTACAACCCACTGTAGGAATTCAAGAATTCTGCCTATGATGTACTTACGAGGATGCCATTTCCTGGCCTCACACCATGCCACATACGCCTTCCAAACTCTATAATATATATGTCTAGATACTGGCTTTCTAGCATTGATTATTGTAGACACCACCGAGTTAGAGAGACCTCTCTTTTTTAGAATATGGGATTCAATAGCCAGACCATTAAATTTAGAGTTTGTAAGGAAGGGTGGTATATCGGACCTTGCGTGAGCAAGTCTGGACGAAGTGGAAGGGTCCAAGGCTTCCCCACAGACATTCTTACAATCTTTCCAGGATCTTCAAGGCCATGCTGGAGCTACCAGAATCACTGGCTTCTTTTCCAACCTGACTCTGCGGAGGAGTCTATGTAATAACTGCAGTGGCCGAAACGCATACATTAGTGCGAACTGATCCCATGGAAACATCAGCGCATCCGATCCGCAAGCGAGCGGGTCCCTCGTCCTGGACACAAAGCTGTTCAATTTCGTGTTGAACCTGGATGCCAACAGATCTATGTCTGGTGTCCCCCATCTCCGACATATTGCCCGGAAGATGTCGGGGTGAAGAGACCATTCCACTGGGGATAACTGCTGCTGACTCAGGAAGTCCGCCTTACAATTCTCTATCCCTGGAACAAAGATAGCGGATATGCATGGGACATGTTTTTCTGCCCATATCAGGATATGATTCACCTCCTTCTGGGCCACACCACTCTTGGTGCCCCCTTGGTGATTGATGTATGCCACAGCTGTGGCATTGTCTGATTGGATCCTGACAGGGGAACCACGTAGCTTGGAAGTCCATGCTTCCAGGGCCAAACATGCCGCCCGAATTTCCAGCAGGTTGATGGGCAAGGCCTTTCTCTGTATCCAACCATTTTCCCTGGAGTGACCATTGCTCCAGTATTGCCCCCCAGCCTAGAAGGCTGGCATCTGTAGTTACTACTCTCCAAGAGATTGGAATGAACGACTTTCCCTTTTGTAAATTTTGGGGTATCAACCACCAACATAGACTCCTGCGTACTGACGATGTCAGGGACATTGGGAAGTCTAGGGCTTGAACTTTTTTGTTCCAGGCGGATAAGATGGCGTTCTGCAATTTCCTTGAATGGAATTGAGCATACGGAACTGCTTCGAATGAGGCCACCATCTTTCCGAGGAATCGCATGCAAAGACGAATGGATGGCTGTCTTTTTGCACAGACCGCTTGGATTAAGCTCCCTTAAGGAAGAGATTTTTTCCTGAGGCAGAAGAATCTTCCTTTGGTCTGTGTCTATGAGTAAACCTAGATATTCCAGTCTTCTTACTGGTTGCAAGGCTGATTTTTCCAGATTCAGGACCCAGCCCCGGGATGCCAGGTATTCTACTGTGTTGCGTACAGCAACCCTCAAGTCGGGAACCGAATGATCTACTATCAAAAGATCGTCCAGGTAGGCCATTACAGATATTCCTCGAAGTTCTTAAGTCGGCCAACAGAGGGGCCAAGAGCTTTGTGAACACTCGCAGGGCCGTGGCCAACCCAAAGGGTAGCGCCACAAATTGATAATGGCGTTGTTCCACCGCAAAGCGTAGAAGCTTTTGATGACTGGGGAAAATAGGAACGTGTAAATAAGCGTCCCTGATATCCATGGACGCCAACCATTCTCCCCCTTGTAGGGTAGTGGCTACTGACCGGATTGATTCCATACGGAATGACTTGACGACCAGGAACTTGTTTAGAGCCTTGAGATCTAGTATGGGTCTTACGTCTCCGTTGGGCTTTGGAATGGTAAAGAGGTTTGAGTAAAACCCCAACCTCTGTTCCTTTACCGGAACCTCCACAATTACCCCTTGGGATAAAAGTCGGTCTAACGCCGAAAGGAGAGATCTTGTCCTTATTGGATCTTCTGGAGACGTTTGATGTTATAAACCGAGGAGGAAATTCCTGTAACTCCAACCTGTATCCCAAGGACACCGTGGAGAGAGCCCATCTGTCCCGGATCGTCTCTCGCCATGCCCCTGAAAACAACAGAAGTCTTCCTCCCCACCCGATTGAGTGGGGGCGACCCTTCATAAGGCCGACTTGGGGGCTGGTTTAGTATTCCTTCGGTTCCAGGGTTTTTTATTACCCTGTGCCTGCCCCTGAGCGCTCCCTTCCGGATTTGATCGGGGAGGCCATCGGAACTGCTTAGAGGCTAAAGCTCCTGGGACTGGAGAGGTGGGCCGCTTGAAGGAAGGACCCCTAAATTTCCTTTTAACAGGTAAAAGGGTACTATTCCCACTGGAGATTTTCTGGATGTACTTATCAAAATCCTCGCCAAATAACCGCTCTCCATGGAATGGAAATCCAGCCAGGAGCTTTTTACAAGGCGTTTCGGCTGACCAGTCTTTTAGCCATAGGAGTCTACGCATGTGTACCAACATCAGGGTAAGGCGGGAGGTATGATGAATTGAATTTTTAATGGCGTCCACCGCAAAACATAACGCCCTAGGTAGATCTGCTAAATCATGAGCTGCTGAGCTGGCATGTCCTTTAAAACCAGCTTCATCTGGTCTTTAAACGCCTGACAGATGCCAATGGCTGCCACTGCAGGCTGAGTTACAGCACCAGCTGTAGAAAAAGCAGTCTTTAATAAGGTTTCAAATTTTTTATCTGTTGGATCCTTAAACATCTGTACATTGTCCACTGGACATGTTAGGGATTTGTTCACAGAAGAGATGGCAGCGTCCACAGTAGGGAGGCTCCACTTTTTGGTGAACATTTCCTCCATAGGATACACCACAGCAAACTTTTTTGGAGGAAGGAACAGTTTATCAGGATGTTCCCAATCCTTATAAATGAGACCCTCTAGCAATGGATGCACTGGAAAGGATCCATTAGCCTGCGGGGCTTTCAAAGACCCCAATGAAGAAACCGATGTAGTTGCTGGTTCTGAAAGAGGCAGCTTGAAAGCTGACTGAACCATGTCTGTTAAAGACTGAACTAACAATTTTTCAGCTTGTGAGGCTGAAAACGGATCCTCTAAAGTAGATTCTTCTGAGGCAGCGTCATCCTCAGCCTGATCCCCCGCAGGAAAATCAATTTCATCCTGAGACAATTACTCTACCGCTAGAAACTAACGGTGGAGAGGGAGATCTGGCACGCTTTTTTCCCGGCAGGGAGGAAGCGATTAATGCTGCCAATCTTTGTCTAATCCTCTTAGAGCTGAGGTAAAAGCCTCCTCTGTCACATACACCGGAGCAGGTGAGCTGAGGGCAGCCGCAGCACCTAGCATTCCTGATGGCTCCCCTCGGGTAACTACCTCTGATTTATCAGGGAAGCATATACCAACGGGAGCAAGCCCTAGATCCTCAGAGCCCGATGGTGAACCCTTTTGCTTCTTAGGATTTTTATTCCCAAAGCCCTTGAAAGGCATAGTCCTAAGCTCAAAGCCGAAGGACTTGCAGCCAAAAATGCACCCACCACTACCTATAGCCCAGCGTACAAGCTTGCTATGTGAGCTAGTCAGGTGTATAAACTAATGTGCCTTGGGGATGCCTGTATCACCACCTGTTGTATGCCCAATGTAATAATATTAAATGTCACCACAATTCCCTTGCTGCTGTGTCCGTCCTTTCATCGGCGTGTCTCACAGAGACTGATTTTAAAAGAAGAGGACGCCCGCACATGCGCAGAAGCGCGCCGGGAAACACCGCGCGTCATTACATCAAGCCCCGCCCCCTCCGTCACTCGCTCCCCATAACTTGGCTTTCGCACGCGTGCACCGGCAACATTTCCTCAAGGAGGGGAAAAAATGGGGAGAGGAGGAGGGAGGCTGTGGACTGCTCCAAACCCTTAGGCTGAGCGGCGTTACATAGGGAGACCTCAGCGCAGCATCATGCGAATCTAGGTCTCCCTACAGGTATGACATGGTAACATTTAACCAGATGGGTCCTTTAGAGCTGTACTTAGAAAAGAAGGCTCCTCCATCCGTTCAGGCATTACACCTATGACAAGGTATAGCCCAGTTTTTTAGACATCTACCATAATGTCCAATAATATAAACCATATGAAATACATTTCAGGTTACAAAAATGTAGGCACCAGGTACAGTGGGAATTATACCATACAGGTAAATTACAGGCAAATACATTAGTTTGAAGGCTCCCTGCTGAACCAAGTCCATCAGGGACCTTCACTTACCTATCCCTGCCGCAGGACTCTGTTCGGAACAGAAAGCCCAAACTTCGCCCCTCTTGGCGGGCAATGTAATCTGACCTTCAGGGACCGGGGTCCTACTAAAAGGAACACCACTCCCCTGGACCTGTATAGCACCCTGCCAGAAACCTCTTGGTATTGGGTCTGACCAGAGTACTGGATGCCAGGGTCCAGCCCTCCTAAGAGAGGCATTACAGGCCAAACCTTGTTCTTCTTCACCGAGGCCCGGGTACCGTCCATTTTGGCTTTGAAGCAATTTGGACGGATCGGGAATAGCTTGCCTTAGGGCCAAAATAAACCATACGCATAGCTAACTTGAATACATGCTTAACCGTGACCAACACCTTAGACACTGGCAAAAAACTGAGGTACTCCCAGTATGGGAGGGGTTATATAGGGGAGGGGACTTCCTGTCTTGGGTGTGCCAGTGTCCATCACCTGAAGGTAAGCTCTATAACCCACATAGTAATTACAATGTCGCTCTGTGTCCCATGATGTACGATAAAGAAATATGTTATTCCTGTCCACTTCTGTTGGTGGTCAAATTGCTCACCTGTGATCTTGGACCCTTTTCACACTGGGGCGTTTTTCAGGCACTTTTGGGCTAAAAATAGCGCCCGAAAAACGCCTCCCCTGCAGTCTCAGTGTGAAAGCCCGAGTGCTTTCACAATAAGGCGATACGCTGGCAGGACGTTAAAAAAATTCCTGCAAGCAGCATCTTAGGAGCGGTGAAGGAGCGGTGTGTACACTGTTCCTCCACCGCCCCTGCCCATTGAAATCAATGGGCAGCGCGGCCGAAACGCCGGCAAAGCAGCTACAGCGGCACTTTGCTGGCGGGTTTAACCCTTTTTTCGCCCGCTAGCGGGGGTTAAAAGCGTCCTGCTAGCGTCGCTTTACCGCCGTCTGCCCCCGCCCCAGTGTGAAAGGGGCCTTAGAGAAGACCTACCCAATTTCCAAGATGTTCTACTGTTTTGTTCCCCCTACATATGTACCATTTTTTTTATTGTCTATACAGAGCTTGTGAAGATTGTTTGCTGCTCTGTTATACCCTTACCAAGTACTCTTTTTTTTTTTTTTAAGAATAAAAATTATTGAAAAACAGAAAAACAGTGCGGCAGTCCCCCCATTCAATCCATACCAGGTCCTTTGGGTCTGGTATGGATTTTAAGGGGAGCCCTACTCCAAAATTAGAAGAAAAAATAGGATTTTTATAACAGCTTACCTGTAAAATCCTTTTCTTGGAGTACATCACGGGACACAGAGCGACATAGTCATTACTATGTGGGTTATATAGATACCTTCAGGTGCTGGCACTGGCAACTTCCAAAATCGGAAGTACCCTCCCCTATATAAGCCCCTCCCATCCGGGAGTACCTCAGTTTTGTAGCAAAGCAATAAGTGTCCCCAAAAGAGGGGTGGGAGCTCTGTGTCCCGTGATGTACTCCAAGAAAAGGATTTTACAGGTAAGCTGTTATAAAAATCCTATTTTCTTTCTCGTACATCACGGGACACAGAGCGACATAGTCATTACTATGTGGGATGTCCTAAAGCAATGCCCAATGAGGGGGGGGATACACCATACATAAGCTGAGCGCTATCAGACATGAGGATCTTTTGCGGCCTGCAACACACTGCGCCCAAAGACGACATCCTCCTGACTTCTAACGTCCACCTGGTAGAACCTAGTAGACGTGTGTACTGAAGACCCTGTTGCGGCCTTACAGACCTGAGCCAGGGAGGCCTGGTGATGCACTGCCCATGAAGTTCCAACTGCTCTCGTGGAGTGCGCCCTAACTTTGAACGGAGGCGGTCTCCTTCTCAAGCCATAGGCTTGCATTATGACCTGTCGAATCCACTTGGCTAAAGTAGATTTTGACGCTGTCTGACCCTTTCTGGGGCCTTCCGGCAGAATAAACAAAGTATCCGTTCTGCGAATCTGAGCAGTGGCTTTTAGATAAGCTTTAACTGCTCTTACTAAATCCAAAGAATGCAATAACTTTTCCTCTACCGAACTAGGTTTGGGGAAAAAAAAAGAAGGAAGAACCACATCTTGGTTCAAATGAAACCTCGATACCACCTTAGGAAGAAAGGCTGGATGAGGACGTAACACTACTCTGTCCTTATGGATAACCAGATATGGCTCTTTACAGGACATAGCTGCTAATTCCGACACTCTTTTAGCCGAACAAATGGCTACTAGAAAGATCAATTTCCTGGTGAGAAGCACCAAGGAAATATGCTGTAATGGTTCAAATGGTTGTTTCTGTAGAACCGACAGAACCAGGTTTAGATCCCATGGACCTATGGGAATATTAACCGGAGGACTAATACGCATCACTCCTTGTTAGGGTTGTCCCGATACCGATACTAGTATCGGTATCGGGACCGATACCAAGCATTTGCGCGAGTACTGGTACTCGCGCAAATGCTCCCGATGCCCAGTCCGATACTTTTTTTTTTCTCAGAGCGGGGGGGTGGAGAGCAGGGCGGAGACCGGGGCGGAGAGTGTGCGGCGGGGGGCGGAGAGTGTGCGGCGGGGGGCGGAGAGGGCGGGACGGAGAGCAGGGCGGAGAGCGTGGCGGGGGGCGGAGACCAGGGCCGAGAGCGGGATGGCGAGTGTCCGGCGGGGGGCGGAGACCAGGGCGGAGAGCGGGGCGGGGGGCGGAGACCAAGACGGAGAGCGTGGCAGAGACCAGAGCGGAGAGCAGAGCGAGTCTTCAGGCGGGTAAGTAAAATTAATCTGATCAAATTGCCTTGCCTGTCTGCTGCTCAAATGCTACCTGTTCCCCCTTCACCTCCATGCCGCTGTGCCCCCTTCACTTCCATGCCGCTGTTCCCCCTTCACCTCCATGCTGCCGCCCCCTCCGTGCCCCTCCTCCACCCCCTCGGTATCTCAGGATGGAGAGCGGAGGTAGGAGCCGATAAATCCGGCTCCTTACTTGTCTGAATGTACCGAGTCATCACTGACTCTGTCCATTCACATAACTGAAACATCGTAAACTGTGTTTACAATGTTTCAGTTTATGAATGGAGAGGAGCCGCTGTCTTCTCTCCATTCATTTTCAGCGCAGCTGAGGCTGCTGAGAAAGGGACTGGGGAATATGTCTGTTAAGACCCCTGATATCTCACCAAAGCCCCCCATAACAGGGCTGATAAAAAAAAAAAGAATAAAATAAAAATGAATTGTAAAAAAAAGAAAAGAAAATAAAACACACACACTGACACTGTCCACCCCACCCCCCCCCCCCCCCCCCTTTAAAAAAATAAAGCATTGTAAAAAAGAAATAAATAAAATAAATAGTAAAAAAAAAAAAAAAATACTGACACATGAGATTAAAAAAAAGTATCGGTATTCGGTATCGGCGAGTACTTGAAAAAAAGTATCGGTACTTGTACTCGGTCTTAAAAAAGTGGTATCGGGACAACCCTACTCCTTGTATAAAGGCTTTGACTAGTGAATGCGAAGCCAAGGGCCTTTGAAAAAATATTGACAAGGCCGAAATCTGACCCTTGATAGTACTCAAGGCAAGCTTCCTATCTACAGCCCACTGTAGGAAGTCCAGAATCCTACCTATTACGTACCTACGTGGATGCCATTTCTTGGCCTCACACCACGCGATGTACGCCTTCCAGATTCTATAGTAGATCTGCCTGGATACCGGCTTCCTGGCATTGATCATGGTAGATACCACAGGATTAGAGAGCCCTCTCTTTTTTAGAATGTGGGCTTCAATAGCCAGGCCGTCAAACCTAGGGCTGGTAAGGAAGGGTGGTATATCGGTCCTTGCGAAAGCAGGTCCGGACGACGTGGGAGAGTCCAAGGACTCCCCACTGACATTTTTACAATCTCCGCGTACCATGCTCTTCGGGGCCACGCTGGAGCCACCAGAATCACTGGTTTCTTTTCTACCCTGATTCTGCGGAGTAATCAAGGTAACAATTGTGGCGGTGGGAATGCATATATCAGCTTGAACTGATCCCAAGGGAACACTAGGGCATCCGAGCCGCAAGCTAGGGGATCCCTTGTCCGAGAGACAAACCTGTCCCCTTTGCGTTGAATCTGGATGCTAGCAGATCTACATCCGGTGTTCCCCACCGCTGACATATTGTCCGGAAAACCTCGGGGTGAAGGGACCATTCCCTTGGGCATAATTGTTGGCGACTTAGAAAGTCCGCCTTCCAATTCTCCACTCCTGGAATGAATACCGCAGATATGGCTGGGACATATCTTTCTGCCCATTTCAGGATGTAATTTACTTCCCTCTGGGCTGCACGACTCCTGGTGCCACCCTGATGATTGATATATGCCACTGCTGTGGCATTGTCTGTTTGAATTCTGACAGGGGACCCTTGGAGTTTGGATGTCCATGCTACTAGGGCATACCGGGCTGCTCGTATCTCTAAGAGATTGATGGGCAGGGCTTTTTCTGCATCCGACCATCTGCCCTGGAGAGACCATTGCTCCAGAGCCTATAAGGCTGGCATCTGTAGTGACCACCTTCCAAGAAATCGGACTGAAGGATTTTCCTTTTTCCAGATTCTGGGGAACCCACCACCAACGGAGGCTCTTGCGAACGGAAGGGGACAAGGACATTGTAAGTCTAGGGCCTGAACTTTTTTGTTCCAGGCTGACAGTATGGCCCTTTGCAAATTCCTTGAATGGAATTGACCGTAGGGTACTGCTTCGAATGATGCCACCATTTTTCCCAGCAGCCTCATGCCCAGGCGTATGGACGGCTGTCTTTTTGTACCCACTAGGTGGATCAAATCTCTCAAAGACGACACCTTTTCTCGAGGCAAGAATATTTTTCTCTGGCCTGAATCCAGCCTTAGCCCCAAGTATTCCAGACTTTTGACTGGTTTTAGGGCTGACTTGTCTCGGTTGATAATCCAACCGTGAGATTCCAGATACTTGATTGTCTTGTGAACGACCACTTCTAGTTTTTTCACTGAGTGGTCTATCAGCAACAAGTCATCTAGATATGCCATTATCATTACACCTTGTGTTCTTAGATTGGCCAATAAAGGGCCAGAATTTTTGTAAACACTCGTGGTGCTGTGGCCAGACCGACGGTAAGGCTCTGAACTGAAAATGGCGCCCTTCTACTGCAAAGCGTAGAAATTTTTGGTGGACTGGAAAGATGGGAATGTGCAAATAAGCATCTTTGATGTCGATCGCGGCTAACCATTCCTCCCCTTGTAGGGCAGTGGCCACCGATCGGATCGACTCCATCCGGAAAGTCCTGATATACAGGAATTTGTTTAGCCCTTTTAGAATTAATATGGGCCTCACGTCCCCGTTTGCTTCGGGACTGTATAGAGGTTTGAGTAAAACCCGAACCCCCATTCTTCCAGGGGAACCTCCATAATTACTCCTTGGAGCAATAGTTGTTCTAGTGCCAACAGGAGGGACTCTCTCTTCCGGGGATCCCTTGGCACGTTTGACCTCAAAAAAATGGGAAGGAGGAGAGTCTTTTAACTCCAATCTGTATCCCAAACATACTGCGGAGAGCACCTATCTGTTCTGATCGTGTCCCGCCAGGTCTCTGCGAACAACTGGAGTCTTCCCCCCACCCGACTGAGTGGGGGCAACCCTTCAATGAATTTAACTTTGGGGGAGGTTTTGTACCTCTCCTGACCCAGGGTTTCTCATTACCCTGCGATTGTCCCTGATTTTTACCCCCGGGATTTGACCGAGGAGGCCGTCGGAACTGTTTCACAGCCGATGCCCCAGGGACTGGAGAAGCAGGCCTCTTAAAGAGGGACCTCTAACTCTGTTTTTAACCGGCAAGAGTGTATTTTTACCGCTGGAAATTTTCTGGATATATTTGTCCAGGTCTTCCCTGAATAAGCGTTCACCATGAAATGGGACGCTAACCAGCCATTTTTTACAGGGAGCTTCAGCAGACCAGTTTTTGAGCCATAGAAGCCTACGCATATGTACTACAGACAGCGTAAGGCGGGAGGCCTGATGGATTGAATCCTTTATGGCGTCAACCGCAAAGCATAAGGCTCTAGGTAGATCAGCTAGGGCAAGGGCCTGCTGATCTGGCAAGTCCCTTAAGACCTGTTTCAACTGATCCTTCACTGCTTGGCAGACCCCACTGCTGGTTGTGTCACCAAGCTTGCTGTAGAAAAAAGCAGATTTTCATAAGGACTCCAATTTTTTATCTATTGGGTTCTTGAACATTTGGACATTATCCACTGGACATGTCAGTGATTTATACACACAAGAGATGGCTGCGTCCACTGTAGGGACCTTCCATTTTTTGATGAACTTATCCTCCATGGGATAGACCACCGGAAATCTCTTGGGGGGAGTAAATATTTTCTCAGGATGTTCCCAATCCTGGTAAATGAGCCCTTCCAGTAAAGGGTGAAGTGGGGAAAAACAGACAGTCTGGGAGCTTCTAGCGACCCCAACGAGGAGACAGTAGTGGTTGATGGTTCTGCAAGGTGCATTTTAAATGCTGATCGGACCATGTTAGTCAGAGACTGAACCCATAATCTTTCAGCTTGAGATGCTGAAAAAGGTTCCTCCACTGTTGATTCCTCTATAACAGAATCAACCTCATCCTGATCCCCTTCAGGCAGGTCGATCCCTGTATGGGACTGTTGCTCTGCTAACAGGCACTCTGAAGGAGGAGACGGAGATCGGGCGTGCTTTCCCTGTGACAGGGAGGCAGCGATCAATGTTGACAATCTCTCTCTAATCCTCCCAGAGCTGAGGAAAAAACCTCCTCTGTTACATACACAGGAGCAGGTGAACTGAGGACAGCCACAGTACCAAGTACCCCTGCGGGGTCTCTACGGTCACTTACCTCTGAATTTTCAGGGGAGACTGGTGCAGCAGAAGCATGCCCAAGATCCTCAGAGCCCGATGAGACCCCCTTCGCTTCCTGGAAGATTCAGTTCCGGAGCTTCTGGACGGCATATTCCTAAGCCCAAAGCTGAGGTATTCCAGCCGTAATACACCACTTTTACTGAGAATAGTCTAGCACAATTGCTGCTATATAACAGTTGGTGTCTACTAAAGTGCCTTTCTAGGGGATGCCTGCATCAACCGCCTCTGTGTGCCTTTTTACTGTTGCTAGCTCTGTCTGTGCACGTCAATAGCCAGCTGTGATTGTGCTTTAAAACACGCTGGACGCCCGCACATGCGCAGTAGCGCACACCGAGCGTCATCCACCCGCTCCGCCCCTTTTTCCAGATCGCCTCTATATATAGAGGCGCGTGCACGCGCACGCGCGCCTTCGGAGCTCTTTTTTGAAAAAAATAAGGAGCTAGATGGGAGCCAGGGTCCCTGCCGCAGGGCCCGGGGATGGATGAGCGCAGCAACAGGGCAGATGAGACAGCTTCCCAGCAGAGAACTTACCAACTGCCTGGATTTGATTTTGGAAGAAAAAAATCCACATTACAAGAAAAAGAACCATAGCGGCCTCTAGTGTTTAACACAGGTACCGCGGTCTTACATTATTTTTTTTTTTTTTTTCTTGCCTACTATTAAAATTTTTACATTTTCTCAGTAGTAACAGGCATGCACAGAATATTAGCGGGAATACCTTAGGTAACAGGCAGAAAGACAAAATAGGCTTGGGGGTCCCCCAATAGAACCAAGTTCCTGAGGGCCCCCACTTACCTTTTCCTCGCCGCAGGACTCTGTTTGGTCCACAGAAGCCCAAACTTCACCTATCACGGCAGGCATTGTAATTAAACCTTCAGGGACCGGGTTCCCAAGGATTCCACTCCCCTGGACCTGTATAGCACCCTGCACAGAAAACATCTTGGTCGTGGGTATGACCAGAGCTCTGGATCCCAGGGTCCAGCCCTCCTAAGAGAGGCATTACAGGCAAAACCTTGCTCTTCTCTTTGCAAGGCTCGGGTACCGACCGTTTAGCTATGAAGGTTTTTTGGTCGGATCCGGAATAGCTTACTGAGGCCCAAAAGAACCTGTACGCAAGCTCAGTGAAAAACACATGTTACTTCTTGGCCAACACCTTAGACACTGGCAAAAAACTGAGGTACTCCCGGATGGGAGGGGCTTATATAGGGGAGGGTACTTCCGGTTTTGGAAGTTGCCAGTGCCAGCACCTGAAGGTATCTATATAACCCACATAGTAATGACTATGTCGCTCTGTGTCCCATGATGTACGAGAAAGAAATAACTTGCGTGCCAACCCGCCCCCCACCCCGAATCCATACCAGACCTTTTTCCGCTAATGGAGCCTGTCCATACAGGAAAGCGGGGGAGCGACTAAAAGGGACAGCTGAGGAGTTATCGGTTAAGGACCTTGCGGCCCTGCACCTCAACAACTGGCTTGGGTACAGCTGTGATTTCTAAAAGTTTGCATTGGAATTGCACTTGACAAACATATATCGCACTGAGAACTCGCACCAAAATCGCAGGGGCATATAAGCTGGGCGTTGTGTAAAAAATAAATGCATCCAAAATAGGTATGCGTAATTGGTATTGGCGAGAAAATGAGAAAAATAGGATTTTTTGTACTCACCGTAAAATCCTTTTTTCTGTCATCCATGGACGGACACAGCTCCTTAATTCTTGACAGTTGTGTTATGTTCCTGTTCTATAGGAGAGGACTAGGCAGAACATGTTAGATATTTACATACATGTTACTTTAACAGAGTTGAACAACCCCGCCCAGGGGGGCGGTCCCTCCGGACATAACCCTCCACCCTGCAGTCAGTCGCTCAGTTCGTAAGAAGCAGTACAAACCAAAAAAGGAGGGGTGGGTGCTGTGTCCGTCCATGGACGACAGAGAAAAGGATTTTATGGTGAGCACAAAAAATCCTATTTTCTTTTTTCGTCCATGGACGGACACAGCTCCTTAATTCTTGACAATTGGGACGTCCCAAAGCAGTGTCAAAAAACGAGGGGTGGGAAAAGCAATCAATCAAAAAAATAATTTCACCCCAAACAAGCAGAGCTCCTCAATGGAGTAGTTGCAACCTCAAACAGCCACCTGCAAAACTTTGCGGCCGAAGCTAGCATCCGAAGATGCACTCACATCAACCTTATAAAACTTTGAGGTGTGAACGGATGACCATGTCGCCGCCTAACACACTTGGGAGACAGACGCTTGATGTCGGAAAGCCCAAGAGGCACCAATAGCCCTGGTCGAATGCGCCGTGACAGGAAAGGGAGGCGCCCGCCCCTTAAGGGCATAGGCCTGGATGATGGTCTGCCTGATCCACCTTGAAATGGTGGCCGACGAGACCGCCAGGCCCTTCTGCGGACCAGACACCGACACAAACATTGAGTCAGACTTCCGGAACGGAGCCGTAGCCGACAGGTACACCCGCAAGGCACCTACGACGTCTAAAGAAAACAGCGCAACCTCCTTGGAATGCGATGGCCGAGGACACAAGGATGGAAGTACAATGTCCTCATTCAGGTGAAAGGCTGAAACCACCTTCGGAAGGAAGGAAGGCTGCGGGCGTAGCACCACTTTGTCCTTATGGAGGACCAAATATGGGGACTTGCAAGACAAGGCCGCCAATTCAGAAACCCTCCTGACGGATGTGATGGCTACTAGGAAGGCAACCTTCTGAGAGAGCGTCAAAAGAGGAATTTCCCTGATGTCCTCAAATGGAGGTTTCTGAAGTACTGAGAGCACCAGATTCAAATCCCACGGAGGAAGTGGTGGTCGGAACGGAGGAGCCACATGTCGGACCCCTTGCACAAAGGTACTCACCAATGAATGAGCCGCCAGGGGCCTCTGAAAGAAAACAGCCAAGGCTGAAATCTGGCCCTTAATGGTGCTTAAGGCAAGTTTCTGATCCACTCCACGCTGTAAAAACAGCGGGATCCTGGAAACCGAATATGCCCGTGGACGCCATTCCATCTCACAGAGATGTAGGCTCTCCATGTGCGATGATAGATCTTCCTAGAAGAAGAATTCCGTGCCCTCAACATGATTGAAATGAACGAATCCGACAGGCCTCGGCCCCTTAGTACCTGGCTTTCAATAGCCATGCTGTTAAAGCCAGCGACTGTAAAGCAGGATGAAGAATGGGACCTTGCGAGAGAAGGTCCTCCCGCATCGGTAGTCGCCAAGGTGCATCCGCCACCAGGCACACTAGATCGGCGTACCAGGGATGCCTGGGCCGATCCGGGCGATGAGAATCACCGGAATCCCCTCGGACTCGACTCTGCGGAGCAGACGAGGAAGCAATTTCAGTGGGGGAAAGGCATAAATTAGCCGATACTGACCCCACGGGGCCACAAAGGCGTCTGACGCGTCTGCCCAGGGATCTCTGAACCTGGCCACGAACCTCGACACCTTGCGATTGAGTCGAGAAGCCAGGAGATCCACGTCTGGTGTGCCCCATCTCCGGCAAAGGAGTTGAAAAACCTCCGGATGTAACGACCATTCCCCTTGGTCGAGCATCTGGCGACTCAGTCCGCCTGCCAGTTTTCCATGCCCGAAATGTAAACGGCTGATAGAGCCGGCACGCTCCTTTCCACCCACCGCAGGATGTGAGCAACCTCCGACACTGCAGCCGAGCTTCTTGTTCCTCCTTGATGGTTGACGTATACCACTGCCGTGGCGTTGTCTGACTGGATTCTGACTGGACGCCCTCTTAGCCCCTGTGACCACTTGGAGAGGCACAGCCTGATCACCCGGAGTTCCAGGACATTGATTGGCAGTCAGGATTTGTTCGGAGTCCAGCGGCCCTGGGCCGTCTGAACACCCCAGACTCCCCCCGCAACCGGTCAGGCTGGCGTCGTGATCACAGTCCAATTAAGGGGGAGGAACGACTTCCCGGACCGAAGAGCCGGGGATCTCAGCCACCAACTCAGAGAGGCCCTGACAAGATGACTTATCTGAATCTGACGATCCAGAGACAATGGAGATCTGTGCCATTTGGAGAGAAGTGTGGAATTGGGCATACGGTACTGCTTCGAAGGAGCCTACCATGAGGCCCAGGACTCGCATGAAAAAACGGAGAGACGACCAATTGCGGGATGTCAATAACTTCACCGCCGTCTGGAGTGTCTGCAACTTTTTCAAAGGAAGAAAGACTCTGGCCTCCGAGGAGTCCAGAATCAACCCCAGCTACTGGGTCGGTACTAACACCGACTTCTGGAGGTTCAGTATCCAACCAAACTCCCGGAGGGTCTGACTGGCTATAGACACGTCCTCCTCTAATTCTGAGCTTGAAGTAGCTCTCAGAAGAAGAAAATCGTCCAAGTAGCCCACGATAGCAAAGCCACTCTGTCTCAGCAAAGCTAGAATCGGGGCAAGCACCTTGGTGAAAACTCTTGGTGCCGACGCTAGGCCACAAATTGATAATGGTCTTCGCCGATTGCAAAGCGCAGGAACCTCTGATGACTGACGCAGATGGGGACATGCAAGCATGCGTCCCTGATATCCAAGGACGCCAGGAAGTCACCCGAATGGAGCGCAGCAACCACCAAACTAATCGATTCCATCCGGAACTTTTGAATCTTTATAAAGGCATTGAGGGCCTTGAGGTCCAAGATTGGACAGACTCCGTCCTTCTTTGGGACCACAGATTTGAGTAGAAACCCTGAAACCTGTCCTGCGGTGGTACGAGTATGATTACCCCGCACCTCAACAAGTCTTGCACTGCCCCGACGAGCCGGAAGGAGAGGCAGATTTGAGGGAAAGAATCTTTTTGGTGGACAAGAAAGAAACTCCATCTTGTACCCCGAAGTGACCACCTCCTCGCAGACCTATTGGTCAGAGAGCAGGGAGGTCCACCGAGCTGCAAACCCGCGAAGCCGTCCCCCCACCCATGAGTCGGGTGGGGGCAAAACATAATGCGGCAGCAGGCTTGTTTGCTGGCTTGTTGGGCTTGTGCACCCAGGGACGCTTCTGTCCCCCAGCTGGACCTTTGTCCATTTGGGAGGGTCTGTTAGCAGGTCCTGACTGACGAAAATACCGCTTCTGTGTGGGAAAGGAGGGCCCTGGCTTACGGCACGGCTCCTTCCCTTTAGTGCACTGAGGAAGAAGTGTGCTCTTACCTCCAGTGACATCCTTAATGATGTCGTCCAGTGTGGCACCAAAAAGCCTCCCACCCTTGAAAGGCAAACCTGCCAGAGTTTTCTTGGAAGCTTGGTCAGCCGACCAGCATTTCAGCCATATCAGGCGGCGCAATACCACCGCAGATGCGGAGGCCCTGGAGATTAAAGGGGCCGCATCCAGGGTTGCATCACAGACGTACACAAGTCCCTGTACCAACTGTTCAGCCAGCGACACGCATTCTGGAGGGAGTTGATGCTCTTCCACAGTCTGGTGCAATATTTTAGCCCACTCAGTGAGCATCTGGGACACCAAGGTCGCAGCAGAGTAGCAGCCAATATAGGCCGCAATACTGACCCAGCATGGTGAACATGGAGCGGCTCACCGCTTCGGACCTCCTATCAGTAAGGTCCTTAAAGGCAGGGATCCCCTTTACCGGGATAGTGGTTACTTTATTTAACCGAGAAACCGGGGGATCAACAACCGGAGGAGAAGCCCATTTTTCATTCTTCAACGCCATTCGTTGAGGGACCGCAAAGGACCTCTGCGGCCGTTCCCATTCCTTATCTATGAACTTGTCAAAGAAATCAACATAAGGAAAAACCTTAACAGAGCGGGTCGGTTTGTGCGACCCAAAAGGGACAGACCCTGCAGTGGAAGTCCCAGCTGCATCTTCCCGCTTGAGTGTGTACCTCATAGCATTAATAAGTGCACTCCCAAGTGCCCTGTCTTGAGCTGACCCGGACGAGGGGTCCTCCTCACTGGGAAGGTCCTGGTCCACCTCTTCTGACACACCAGAATCGGGGTCCTGAGCCGCAGCCAGGCCCGAGTCTGAGTCAGAAGATTCCCCAGGCGATGGGAGGGGGCGCTTAGTACCCCCCTTACGCCCGCACGCCCCTTCCACCCTGGTAACAAATGACTCCAGGACTGCCGACAAAGCGTCCATGGGAATCGCAGGTGCAGGGGCACCGGTTGCTGCCTCTGGAATATTTGGGGAAAAAATGCCAGCTTCTGACTCCATAATGCCCACTGACAGCCCTTAAATACTTAGTCAAGATATCTGACACAAAATGTGTCCACCCTCCTTGCTGCACTGACCGGGGGGGGGGTTACCCAGGGAACTCACCACCCAGCAAGAGACTGTTCAGCGCCGCTGCCCGCTCTCCATCCACACACAGCGTGTGACTGAGGAACTCTGAGGCGAATTGCGCTGTTCAGGAAGCCAGTCAGCACTAGAGGCCAAAACCCACTCCAAAATGGCCACGGGTTGCCTCAGAGAAAAGCATGCGGACCACAAGAAAATTGCCGCCCGCAATACAGACCTGCACCACAGCGCGGCCATGGCAAAATGGCCGCCAATGGGAATTTACAATACTATACAAAGGCAACAGAAAAATGGCTCCGGCGGTTCCAAAAATGACGAGAAGGCCGCAGCGGAGGCTTCCAAGACAATAACTACCCCCCCACAGAGAGCGGGCCTAGACACCCCCACAGCCCCCCGCCGGGACCTGGAGCCCCCCTACAGGTATTCCCCGGTCGCAGCGAGCCCCGTAAGGGGAGGAGGAAAAAGGGTGAAAAAGGGGAGGGCAGGAAAACCCCCTAATGACCCCCTTAGGAATGCCCAGCTGTTCCATCACACCAAGGCAGGAGGAACTGTACTTACCTGTCCTTGCGAGGACCTGCTGGTTCGTTCCTGACAGACCTACAACCGAGCAGTATGGAGTAGCTGTCGGCCCGGTCCAATGTGACAGACAGCAAGCAGCCCGGTCATATGTGAACCCTGGAGCAAAGCTCACCGGCCACCCCTGGAGCCATGGGGTATGTCGTGGCCGACCCAGTGCGTAGCTAAGGCCTGCTCACGCTCAATGGCTGGACTGGGGGGGACTTCAAGGATCTAGAATATCCAGCCTGTCACCCAGCCAGCAGTTGATAGAAGATTTCTTAAAATAAAATCATAAAATAATAAAAAAATAAAAATTTCTTCTGGACTCTGGGCCCAAAGTGAGCCAGGTCCTTCTCTACCAGGCAGAAAAAAACTGAGCTGCTGACTGCAGGGCGGAGGGTTATGTCCGGAGGGACCGCCCCCTGGGCGGGGCTGTTCAACTCTGTTAAAGTAACATGTATTTAATTATCTAACATGTTCTGCCTAGTCCTCTCCTATAGAACAGGAACATAACCCAACTGTCAAGAATTAAGAAGCTGTGTCCGTCCATGGACGAAAAGAGAAAAATATTCTCGCACTCGGTCTTAGAAAAATCTAATAAAAATTGTCAATTAAAAAAAAAAAAACTGGCATTGGTGCATCCCTACTTAGGATACACAGCTGCTGTGTATAGTTGCACGTAGTATTGAATATCTGTGCATGGCTGTATGAGGGTTATGCCACTCCTTGTGTAAACCCGCACATGCATAACACTGTACACCCCTTGACACATCCAGGGTTGTACATCCATATACATGCAAAGGTTTTACTCAAGCGGCTGTTTAAACCCATATGTAGCCATTCATTACTCTGGGCCGCTGTATGCAGCAGCTGTGTCTTTTGGGCACAGAGATGCTCCCAAACACTACATTGCATGACTGGACAAATTTAAAAGGTTTAATAGGCACTCTGGGAATCCCTTAGTGATCCTTCCATGTTAATAGGGTAGGATTTACGATATAAGCGGAAGTAAGAACTCCTTAGAAGGAGCCCAGGATTTTACCTGATCTCAAATCCAAATTTAAAATCTTACTTGCAGTCCAACCTGCCGGTGATATTGGAGATTGCGAAGAAAGCAAACATAATTCTCTGAGGAAACCGTTAGATTATTGTTGGTCTGACTTCTGACAAAGGCTGTAAACAACATTAAGAAAAAAGACTATGGAAGGAGAGTATGAATCTGTGATATTAGAGAAAGAAGTGCTTAAATACCTTTAAGGATTTTAATTTTTCAGGAAAAATAAATAAAAGTAATTGTTCTTGGCAATTAAGCACAGTCTGAAGGCCAAGAGCACTCTACAAAAAAACAAAGACGCAACGGGTTTCACCAACAAGAATCGAGAGGACTGAAAAATTCAGAGCACAGATGATACAAGTAGGATCTTTTTGTGCTCATTGTAAAGTCCCTTTCTTTGCATTTATTGGAGGAGCTCTACTTTAGATAAACTACTGGGGATAGTGCCACCTGGAGAACACCACTAGGTACCATTAAAAAAACAACATACAGTCCAGGGGCTGCCCCCTGCCAGTATTCAAATCCCTTCAACCTGTGGAGCAAGCCAAGTTATGTGCCTAAAATGTCCAAGCCTTCTATTCCATTTTCTTGTTCCAAGTTACGGCCATAGCATCTCAGAGTTAGAAGTAAAACCAAAGGAACTGAGATTTCAGGAAAAATATTCTAAGTGGTTGTAAAGGCAGAAGGTTTTTTTTATCTTGATTCATTCTATGCATCAAGATAAAAAGCCTTCTGTGTGCAGCGGCCCCCCTAATACTTATGTGAGCCCCATCTTGATCCAGCACGAGAGACTTGGCTGTCCGGACTCTCCCTCCTCATAGCTGAGACAGCAGCGAAGCACCATTGGCTCCCACTGCTGTCAAAGTCAGTGAGTCAGTGTGGGGAGAAAAAGGGGGGGGGGGCAGGGCCAGGCCATGGCTCCATGTCTGAATGGACACACAGAGCAGTGACTCGGCTGCTCCAATAGAAAACTGCTTGCTATGGGGGCACTCAACAGGAGGGGCCAGGAGCACCAAAAAGGGACCCGAGAAAAAGAGGGTCTGGGCTGCTCTGTGCAAAATCACTGAACAGAGCAGGTAAGTATGACAGGTTTTTTTTTTTGGTTCTTTTATTTAAATAAATACATTAATATCACTTTAAGCGAATCACTGGATGACAGGCAAGATAATACAGATCCTGGCAGTCTCCTATGCTTTAGGCATCAAGTGCATGCATTTGTTTTGTAGGGGTTTGGCTGTGACAACCCTGGCTAGATAAGCTTAAGTTTCACTACAGGGGAAGCATATGGACTGGTCAGCCTCGGGCTGTCCTATCACAGTGTCCCCCATTAGGAAAGCAGTACCCTGGCTTTGATGGGTGGCATCCTGCTCCTCCTCCCACCATACTCTCATGATCCCGGCCTGGGTAGTAGACAAACAAAAGGAAGGGAGTGGGAACCTTTCTAAAGTAAGAAGATGTCCCTCCTTAGGCATTTGACGCCGAGGGTCACCATTGTTAGATTTACCGTCACTTCCTGCTTCTGTAAAATTTTTTGGATTCCCCATAACTCTCTTTGACTATGGTCACAACGAATAATAAAGAACGTAAATCTCCTCAGCTGGGACAAAGAACATTAAAAAACAGACAAGGTTTTTGAATGCTTCCGCAAAGTTTTGGTTACATACTGTATATACTTTAAGCCTTTAATTGCCAGAGTCGTACAGACAAAACATTCAAGTCTTCATCACATATAACCCCATCTCCGCACACTCACCCATGAAAGTCTGAAGAGCGATGGCATGGAGATTTTAAGCAGTCGCGCACAGCGCGTAGCATTTTAATTGATCATTACTCACGCTCCATTGTCATTTAAGAGAGAAGAATGCTTAAATAATGTAAAAACAGATAAAGACTGAGGTAATGTAGGCTATGAACGGCAGACATGAAACAAAATGCTGGAAGGCGGTTTCTTTGAAGGTTCATAATCCTTGAGGGACCTGGTCCCAGGGCTGGGTACGAACCACAGCAAAAATGTTGCAGACTAATGGCAGGAGATCAAAGGTTTACCGAATCCCGGGATCCCAGAAATGTCCGTCATCAGGTCAGGAAGATGCTTTTGTCAATATTTATCGGAAGGCAATGAAACTGGCAACATAGAAGTGCAGCTCCAAAGCAGTTAATGACTGCATCGCACCCAGGGGATGTGTGACTGAAGTCACAAGTGTCTAGTAAGCATGGAATCCCATAGCAATTGTCAGATTAACACTAAGAACAGGTTTACTGCTTACCAACCCTGCAATTTAATGAGACAGCAGTATTGACATTTTACCCTAATTTGTCAACCCTTTTTACCAGTTACTTGAATCCAACCAACAAAATGGTAAATTTTATGGCTAAACAAACAATAAAACATATGAAGTACAATCTGTCCAATACATGCATAACTCTCCATGGTTATGTTTTTTAACTCCTTCCTGCCAGGTGTACGCACATACAGTATATGTGGCAGAATGGTGGTGGGCTTTAACACCATGCTGCCACATATACAAGTACAGCAAGCATCAATGTTCTGTGATGGAAGAACACTCAATCGCACACCCCCAGCACAGTGATCTAGCTGTCACCAACAGCTCCCAGTCACTGTTTACAAATCGGGAAAAAAACAATGGGATGGGCTCCTGATCATGTGACTACTGTCACTGACAGTCACAGTGATCACAGGAAAAACCTTCAGCATTAAGATGTCCTTAAAGGCCTGGTTCCCAAGTTAACAAGGATTTAAAAACTATGCAAGATGGCAGCTGTTTGTCTGCCTAAAATCCAGTGAGATCCTAACTTCCTCCAGTGAGCTTAAAACACTGCCTCTGCTTCATTGAAATCTTAAGAATTGTTGTCAGCTCTGTCTACTGAGCCTTAGAACTCGATTTCTTTTCCAGCAAAACAATTCTGCTACCTTGACTCATAATCTATGTGTAGATAAAAAGGCTCTTGGGTGATGTAGTTCTGAGGGTGTGCCTACACAGGAACTAAGCTTTCAGTAGTACCTTGCAAGATTATCCAAGCCTGGCGATTAAGTCACAGAAAAATAAAAGCAGTTTCTTGCTGCAGGAGCAAGGTAAAAAAAAATGATAATGCTAGGACATGCTTTAGAGTTAGGTTTGGGGTTAAATTTAGGTAATGTCTGCACAAAGTACTTAAAGAGGATCTTTAAAAGAAATAAAAAAAAAGGAAAAGTCAGCAGCTTCAAATACTGTAGCTGCTGACTTTTAGCCTAGGAGGTTCACATTGCTTCAGCTGAACTCGCACGATTTCAACCCGGCAATGCAGTTCGACTTTGGGGGTGAATTGACAGACATCTGTGCGGGTTCCTGCACAGATGTCTATTGAAAATCGCACCCGAAGTCGCCAACGTAGTGCAGAAACTACTTTTGGGAATCCGTGCGGCGTTGCACTGGTTCGGACAGGGTTATTGCCGGCAATAGCCCCCAATTTGCCATGCAATTTGACATGCCAAATCAGACCAATGTGAACCTAGGCTTAAAAAATTACACTTACCTGTCCAAGGTTCCAGCACCCGGGCTGGTTCTTCACCGGTCTATGGGTCCCCGGCATGTTTACTGAGGTAAGCCGTCTGATTCCCCACTGTTCATGTGTGAGAAAATTTGCCCCGACCGCCTAGGCGGTATGAGCGGAAAAGGGATCAAGTACCTGATAAAACTAGGTAGCCGCTCCCCCTCAAAAAAAAAAAAATGACAAAAAGTGAAGTTCTGCTTTAATTAATAACTGACTAGACATTGTGTACAATGGGATGGGTCTTATCTGAAGTTGCTCATGCTAGCATTTCAGAATGGGGCTGGTAGCTTTAAGTAAACAGGAGTAGTTTTATTAGGTTCAGTCTGCATGCATTCTATTATATGGGAAAGCCTATAAGAGACAAAAGGGGTTATAGAAGCAAATAAGCAACTTTCTTCACTCCTAAATTAACACAGCTAGGCAACTGATCTTTTTCGTGTGCATGTGTGAAATAAGCCTGTACTAGGGTATGCACGGATTACAACAAAATTTTTCCCACCGGCAAGCATGGGGAGTATTCAAAATAGATTTCCATTATCTCTACAAAAGACTTCCTCTCTCCTTTGTTTCTGCATAAGAAAAACAAAAAAACAAAAACAAAGGACAGATGGGTGACAAAATGCTAATGTATATCTGTGATGAAAATCATCAAAAAAAATAAATAATAATTTGACAGGAAAGAAGCTCTGCAACCCTAAAAATAAACCTCCATAAGTAAACTCATCAGAACAGGGGCTGCTATTGCTGACCCTCTTTTGAAATGCTAGCTGCTTTTTCCCTTTTTTTTTCAGATCCACTGGTTTCAATATTTTTTTAGGCCATGACTCAGAACAAGTATACCCTAATAAACAGCGTAAGGATAGAGACTGTACTTGTTCTATGTCAGTGACAAAGTGTTAAAACGAAAGGATGTAATTTATCATGCTATGGTTCCTGCTGGCAGCTGTCACTCAAGGCGCAGAATCTAAATAGCAGTTAGTCTTCCCTAGAGCTTCTGATGGTGGAGATAGGCAGGAAACCCTATCGGACCCTAATTTTCTTTGCTGTAAACTGGTACCAGGTCACAGCACCCAGGACCCATGGGGTTTTTTGGAGTAAGAGGGCAATGGTGTAGAGAGAGTTCACAAGGTGGTAGAAAAGAGAGTAGCTGGGTCCAGGCAGAGGTCATGGCAGGTGGCAGACAAGAGAGTAGTCAGGTCCAAGCAGGATGCTTGGTGGGCAGCAAGCTAGAGAGTAGCAAGGTCATTCTGAGTCAGCAACAAATGGCAGGCAAATGTTATGGCACTTTTGCGCCCAGGTAGCTGGCGATAAGACACAGCACCATTGACTTCAAAGGCTGGTGTCAACATACCCTTCTGGTCAGGGGACATTCCCAACATAATTACAGGGAACTCTGAATGTCCTGGAGGTAGGGTAGGTTTTGGAAAACCCGGTAGGGATCCCATGGGAAATCCTGGAAGAGCCAGAAAGTATCTCACGGGGAATCCTGTATGACCAGACAGGGATCCCACCAAATACTATAAAAGAAGATCTTTCCTTCTGAAAATACTAAAATTCCTGGCTGAGCATCCTCAATACTTACTGGAGTTAATGACCAGAAACAAATATGCAGATCAGGAATTCTGAGTTAAAAATGACTTAAAAGTGATAATAAAAGGTTATTTTTTTTTTTTTTTTAACAACAAACAAGTTATATTTACCTGCTCTGAGCAGTGGTTTTGCACAGAGCAGCCCCAATCCTCCTCTTCTCGGGTCCCACACAAGTGCTCCTGACCCCTCCCCTCCTGCCCAGTGCTCTCATAGCAAGCCGCTTGCTATGGGGGCACTCAAGCAGGCTCGCTCCCGAGCCACTGTTCTATGTATCCATTCACACATGGAGCGTGGCTCGGACCTGCCCCTGCTCTCTCCTCATGGGCTTACTGGCTGTGATTGATAGCTAGGATCTTGGCCAATGAGGAGGAAGAGACCCAGGAGAGCCGCTGCTCTTGTGCACATCCCTGGATCGAAAAGGGGCTCAGGTAAGCGTTGGGGGTGGGGGGACTGGAAGGGCTGCTGCCTTTACAACCACTTTAACTGGCTGCATACTTGTTCTTTTTTAATGGCTTGCATCAGATAGCAATGATATAGTACATGGTGTACATACAGTTGCACAGTGAACATTTCAGGTCAGTGCAAGACGGTAAACAATAGAATCTGACAAAAACATAGAAGAGGTAACAGTGTTCATACAAAAACAAAACTGCATCGATCAAAGAGACACAACATGCTGGTGTATCTTACATCAAGAAAAATAGGGCCATGTAAGCTGGCACATCGAGTTGGGAGATGTTCCACTAGTGATCACGGAGCAAAGTGCTGAGCGAAATTCAGCGCATAAAAAGTGTCTAACAATGACTAAATAAAAGTATGCAGAAACCATGTGTATCCACATTAGCCTGGATTTGTGCGTGCCAAAAGGTGATTTTTTTTTTTTAACAAGGATTATGCAGGAAAAGAAATGAACAAGAAAAAAGAAAAAGGAAACAAAAAAGGAAGGGGGGGGGAGGAGTCAGCACTGGTGGAGCAAGTCAGTACAATTAACCTGCAAGTTGCCAATCATGAGGTTGGAATGAGACAGTTCATACATACTGAGGGTTATTCATCAGAGAAACGAAAGAAGGTCCCAGTAGAACCATCTGGTCTTATGTTCCTCAGTTTTGTCTCTAAGGGCCAAAGTCAGGGCAGCAGTCAGGCCAGCTTGTTGTTCTCACATGCTAGGGATACAAGCACGAGCCGCGTTTAACAAGTGTTTGAGTAGGGACTTATAGTTGCGCTTCCTGGATAGGGGAGTAAGATTAAACAAAACGGTTGCGGGATCATCATGTAGGGAGATGTCTGTAAATTTGTGAATTAGTTGAAGCACTGGTTGGCAGAATGTATGCAAAACAGGACAATCCCAAAAAATGTGCCAGAGATTGCCCGCACATGTATCACACCTCCAGCAGCAATCACTTTATTGGGGAAATAACTTGGCGAGAACTGATGGGGTCCTATACAAGTGGGTCACTATTTTGTAAGTGGTTTCCTGGTATCTGCTACATAGGGAAGACTTGTGTGCAAAAGAGAGCATACGCTCTTTTTGAGGACCGGAGAAAGTGACTCATAAGTCCCTATCCCATTTAACAAGGAAGGAAGGGTCAGTCTGTACCCGTAGATCTAGGAGAGATTTGTAGGTGGACAGTGATCCCCGAATAGGGCCCTCTCCCAGACACATCTCCACAAAAGGATGTAGCTCCCTTAGGAATAACGTGGGGTTAGGAAGCAAATGCAAAAAATTAGATAGCTGAAGAGCTCTCCAATGGTTCAAAGGATTGGACGAGCTAGAAAGCAAGATATGTGCTGACAGCCAACCTTGTGGACGCAGAAAGTGTCTGCGTCCACAAAGGTAGGTCCAAGGTCCAAGGGTAGGTCCAATTAATGAATGGGCAGCAAGATAGGAGACACATTGTTTTACAGCCCAAGGTAAACCTGCAAGGTTGCTGCCTCTTGTTCAAGCGTGACACACAATTTTTGGGTCTTGTGCCTCCACCAGTCTACCACCCTCATCACATAGACCACCGTTATAGTACAAGGCCGGATCAGGGAAACCCAAACCACCTTTTGGGCCTAAGCAACAGATTCCTACCAATACGTGGATGTTTGCCATGCCATATAAACTTGATATACCGTGTAGGCACAGAGTGGAAGAAAGTCCGGACCATTCTGATTGGTAATGCCTGTAACAAGCACAGCAGCATAGGCATTGCGTTCATTTTCAATATGTTACAATGGCCGAACCAGAATATGGCTTGCATACTTGTTCTATTGACGTTGACAGGCAACTAGCATTCTCAGAAGGATGTCAATTACTGTCCACTGTACTAAATATTTCTCTCAGTAAAGCTTTTCTTTTTTTTGTCCAAGGAAGTAGTGTATTTCTATATTATTGTTTATTTTTTGCACAAATCATGAAACACTAACTTCCTAAAGACATCGCCATGCGCATGTAACTAAGAGAAATCCCTGGGGTACATTGTAACCAGGGAGATAACCATTAAGTCACTGTGCTGAGAGCAGTCATAGTCAACAATCTGGTTTCATCACAATAATATGGCCAAGGCTATAAATCAATTGTAGCCAGAAACTGGTATTCTTTAAGGTGACAAAAAATTATATATATATAATAATATATACACTAACTCACAAAAGTGAGTACACCCCTCACATTATTGTAAATATTTTATTATATCTTTTTATGTGACAACACTGAAGATATGACACTTTGCTACAATGTAAAGTAGTGAGTGTACAGCTTGTATAACAGTGTAAGGTTGCTGTCGTCCCCTCAAAATAACTCAACACACAACTATTCATTTTGGGAGTTAAATGTGCCAGTGTGTGCGCAAATTTGCACATTACAGCAAAAGCCCATCCCAGCCAAAAAGATTTATTCTCCGATTTATTCTGCCCATTCTCCTATGACCTCTGACATCAACAAGGAGTTTTCGTCCACACAACTGCCACTCACTGGATATTGGCCACAGTGCTACAGCTCAGTTTCAGGGTGCCAGCTCTTTTGCTAGCGGTGGCCCGGTCTTCATCATGGTCGTCTTTCCTCTTCTCTCCTCCCGATATTGACTCAACGCTCTCTGCCGCTATAATGCCGTGTGCGCGGAGTGCAACGACTTATATAGGCATGGGGCGTGGTCACCGATAGCAAAAAAAACAGCAGAAGATAGCGGAGGAGCCTGGCAGAAGGCAGAAAGCCCTGGAGAGCGAGAGAAGAGGCCGGAGAGAGCGGAGAAGTCGTTAGAAGACCCCCGAAGTCATAAGAAGACCACCAAAGTCGGAAGAAGACCACCAAAGTCGGAAGAAGACCACCAAAGTCGGAAGACGACCCCCGAAGTCGGAAGAAGACCCCCGAAGTCGCCTAATAAATTACTTTAAAAAGCTGTCTAGTGTTTTTTTTTATTGACACTTTTCCCCCAGGTGAATGGGTAGGAGTACGATGTACCCCATACTCATTCACATAGGGTGGGGGGCCGGGATCTGGGGGCCCCCTTATTAAAAGGGGCTTGCAGATTCTGATAAGCCCCCCGCCCGCAGACCACGACAACCAATGGGCAGGGTTGTCGGGAAGAAGCCCTTGTCCTCATCAACATGGGGACAAGGTGCTTTGGGGTGGGGGCGCTGCCCCAAAGCACCCTCCCCCCATGTTGAGGGCATGTAGCCTGGTACGGTTCGGAGGGGGGGGCGCTCGCTCGTCCCCAACCCCCTTTCTGACCGGCCGGGCTGCGTGCTCGGATAAGGGTCTGGGGGGGGGGGGGATCTGTTTTTTCGGCGTAGGGGGTTTCCCTTTCGAAATCCATACCAGACCTAGGGGCCTGGTTTGCTCTTGGAGGGGAATCCATGTCGGTTTTTTATTTAAAATTTGGCGTGGAGTTACCCCTCATGATTCATACAAAACACAGGGGACAGCGAGCGAGATGTACAGTACGCTGTTGCCGAGAACCAGTGTGATGGGATCGCGCTGGAAACATTATCGCGGGCCGGTACTGGCAAAGAAGCCTGTCCTGGAGGCGACTTCAAGTCGCTCCAAGTTGCGCTGTGGTTCACGCTTAAGTCATGTTCAAGTTGCCGCACAAAGTCGTGTTGCCCCTGTGTGAACCGGCTCTTAAGAGGGAATCTATACCAAACCATTATTTATTTCTACATTACATACTTTGGTTGAAAAATGCCCATGGAGGCAAAAAACCCTTGTAAAATTATGGTCCAATTTACTCTGATAGAATAGAAAAATTCTTCCTGATCCCCTAAGGCAATGGGATACTTCAATAATTCAATTTAAAAGGTTATATTTTCCTTTATCAAAAAATGGACAAAAAGGACATTTGAGGTCAGTTAAAAAATATATAAACACCAACTATGAACTTCTCCTATTTTCTCCCTTTTGATCGGATAAACGTACCATTAAACGTGTTTTGTTATATCTGCTCATTAAGTGCAAACAAAATACTTACTGATCCTGACATAAATCCAGTGCTGTATTGTGTACTCTGCAATAATATCTAAAGCAGTGTTATCAGCCCCACTCAGTCTTCTGAGCTACAGAACACCCCCTCACATGAACGACAGAAGAGTGGGATATTCTGTAGTTCTTGTACACTTTTTGTTTTAAGGCATCAACAATGCTCCCCAATGCATACAGTAAGGTGAATGAGCACGGTCACTGTAGTATAGGAAATGTGCTACTGGCAGGATTACCAGGTGAAAGCAAAGCAAAAGAAACCTGACAAATGCAGCAACCACATCTGGGCAAAGGTAAGCAGAAATATTTAAAATCTTTGTTCTTGGGTTTAGATACACTTTAACCTTTTCGCTGCCAGAGCAGTTCATATATTTTGTACAGGTTTAAAAAATCTTTTTAGGCCTGAAGATTACACAAAACCCCCAAACCTTATATTTTTTCTGAAAGCAGACACTCTAGAGCAGGGATGTGCAATTAGTGGACCTCCAGCTGTTGCAAAACTACAAGTCCCATAAGGCATAGCAAGACTGACAGCCACAAGCATGACACCCAGAGGCAGAAAATGATGGGACTTGTAGTTTTGCAACAGCTGGAGGTCCGCTAATTGCATATCCCTGCTCTAGATCAGTGGTGGCGAACCTTGGCACCCCAGATGTTTTGGAACTACATTTCCCATGAGGCTCATGCACTCTGCAGTGTAGCTGAACATCATGGGAAATGTAGTTCTGGGGTGCCAAGGTTCGCCATCACTGCCCTAGAGAATAAAATAGTGGTAGTTACAATTTTTTATGTCACAAGATATTACCGCAAAGGTCTAGGAAACGCAAAATTTCAGTAAAAACAATCTAAAATTATTTTTTTTGGGCAAATAAATGCAATAAACTACCCATATTTTTGGTAGAATATAAAAGACGAGGTTGCACCTAGTAAATAGATGTCCAACATGTAAAACCTTAAATGTGTGAATGTCAAACTTTAGTACCCTATATTTTCTATAGGCAACATTTCAAATGCTCCCTATAAGTCATCAGTTTAGTGTTACGGAGGTCGTCTGGTACTGGAATTATTGCTCTCACTCTGGCGTTGCGGCGAAGCGCAACGTGTATCACAATTGACGTTTTCACACGTAGGCAACCCTGACATATGCGTTTACATTTGTACATGTGTATATGTGGGGGGCCTCAAAAAATTTGGGGGAGGGGGATATTTTTGTGCTTGGGTGTAACTTTATTTTATTACTAAACTTTTTTTCCCCCCCATCACATAGGGGACAAAAAATATTTAGGTGACCGGTTCTCTTTATGAGACATGCAGGGTCTAAGAGACCCTGCATGTCTCCTTTGGGCTCAACTGAATGTTTTACACACATTCCCGGTGGCTGCAGCCACCGAATGGTGTGTGAACCCCCCACCCCGCTGTCAGGTACAGACCTGGCAGCAAAAGGGTTAAAATTTTGAGATCAGGTTGTGCTGTGTTTCTTCCATACAACTGAACGTACAACAATCAGCCATAACTAAATGACCACCCACCTAATAGTAAGTAGGTCCCCCATTTGCCACCAACCAGCCCTGACCGGTCAAAGCATGGACTACACTAGACCTCTGAAGGTATACTGTGGTATTTGGCAAGTTGTCCGTAGCAGATCCTTTAAGTTCTGCAACTTGCAAGGTGGGGCCTCCATGGTTCGGACTTGTTTTTCTAGGACATCCCACAGATGCTCAATTGGAGTGAAATCTAAAGAATTTGGAGGTCAACTCAACACCTCAAATTCGTGGTGTTCCTCAAACCATTCTTAAATCATTTTTGCAGTGTAGCGGGATGCATTATCCGATTGTAAAAGGCCACTGTCATCAATGAATACCATTTCCATGAAGGGGTGTATTTGGTCAACAACAATGTTTAGATGGTGGTACATGTCAAAGTAACATCCACATGAATGGCAGGAGCAGAGGTTTTCCAGCAGAACATTCCCCAAAATATAACCCTGCCTCCACCAGCTTGCCTTCTTTCCAGCCATCCTTCCTTCTCTGAAGCCAAAATAGAGTAGCTCTAAGTTGAGCATAACTTTGCTACAAATAGCTCTGTTCCATTTAAAAAATTATATACACACCGGTATATATATATATATATATATATATATATCTATATAGCTTGCACTCACCTTTGCAATTCAACAATTTCATTATTTAAGGAGTCCAGCTCTTTGATGGCGGAGAAATCTGCAACGGGACTAGGTGCTGATGGGATCTATAGGAAAAGAACATTGTATTATAAAAAGAAAACTTATATTTTAAACCTTTTTATTTTTTTACAGAACTGTATAAATAAGATCACTTTAATGTTAAATATTGTGTTAATGCTTAAATAAAAAACTTACTTGCATGCATAGTTTATATAGGTACATGTACTTATTACACAAATAGGTTGTACTACCTACTGGTGTCCTGCAGATTTTATAATCTTGCTGCCAGTCCACCTGACAAGGTTTTCATGACTAAAAGACGATATATAGTTTGCAGTCTTTAATGATGTGAAACACCCACTAGGCACATGGAAATTGGGAACCATGTGAACTTTGCCCAGGCTTAAGGACACATGAGGAACTTTGGAAAAATATTTATTAATGGCAGTAAAGATTTTTAATAATAAAGTAATGAAGTAATTTAGTAATGCTGACACATGCCCTGTTGTCTTTAGGCAAAGTGTAGCTTTTAGGCCCCTTTCACACTGGGGCGGGAGGTGCGGTGGCAGTATAGCACCACTATTTTTAGCGGCGCTATACCTTAGGAATTGCGGCAGTATTCGGCCGCTAGCGGTGTGGTTTTAACCCCCGCTAGCGGCCAAAAAAGGGTTGCAGAGGCGCATTGCCGGTGGTATAGCCGCGGTTTCCCATTGCTTTCAATGGGAAGGAGCGGTTAACACACTGCTCCAAAGATGCGGCTAACAGGACTTTTGGATCGGTCCTGCTAGCGCACCGCTCCAGTGTGAAAGGCCTCGGGCTTTCACACTGGAGAAACAGCAGCCGGTGTTTAGGTTCGGTTTGCAGGCGATTATTTTTAGCGCAATAGCGCCTGCAAACCGCTCCAGTGTGAAAGGGGCCTTAAGCAGGCCATACACGGTCGAATTTAGAAAACAAATTTTCTTTTCAAAATCAGAAAGTTCGTTTTTTGTGATCCGATGATACCACTATTGATTTTCAAAATTCGGCCAACCAAACCTTCATGTTGCCGGGAATATTCTTTTCTCTCCGGGAATATTCTTTTCCTGCACATGCGCATTTTTTTTTCTATTACATTCCTTGCACGATTCTCCCATCATTGATCAGAAAAATCGTTAGTTTTTCAAAAAATTTCCAACATGTCGGATTCCTCAAATTTGATTGCCGCACGAAAATCGGCTGTTGCTGCAGCCCACTAACGGTGCGAAATTTGTACGAAAATTCTTTGATACGATTTTTGAAAGAAAATTATTTCGAAATTCGAATCGTGTATGGCCGGCATTACTGTTAGGTCTAATTAAAGTTGCAAAAGGTCCAGTACAGGAACACATTTGTTAACTGTGTTTAATCAACATAATTTTTCTATGTGGATGTGAGAGAAAAAAACTGTTGGAAAATATCTGCATTTGTTATCTGATTTAATTAGCACCACATGCAGATGAATAGTTTCTAACAGAAGCGGTTTGCTTCCACTCATTACAGAGATCTGAAAAGATCTTAAATGTAATTAAAATAAACAGTAGATGATATCAGGAAAAAAAAAACTGTTGCGGGAACCCAGAAGTGAAAATTTCCTGCAGCAGCCTCCAAATTCTTCTTCTCGTGGTTGCTGAGGCTGTTTTGACAGGTGAAGAGCTGCCACTTTCAAGTAGAGTCAGAAACTGCTGTAAGCTCCAACCCCAACCACTCCTTTTTGTCCATCATTGTGATGGGCAGCCCCACTTACCAATATATATTTGATGGCGGTAAGAAGAGGTAAGCCGGCTGTGTCACCAACAGGAAGTCCTGAAGCTTTGCCTGTCAGAATTGTCTGGGATTCAGAAGGGTATGGGAGGCAACTGCAGGTATGTCAAGCCCCTTTAGGTGTCTGGACTTTAAACATATTGCAGTTTTCTTTTTTCCCCCATGATAGTCTCTCTTTAAAATTACCTGTCATAAGGAAACTGTAGGGTTTCAATGCTACCTGCTATATACAGTTGTGCTCATAAGTTTACATACCCTGGCAGAATTTATGATTTCTTGGAAATTTATCAGAGAATATGAATGAGAACACAAAAACTTTTCTTTCACTCATGGTTAGTGTTTGGCTGAAGCCATTTATTTTCTATCAACTGTGTTTACTCTTTTTAAATCATAATGACAATAGAAACTACCATATGACCCTGATCAAAAGTTTACATACCCCAGTTCTTAATACCGTGTATTGCCCCCTTTAACATCAATGACAGCTTGAAGTCTTTTGTGGTATTTGTGGATGAGGCTCTTTATCGTCTCAGATGGTAAAGCTGCCCATTCCTCTTGGCATAAAGCCTCCAGTTCCTGGAAATTCTTGGGCTGTCTTGCATGAACGGCACGTTTGAGATCTCCCCAGAGTGGCTCAATGATTTTGAGGTCAGGAGACTGAGGCCTCGTACACACGACCGATTTTCTCGGCAAGAACCAGCAAGAAACTTGCTGGCAGGGAGGTCTTGCCGAGTAAATCGGTCGTGTGTACGCTGCTATCGGGTTTCTCGTCGAGAAAACCGTCAAGAAACCTCGACGAGAAAATAGAGAACCTGCTCTCTATTTTCTCGTCGAGATTCTCGTCGGCATGTTTCTCGACGAGAAAAGTGAGTGTGTGTACACTTACCTGTCCTCCCGGAAGCCCGCGCATGTTCGAAATGAATTTGACGCATGCGCGGTAGCTTCCTAGGCATACGTAGGGTATACCAAGATGGCGGCGACGGCATCGAATGTGATGAGCGCATGCTCGACGTAGTCGATGACGTCACCGCGTACGCTCCTTTCAAAGAACCGCGGGTTCTTTGAAACGAGCGTGTGTACACTCGGCGGGGACAAGTTTCTTGTCCAAGAATCTCGTCGAAAAAAACGACATGTTTTTTTCAACGAGAATCTCGGCCGTGTGTACGAGGCCTGAGATGGCCACTCCAGAACCTTCACTTTATTCTGCTGTAGCCAATGACAGGTCGACTTGGCCTTGTGTTTTGGATCATTGTCTTGTTGGAATGTCCAAGTACGTCCCGTGCGCAGCTTCCTGGCTGATGAATACAAATGTTCCTCCAGTATTTTTTGATAACATACTGCATTCATCTTGCCAACAATTTTGACCAAATTTCCTGTGCCTTTGTAGCTCACACATCCCCAAAACATCAGCGATCCACCTCCGTGTTTCACAGTAGGAATGGTGTACCTTTCATCATAGGCCTTGTTGAATCCTCTCCAAATGTAGCATTTATGGTTGTGGCCAGAAAGCAAAAATTTGGTCTCATCACTCCAAATGACTTTGTGCCATAAGGTTTGAGGCTTGTCTGTGCTGTTTGTCGTATTGTAAGCGGAATACTTTGTGAAATTTGCGTAGTAATGGCTTTCTTCTGGCGACTCGACCATGCAGCCCATCTTTCTTCAAGTGCCTCCTTATTGTGCATCTTGAAACATCCCCACCACATGTTTTCAGAGAGTCCTGTATTTCACCTGAAGTTATTTGTGGGTTTTTCTTTGCATCCCGGACAATTCTCCTGGCAGTTGTGGCTGAAACTTTAGTTGGTCTACCTGACCTTGGTTTGGTTTCAACACAACCCCTCATTTCCACAGGTGAGGATGGTTACCTTTAATATCCATTCAAACCCCTTTGTGTCAACTTGTGTGCATGTTATCAGGCCAAAATCACCAGGGTATGTAAACTTTTGATCAGGGTAATTTGGGTAGTTTCTGTTGTGATTATGATTTAAAAATAGTAAAACACATTTGATTGATAATAAATGGCTTCAGCGCATCACTAACCGTGAGTAAAAGATACGTTTTTGTGTTATCATTCATATTCTCTGAAAAATGGCCAAGAAATCATAAATTCTGCCAGGGTATGTAAACTTATGAGCACAACTGTATACATATATACACAGCAGGTAAAAGAAGTATCGAACATTTCACCATTTTGCTAGGTAAATATATTCCTAAAGGCGCTATTGACAAAAGAATTTTCCCCACGTCGGTAACAACACAAGCACTTCAGACATACAAAGAAACTAAAACAAATAAGTTCAGAAATTAAGTTATGTGTAATACAATTGAATGACACAGGGAAAGAGTATTAATCACGCAAACTGAAATTTAATAAATACTTGGGAAAAAATCCTTTGTTGCTAATGACCGCTTCAAGATGCCTCCTGTATGGAAAAACTAGTCGCATGCATGGCTCAGGTGTGATTTTGGCCCATTCTTCCACACAGTCTTCCAATCTTCTATGAACTCTGATCTTTAGTTCTTTCCATAGATTTTCTATTGGATTCAAGTCAGGTGATTGGCTGAGCCATTCTAGCAGCTTTATTTTATTTCTTTGAAACCAATTGAGAGTTTCCTTGGCTTTGCGTTTGGGATCATTGTCTTGCTGAAATGTTTCATCTTCATCATTCTGGTAGATGGCAGCAGATTTTTATCAAGAATGTCCCGGTACATTTTCCCATTCAGCCTTTCTTCAATGATATAAAGTTTGCCAGTAACTTATGCTGAAAAACAGCCCCACACCACGATGTTTCCACCTCCAAACTTCAATGTTGGTATGGGGGTGTTTTTGGGGTGATGGGCAGTGCCATTTGACCTCCAAACATGGAAACCGGGGGTCGTCATACGCCGGGTGAAGCAGCTGCCCAAATGATATCAGCCCACGATGCAATCTGTTGATGACTAGAGCCTGCTCGGATTGAAGTAACAACCACTGCCAATCTGAGCAGGCTACATTATGTAGCTTGCTCGGATTGGTAGAGGTTGTTACTCCAATCCGAGCAGGCTTAGCAGGCTCTGTAGTCATCAACAGAGTGCATCGCCTGCCGGGATTGGCTGAGCGGCACATTTACTGAATTACATACAGCTTTACAGAGCACCCGCGTCTTAATTTTTGAACGGCATTACCGCACAAGGGGGTCGCATTACCGCGCAAGGGGGTCATCTTATACAGTGAGTACAGCACAAAACCACCGTTTTAAACGGACTATTAGGGGGTCGTCTTATACGCCCAGCCGCCTTATACGCCGGCAAGTACGGTATATCCTCCCAGTTTTTCATAGGCTTGCCTAAATGTTGTGCAGAAAACTTTAAACAAGCTTCAACATGTTTTTTCTTCAGAAATGGTTTATGGTAAAATAATATTCTTTCCACTTCCAGATTACCGCCCCAGCAGTGCACACTAGAACATTCAGAAGTTTAGAAATCCTTCTGCAACCAATGCCATCAGTATGTTTTGCAACAATAAGGTTGCGTAGGTCTTGCGAAAGCTCTTTGCTGTTACCCATCATAAGATATTTCTTGGCAGACACCTTGGTAATGAGACACCTTTTTATAGGCCATCAGTTGAGACTGAACCAGCTGATGTTAATTTGCACTGACAAGGGGCAGGATTGCTTTCTAATTACGGATAGATTTTAGCTGGTGTCTTGGCTTTCCATGCCTTTTTGCATCTCCTTTTCTTCATGCGTTCAATACTTTTTCCCCAATGTCATTCCATTTTATTACACATAACTTCATTTCTGAATTTAATTGTTTTGGTTTCTTCGGATGTATGAATTGCATGGATTGTTAACGACATGTGGTGAAAGTTTCATGTGAATAGATAGCACCTTTAGAAATATATTACCTAGAAAAATTGTATTTTACCCGATATAAGTAAAAACTACATGCCTGCCTTTGTCTGGCTTCAGTATTTTCTGAGTAGCTGACCTGGAATAATCTTGCAGTCAGTGAACGGAGGTGAGCAGGCTTGCATAAACATCAACAGCAACCCATACATTTCTTTCATAAGTTGCTTTTAAGGCTCACATACAATACTGCACATCATATAATATCAATATATGGTAAAACAGCAATTGTATAGGAACATGGCACTGCTACAGACTATGTGGGTTGGAATCTTTTATCCTTTCTTCGATTAATCTCTCCTGAGATAACCCAGCTCTACACATTACTGCCACTTCATAATACAGAACAGTGTGGGTGTATCTTGGGTGAGTAGAGGATCTTTTAGGGGGTCCTAAAGCATAATGTATATCTGATATATAGAGAGCTTCTGTGCCAGTGGCTTTCCCTCTATACACTGACCACAGGGGTTCGCTTGTTACCTCTGCCATTCATAAAACCTATTGTATTTTTTTTCCATGAATACAAGATGTTCTTTGGTTGGGTGATGAGGAGAGATAGCGATGCCACAATCTTTACCTGTTCCAATCAAAGAAGTCCTTGTATTCATTAAAAAAAAATAAAAGGTGTTCGCTGAATGGCAGAGGTGCCCCCTGTGGTCAAGTGTGCAGAGGAGAAGCCGCTCACACAGCACCCGGAAGATCACGGCTCTCACTGTATGTAGCTCAGGCTAATCTGGCCAGGCAATCTTTGTATATTCAACTTCATATTTACCAAACTAAGTAACATGAGGACCCAATTATTCGATCCAATCAATTTGTATCCAATAAACCAATAGTTAAAGGTAGATCTAAAGGAGATTGTACAATCACAATGCAATATGTATGGTGACTCTTAAGCCTGGTACACACTAGCAGTTTTTTTTCCCCATTTAAACCAGCGGGCGGAACGAAAAAAAAAAATGAAATGCTTGGGAGGTACTAACTATGCAATTTTAGTACAGCAATCTCCTCGCTAAGCTATTGTGTTCTGACAGAGGGACCCCCCTGGGCTGAGAGCACTGGTTGGAAGCTGATCAGAAGACCTTTTTCGGGCATGCCCTTCGACAGAAGCCGGACATTTGGCCGGCTTCTGTCGGGCCAGCTGCCATACAAACGGGCCGAGTGGCAGCCAGTTTCTATTGAACCGCCCGATATTCAGCTCGTGTGTATGGACCATAAGGTTTAATTGCAATTGGTCCGACTCCTTTGCCGGCTTTAAAATAGTCTTACGCACTCCCCACCCAAAAAAAAGAAAAATAATCTGCAGCAAAATGATCAACTTGGCAAAACCTATTGTTAGTAATAACCCTACGCTTTACATCTCTCAATGCAGCTTTCATAAGTGACAATTACCAGCCAAACGTGAGATTCATCAATTTACATCACCTACCTCCCTGTACATTCTTTACATAGAAGTAGCTGGAGACTAGTGATGAGCCGAACACCCCCGGGTTCGGTTCGCACCAGAACCCGCGAACGGACCGAAAGTTCGAACGAACATTAGAACCCTATTAAATACAATGGATGCGAACGTTCGAATTCTAAAGTGCTAATTATAACAACTATTATGCATGTTATTGTCCTAAAAAGGGTTTGGGAACCCGGGTTCTGCACCAGGGGACATGTATCAATGCAAAAAGAAGTTTTAAAAACGGTCGTTTTTCGGGAGCAGTCATTTTAATGATGCATAAAGTGAAAAAAAAAAAGTCAAATATTCCTTTAAATATCGTACCTGGGGGGTGTCTAAAGTATGCCTGTGAAGTGCCACGTGTTTCCCGTGTTTAGAACTGTCCCTGCACAAAATGACACTTCTAAAGGAAAAAAAAGCCATTTAAAACTGCTTGCGGCTTTAATGTAATGTCTGGTCCCGGTAATATGGATGAAATTCTTTAAGAAAAATGGCATAGCTACCCCATGACCCCCCCCCCCCCCTACCCCAGCCCATTACCAGCCCCTTTGGGTCTTGTATGGATATTAAGGGGAACCCCGCACATAAAATAAAAAAGGCCCTATATACTCTGAACAGCCCTATACAGGCGGTGCATACAAGACAGGGACTGTAGGTTTGTTCTTATGTAGAATCTGTTTGTAATTTTGAACAGGTACATTGTTGAAGTGTAGCTCCAGACCAAAAATCTATTTTTAAACTTTTTGGAAAACATAGGTAAGGGTTATCACCCCTGTAACATTTGTTTTGCTGTCTGTGCCCCTGTTCAGAACATTTCACCTCACTTTCCGTCCCAATGACAACTGTTTTTGAAATGTGGTGTTTTTCTTGAAACAAGGATTGCTGATAAAGCATCAGTACAGAGGAGACACCTTTCTCCCATATTTATTCTTACAGGAGAGAATTTTCCTTCCTAGTGGTAGATTTCCTCTCACTTCCTGTTGTCTTCTTGCGTTTGCAAGTAGGAGTCGTTTGTAAGTTGGATGTTTGAAAGTAGGGACCTGCCGTATATACTCTGCAGAAATAGGCCCCTTAGTTGTTGGTGTTGGCACAACACTGTAAGCACTCACAGTTACTCTTGGTTGGTGCTGGAACGCCCTGCTGTCAACTATTATATCAGGAATTTTAATTACATATAATTGTTGAACAGTGGTAGTAAAAATTGGGCCTTTGATGGTGGTGCTGGTGCCACAACACTGTAAGCCCTGACAGTTACTCTTGGTGGGTGCAGCAATGGGCCCTGCTGTGAATTATTAGATCAAGAATTGTAATTACATGCCCCTGTTGAACAGGGGCTGAAAAATTGGGCCTTAGGCACTGGTGGCACAACACTGCAACCCCTCACAGATACTGTACTTGGAGCACAGCAATGAGCCCTGTTGCAAAGTATTGCTTCAAAAATTGTAATGACACGCCCCTGTTAAACAGGGGCTGAAAAATTGGGCCTTAGGCACTGGTGGCACAACACTGCAACTCCTCACAGATACTGTACTTGGAGCACAGCAATGAGCCCTGTTGCAAAGTATTGCTTCAAAAATTGTAATGACACGCCCCTGTTAAACAGGGGCTGAAAAATTGGGCCTTAGGCACTGGTGGCACAACACTGCAACTCCTCACAGATACTGTACTTGGAGCACAGCAATGAGCCCTGTTGCAAAGTATTGCTTCAAAAATTGTAATTACACGCCCCTGTTAAACAGGGGCTGAAAAATTGGGCGTTAGGCACTGGTGGCGGCACCCATAAACAAAAATGATCTTACAAGCTATCATCATCAATCGTATCATTGAGGACTCGGAGGAGGAGGATAGCCAGTCAACATAACAGCACAGGCACTCAGCATCAGCATCAGTCTTGAAGGGATGTGACATGTTAAAATCAATTAGTCTGTTATATCAGCATCAGGTGTGTGGTAGCTGGTGGTGATCCAAGACTGGTTCATCTTGATGAAAGTCAGTCGATCAACCGAGTCGGTGGACAGGCGCACCCTGTGATCCGTGACAAATCCTCCAGCAGCACTGAATGTGCGTTCCGAAAGAACGCTGGATGCAGGACAGGCCAGTAGCTCAATTGCATACTGTGCAAGCTCTGGCCAGTGATCCATCCTCAAGACCCAGTAAGCCAGAGGATTTTCGGTGGGGAAGGTGTCCAAGTCTGACCTTGCCCCTAGATATTCCTGCACCATGTTTATCAGACGCTGGCGATGGTTGCTGGAACCGATCATACTTTGGGGCTGCGGACTAAAGAATTGTCTGAACGCATCGGTCAGACGGCCACCTTCCCCACCGCTCCTTCTTTGACTGGCCGAAGCCTCAGCAACTCGTTGTCCAGGACCAGGAGTTTGCAACCTCCCAGTCTCTGGGAACGCGTTGCACAGACCTTTCTGCAAGGCCTCCCGGAGTTGTCTCATCCTCTGCTCCCTCTGCGACGGTAACATAAGGTCCGCAACCTTACCCTTGTACCGTGGATCAAGGAGAGTGGCCAGCCAGTAATGGTCCCTCTCCTTGATCCGAAGAATACGAGGATCCTTCCGCAGACTTTGCAGGATCAGGGAGGCCATGCAGCGTAGGTTTGCTGAGGCATTCGCTCCGGAGTCCTCTGGGTCACTAAGGACGACATGATCCGCAGCCACCTCCTCCCAGCCACGTACAAGTCCACTGGTTTCTTGGGACTGTAAATCATCCCTAAAAGACTGCTGCTGATGATGCTGAGTGCCAGCCTCCACCTCCATGCTGACACAATCCTCCTCCTCCTCCTCCTCTTCCTGTGCGATGGGTGGGACAGAAGGAACACTGTCTGGGTAAAGGGGGCCTTGAGAGGCAAGGAAGTCCTCCTCTTCCTGCCTCTGTTCTGCCTCAAGTGCCCTGTCCATTATTCCACGCAGCGTGTGCTCCAACAGGTGGACAAGAGGTACAGTGTCACTGATGCATGCACTGTCACTGCTCACCATCCTCGTGGCCTCCTCAAATGGTGCCAGGACAGTGCATGCATCCCTGATCATGCCCCACTGGCGTGGAGAAAAAAAACCAAGCTCCCCTGACCCTGTCCTGGTGCCGTAGTCGCACAGGTACTCATTGATGGCCCTCTGCTGCGTGTGCAGCCGCTGCAGCATGGCCAACGTTGAGTTCCACCTGGTGGGCATGTCACATATAAGGCGGTTCTTGGGCAGGTTCAACTCCTTTTGCAGCTCAGCCAGGCGAGCACTGGCATTATAAGATCTGCGGAAATGCACACAGACTTTCCTGGCCTGCCTCAGGACATCCTGTAAGCCCGGGTACCTGCCCAAGAAGCGCTGCACCACCAGGTTAAGGACGTGAGCCACACAGGGCACATGGGTCAGTTGTCCCTGTCGGAGGGCGGAGAGGAGGTTGGTGCCATTGTCGCAAACCACCATTCCTGGCTTAAGCTGGCGTGGCGTCAACCACCTCTCGGCCTGGCCCTGCAGAGCAGACAGGACCTCTGCCCCAGTGTGGCTTCTGTCCCCCAAACACACCAGCGCAAGCACGGCATGGCATCTTTTTGCCTGCGTACTTGCGTAGCCCCGTGAACGGCTACGGAGCACCGCTGGTTCATAGGACAAACCACAGGAAGAGGCCATGGAGGAAGAAGAAGAGGAGGGGGTGGAGGAGAGAGGTGTGTCACAACCAGTAGTAGCATTTTGGAGGCGTGGCGGTGGGACAACCTCCAACACTACTGCACCTTGTCCTGAATCCTTCCCAGCTGCCAAAAGAGTGACCCAATGGGCCGTGAAAGAAAGGTAACGTCCCTGTCCATGCCTGCTGGACCATGAGTCAGCGGTAATATGCACCATACCGCTGACCGCCCTGTCCAGCGAGGCCAAGACATTGCCTTCCACATGCCGGTAGAGAGCCGGAATAGCCTTCCGTGAGAAAAAGTGGCGTTTGGGAACCTGCCACTGAGGAACCGCACATTGCACAAACTCACGGAAGGGGGCCGAGTCTACCAACTGAAAAGGCAGCAGTTGAAGCGCTAGCAATTTAGCCAAGCTAGCATTCAACCGCTGGGCATGTGGATGGCTGGGAGTGAACTTCTTTCGACGGTCCAGCAGCTGGGGCAGGGAAATTTGCCTGCTAGAATCGGACGTCGGTGTACTGCTAGCAGAGTGGGCGCAAGTACTTGGCTGTGACACACCTAATTCTACACCTTCATTCCTCTCAGTGCATGTTTCAGAGAGGACTGAAGTTATAGTGGGGTTGGAGATCCCAGCTGATGCGGTGCAAGGAGAGGTCCGCTTTGTTCTTTGGTGTGGGTCTTTGAGGTAGGCTTGCCAACGAGCTGCATGGCAGGTCAACATATGTCTGGTCAGGCATGTGGTACCCAAGCGGCTGATGTTTTGGCCACGCGATATACGCTTGAGACATATGTTGCAAACAGCAGCTGTGCGATCTGATGCACTAGCCTCAAAAAAGGCCCACACCAAAGAACTTTTTGAATGACGGGCAGAGGCAGCGCCCTGCACAGGCGGAGCTCTGCGGTGTGATTCCGTCGGTGTACTGCCCTTACGCTGGCCACCAAAGGGCATCCTGCCTCGTTGGAGATGTGCCTCCTCCTCATCCTCCTCCTCCTCCTCTCTCCTATTAGGCACCCACGTGGAGTCAGTGACCTCATCATCCCCTCCCTCCTCATCACTGGAGCCAATCTGGCAGTATGCTGCAGCTGCTGGAACATGACTGCCAGATTGGTGTCCTTCTTGAGCATCCCCTCTGTCTGCTCTCACGCTACTGCCTTCCTCTAGCTGGGTTTCATCATCAGACCCTTCGAAACGCTGGGCATCCTCCTGGAGCATGTACCCAACACTGTGCTGAAACAGTTCGGGGGACTCCTCAGGAGGAGGACATGGTGGGTCTAGGGAAGGAGTGACTGATGATTTGTCTGACATTGATACCAGGGAAGACGACGCTTTGGCAGCTGCTTTTCCAGTACCCTGAGCCTGGGTGAGAGAGGATGAGGAGGAGGAGGAGGGCTTGGTCATCCACTCTACCAAGTCTTCGGCATGATGTGGCTCAACATGTCCAGCTGCCGAAAAGAAGGACAAGCGTGTCCCATGGCCATGTGCTGATGACAATGCACCGCGTCCACGACCAGCACTGTTGCCCCCAGACACAGAGCCTGCTTGCCCTCTTTTATTGCCTCCTGACTGTCTGCCTCTCCTTGTTTGCCTTCCAGACATTCTAATAGATGGCCTGCAGGGAGATGGGAAAAAAGCAATAAGGGCTACCTTCAGGTGTCCTTCTCTGTCCCTTGAAACAAGGACTTTCACAGTGAAAGAAACTGACACTCTCCCTACCTACAGTTTTCTGTCCCTAGAAAAAATATTTTTTTTAAGCACAATATAGCACAAGGACAATTCACTCACTGTCCTTACAGGTCCCTGGAAACAAGGACTTGCAGAGTGAAAGAAAAAAAACACTCTCCCTACCTACAGTTTTCTGTCCCTAGAAAAAATGTTTTTTTTTAATCACAATATAACACAAGGACAATTCACTCACTGTCCTTACAGGTCCCTGGAAACAAGGACTTGCAGAGTGAAAGAAAAAAAACACTCTCCCTACCTACAGTTTTCTGTCCCTAGAAAAAATGTTTTTTTTAATCACAATATAGCACAAGGACAATTCACTCACTGTCCTTACAGGTCCCTGGAAACAAGGACTTGCAGAGTGAAAGAAAAAAAACACTCTCCCTACCTACAGTTTTCTGTCCCTAGAATAAATGTTTTTTTTAAGCACAATATAGCACAAGGACAATTCACTCACTGTCCTTACAGGTCCCTGGAAACAAGGACTTGCAGAGTGAAAGAAAAAAAACACTCTCCCTACCTACAGTTTTCTGTCCCTAGAAAAAATGTTTTTTTTAATCACAATATAGCACAAGGACAATTCACTCACTGTCCTTACAGGTCCCTGGAAACAAGGACTTGCAGAGTGAAAGAAAAAAAACACTCTCCCTACCTACAGTTTTCTGTCCCTAGAATAAATGTTTTTTTTAAGCACAATATAGCACAAGGACAATTCACTCACTGTCCTTACAGGTCCCTGGAAACAAGGACTTGCAGAGTGAAAGAAAAAAAACACTCTCCCTACCTACAGTTTTCTGTCCCTAGAAAAAATGTTTTTTTTAATCACAATATAGCACAAGAACAATTCACTCACTGTCCTTACAGGTCCCTGGAAACAAGGACTTGCAGAGTGAAAGAAAAAAAACACTCTCCCTACCTACAGTTTTCTGTCCCTAGAAAAAATGTTTTTTTTAATCACAATATAGCACAAGGACAATTCACTCACTGTCCTTTCAGGTCCCTGGAAACAAGGACTTGCAGAGTGAAATAAACTGACACTCTCCCTACCTACAGTTTTCTGTCCCTAGAATAAATGTTTTTTTAAGCACAATATAGCACAAGGACAATTCACTCACTGTCCTTACAGGTCCCTGGAAACAAGGACTTGCAGAGTGAAAGAAAAAAAACACTCTCCCTACCTACAGTTTTCTGTCCCTAGAAAAAATGTTTTTTTTAATCACAATATAGCACAAGGACAATTCACTCACTGTCCTTACAGGTCCCTGGAAACAAGGACTTGCAGAGTGAAATAAACTGACACTCTCCCTACCTACAGTTTTCTGTCCCTAGAATAAATGTTTTTTTTAAGCACAATATAGCACAAGGACAATTCACTCACTGTCCTTACAGGTCCCTGGAAACAAGGACTTGCAGAGTGAAAGAAAAAAAACAAACACTCTCCCTACCTACAGTTTTCTGTCCCTAGAAAAAATGTTTTTTTTAATCACAATATAGCACAAGGACAATTCACTCACTGTCCTTACAGGTCCCTGGAAACAAGGACTTGCAGAGTGAAATAAACTGACACTCTCCCTACCTACAGTTTTCTGTCCCTAGAATAAATGTTTTTTTTAAGCACAATATAGCACAAGGAGAATTCACTCACTGTCCTTCCAGGTCCCTGGAAACAAGGACTTGCAGAGTGAAAGAAAAAAAACACTCTCCCTACCTACAGTTTTCTGTCCCTAGAAAAAATGTTTTTTTTAATCACAATATAGCACAAGGACAATTCACTCACTGTCCTTACAGGTCCCTGGAAACAAGGACTTGCAGAGTGAAAGAAACTGACACTCTCCCTATCTACAGTTTTCTGTCCCTAGAATAAATGTTTTTTTAAGCACAATATAGCACAAGGACAATTCACTCACTGTCCTTCCAGGTCCCTGGAAACAAGGACTTGCAGAGTGAAAGAAACTGACACTGTCCCTACCTACAGTTTTCTGTCCCTAGAATAAATGTTTTTTTTAAGCACACTATAGCACAAGCACAAAACACACTGACACTCTCCCTACCTATCCTTCTCTTTCCCTAAACTAAAGGAATCCAGGTTAAGCAAGAAAGAAATAACAGTCACTGTCCCTGCCTATGCTGCTCTATCCCTGCTCCGGAACACACTACACTAGGCCGCCGTGCTGGCGGCCTTTTATAGTGTGGGGCGTGTACTAAACACCCTCAGCAATAATTGGCCACAGGCATCCTGCCTGTGGACAATCATTGCTCTCCTCGCTGCCGGCGCTGTGATTGGCCAAGCATGCGGGGTCACAGTGCATGCTTGGCCAATCACAGCGCCTGGATGACACTGCGATGGCGTAGTGCATTGTGGGCCGTTCGCGTCACTCGAATTTGGCGCGAACGGCCCAAATCGTTCGATCTTCGTCGAACGATCGAACAGCCGATGTTCGAGTCGAACGTATGTTCGACTCGAACACGAAGCTCATCCCTACTGGAGACTGATATCAGAAGGGACAGAGCACCCCCTGGTGGCGATGGGTACATTCCAACCAGCAGGACAGCAGTGTCTGATTTATTACTCATTTTACATTTTTTGATGTGAAAAATGACAGAGCAGTGTAAGTTTTTTTTTTTGGTTATATTTTATAACACTCCTATTATTTTCTGCATTTGACTTATTGCTACTGCCCTTCTTTTAGAGATGATATATAGATTGTAACAAATACACCATTTAGCTACTAGTGATTATTTTGCTTCTTAAGGCTTCGTTTACACCCGAGTGATCCGGATTGGGGTCGCCGTAATTCTGCCCACAAATCCAGAATTGCTGGAAAACGCGGAACGCGTTTGCAATGCCATTATTTGAAAACAGCAGTGCGATTTTGCTGCAATTGTCAAGCAACAAAATGCACTACAATCGCGGCATGCCTCACTGTGTCCATGACTATACTGATGTTTAACATGGGAGTCTATGGAAGGGGTGCCTGGCTTTGAAAAAATGGTGCTCCCCGGCCCTAGGTCCCCCAGACAAAAAACTTTTCACGCTTATAGAGGAGAAATGTGTCTACATGTGTGCCAAGTTTCGGGTCCAGGGGACCTACAACCGGAGAAATTACCATTTAACATTGGAGTCTATGGAAGGGGTGCCCGGATTTGAAAAATCGGTGCTCCCCAGCCGTAGGTCCCCCGGACAGCAAACTTTTCACACTTGAAGAGTAAGGCTACATGTGTGCCAAGTTTGGGGTCCAGAGGACCTACGGCTGGCCGGAAACGGGTCTCCAAAGTTCAAAAGATTAGGCGCAAAAAGGTGACTCGAGTATAAGCCGAGGGGGGCATTTTCAGCACAAAAAAATGTGCTGAAAACTCGGCTTATACTCGAGTATATACAGTAATCACTTTCTATTGGGGGGGGGGGGGTTTATCGTTTTTGGTAAAGAGGGATTAGCTGTCTATGTCCATTGGGGCGATTTTTCATCTCCATTTGTCCTTTTTATCATCATCAAACGTGGGGATGTAAGAAAATCCCAAATCCTAAGTCATCACCAGAAATGGAATAGAGGAGGAAACTTTCCAATAGGACAATAGTTTTTGGCTAAAGGTCAAGAAGTGAAGGCAAATCTCCACAATGGGACAAAGATGGCAAAAAGAAAAAAAAACGAACAGTGGTTTTAACCCTCTCTTACTCCATTCAAAATAAAAAAAAAAAAATGTTTTAATTTAATATAAAAGAGCAACATTGTTCCCAGCAACCAGAGACCATTTTCGTCATATGTTAGGTCACACAAGGAAGCCCAAGATGAGTGTTTAAGCATTTATGGCAAGAAAAATAGGATTTTTGTACTCACCGTAAAATCAGTTTCTCTGGCATCCATGGACTGACACAGCGTGTCTTATACACCTTTACACGTGGGTTATGTCCCTGCTTGCAGGAGAAGACCTAGGCAGAATGTGAGACGTTATACATACATTCTAAACAGCCAGAGCTGAACAGCCCCGCCCAGGGGGGCGGTCCCTCCGGGCATAACCCTCCCACTGCAGTCAGCAGACCTCAGTTCGTAACAAAGCAGTACAAACTTAAAAAGAAGGGTGGGTGCTGTGTCAGTCCATGGATGCCAGAGAAATGGATTTTACGGTGAGTACAAAAATCCTATTTTCTCTTGTCATCCATGGACTGACACAGCGTGTCTTATACACCTTTACACGTGGGATGTCCCAAAGCAGTGTCAAGAGGGATGGGAGCAGTATAAATGGAAAACCAAAAACTTCACTCCAAACAAGGCAGAGCTCCTCAACGGAGGAGTTGCAACATCAAACAGCGGCCTGCAACACCTTGCGGCCGAAGGAAGCATCCGAAGATGCAGCCACATCAACCTTATAAAACTTAGAAAAGGTATGAACAGACGACCAGGTCGCCGCCTTGCACACTTGTGCAACCGACGCTTGATGTCGGAAAGCCCAGGAAGCACCAATTGCCCTGGTGGAATGTGCCGTAACCGGAAAGGGAGGCGCCCGCCCCTTGAGAGCATAAGCTTGAATGACGGTTTGTCTGATCCACCTAGAAATGGTGGCAGACGAAACCGCTTGGCCCTGTTTTGGCCCAGAGACAGCCACAAATAGTGAGTCAGACTTCCGAATAGAAGCAGTAGCAGACAGGTACACCCGCAAGGCTCGTACCACATCCAAAGTGTGTAGCGCAAACTCTCTGGGACGCGATGGGTGAGGACACAAGGACGGGAGGACAATGTCCTCGTTTAAGTGGAAGGCCGAGACCACCTTTGGCAGAAAGGAAGGTCGCGGACGTAACACCGCCTTATCCTTATGGATGATCAAAAAGGGCGACGTGCAGGACAAGGCCGCCAACTCAGACACTCGTCTAATGGAAGTAATGGCCACCAAGAAGGCCACCTTCTGAGACAAAGTCAAGAGGGGAATATCTCTAATATTTTCAAAGGGAGGTTCCTGGAGGACCGAGAGCACCAAATTCAGATCCCACGGGGGGAGAGGAGGCTTGACAGGGGGGAGCACATGGCGAACCCCCTGCACAAAGGTGCTAACCAAGGGATGACCCGCCAGCGGTCGCTGAAAGAAGATGGCCAAGGCCGAAATCTGACCCTTAATGGTACTCAAAGCGAGCTTTTGGGTCACGCCACGCTGCAGAAAATGCAGGATTCTGGGAACGGAATACGTTCGTGGGCGCCAGTCCAGCTCTTCGCACATGGCGATGTAAGCTCTCCAAGTACGGTGATAGATCCTTCTGGAGGAAGACTTCCGTGCCCTTAACATGGTCGAAATGACCGAATCCGAGAGACCTCGGTCTCTCAGCACCTGGCTTTCAATAACCATGCCGTTAAAACCAGAGACTGTAAAGCAGGATGAAATATAGGACCTTGAGACAGAAGGTCCCCCCGTATCGGTAACCGCCAGGGAACGTCTGCGACGAGACGTACCAGATCGGCGTACCAGTGATGCCGAGGCCAATCCGGAGCAATGAGGATCACCGGAATTCCCTCGGTCGCTACCCTGCGGAGCAGGCGAGGGAGCAACTGCAGCGGAGGATAAACGTATATCAGGCGATACTGACCCCATGGGGCCACCAACGCATCCGAGGCATCCGCCCAGGGATCCCTGGATCTGGCCACAAACCTCGACACCTTGCGATTGAGTCGAGAAGCCATCAGGTCCACATCCGGCGTGCCCCACCGTCTGCAAAGGAGTTGAAAGACCTCCGGGTGCAAGGACCACTCCCCCTGGTCCAGCGTCTGGCGACTTAGATAGTCCGCCTGCCAATTGTCTACGCCCGGAATGTAGACGGCCGACAGAGCCGGCACGCTTCTTTCGGCCCACCTCAGGATGCGGGCGACCTCGGAAGCCGCAGCTGAGCTCCGAGTCCCCCCTTGATGGTTGACATACGCCACTGCTGTGGCGTTGTCCGATTGTATCCTGATGGAGTGACCCTGTAGTTTCTCCGACCATGAGGAGAGGCACAGTCTGATTGCCCGTATCTCCAGCACATTGATCGGTAAGAGGGCTTCGTCCGGAGTCCAAAGCCCTTGGGCCGACAGGACTCCCCAGACTCCCCCCCAGCCCGTCAGGCTGGCGTCCGTCGTGATCACCGTCCATTGGATGGGGAGGAACGACTTCCCGGACCGAAGAGCCGGGGACCTCAACCACCACGTCAGGGACGCCCTGACCAGGTGACTCACCTGGATCTGAAGATCCAAGGACAACTGGGATTTGTCCCAAGTGGACAAGATCTCTTTCTGTAAGGCCCTGGTGTGCGCTTGGGCATAAGGAACGGCCTCGAAGGAGGCCACCATGAGTCCCAGGACTCTCATGCAAAAGCGGATTGACGACCATTTTCGGGACGTCAGCACCCGTACTGCAGACTGAAGAGTCAGTAGTTTGTCTGGAGGTAGGAAGACTCTTGCTTCCAAGGAGTCCAGAATCAGACCTAGATACTCCAGACGCTGAGTAGGGACTAGAACCGACTTCTGAACGTTCAGGAGCCACCCAAACTCCCTGAGGGTCTGACTGACGATAGTCACACTTTCTTCCAATTCTGGGCCACTGTCTGCTCTTAGAAGGAAATCGTCCAGATAGCCCACGATAGCAATGCCTCGCTGTCTCAGCAAAGCCAGGACCGGAGCAAGCACCTTGGTGAACACCCTCGGTGCCGAGGCCAGGCCGAAGGGAAGAGCCACAAATTGATAGTGGACTTCGCCGACCGCAAAGCGCAGAAACTTCTGGTGGCTTGCGCAGATCGGAACATGCAAGTAGGCGTCCTTGATGTCCAAGGATGCCAGAAAATCCCCTTGACGGAGTGTAGCGACCACCGTGCGAATGGATTCCATGCGGAATTTTTTGCACCTTCACGAAGGCATTCAGGGCCTTGAGGTCCAGGATCGGCCGAACCCCGTCCTTTTTTGGAACAACAAACAGATTCGAGTAGAACCCCTGAAATCTCTCCTGGGACGGAACCGGCACAATTACTCCGGACCCGATCAAATCCTGTACAGCCCCCAAGAGGGCTGCCCGACGGGCAGGAAGGAGAGGGAGATTTGAGGGGAAGAATCTGTCTGGGGGCCAGGAGCGGAACTCTATTCTGTATCCTGAGGTGACCACCTCGCACACCCACCGGTCGGAGATCCGGGTGGTCCACCGATCCGTGAACCTGCGAAGTCGTCCCCCCACCCCAGAGACGGGCGGGGGCAAGACTTCACGCGGAGGCGGGCTTGGGAGCCGGCTTGTTCGGCTTACGCACCCAGGGGCGCTTGTGCCCGCCAGCCGCACTGTTGTCAGTCTGGGATGGCTTACCCGTGGACTCTGACGGACGAAAAAAAACCTTTTTTGCTGGAAAGGAAGGACCCGGTTTACGTCGGGCCTCCTTACCCTTGATAGTTTGAGGAAGGAGAGTGCTTTTACCTCCCGTGACATCCTTGATGATGTCATCCAGAGCAGCACCAAAAAGTCTACCACCCTTAAAAGGTAGATCCGTCAGGAGCTTCTTAGAGGCTAGGTCAGCAGACCAGCATTTCAACCAGATGAGACGACGCAATACCACCGCCGAGACAGAGGCCCTGGATATTAAAGGGGCCGCGTCCAACGTGGCGTCGCACACATATATCAGACCCTGCACCATCTGGTGGGCCAGAGCAATAGTGTCTGGAGGAAGGTTATACTCCTGCACAGTTTGGTGCAAAATTTTTGCCCATTCCGTGAGCGTCTGAGACACAAGGGTCGCCGCTACTACGGGCCGTAGGGCGGATCCCAACAAGGCGAACATGGCTCTACTCACCACTTCTGACCTCCTGTCAGTGGGGTCCTTAAACGCAGGAGTCCCCTCCATCGGGAGAGTGGTGGCCTTGTTTAAACGGGCGACTGGAGGGTCGACCACCGGGGGAGAAGCCCACTTTTTAAGCAGGGCGTCTTCAAAGGGGTATCTAATAGACAAACGCCGCGGGACCATAAAAGTCTTCTGCGGCTTTTCCCAGACCTGGTCAATGAGCTGGTCAAAGAAAGGTACATATGGAAAAACCTTTTTAGAAGGCTTGGTCTTAAAAGAACCAAAGGAGACTGTATCCGCCTGAGGTTCTGCGGTCGCAGCATTTAGCTTGAGAGCGTCCCTCACAGCATCAATGAGTTCACTAACAAGCGCCCTGTCATTTACTGACTCAGAACTGGAGTCTTCCTCACAAGGAATGTCCTGTTCAAAACCATCCAAATATTCAGAGCTAGGGTCCTGAGCAGCAATAACTAGGCCCATATCTGAAGCAGAGCACTCCCCTTGTGGAGATAAAGTGGGGAGAGGGCGCTTTTTTGCTCCCTTGTGCTCACACACAGCTTCCATCCTGGTCAGAAATGATTCCAGGACTGCCGACAACTGGTCCATAGGGACCGCAGGTGCTGGAGCACTGGCTGCTGCCTCTGGCATGTTAGGGGAAGCTGGTGACTCTGACTCCATAATGTCCCTCTCAGACCACCCACAGGCCGTGCAGACTGAAGTAGGGGAATGCCCAGGGAACCCACCAACCTGACCAGGACCGCTCGGTTCCGCCGCTCTGTCTCACTGCGCCGCGCTGCTCAGCGTGAGTGAGCTGAGAGGAGAGAGTGTGAGGAGATTCGCGCCGTTTCCAGCGGCGCTAGAGGCCAAACTAGTGCCAGAAAAGACGTGCGGCTACAAGAAAATGGCCGCCGCAATGTGCTCCGGCGGGCCCCGGCAAGATGGCCGCCGATGTAAAAATCAGCACACACACAAAACATGGCGCCGAACGGCGCCCAGGCCCCTCACCTCCAAAAACAAAACAGCCCCAGCGAGTGCAGAGCAGCATGAGCCCCCCCCCAGGACAGTATGGCCCCCAGGCACCCCCCATAGTACAGCGCCAGCACTAGAACAGAGAGTGACATTAAAAACACAGGGGGAGACAGGGAAATCCCCCCACACAAGAAACACACAGCATGTACTCACCTGCAGCCAGGAGAGACTACTTACCCATCCCCTGAGGGACCCGCTGGTGTGTTTCTGACAGAACTATCACAGTGCGGTACTGAGTAGCTGTCGGCCCGGTCCACCGCGAAAGATACAGCCGGACTGTTCTATCTTGAGAGGACCGCGGAGCTGGAAGCCCACCGGCCACCCCTGGAGTCGTGGGGCATGTCGTGAACTGAGTCTCACGCACACAAGGCGAGGATCAGCACGCTCGATGGTCGGACAGGGAAGACTACGAGGATATCTTGTACCCAACCTGTTGCCCAGCCGACAGTTGATAGAAGATCTCAAAAAAAAAAAAAAAAAAAAAAAATAGGAAAAAAATTCCCAAAAGAATAAAAATAGGTCAGGAGACTGGCTCCTGAGAGAGCCACGTCTTCTCCTTCTGCTAGGCAGAAAAAAACTGAGGTCTGCTGACTGCAGTGGGAGGGTTATGCCCGGAGGGACCGCCCCCCTGGGCGGGGCTGTTCAGCTCTGGCTGTTTAGAATGTATGTATAACATCTCACATTCTGCCTAGGTCTTCTCCTGCAAGCAGGGACATAACCCACGTGTAAAGGTGTATAAGACACGCTGTGTCAGTCCATGGATGACAAGAGAAATTTATTTTACTCAAAATAAAAGGAATTTCTGATTGCTTTAGTCCTTCACATGTATGGTTGTACTTACACAAAAATGACTCGTGACTTTGTAATGCTGTCATGATACGTGGTGTTGCTTATTATTGTCAAAGTGAAAAGCAGTGAATAGAAACCAATAAAATGTATTCAGGACTCCAGAGACATGATGGAATGTAGTAGCTACAGCCAGCAAAACTAAGTAAAAAAAAAAGTACACAATGTCCTATGTATTAACTTGTTGCTGATGTTGATCATTGCAGATGTTTGTAAAAGCAAGAAAACATTTCTGCTGCAGAGAGGGAACTGGTGGTCTGCCTAATTTACCTGCTAGAGAAATTACTACATTTCTAGCAGAGGTCTTAAAAGGAGAAGTCCAGCCTGAGCTTTTTAGGCTGGGCTTCTCTTAAGCGGAGAGCGGTCTGAAGTCCGCTCTCCGCTGACGTCACTGCCATCAGTCGGGGCAGCGCGTCATCACGACTTAGAAAGTCGGGATCCGCCAGCTGCCCTGATTGATGGCAGTCTCAGCGAGCCGCTGAGCCAGCCTCTCCCCGCCCCTCCACTGCTCAGCGCTCCAATGAGCATGGAGAAGCAGAGAGGTAAGACGCTGATTGACAGTCAGCGGCTTTCCTCTCGGCGATCTGTGAGAACCGAGCCAGTCTGATGCTCCATCCACCGAGGTAAGTATGGATGCTCCATCCACCGAGTATGAATCCCCCAAAAAAACAAAAAACATACTTCTCTTTTAACATTTCGGCCACACAGCACATTCCAAAGCCAGAACTCTCATTCTGGTGTATTTTGGCATAAGAATGGATGGTGTGTGGCATAGATAGAGGATCCCAGGGCTGGCAAGCTGAACATGTTTTACAGTGCCTTGAAAAAGTATTCATACCCCCCATGAAATTTTCCACATTTTGTCATGTTACATCCAAAAACGTAAATGTATTTTATTCGGATTTTATGTGATAGACCAACACAAAGTGGCACATAATTGTGAAGTGGAAGGAAAATAAAGAGGTTTTCAAAATCTTTTACAAATAAACATGTGAAAAGTGTGGCGTGCATTTGTATTCAATACTCTGTAGAACCACCTTTCGCTGCAATTACAGCTGCAAGTCTTTTTGGGGATGTCTCTACCAGCTTTGCACATCTAGAGAGTGAAATATTTGCCCATTCTTCTTTGCAAAATAGCTCAAGCTCTGTCAGATTGGATGAAGAGCGTCTGTAAACAGAAAATTCAAGTCTTGCCACAGATTCTCAATTGGATTTAGGTCTGAACTTTGACTGAACCATTCTAACACATATTTAAATATGCTTTGATCCAAACCATTCCATTGTAGCTCTGGCTGTATGTTTAGGGTCATTGTCCTGCTGGAAGGTGAACCTCCGCCCCAGTCTCAAGTATTTTGCAGACTATAACAGGTTTTCCTCCAAGATTTCCCTGTATTTGGCTTCATCCATCTTCCCATCAGCCCTGTCCCTGCTGAAGCAAAGCGTCTCCACAACATGATGCTGCCACCACGTTTTACGGTGGGGGTGGTGTGTTCAGGGGGATGTGCAGTGTTAGTTGTCCACCACACATAGCCTTTTGTTTTAGGCCAAAAAGTTAATTCTGGTATCATCTGACCAGAGAACCTTCTTCCACATGTTTGCTGTGTCCCCCCCATATGGCTTCTCGCAAACTGAAAACAGGACTTCTTATGGCTTTCTTTCAACAATGGCTTTCTTCTTGCCACTCTTCCATAAAATGTCATTCGGCCTGGCCGCTGAAGTAGAGAAAGGGATGGGGTCACCCGGTGAAGAGGATGGTCATTAAAACTCAGGCTTCCTATAGTGAAATTGTATACATGTCAACATAAAGTCTCAATAAATAAAAGTAACTACTCGAGCTATTTACAAACTAACCACTTCCGATCGGGCCCATCCTATTCTAAGATTAATTGTAACCATGTTACACTGCACTGACTGCAGCTCTCAGAAAAACCTGCAAGACTAAGCCTGCCATAGATGGATCAGTCTCTTTTGATCAGCCAACGGGCTGATAGAAAAAAAAAATGAACCCATTCCCCTATCTGCACAAATTAGGTGGATGGAAAAATCCTTTCTGCTGAGACATTGGGGTTTATTTATTAAAGGCACAGTTGTTCTAGATCTGAGAGGAACATTCAAGGAAAATAAAGAAAATTGCTTTTTTGCTTGCACATGATTGGATCATAGAAATCAGCAGAGCTTTCACCACTTTCCAGAGCTTCCCTCAGATCTAGAGCAACTGCACTTGCAGTACACAGTATATTTGCTTTTAGTAAATCAACCTCCCTGTATTTGAACAGCTGGGACTCATCCACTGTCAGAATATACTGATCATTGCAACAGCTGCTGAAAGAATAAAAAAAAATTCAACATTTCCAATCGACTTCTGTCGAGCGGGAAGTGTCATAGATGAATCAAAATTTGACTGGTCCCTGCTGAGCCGGCCAAATTTCAATTCATCTATAGCCAGTTTAAGTTCAGAGAGAAACAAAGGAGAGTTTTGTGGTTAAATAAAAGGAAACCACAGGAATCTGGTAATGTCTGCTCTTAGGCAAGACTTAGGGACCATTCACAATGGGTGAGGTCCATTTTTTTTAGTCTGCTAGAGACCCTGTCACCAGGCCATTCATATAAACAGCAATCTCTCCTCTTCATAAGATTATGTCCATTTAACATATTTTAGGCATATTATTTACATGTAAAAGCCTCCCTGGTGTAGAGAAAAGCCCTGAGAATGCTGTTTGGCGCCACTATTATGGATGTGATGTCAGCAGCCCCAACAGACTCAGAGCTATGATATTCCATAGTATTCCCCTTTGCTATTCCCTTAGCAGCTACATAAAAGGTTATGTATTGAGATGAGGGAAAGGGCAGAGGAGCTGGGCCAGTACAGAGTAATTACATATTCCCAGTAGAGGAGAAGGCTAGGGAACTGAAGCACTTTGCAAGTAAATGCAAAGTCATTTATGAAAAAGGAAAAACTATTTAAAATACTTGCATTTTCTGTTTTTACTTGCATATTTTTTTAATTAACAGGGTCTCTTTACGGTGCAGTGCAATCTAATTTAAATTGAAAGGGCTACCTTAAACGTGTTATTAAACCCCAAAATTAAAAAAAAAGCCTTTAGTTCTGCAGACCTCAACATTTACCAGGTATGCACCATGTTTTTTCTTTTTTCAAATCCTGTGGTTGCTTTGCATTCCATGTGTGAAAAAGGACTCTTTACTAGCTCCTGCTTTAGGTTGGCTCCATCCAATGAAGCCACTTCTGCATGTGTGCTCTACGCTGGAACTGCAGCCGAGTGTCCCTGTGCTGCTCGAGTCCACACAAAGATAGCCCAGAGGGATATAGCAGCAACAAGCTTCTTCTAGCAAGCTGACTGACAGAAGCTGGAGCCTGCGGTGTCCAAGTGACTTGCTCCCTGTGATGCGCTCAGTGCAGGCGATTCCACACCTGGATGTTTGGGGAAGTGGTATAAAGCAAGAACACTGTGTTGGGCACAAATAAAGGAATGTTTTACTAATTGATTAGAATGGATTTACTTAAAAAAAATTGTGAGCATTTATTAATGCACAATAAAGCATTGTGCTAATGCATTTGCACCCATGCAAGGCATAGTCTGCATTTGCCCTTTAACTTTTAAAGGCTTACAATGGCTAACAAGTTGAGGTGAAAAGCTTCATATCATTAAAGTGTTCCTGTTTCCATGGCACTGTCCAATATAAAAGCACAAAGACAACAACTGGAGCAACATCAGACATATTTCTACCAAAGCCAGCGGTTATCTAAGGGCAGGTGACTCCAGCTTCACCAATTCCCAAAACTCACACATTGTATAACCTTGTTCATTCTGGACTAAGTATGGATATTGTGGATATAATACAGGCAACATAAAAGGGTCAGAGGTATGCAGAAAAACAGGACTTACGGTATTAGTCAAAGTTGAAAGAAAAGATCTCTCTCTCTCTATCTATCTATCTTTCTATCTATCTATATATATATATATGTGCTGGAAATTTTTTGGGTCAAATAAATTTTTGTTTCCTACTCTGCATGCAGAGATGAGTCTTGCATGGAATCCCCACTTGCAAGGTGCTGAATAGAAAAGTTGCACTACATAACTACTTGAGTGCCTTTCACAGGTATTATCACAGTTGCCCATTTAACAAAACATTTCTTTTAAAAATCATTTTTCTATGAACCAATAATCTATACACTGGAGAGGATAGGACATGTACATAGTTGCAAAAGTCATTATCATATTACAAGCGGATTTGAAACTTATTAGCTGGAAGAAAAAACCGCAAAAGCCATGACATAAGCAGTTTAACATGCAGCAGTCACACCGCATTCATGCAAGCTATTACACTCTTTGCTCTCCACTGAAACATAACTAATTATTGTATTATTTTATTGTTTAATTAGGAACCAATATCTAGAAGTCCAAAAGAGGAAAGCAAGTGAAGTAAGGGGTTCTGCTCCCCCAAGTCATTCAATGCCCAGTATAAAATATACTGAAGGAAAAAAAGCAGTTTACTTGATGAGGGACTACTGACATCAAGTAAACTGCTTTGTAGTTGTGTTTTTTTTAAATACTACCTAAAATTGTATGTAAATACTAACATGGGATGGACACCTACTGTACAAAGAAAGCTGGCTAATTATTTACACATAACCGGTACCTTATGCCACCCCAAAAATATGCTCTGGGTGGAGGTATTCTCAAGATCCCCAATATATGGCTCAAATTTGGGGTGCACAGCTTGCGTGAGAGAAAAATATAACAGCTTGCGTGAGAGAAAAATATAATTTCCCCCATCCCTGATAACAGTGTGGATGATGGAATCACTATTATATTGTCAAGCAGCCCTGGGCACATGCTGGTACTGGCAAACAGTGATTGCATCTCACAGGATGCAGTAGCTGTTGGGACGCAAATTTCTAAGTTGATTTTTAAACTAACCTTTTACTCAAGCCAGGCGGTGCTTACAGAGCCCCACATAGCTAAAATTTTAGGTTCGATTCAGCAGGCATGGGGACCGTTAAGTGCTAGTGCACAAAGGTTTGAGATTTGTCTAAAGTGTTCGATAAGTGCAAAAGACACCTGTTGGTCCTGCCAGAAATCCAGTGCTGTCCTGTGTTCTCTGCAATGTTATCTTAAACAGCCTTTTTAGCCCTGCCTGTTCCATGCCTGAACTACAGAACACCTTCCGCCTATGTTATAGAGAAGAGGGGGAGATGCTGCTCCTCCACACATACAAAACAGCAGATCAGAATTGTCACCTTGTTGCTAGCAGGATCACCAAATTAAAATAAAAGATCTTAATGCAGCTACCACATCTAAGGATTGGTAAACTACAGTATAATGATGGTTTTTAGAGTTAGATACTCTTTACCATAATAGGCTGCAAGAGGACATGAGGGACATTCCCAGACATAATTCTCAGTTAGTCACAAACACAAAAGGGCCACTCCAGCCAACTCTAAAATAAAAATGTAATGTTGGGACTCCAGATCTCTGCATCAGACTTCCCAGCCAATTCCAACTGGGGTGGCCTGGACATTTCATTATTTAGAGGTCTATAAAGCTAGGTAATCACGAGTCTGACAAAAGAGTGTAAGAGATGGTCTAACCTTGCAAAGCCAGAAGAGGAGAGGCGAGAGTTAGGAATATTAGAGCGAGGCTGAAAGCAGATTGAGGCAGATGGAAATAAACAGTCCAGCAAGCTAGAACAAAGCAAAGAAAGCAAAACGAGGATAGTTGGTTAGTGCAAGGAGCAAACAAGCCTTCAAAAGAACCAATTCACTGCATTGAAAAGGAGAAGTTCAGTCAAGACAAAAATAAAATCAGTGAACTCACAATAAACCAGGTTATATCCAATTAGCATTTATGTTTTTAAAGCAAACCCCAAAAGTCCCTGTACTGAGGACTACAAATGCAGCACCTAACTGCTATATACACTATATTACCAAAAGTATTGGGACACCTGCCTTTACACACACACGAACTTTAATGGCATCCCAGTCTTCGTCCATAGGATTCAATATTGAGTTGGTCCACCCTTTGCAGCTATAACAGCTTCAACTCTTCTGGGAAGGCTGTCCACAAGGTTTAGGAGTGTGTTTATGGGAATGTTTGATCATTCTTCCAGAAGCGCATTTGAGAGTTCAGGCACTGATGTTGGATGAGAAGGCCTGGCTTGCATTCTTCGCTCTAATTCATCCCAAAGGTTTTCTATCGAATTGAAGTCAGGACTCTGTGCAGGCCAGTCAAGTTCCTCCACCCCAAACTCGCTCATCCATGTCTTTATGGACCTTGCTTTGTGCACTGGTCCAAATCATTTTGGTGGAGGGGGGATTATGGTGTGGGGTTGTTTTTCAGGGGTTGGACTTGGCCCTTTAGTTCTAGTGAAGGCGTCAGCATACCAAGACTTTTTGGACAATTTGATGCTCCCAACATTATGGGAACAGTTTGGGGATGGCCCCTTCCTGTTCCAACATGACTGTGCACCATTGCACAAAGCAAGGCTAATAAAAACATGGATGAGCGAGTTTGGGGTGGAGGAACTTGACTGGCCTGCACAGCGTCCTGACCTCAACCCAATAAAACACCTTTGGGGTGAATTAGAGCAGAGACTGTGAGCCAGGCCTTCTCCGCCACATCAGTGCCTGACCTCACAAATGCGCTTCTGGAAGAATGGTCAAACATTCCCATAGACACACTCCTAATCCTTGTGGGCAACCTTCCCAGAAGAGTTGAAGCTGTTATAGCTGCAAAGTGTGGGCCAACTCAATATTGAACCCTACGCTCTAAGACTGGGATGCCATTAAAGTTCATGTGTGTAAAGGCAGGCGTCCCAATATTTTTGGTAATATAGTGCATCTTGGTCTTAGATAACACAATGTGCAATAGCTTGCATAGACATATAGCAAACAACCAGATGCATTGATATTTTTTTGAACTGGGAAAATAAAAACAAACTCAGTGGGTTTCTCCAATATGCCCCAAAAATTTCTGGATTGTAGGGCTTTGAGGGTTATAGTAGGACGAATTTGGTTCAATACTTTCTTTGTCAATCATTACAGACAACAGTATCATTTCATGCGATTTGCCAAATTTCTGAATTCCATGCATCGCCTGGAGTTCTCCAAATTTACTCTTCAAACTAAGGGCACGGCTTACAAATTCTTAAATTACATGAGGGCCAAAACTCCATGCAAAGGAATGTGAAGTTTGGAGAATACGGCTGGGACATGCGCATGCTGCTGTGTTATCTGGTACAGTTATTGCCACATTTGTGTTTAGGTCCCGAGTTCAATTCCCCCCAGGAACCGATTTCCATAACATTTGTAAATTCTCACCCTGCCTGTATGGGCTTCTAACGTGTGACCCCTTCAAATCGCAGTACTGTGCACTTACTTACTGGAAGGCAGTCCCATTCACAAGGAATGACACTCAGTTGGGTCAGGCCAGTGACACCAAAAGAAATACAATCACCACCACTTTTTTTGGGTGTTGCTGGCCAGGATAATTGGAGAGACATGATGGATTTACACATATTTGGCCAAAAGGTTGCAGGCTCCTGACCATGCACCACTATGATTAAGCCTGTTCTTTGTGCACGTCTGGAACAATAAAGCTTCACAAAAACACTGAGGTCATCAGTGTGCAGCCATTTTTTTTTGCAGTTGAGTTAGTTTGTGAATGTGGACAAGTTTCATCCTGCCTGCACTCAGGTTTCCAGACACTGGCACAGGTAGAAGCTTGAGAGCGGTGACTGTGTACTAGCCTATATGAGCTTGTTAGACATCCCATTCCAAAACCACTTCCATTTGGAGTGACAACCCACTTTGCAAGTTTAACTCCACTTTTCTGGGAAGACTTTCCACAAGATTTTGAGAGTGTGTCTGTGGATATGTGTGCCCATTAGACCAAACGAGTATGTTGTGAGGTCAGGTACTGATATTGGAAGAGAGGTTTTAGTTCCACTCATCCAGAAGGTGCTCCATAGGGTTGAGATCAGAGCCCTATGCAATTATTTAACAGGATGACAGAGTAACAGAACTGCCCAATATATGACTATGTAAAAGTTGTCCGTTACGTTTTTTTAATAGAAATTGAACAAAGGTAAAAACCAAAATGTATGATGCTTATACACACATTATATTAAAGTAAAACGAAGGCCTCTTATTAAAATACAAATATGTGCTGCACACTTCATTATGAGCACATCTGCACTTAAGTTTTCTCTTAGTCCTCCTACAAAGTTGCACAAATGCCTGCTGAGACTGCCAGTGTAGTCCACTGCTGGTTCATAGCCTGTAGCTTGTCACTCGGCACCTGGCCCCACATAGACCTACCAACTGCTTCTGGATTAACAGCATTGCCTGTTACTCTCCCATGGGTGAGCTGCAGTGTCTGGGAGAGGGAGCGTGTGAGAAACAAATTAAGATGAATTTTGCTCAGTCGGGAAAGTAAAGAAAAATAGGATTTTTTACTCACCGTAAAATCCTTTTCTCTGAGTCCATGGACCGACACAGCCTCTCTATTGACAAAGTGGGTATTATCCGTTAATTAGGAGTGACTAGGCAGAAAACTTGTAAAAAGTGTTGCATCACACCCTCTATAGTACCGCCCAGGGGGCGGACCCTCTGGGTATATCCCCTCAGTCTGCATCTCGCAGATCAGTTCGTCAAAAAGCAGTACAAACTTAAAAAGGAGGGGTGGGTGCTGTGTCGGTCCATGTAAAAAATCCTATTTACTCTTTCGTCCATGGACCGACACAGCCTCTCTATTGACAAAGTGGGACGTCCCAAAGCAGTGTCAGAGAAAAAACGAGGGGTGGTAACAGCAAAAAAATAAACTTCACCCCAAACACAAAACAGCACTCCACCAACGGAGGAGTTGCAACTCTAAACAGCCGCTTGCAAAACCTTGCGGCCAAAAGAGGCATCCGAAGATGCACCTACATCAATTTTGTAGAATTTTGTGAAAGTGTGAGCGGACGACCAAGTCACCGCTTTACATAATTGGGAAACAGACGCTTGATGTCGGAAAGCCCAAGAGGCACCTATTGCCCTGGTCGAATGCGCCGTGACAGGAAAGGGGGGCGCCTGACCCTTTAAGGCGTAAGCCTGGATTACTATCTGTCGGATCCACCTAGAGATGGTGGCCGATGAGACTGCTTGGCCCTTCTTGGGACCAGTCACCGAAACAAACAGTGAGTCTGACTTCCGGAACAGGGAAGTAGCAGATAGGTATACTCTCAAAGCTCGGACAACGTCCAAGGAATGCAACGCCGACTCCTTAGGATTCGACAGGTGAGGACACAAGGATGGAAGTACGTTGTCTTAGTTGAGATGAAAAGCCGAAATGACCTTCGGAAGAAAGGAAGGCTGCGGCCGCAGCACCACCTTATCCTTGTGGAAAATAAAATAGGGAGCCTTGAAGGACAAGGCTGCCAGCTCATAGACTCGTCTAACTGACGTAACAGCCACCAAAAAGACCACTTTCTGAGAAAGTGTCAACAGGGGAATATCTCTAATATTCTCAAACGGTGCCTTCTGAAGCACCGAGAGGACCAGGTTCAAGTCCAACGGAGGTAGCGGGGGACGGACCGGAGGGGCCACATGTCGAACCCCCTGCACAAATGTACTCACAAGAGAGTGAGCCGCCAAGGATCGCTGAAAAAAAGACAGCCAGGGCAGATATCTGTCCCTTAATCGTACTTAGGGCAAGCCTTTGGTCCACCCCATGCTGTAAAAACAGCAGGATTCTGGAAACCAAATAAGTACGCGGATGCCATTTAATTTCCTCACACATGGAGATGTGGGCCTTCCAAGTGCGGTGATAAACCTTCCTAGAGGACGGTTTCCGAGCACTTCTCATAGTAGAGATTACTGAATCTGACAGGCCCCGGTCTCTCAGTACCTGGTTCTCAACAGCCATGCCGTTAAAGCCAGTGACCGTAAAGCAGGATGGAGTATGGGACCTTGCGATAGCAGGTCCTTCCGTAGTGGTAGGCGCCAGGGGACGTCTACTACCAGACGTACTAGATAGGCGTACGAAGGACGCTGAGGCCAATCTGGAGCGATTAGGATCATTGGAATTCCCTCTGCCTCCACTCTGCGGAGCAGAAGAGGAAGAAGCCTTAAGGGAGGGAAGGCATAGATTAGCCGATACTGACACCACAATGCCACCAACGCATCCGTTGCGTCTGCCCATGGGTCTCTTGACCGGGCCACAAACCTCAATACCTTCCGATTGAGTCGGGAAGCCAGAAGATCTACGTCTGGTGTGCCCCATCTTTGGCAGAGGAGTTGGAACACCTCTGGGTGTAAGGACCATTCTCCCTGGTCCAGCATCTGGCGGCTCAGGTAGTCCGCCTGCCAGTTTTCCACCGGAATGTACACGGCCGACAGTGCCGATACGCTCTTCTCTGCCCACTTCAGGATGCGAGCGACCTCCGATGCTGCAGCTGAGCTTCTTGTTCCTCCTTGATGATTGACATATGCCACTGCTGTGGCGTTGTCTGACTGGATCCTGACTGGACGCCCTTGCAGCCTCTGAGACCATTTGAAGAGGCACAGCCTGATCGACCGGATTTCCAGGACATTGATCGGCAGGAGGGCCTTCCTCTGGGGTTCAGCGACCTTGCGCCGACTGAACACCCCAGACTCCCCCCCCAACCTGTAAGGCTGGTGTCCGTCGTGATCACTATCCAGTAAACAGGAAGAAATGACTTTCCGGCCATTAGAGCCGGTGCTGTCAGCCACCATACGAGGGATCTCCTGACTAGGTGGCTCACTCGGATTTGATAATCCAGAGATGATGGACATCTGTTCCATCTGGACAGAACTTCCTTCTGTAACACTCGAGTGTGGGACGAACCTCCTCCTTCTTCGGCACAATGAACAGATTTGAGTAAAAACCCTGACCTCGTTCCTGTTCTGGAACTGGAATAACTACCCCGCGTTCCAGTAGACCCTGAACCGCCCCATACAGGGCCTCCCGACGGGTCGGTAGTAGCTGGAGATTGGAGGTGATGAACCTGTCCGGTGGACAAGAGAGAAATTCTATCTTGTAGCCTGAGGAGATTACTTCGCAAACCCCCCTGTCGGAGACTAGAGCTGTCCACTGAGTCACAAATTTGCGAAGATGTCCCCCCACCCGAGAGCTGGGTGGGGGCGGACCTTCATGCGGACGCAGATTTGTCCGCAGGCTTGTTGGGTTTGCGGGACCAAGGACGCTTTTGTCCTTGGGCAGGCGCCTTGTCGGCCTGGGGTCTTTTCCCTGTCGCCCTAGGGGGACGAAAGAACTGCCTGCATGCAGTAAAGAAGGGCCCTTGGCGTGGCCCCCTACCCTTGCTAGTTTGGGGAAGCAAAGTGCTTTTACCTCCTGTGGCATCCTTGATGACGTCATCCAGAGAAGCTGCAAAAAGTCTGTCGCCCTTAAAAGGCAGATCCAACAGGGCTTTCTTGGAAGTCTGGTCTGCAGACCAGCCCTTTAGCCAGATCAGGCGGCGCATTGCTACTGCATAAACCAAAGCTTTTGACAGCAGGGGAATAGTATCCATGTCGGACTCGCAGACAAACTTAAGGCCCTGGACCAACTGGTCGACCAAAGTTATCTCATTAGGAGGAGCATCTCGCTCCTTTAACCCCTGGAGTAGCAATCTTGCGCATTCAGTAAGTGTCTGAGACACTAGGGCCCCCACCAATGCCGGGCATATTGCCGAGCCTACCACTGAATATAGGTAGCAAGCGAGTGCTTCAGCCTTCTTATCCACAGGGTCCTTGAAAACAGGAGCCCCTTCTACTGGAATAGTGGTGGCTCTATTAAGTCTGGACACCGGAGGGTCCACTATAGGGGGAGAGGTCCATTTCTTCAGAAAACTCTCCCAAAAGGGGTACCGTACCCCAAACCTCTTTAGGGCTGTAAAGACCCTCAGTGGGTTCTCCCATTCCTTGTATAAGAGTTTTTCAAAATAAGACACACAAGGGAACACCTTAGCAGTGCGGGCAGGTTTACGAAACCCAAAAGGGACTGGAGTTTCTGCTGCTTCTGCAGTATTTTCCAACTTTAGCGTATCCCGCACTGCAGTAATAAGGTCAGATACCAAAGCCGTCTCGCGTACTGACCTGAACTTGGAGTCATCCTCACTGTCCGATCGGTCACGGTCTGCAGTCTCTGATGCGTCCGAATCTGGGCCATGAGCCGTAGCTGGACCTGGTTCTGCATCAGAATTATCCCCGGAAGATTGCAGGGGACGGGGGCGTTTACTACCCCGTATTCCTGTGTGCTGGTTCCACCCTGGCAGCAAACGCCTCTAGGATTGCCGACATAGCGTTCATAGACACCTCAGGGGCACCAGCTGCTAAATCTGGTGCTTCAGGGGAGAAGACATCTGGCTCAGATGCCATGCTGACCACACGCTGACCCCCACAGGGCTCCAGGCAAGATATCAATAGGCCACCCTCCTGCGCTGCAGAGATGCTGGGTTACCCAAAGGACTCACCACCCTGGACCGGTACTGCTATGCTGCGCCTGTGATGCTGTCCCACTGCTGCTGTGTCAGTCTGCTTCTTTTATCAGCGCTTCCTGTGTGAATTTTCACGCCAGTGTAATGCACCCTAGAGGCCGGAGACTCTTGCAAAATGGCCGCCAAAAACGTCTGTATGGAAGATAATGTGGGCTCTAAGAAAATGGCCGCCGAGCCGAAGATAGAAGCCAAGCAGCCGTAGCCCACAAAAAGATGGCCGCCGAACGGCAATATATACATACAGGGTGGACAAACATGGCCGCCGATCAGTTGATAGAGGCCAGTGGGTGTGGACTACAAGAAAATGGCGCTGAAACCACAGAAAGATGGTCGCCGGGCAGTCACTAGAGGCCAAAACCAGCATGGACCACCACAAAATGGCCGCCGACAGCATGGAGGAGGAAGCACACACAGGTAAGCAGAAATGACATTTCTTTTAAATGTTAGTTACAGCCAGGCCCGCTCCAGTGGAACCCCTTAGGTGACCCCCAGCACCCAGCAACCTTTAGCTAGAAGCCCAGGGAGGAGGGAAAAGGCAGGGAGAGAGGGAAGAAAGGGGCCACAACCACTTACTTGGTCTCTCCAGGAATGTCCAGCCAAATCACCCAGCCGAGGCAGGGGAGTTTACTTACCTATCCTGCATGTATTATGCTGGAAGACATTCCAAACAGATCATCGTCCGCGCACGGAAGATGACTGTTGGCCAGGCATGCTGTGATTGGACCCAAAAGGGACGATCATATGTATGCCCTGGAGCATGACGCTCACCGGACAGGCTGCTGCGACTCGGCCGTAAGGTCAGCCGAAGCTGAGCGGTCCGCTGCAAGCCTTGGAGCATAAGCTCACCAGCCAGGCTGCTGCGACTCGGCCGTAAGGTCAGCTGAAGCTGAGCGGTCCGATGCAGGCCCTGGAGCGTAGGCTCACCGGCCACCCGTGGAGCAACGGGCATGTCGTGGAAAACCCAGCACGTAGCTAGGGTCGGCACACGCTCGATGGCCGAACTGGGGAGACTACAAGGATCGAGGATCCAGCCTGTCACCCAGTCGGCAGTTGATCGAAGATCGCAGGAAACAAAAATTTAGCAAAAAAAATAGGATTTTTTACTCACCGTAAAATCCTTTTCTCTGAGTCCATGGACCGACACAGCTTCTCTATTGACAAAGTGGGTATTATCCGTTAATTAGGAGTGACTAGGCAGAAAAACTTGTAAAAAGTGTTGCATCACACCTTCTACAGTACCGCCCAGGGGGCGGACCCTCTGGGTATACCCTCTCAGTCTGCATCTTCGCAGATCAGTTCGTCAAAAAGCAGTACAAACTTAAAAGGAGGGGTGGGTGCTGTGTCGGTCCATGGACTCAGAGAAAAGGATTTTACGGTGAGTAAAAAATCCTATTTACTCTTTCGTCCATGGACCGACACAGCTTCTCTATTGACAAAGTGGGACGTCCCAAAGCAGTGTCAGAGAAAAAACGAGGGGTGGTAACAGCATAAAAATAAACTTCACCCCAAACACAAAACAGCACTCCTCCACTGGAGGAGTTGCAACTCTCAACAGCCGCTTGCAAAACCTTGCGGCCAAAAGAGGCATCCGAAGATGCACCTACATCAATTTTGTAGAATTTGGTGAAAGTGTGAGCGGACGACCAAGTCGCCGCTTTACATAATTGGGAAACAGACGCTTGATGTCGGAAAGCCCAAGAGGCACCTATTGCCCTGGTCGAATGCGCCGTGACAGGAAAGGGGGGCGCCTGACCCTTTAAGGCGTAAGCCTGGATTACTATCTGTCGGATCCACCTAGAGATGGTGGCCGATGAGACTGCTTGGCCCTTCTTGGGACCAGCCACCGAAACAAACAGTGAGTCTGACTTCCGGAACAGGGAAGTAGCAGATAGGTATACTCTCAAAGCTCGGACAACGTCCAAGGAATGCAACGCCGACTCCTTAGGATTCGACGGCTGAGGACACAAGGATGGAAGTACAATGTCTTCGTTGAGATGAAAAGCCGAAACGACTTTCGGAAGAAAGGAAGGCTGCAGCCGCAGCACCACCTTATCCTTGTGGAAAATCAAAGAGGGAGCCTTGCAGGACAAGGCTGCCAGCTCAGAGACTCGTCTAACTGACGTAACAGCCACCAAAAAGACCACTTTCTGAGAAAGTGTCAACAGGGGAATATCTCTAATATTCTCAAACGGTGCCTTCTGAAGCACCGAGAGGACCAGGTTCAAGTCCCACGGAGGTAACGGGGGACGGACCGGAGGGGCCACATGTCGGACCCCCTGCACAAATGTACTCACGAGAGAGTGAGTCGCCAGGGGTCGCTGAAAAAAGACAGCCAGGGCAGATATCTGTCCCTTAAATCGTACTTAGGGCAAGCCCTTGGTCCACCCCATGCTGTAAAAACAGCAGGATTCTGGAAACCAAATAGGTACGCGGATGCCATTTCATTTCCTCACACATGGAGATGTAGGCCCTCCAAGTGCGGTGATAGACCTTCCTAGAGGACGGTTTTCGAGCACTTCTCATAGTAGAGATTACGGAGTCTGACAGGCCCCGGTCTCTCAGTACCTGGTTCTCAACAGCCATGCCGTTAAAGCCAATGACTGTAAAGCAGGATGGAATATGGGACCTTGCGATAGCAGGTCCTTCCGTAGTGGTAGGCGCCAGGGGACGTCTGCTACCAGACGTACTAGATTGGCGTACCAAGGACGCTGAAGCCAATCTGGAGCGATTAGGATCATTGGAATTCCCTCTGCCTCCACTCTGCGGAGCAGAAGAGGAAGAAGCCTTAAGGGAGGGAAGGCATAGATTAGCTGATACTGACCGCACGATGCTACCAACGCGTCCGTTGCGTCTGCCCATGGGTCTCTTGACCAGGCCACAAATCTCAATACCTTCCGATTGAGTCGGGAAGCCAGAAGATCTACGTCTGGTGTGCCCCATCTTTGGCAGAGGAGTTGGAACACCTCCGGGTGTAAGGACCCTTCTCCCTGGTCCAGCATCTGGCGGCTCAGGTAGTCCGCCTGCCAGTTTTCCACACCCGGAATGTACACGGCCGACAGTGCCGGTACGCTCCTCTCTGCCCACTTCAGGATGCGAGCGATCTCTGATGTTGCAGCTGAGCTTCTTGTTCCTCCTTGATGATTGACATATGCCACTGCTGTGGCGTTGTCTGACTGGATCCTGACTGGACGCCCTTGCAGCCTCTGAGACCATTTGAAGAGGCACAGCCTGATCGCCCGGATTACCAGGACATTGATCGGCAGGAGGGCTTCCTCTGGGGTCCAGCGACCTTGCGCCGACTGAACACCCCAGACTCCCCCCCAACCTGTAAGGCTGGCGTCCGTCGTGATCACTATCCAGTAAACCGGAAGAAATGACTTCCCGGCCATTAGAGCCGGTGCTGTCAGCCACCATACCAGGGATCTCCTGACTATGTGGCTCACTCGGATTTGATAATCCAGAGATGATGGACATCTGTTCCATCTGGACAGAACTTCCTTCTGTAACACTCGAGTGTGGTATTGAGCATATGGAACCGCCTCGAAGGAGGCTACCCTGAGGCCCAACACTCGCATGCAAAAAACGGAGTGACGACCAATTCCTGGAAGACAGCTGCCGTACTGCAGCCCGGAGGGTCTGCAACTTCTCCACAGGGAGGAATACCTTTGCCTCTGAAGAATCCAGAATCAACCCCAGGTACCCTAGGCGTTGAGTGGGCACCAATACTGACTTTTGCGTGTTTAGTATCCAACCACAGTCTCGAAGAGTCTGACAGGTAATGGACACGCTTACCTCTAATTCTGAGCTTGAAGGGGCCTTCAGCAGAAGGTCGTATAAGTAGCCTGTGATAGCGATACCCCGCTGTCTTAGAAGTGCCAGAATCGGAGCGAGCACCTTGGTGAACGTCCTGGGTGCTGAGGCAAGGCCCAACGGGAGGGCCACAAACTGGTAGTGGTCCTTCCCAATAGCAAATCGCAGAAACCTCTGGTGTCTGGAGTATATGGGGACATGCAGGTATGCGTCCTTGATGTCCAAGGAGGCCAGAAAGTCCCACGGATGGAGAGCCGTGACTACAGATCGAACCGACTCCATCCGAAAACTTTGTACCTTCACAAAGCAATTGAGGGCTCTGAGATCCAAGCTTGGACGAACCCCCTCCTTCTTCGGCACAATGAACAGATTTGAGTAAAAACCCCGTTCCAGTTCTGGAACTGGAATAACTACCCCGCGTTCCAGTAGACCCTGGACCGCCCCATACAGGGCCTCCCGACGGGTCGGTAGTAGCTGGAGATTGGAGGTGTTGAATCTGTCCGGTGGACAAGAGAGAAACTCTATCTTGTAGCCTGAGGAGATTACTTCGCAAACCCACCTGTCGGAGATTAGTGCTGTCCACTGAGTCGCGAATTTGCGAAGACGTCTCCCCACCCGAGAGCTGGGTGGGGGTGGACCTTCATGCGGACGCAAATTTGTCCGCAGGCTTATTGGGTATGCGGGACCAGGGACGCTTTTGTCCTTGGGCAGGCGCTTTATCGGCCTGGGGTCTTTTCCCTGTCGCCCTAGGGGAAGAAAAAAACACTTGTGTGCAGTAAAGGAGGGCCCTTGCCCTTGGCGTGGCCCCTACCCTTGCTAATTTGGGGAAGCAAAGTGCTTTTACTTCCTGTGGCATCCTTGATGATGTCATCCAGAGAAGCCCCAAAAAGTCTGTCGCCCTTAAAAGGCAGATCCAACAGGGCTTTCTTGGAAGTCTGGTCCGCAGACCAGCCTTTTAGCCAGATCAGGCGGCGTATTGCTACTGCATAAACCGAAGTTTTAGACAGCAGGGGAATAGTATTCATGTCTGACTCGCAGACAAACCTAAGGCCCTGGACCAACAGGTCGGCCAATGTTATCTCATCAGGAGGAGCATCTCGCTCCTTAACCCCTGGAGGTAGCAATCTTGCTCATTCAGTAAGTGTGTGAGACACTAGGGCCCCCGCCAATGCCGGGCGTACTGCCGAGCCTACCACTTAGTATAGGTAGCAAGCGAGTGCTTCAGCCTTCTTATCCACAGGGTCCTTGAAAACAGGAGCCCCTTCTACGGGAATTGTGGTGGCTCTATTAAGTCTGGACACCGGAGGGTCCACTATAGGGGGGAGAGGTCCATTTCTTCAGAAAACTCTCCTCAAAAGGGGTACCGTACCGCAAAACCTCTTTGGGGCTGTAAAGACCCTCAGTGGGTTCTCCCATTCCTTGTATAAGAGTTTATCAAAAGACACACAAGGGAACACCTTAGCAGTGCGGGCAGGTCTATGAAACCCAAGTGGACCGGAGTCTCTGCTGCTTCTGCAGTATTTTCCAATTTTAGCATATCCCGCACTGCAGTAATAAGGTCAGATACCAAAGCCGTCTCGCGTACTGACCTGGACTTGGAGTCATTCTCACTGTCCGGTCACGGTCTGCAGTCTCTGATGCGTCAGATTCTGGGCCCCGAGCCGTAGCTGGACCTGGTTCTGCACCAGAATTATCCCCAGAAGCTTGCAGGGGATGGGGCGTTTACTACCCCCTGTATTCCCGTGTGCTGCTTCCACCCTGGCAGCAAACGCCTCTAGGATTGCAGTCATAGCGTTCATAGGCACCTCAGGGGCACCAGCTGCTAAATCTGGTGTTTCAGGGGAGAAGACATCTGGCTCAGATGCCATGCTGACCACACGCTGACACTCACAGGGCTCCAGGCAAGATATCAATAGGCCACCCTCCTGTGCTGCAGAGAGGCCGGGTCACCCAGAGGACTCACCACCCTGGATAGGTACTGCTATGCTGCGCCTGTGATGCTGTCCCCCTGCTGCTGTGTCAGTCTGCTTCTTTTATCAGCACTTCCTGTGTGAATTTTCGCGCCAGTGTAATGCACCCTAGAGGCCAGAGGCTCTTCAAAAATGGTTGCCAAAAACGTCTGTATGGAAGATAATGTGGGCTCTAAGAAAATGGCCGCCGACAGAAGATAGAGGTCAAGCAGCCATAGCCCACAAAAAGATGGCCGCCGAACGGCAATATCTGCATACAGGGTGGACAAACATGGCCGCCGATCAGCTGATAGGGGCCAGTGGGTGTGGCCGAACCACAGGAAGATGGCCGCCGGGCAGTCACAAGAGGCCAAACTTGGCATGGACCACCTCAAAATGGCCGCCGACAGCATGGAGGAGGAAGGACACAAACACAGGTAAGAAAAAATGACATTTCTTTTAAATGTTAGTTACAGCCAGCCCCGCTCCAGTGGGACCCCCTAGGTGACCCCCAGCACCCAGCAACCTTTAGATAGAAGCCCAGGGAGGAGGGAAAGGCAGGGAGAGAGGGAAGAAAGGGGCCACAACCACTTACTTGATCTCTCCAGGAATGTCCAGCTAAAATCACCCAGCCGAGGCAGGGGAGTTTTACTTAACTATCCTGCATGTATTCTGCTGGAAGACATTCCAAACAGATCATCGTCCGCGCACGGAAGGTGACTGTTGGCCAGGCATGCTGTGATTGGACCCCGAAGGGACGATCATATGTATGCCCTGGAGCATGACGCTCACCGGACAGGCTGCTGCGACTCGGCCGTAAGGTCAGCCGAAGCTGAGCGGTCCGATGCAAGCCTTGGAGCGTAAGCTCACCGGCCAGGCTGCTGCGACTCGGCCGTAAGGTCAGCCGAAGCTGAGTGGTCCGATGCAGGCCCTGGAGCGTAAGCTCACCGGCCACCCGTGGAGCGACGGGCATGTCGTGGAAAACCCAGCGCGTAGCTAGGGTCGGCACACGCTCGATGGCCGAAACTGGGGAGACTACAAGGATCGAGGATCCAGCCTGTCACCCAGTCGGCAGTTGATCGAAGATCGCAGGAAACCACAAATGTAGCAAAAAAAATAAAAATATATATATATATATATATATATCTTTTTTCCCCGGACCAATGGGCCCGAAGGGAGCCATGTCCTACTCCTTGCTAGACAGAAAAAAACTGATCTGCGAAGATGCAGACTGAGAGGGTATACCCAGAGGGTCCGCCCCCTGGGCGGTACTGTAGAAGGTGTGATGCAACACTTTTTACAAGTTTTTCTGCCTAGTCACTCCTAATTAACAGATAATACCCACTTTGTCAATAGAGAAGCTGTGTCGGTCCATGGACGAAAGAGTAAATAACTTTTTCCCCCGGACCAATGGGCCGGAAGGGAGCCATGTCCTACTCCTTGCTAGACAGAAAAAAACTGATCTGCGAGATGCAGACTGAGGTGATATACCCTGGGCGGTACTGTAGAGTTTTCTGCCTAGTCACTCCTAATTAACGGATAATACCCACTTTGTCAATAGAGAGGCTGTGTCGGTCCATGGACGAAAGAGAAATTCCTTTTATTTTAGGAGACCTGTGCACCATATAGTAACTGCATTTGGTAATTATTCACAGTCATACAGGAGCCTTTAGTTGTACTATCCCCTTATCGCCGACAGTACGCACATATGCGGTCTCGGCTTTAAGGGGTTATACCGGGATGAGGCATCACCCCGGTACCAATTCTTAGAGTGGGCGGTCGGCTCTTTTGGGATAACAACCGATGCAGCTAAAAGCCGCTCGGCTGTTATCCCGAAGGAGCGGGAGGGGACGTCCCCCCCCCCTCTTCCCGGGCCTCCCGTCCCACCGGGAGACCCGAGCCACGATCTGGCGTTTCTGCCGACTAGTGCGAAACTAAAACAAAGCCGGAAATGGCTTAGTTCCAGTCTCCTATGTAAAACGTCACTTCCAGTTTACTTGGCTGCCAATGGCACTGATTTAAAAAATATGACAGTATTCAGAATCGCAGTTTTTGGCGATCTGAATACTTTTAAGTGCAAAGCAGGAATTTGGTGTCTTTTAGACCCCCGATCCCTCCATAAAGTGTACCTGTCACCACCTATTACTGTCACATGGGATATTTACATTCCTTGTGACAGCAATAAAAGTGATCAGAATTATTTTTTTTAAAGTGACAATGTAAAAAAAAAAAAAAGAAGATTTTTTAAAGCGCCCCCGTCTCGGCAAGCTCGCGCAGCAAAGAAACCGCATGCATAAATCACGTCCACATATGTAAACAGTGTTCAAATCACACGTGAGGTATTGCCGTGATCGTTAGAGCGAGAGCAAAAATTCTAGCAAAAGACCTCCTCTGTAGCTCTAACCTAGCAACCACTACTTTTTTTTAAAGCATCGCCTATGGAGATTTTTAGGGATGGTAGATTGTCGCTATTCCACGAGTTTGCGCAATTTCAAAGCATGAAATGTTAGGTATCTATTTACTCGGCGTAACATCATCTTTGATACTATACAAAAAAACTGGGCTAACTTTACGTTTAGTTGTTTTTTTATTCATGAAAGTGTTTTTTTTTTTTCCCAAAAAAACTGCGCCGCGCAAATACTGTGCGACATGAAATATTGCAACAATCACCATTTTATTCTCTAGGGTCTCGGCTAAAAAAAAATTCTATATAATGTTTGGGGGCTCCAAGTAATTTTCTAGCAAAAAATAGATTTTAAACTTGTAAGCAACAAACGTCAGAAATAGGCTTAGACATGAAAGGGTTAAGTGTTAAAACACTTTCCAATAAAAATATTCACAGCAAAAGAGGGAAGTAGGATGTTAATATACTTTGTGTATTGTGTTACACAGCAGCATCCTTATCCAAAGCATAACAAAGTTAAACAGTTAAAAAAAAAAAATGGAGTGAGCCGGTTATTGAATGCAAACTCCCTCTTGACTTACACAGAGAGGACCTGGAGAAAAGGAATAAGGTACATTCCGTACCGGGAAACGATCAGCTCTCTAAGGCAATTTGAAGTATAAATTAGAAGACATTTTATTTTGTCGTTTATATGAAAAAAACAAGGGTCTTAAAAAAAAGTATAATTACACAATCTCACTAATTACATACTTCTCAACAATGCATGCTAGAAACCAGCAAAGTAGACTTTTCAGTACCACACAAGGTCTGTTTATAATGTCGGGGCCCTCCCCACCTATATATATCGCTGGCTGATATTTCCAAAATGTACCTGTTGTACTCCAGTGATATCTGGAATCCTAACAGCCTGTTTTGTTTTACTTTCACTTTTTTGGCACAGCACTCAATACATCAGCTTTTAAGCGCCACCCATTGGATACAACTATCCGGCCCTTCTATAGGGAATTAGGGACGAAAACTCCGCAGAGAAGGTTAAGGGGACCCCCACTACTGCCATCATGGGGAATGCATCTGCTTTTTGATGACACTAATTTGAAAAGTGAGTCACCACTTGTTTATACTTCAGAGTGTTGGGAATGTGGCCCTTTACTTTGTTGACATTAAATGGAATTTTCTTGATTTTAGATTGTGATACAACAATATCCCTGATGAAGAATGTTTTTATAATCATTTGAAACGCATTGGATAACCGCCGTCTGTCACCACCAGTTGATCTGGAGGTCCTTGAATCGGCTGGCAGATATCACTTCATCTATGTCTTCTAAATCCCTATGTTTTTAATGTCTAAAACTGATACTATTGAAATTTCAATGAATATATTTATATATCTTTTTTGTATAATAAATTAATTTTTTCACTAAATATTTTGATTTCTGTTGCCATAAAAATCCCACAATAGAGGTTATTCAATTTTTCATCTGTCTACAAGGGATGATGGCAACTTACATGTTCCCATACATGAGTCGTCCTAATTTAAATGTACCTGTTAAGAAAAAAAGTCAGACTAAATACTTGCCTTAGTGCTCCACATTATAGGGTGTGATGTTACCTTCTTTCCAGGAAAATTCCTGAGAGGACGATAAGTACCCCAAATCTCACAAGTAGATACTCGTTTATTAGTTTACTCATTTACTAGTTTATTACTGTCTTCTTGTGAAATGTGGGCTCCTGTCTTCCCCAAGATCTCACTGGAGGGAGTGTAAAGTCACCCTCACCTAGGGGCTGAAGGCAGAAAAGGGAGCAAGGAAAATATAAAATCTGGCTTTTTTTCTTTACAGGTACATTTTAGAAACACTTTTGGCCAGTGATTATTACAAAATGAGGAGGCCTGGACATTATTGATGGACCTTGCATTTTATTGCAATGTATTCTTTTACAAGGCTGAAGAAAGTGAAATACAGTATAGCATTTAACGAAGAACTTCACTTGTCCCATTTAGCACATTCATTGCTACTTTTAAAATTGAGCAGTTGTCATTTTTTTACTGTGGCTGGTGTGGTTACATGCAAACTGAATCAAGGGCTAGCTCCTTATCTCTGGTAAAGTCCAGCGGTGATAAAGCCCTACCAGAGTTTTTAACTGTGCCTAACTGGCTATACAAGGACTAGACATGGCACCAGGCTTTTACATGAGACAAGATACATCAAATAACTGGGGAACCCAACTTGCAAAAAATGGCCTTATGAGAAGGAGCAGTGATATCTCATTATTAGTTTCAGTTATCAGAGACCCAAATTCCACTAGAATCTCAGATAACACAATATGGCATATGACTGCCATAGGTAATCATAAAACTGAATGGCTAACAACATCTTTCCTACAAAAAATGTGAAAAAAATTACCCGTATTTATCGGCGTATAACACGCACCCTAACATTAAGAGGGAAGTTTCAGGAAAAAAACTTTCCACAGCCCCCTGCGTGTAACACGCAGGCACAGTTTACCCTCTATTTTCAGGGTAAAAAAGTGAGTGTTATACGCCAATAAATACAGTATATATATACACACACACACACACTATATCCATCTATAAACATATACATATAGTACGTCTATCAACTGCACCTTAGGGCAAGCCATAGATGATGCGACTTTCTTTCCTGCAACCATGCGTTGCAGGAAAGAGAATTGCCTGATTGCCTCGATTGTGCGCTCCTGGCGGGGGTGGCGCGGGGAGCCGTCCCTGCTGGGAGAACACAGTGATTATTGCTAGTTGCTTTAGCCACTGGCAATAATCGCATGCTAGAAATCCAACATGCTGGTTTGTACTCAAGCTGATCAATGAACTGCCCATACATGGATCATACCATGGCCGCTCCCTGCTGAACCGGCCAAGATTTACACAATCTATGGCAGGCTTTAAGGACTTATAAAAGACTATTCCAGGCCATGTAGGTGTGCATTTTATTGTCTAGCATGTGGATTCAATCATTAATACACTGAAAATTGATTATTTAGCAGGATTTTACAGTAGATATCAACAGCATGGTTGTGCATTGAGGTAAAACATGTGGCTCTACTGACCCTTAGCTTTTCAGGCAAGACAACAACATTTTCAGCCATGCAAAGAGTATTCATTACAGATCTATTACTCTTATGTGCATACAGATTTGACACAACCACTGTACTAACTGCAAGTTCAACATTTTCTTGTGAAGACATACAGAATGCAGTATATTTAGTGCATTCCACATGCAGCTGTAGAGAATAGCAGACAGCTGTAAATGGATCCCTTTGCTCATGATCAAGACATTCACACAGTAAACTCAAAAGTCTGTACAAGCATATAAGAAAACATTGATAAGGAACAGTTATTACAACACTGCTTTAGGCTAGGTTCACACTATGTAGATTTCCCTGCGGCCACAGTAGCCCATTTATTTGAATAGGATGCTGTACCTATGGAAAATGCAGGGAAAATGGTCCTGCTCCTTTTCCAAAATCACCGCTGTGGGGAAACTGTATACTGATATGTAGTTCCCAGAATGGGAAACCGTGCTGCAGATTCCAGTGCTTGGGGTGCCATTAAAAACGAATGGCACCCCCATGCATCTGATAGCAGCAGCAGCACGTTTTTGGTGCAGGTGCAGGAAATCATGCAATTTACACGCAATAGTGTACCTGTTTAGATGTGAACCTAGCCTTACAATGCAAAACTTGTGAAGCCTGCAGTTGCAGCTGTTTTTTTGGAACACCTCAGAACATTGGTGCTACAATGTGGAATGATAGTGGACATAATAAAACAAGAGAATTTCTATGAGCCTTACATTAGGTGTGGCAGATCTTTCAGATGGTGGGATCATTTCAGAGGTGAGGACTTGAGGAGGATCAGTACCTTTCAGCAGCTTCACGTTAATAAAATGAAAGGCCAATGCAAACTGCTCTTTGGTAAGTTTTCCACAATCTTTTGTATCACACAAAGACCTGTAATCCAACAATTAAAAAAAATGTCAGTTTCAATCAAAAACCAAAACATGATTTTTACCCTTTACACAGAACTCCAATTGCTTGCTATCAATGAACTTTCATAAGCCTGTAATTTACCAGATTACCATCTCCAGAACAAGTGAAACCCCATCTATTTACATTTATAGTATGTGTGTATATATATATATATATATATATATATATATATATATATATATGTAAACAAACAGGTGTATAATCACAAGGCCTACAATACACCACTCAGCGCCAATAAGAGATGAGTTTAGCTGAACCAAAAAGAGACCACAGATGGTCATCCGAAGAAAATAAATGTTGACACAGTATTCCTTATGGATTTGACAAGCACAAGGAAAATCCTATATGAGCAGCTGTTTAAAACATAGCAAAATATAAAAATCGTATAAAAACATAAAAACAGTTCAAATCTGTATCAGTCATATACTACAAACAGCGCCAATGTTGAGTGCAATAATATGTGGCCAGCTCCACAGAAAAGTCTTTAAAAAGATGATGAACAGAACAGTGATTCAGAAAGTGTCCATAGGTGATCCTAAAGATAATTGCAGTGTGCACCTTCCACCAAACTCTCCAGATCCACCACGTGAGAACACCCTCCCCCTTTTTTACGCTATTGCACTCTCTTTTTGTTTATTGACTGATTTTGGAGCTCCCAACATTCATGTGTCTCCTGGATTGATGCTGACTACAGTTTACGGTTCAGATGAATACTCCTGTTAAAGGCTGGTTATTTTTTATGCTCTGGTGAGTTTAAACCCCTAGGGGGAGGGTGTTCTCACGTGGTGGATCTGGAGAGTTTGGTGGAAGGTGCACACTGAAATTATCTTTAGGATCACCTATGGACACTTTCTGAATCACTGTTCTGTTCATCTTTCTAAAGACTTTTCTGTGGAGCTGGCCACATATTATTGCACTCAACATTAGCGCTGTTTGTAGTATATGACTGATACAGATTTGAACTGTTTTTATACTATTTTTATATATATATGTATATATGTGTGTGTTTATTTTGATCCCGGATTATCAGGATGATGGGCGGAAGGGCATCTATTGCAGGAGAAATAAGTAGTGCGATCTCACAGAGAACTACACATGGTCATTGAAGTACGGTAGTCAAAATGTTCACATAGAGCAGGCACAAATGTTGGTTCCCCTGCAGAGGAAATGGCACACAAAGAGAGAATCAAGTGCGACGTTTGGAGAGGAATGCACGGTAGGGTAGCGCTGATTTTTTAAAAGGAGGACAAAAAGGACAAAGGTTAACAACTGCCAACAAGCTGATTGAAAGCTGCTCGGAGAAGAGCTTTAATAATATTGCAAGAATTTTTGACTTGGTTGCAGAGTTTTACTTGCTTAGGTTCTGGTAAGACAGACACATGCATTGCAGTCACTTCCTGAGTGATTAGGACAGCCTTTCTCAACCTTTTCAACACAGAGGAACCCTTCAAATAACCTTTACGGTCTCAGGGAACCCCTGAGAATGACTATAGTAACAACTCATGATACATTAGTGTGATGGTCAGTGGGGCAAATGCACCTTATGCCTGTGGACATTGGGAAGAATTACCCCATTGCAGATAACTGAAAATATCAGTGGAGTCAGTGGGAACTTAACTGAGAGGCAGAGATTGCTCATTGGTCAAGGAACCCCTAGCAACCTCTGGAGAAACCCTAGTTGTGAAAAACCTGGTTTAATAGGTGGGTCTGCCTGCTATAATCACAAGATCAGTCCCAGTAATTATAGCAGATAGTGAAGAAATGAAGTGTGGTGTGCCAATTACATCTGCAGGAAATTACATTGCTGTCTTTTCTTCTGTACACAAACAGTATATAGATTGCACAGATCTAAGAGCCCTTTCACTCTGCCAGCGCCCAAAAAACGCCGGCAAAGCGCCTCTAAAACTAGCGGCGCTTTCCCGGAGTTTTTCGAGCACTTTTAACCCCCACTAGCGGCCGAATAAAGGGTTAAAGCAGTGTGAAAGCACTCAGGCTTTCACACTGGGATTGCAGATGAGGCTTTTTTCAGGCGCTATTTTTAGCGCTAAAGCGCCTGAAAAACACCTCCCGTGTGAAAGGGGTCTTTGGAGTGCTGTCTTAATATGGTCTATGTCTTCATTTTTTTCCAAGATTCTAAAGTTTATGTATCAATAAAATGTATTACATTTTTATGAAATTGTGGCGAGTGCCCATAAAGTCCATGTATATAAAACAATCTTTTAGCAGAATGCCCATGTTGTTGTAGGTTTACAAAGCAACATCTGACTTTTTGCCAGTTTTACAAAACCATGGTGGGTTGCAGATTGCAAATGTGTGGTCATTTTTAATGACATTACAAAACTGATTGTGTAGCAGCTTTACAAATGCATTTTTAAAGAAGGTGTGAATATCATTTTAGGGAGAAATCAGCACAGGATACATATGACCAGTAGAAATTTCTAACGAGCTACTGCAGCATCATGCTGGAGCTGTGATTTATAAACATACCCTTCTAAGCTGAGGGAAAACTTCTCACTATTGATAGAATGAGTTAACCACAGGATTTAATTATACATAATATCGTTTTTTATTCTCCAGAAACAAGACATTGCCTAAACAGCACTACATGCACTCACCGGCCACTTTATTAGGTACACCTTTTGTTGGTGCCAGACGACCTGGTCTGGGTATTTCAAAAACTGCTGATCTACTGGGATTTTCATGCACAACTATCTCTAGGGTTTACAGCAAATGGTCAGGAAAAGAGAAAATATCCAGTGAGCGGCCGTTGTGTGGATGAAAATGCCTTGTTGATGTCAGAGGGGAATAGACAGACAGACATGGGCAACAGTAACTCAAATAACCACTTGTTACAACCAAGGTATGCAGAATACCAAGAAACTGAGGCTACAATTCACACAGGTTCAGGGGCTCAGCCTGGTGGTGGTGTAATGGTGTGAGATATTTTCTTGGCACACTTTGGGCCCCTTAATACCAATTGAGCATCGTTTAAACGTCATGACTTACCTGAGTATTGTTGGTGACTATGTCTATGTCTATGCCTTTATGACTACGGTGTACCCATCTTCTGATGGCTCCTTCCAGCAGGATAATGCACCATGTCACAAAGCTCAAATCATCTCACCACTGATTTCTTAAACATGACAATAAGGTCACTGTACTCCAATGTCCTCCACAGTCACCAGATCTCAATCCAATAGCGCACCTTTGGGATGGGGTGAAACGGGAGATTCCCATCATGGATGTGCAGCCGACAAATCTGCAGCAACTGCGTGATGCTATCATGTCACTATGGACCAAAATCTCTGAGGAATGTTTTCAACACCTTGTTGAATCTATGCCACGAAGAATTAAAGCAGTTCTGAAGGCAAAAGGGGGTCCAACCCGGTACTAGCAAGATGTACCTAATAAAGTGGCCAAGGAGTGTGTATTTCTATTGAATATGCTTATCTATGACTGATCATCTTTTTATATGGTAGCTACTCTGCTGTGCTTACCAGATGTGGGCAAGAAGTCCTGAGGGTAACCCGGTCTTAAGGAAGATCTCTCTGACCTCCAGACCGGACACCAGGCCGTCCTGGTCTTTGTCAAGTTTCATAAAAATATCTTCGTATTTTGTTTTCTCTATAGGTGACACAACCCACTGTAAATAAAAATAAAGACAGTTAGATGAAATGTTTTACACGACTCTATCCTAAAGAACAAAGTCGATTTTTTTTCAGAGCAGAAAATGAATTGCACTTCATGTTAACCTTCGGAATACCATAAATCAACAAGATCGGTGATGAGAAATACAGCCTCAGCTACATACATTATGTAGCACTGTCTTCCAGCACCAAGATGGGAAGTTCCCTTCTCACATCCGGGCTGAGCGCTGCTCATGCATTCACAGGGAGCTTTGTATTCTATTTTTTTTTTGTATATTATCTCTTTATCAGTTTTATAGAAAATTTACAGCATATCAAATCGGTGTCTCCACCTTACGCTTCAATTTTATATCAATCAAACATATATCTTCTTGCATGTTCTTATACTTTGTGATCACTTTTACCTGCTATCATTTATGTATGACATTTTTTTAATAAACCTACGGTTGATCTGCACCATTTGGAGCATCTCTTTTTTTATCCCTTTTTCCATTGGAGTCTATGAGGAGTCACCCAAGTGTACCATCACTCTGACTTAGCTGCCTCTACGGTGCTCGTCAGTGGAGAAGTGGAGACCCTACATCTCGACCCACCAGACCATCCTTCCCTTACAACACGAATCCAGACCATCTACGTCCACAAGGATTCATCCAGCATTGATCCAGGTCACAAGCTCGCATGACCCACTGTCGTACGACAGGTCTGTCCATCCTATTCGGTAAGAGTACCCTATATATCTGTGCTTGAATATTTAAGAGTGACTACAGGCAACTTGTCATCTTCTGGTTTGGTTTCACCTTATGGGAATAATCTCTTTGCACTTTTTGCATATGGACACGTATACTATAATTTAAAGCCTATGGGCTTGATTGGACTGTCATTACACGCAGTGTTCCATCCATTAGTGTACTTTCACTTCTTGTTGACCTACCATAATTTGGTTTTGAGTACTTTTCAGCACTCTCTGACATTGTTTATTATTAGCGCTACACTATATTTTTTCACTATTCACATTAGACTGTGTTTGTTTGAAGTGTCAGCTGCTTTTTTTAATTCATTTATTTGATTTGAGTTCTAGTGCAGTTTTTTCCACTTTCTTCGCATATTTTGTATACTTACATTAGTCCAGCTTGGACCGATGTAAGAATGCATGCGCCATAACTGGGTGATGCCTGTGGAAGCTGGAAAACACTATAGTAGGCACCACTTAGTATGCTCTGCACTATAGCACATTATGACATTGCCTAGCAGGGCATTTTTTTTACCTAGGTGGATGCAGCATCAGTCCTAATGCCTCTACACTGAGAATCAAGCGATTGAACTCCGCTGATCACTCGGTTTTCAGAGCTCCCTGAGCATAGAGCTGTAGACAGTCAGTCTCAGATTTCTGCTCCTCTTCGCTTATTGGAGCGCTGGGCTGTGGAGGGAGCGGAGCGGCCGTCTCAGGCTCTCAGCGGTTTGCTGAGGGACTGAGCAGGGTGTCAGTCCAGGCACCTGGCCGATCCAAACTCCCATTGTTGGGATGACGCGGTGCCTGGACTGACATTGGTGAAGTCAGAGTGTGGACTTCAGTCTGCTCTCTGCTCAAACCAGCTTTGGCTATACTAACTGCGATTTTAAAGGGAAATTTACATTATGAGACTTGTTGCTTACATAGTAACTGGATTTGGGACCTATTTATAGTGTCATACAGGAGCCTTTGGTTGTACAGCAGAGCTCAGAAAGGGGGAGGGAAATGTAGTACATGGAGTCTAGGATAGAACAGTGACTGGGGGGGGGGGGGGGGGGGGGGTAACCTGTTTGCCTGGAGTTAAACTTTACATAGTAAACATGACAAATCCTATCTACACTAAATCTATAATCAATGGAGAAAACTCCATTACACCTTGCTCCTTTTACAGTTATTCTTATTACTGAAGTACATGTACACTTCAAGAAGGTCATTTTCCCCTGGTCAGTGCTTTCATGCCTCAAGTTTCAATCACATGATCAATGCTGTGAAACTGGTCACACGGTCTCAGCCTAAGGGAGTGATATGGAAGCTGAATCATTCAGCCGCTAAAACACTCCCTTCTGCAAAGATGCTACGGCACTGGTTATGCGACAAGCACTGAGGAACAGGAACATTATAAAGGACTCCAGTTAAAAGATAGGTATTTCTAATGACTGGTACACACGATCCAAAAATCGTACAAAAAATACCACATTTGAATCGATCGTGCGATAATCGGATCATTCGTACACAGCTTTCGAGAGCCGATCATGACCAGTCATCAGATATTATCCGATCAGAGATGCACGAAAATTATTCTCGTACGATACCAGATTGTATGATTTTTGTTTAAATCAGTACAGTTGTCGTCCAAAAATACAATACAAATACACTACAACACATTACATCACTTACGATATTTTTTTTCTGTCGAACGAGAATTTTCGTAACTTTAGTAAACTCTTCATGTAAGATATGCGAATAGCGTGCAAAAAAAAAAAAACGGACGATCTGTAGTCCGATTTTTGGATCGTGTGTACTGGGCAGAAGCCATCCAAATCTTTATTACTGATATCAAAGTTGTGATAAATGTATCAATTCAGGAATTTATGACTGCAGCTATTTCAGAAAGCAAATAAATTCAGACATATCTACATGCAGAATGACAAATTGTCTTGCTTAGCAGCTTGTATGCTCTTACCTGTGTACCAGGCGTTTTAGTGGGGAGGATTCCAACAGGTGGCAGCGAATGTCGTGGCTCTTTAGATGGTGGCATCGGCAGTGGTGGTATGATTGGCAAGGATGAGGCAGGACCAGAGGATTTCCTCTTGGATGGTGGCACCAATGCAGGAGGTAATATCATAGGAACTGGCTCTTTCTCCAGAGCAGAGTACACTAAAAACATTGCCTGCACAAACAAATCAGACATGATGTTAGCAGCTGGTTTACATATTTCTGTGTGACTTTTTTTTTTTCTTACTTGTTCAGGAGAATGTTTTACCATGCAGTGGTGCTCAACCTGTGGCCCTCCCGCTGCTGCAGAATACAAGTCTCATAATGTCTCTGCATGAACTTTATAAGTCTGACTCAGAGTAAGAAAGCAGCAATTGAGTCAGAACTCCCGATCTGCACTCAATTTCCAGATTAAGGATGCAAAGGCTACTAAAGCATAAGAGCCAGGCATCTGCCATTTTCTGAAGCGGTCGGCCACAGTAGATTGTTCTTTTCTATAGGCACGGTTTTCCTTTAAACTCAATACAGGGATGGCACACATACACTCACCGGCCGCTTTATTAGGTACACCTGTTCAATTGTTTGGTAACATAAAGTAACCAATCACATGGCAGCAACTCAATGCATTTAGGCATCTAGACATAATGAAGACAACTTGCTGAAGTTCAAATGAATTGGTGTATCACTCGCGCAAAGGTGAATATGATGTCCAAAATAAAACAAAAAAAAAAATTTTTTTTAAATAAAAATATAATTTAGAAATCTAATGTATGGGTTGCAGCAGCTTAATGGTTGTTACCATATAAAAATTGATACAAAATGTTGATCCTACGCTACCCTTTTCAATAGGATGTGCAAAATTAATTCAAGTGCTACTGTGTTTCCAATATCTTAGTGACAAGTAGTAATGTAAACAATAAAATTTCAGTGAAACTTTAACCACAATAATAAAGTTCTGTAGTGCTCTATATAAATCTCAATCTCTGAGTGTATATACACAACTTCCATAGGTGTACCAACTAAATAGTCCATAATTCCAAAGCAAGCATGCTCCCAGTGAAAGCTGTAATTATGATATCCAGAACTGCGTCTAATAAAGTGCTCTGTGTGCATTCAGCTCTCCAGTTCCACAATCCCATACCGTGGATGATCCCCCACTGGGTTGCTCACTCACCAGCAGATATGCACCCCCTGAGCTTATGCCGAGGTGGGTCTATCAGGTTTGTCTACACTGGTGATTTCTCTGGCATTTCCCTTGGTGTGTCGGTATTACAGGAAACGTAATGACAGGAACCAACAGAGTGATATCATTTAAAACAAATCACATTAAACGTCAAAAATGTCCACTCACATAGGGCTGGGCGATTTTCCCCCAAAAAAAAATCTGCGATTTTTTTATAAAAAACTCGATTTACGATTCGATTTTTATTTTTTTTTTATTATATTAATTAAAGTGCATCAACAAACAAAATTGCAAAGGCAAACCCTTTCTCTAACTGCAAAGTCAGTGTGCAACAAACACACAATATAATCCAGCGCTCATGGAACATACATTATTAACTATTGAAAACTCTTGAAACTTTGTGTGTGATTCCTTCTGTCCCAGCCTTGCTGCGATCCTGGCTCTGCATCCTTTTGTGTTGGAGGGCCCTCCACACGCTGGTCTGCCTGTTGTCCATCATTCAAGGTACTGTGCTCACACTGAGATCATGCCACAGGCTTTGTTTTGACTTTTTTAACCCCTCCTTGCTCCACGGATGTCACTGCAAGTTTAACAAGTTTGTCACCACTGGCAACTGGAGAGTTAAGATTCATTTGCCCTCTGCACATTTGGGATTGGATCCCTCTCTTTATTGTGATAAATGGACTAAGCTTTTTTATCAATTCTTCAAGAGTTTTCAATAGTTAATAATGTATGTTCCATGAGCGCTGGATTATATTGTGTGCATGTTGTGTATTTTGTACTTCTGGGTACGGATTTTTTCTTGCTGCGCTGGATCCTGTTTTTTCCCCCTTTTGGATACTTTGTACTTCCCAAAATATTTGGGATTTTTTTCTTATTATTATTATTATTATCATCCATTTTATTTTTTTCTTTATCCACCAATTTAGCGCTTGTAACCTTTTGTTGTTTTTTGCAGTGTGCAACAAAGATTGTTAAACATCCAAATTATTAATACTGTATTTGGATTTAGCTAATAAAACAACAAAAAATCCTGAGGTTACTCTTAGTTGAATTGAACTGTGTCCGTGCCTCACTGTGCCCGTGTCTCACTGTGCCCATGCTTCAATCACTGTGCCCGTACCTGATACAGATTTTCATGGTACACGGATTTTACTGCTACACCGGTGGCCATTCCAGTATTCAAAAGCCGCGCCTCCTTCTCGTCTGTGATAGGCGGAACACTCAATTTCCCAGCATTCAGTGTTCCGCCTATCATGGTCATCCTCATAACACAGACGAGGATGAGAGGATGTCCGTGATAGGCTGAATACTGCCTGCTGTGAAATTGAGTGTTCCGCCTATCACAGACGACGAGGACTCGGGAGGCGCGGCTTTTGAACACTGCAATGGCCGCCGTCTGTCTGCATGACACGCTGATCAGGTAGGCAGACGGCGGCTGCAGCGAGTAGATGTAATTGGGGTAACGCTGCCCAGTGCCATTCCGGATACGCCCCCTGCAGTCCTGCTACGGAAACTTTGAAGGGAAGGAAAAAAAAAAAAAAATTTTTTTTTTTTTTTTTTTCAAAAAAAAAAAAAATCTAAAAAAATCGATTTTCTTCAAAACTGAATCGATTTGAGCTCAAAACTCGATTCAAGATTAAAATCGATTTTTTTCCCAGCCCTACTCACATGTACGAGTGCCGTTTCCCGGCACTAGGAATAATCTGCCAACAATATCAATATGGCATCCGCTGCTCCGTGATCCTCTGGAGCCAGCATGCGTTTCACTAGGTGGAAGTACTGGGGTACGTGACTGAACTGGGGGCGGGCAGTTCAGTCACGTACCCCAGTATTTCCGACTAGTGGAACGCATGCTGGCTCCAGAGGATGGCAGAGCAGCGGCAGCCATATTGGTATTGTTGGCAGATTATTCCTAGTGCCAGTACACCTATGAAAGTTATATACACACACTCAGAGATTGAGATTCATATAGAGCACTACGTCACTTTATTATTGTGGTTAAAGTTTCAATTTTATTGTTTACATTATTACTACTCACTAAGATATTGGAAACACAGTAGCACTTGAATAAAGCTTGCACACCCTATTGAAAAGGGTAGCGCAGTATCAACCTTTTGTATGAAGTTCAAATTAAGCATCAGAATGGAGAAGAAAGGAAATTTAAGTAACTTTGAACGTGGCATGATTGTTGGTGCCAGACGTTCTGTTCTGAGTATCTCAAAAACTGCTGATCTATTGGCAAAATATCCAGTGAGTGGCAGTTGTGTAGATGAAAATGCCTTGATGAGTTCAGAGGAGAATGGGCAGACTGGTTCCAGATAATAAAAAGGCGACAGTAACTCAAATCACCACTCGTTACAATCGGGGTATGCTGAATACCAACATCGAGTTTTGAAGCATATGCTCAGCAGAAGACCACACCGGGTGCCACTCCTGTCAGCCAAGAACAGGAAACTGAGGCTACAATTCACACAGGCTCACCAAAATTGGACAAAAGAAGATTGGAAAAATGTTACCTGTTCTGACGAGCCTCGATTTCAGCTGCGACATTCAGAAGGTAGGGTCAGAATTTGGAGTAAACAGGAAAGCATGGATCCATCCTGCCTGTATCACCGGTTCAGGCTGGTGGTGGTGGTGGTATAATGTTGTGGGGGATATTTTCTTGGAACACTTTGTGCCTCTTAGTACTAAATGAGCATCGTTTAAATGCCACAGCCTACCTGAGTATTGTTGATGACCATGTCCATCCCTTTATAACTACTGATGGCGACTTTCAGCAGGATAATGCACCATGTCACAAAGCTCAAATCATCTCACCACTGGTTTCTTGAACATGACAATGAGGTCACTGTACTCCAATGGCCTACACAGTCACCAGATCTCAATTCATCAATAGAGCACCTTTGGGATGTGGTGGAATGGGAGATTTGTATCATGGATGTGCAGCCTACAAATCTGAAGCAACTGCGTGATGCGATTATGTCAATATGGACCAAAATCTCTGAGGAATGTTTCCAACCCCTTGTTGAATCTATGCCATAAAGAATAAAGGCAGTTCTGAAGGCAAAAGGGGGTTCAACCCGGTACTAGCAAAGCCTAATAAATTGGCCGGTGAGTGTATGTAACAGGCATGTATACACTTTATGGTGGGTGTGGGGAATGACCAACACATTATTAACAAACAAAATACTCACAACCGCAAACTCATCTCGGTCTAAAAGTCCATCGTGTTCAATGTCACTTAACTCCCAGACCTTAAAAAGCAAGTGATTTAGTAGTTAGAAAAGGAAATTACAGAATAAGAATACAAGCACTAGCCAGGCAGTAGGAAGGGTAAACCCCTGACGGTCACACCTACCCTTCCAAGCACTTCCACAGGCAATTTGGAATTGAGCAGCACAGGTTTGACCTTGTCCCCTGACAGGAATCCATTCGAAGGGTTTAAACTGTCAAATATTGCATCATATTTAGCCTTTTCATCTGCCTGTAAAGCAATCAAAAGTCAATTCATTCATATTTCATAAAGGAGAAAAAACATGCACACTGGAGTTACACTGTCTCCAACAGCCGTCTGTATTCTGAGCACCTTACAGACATCAGGAATGAGCTGGGGTGTACACTGCACTGCACATATCCCACTGGCAGTGTACACTATTAAAAATAAAAATGTTAGGAGACGGGAAAGATGAAACATGCAAAGACTCATGGCTATTTTTTAGCTTTAAAACGGTACTCAGCTCCCCCTCCAAGGTTTTCCCCCCACGCAACTCTGTGTGCCAATTCTGCAGCCTCCTGAGAGATGTGATGTAAATATCCCAGGAGGCTGCAGGACCATGTACATAACATTCTGGTCTAAACTGAAATGGCGGTGGGGGGTGCTAAACCCTCCCCCCCCCCCCCAAAAAAAAGCCACTAAAGAATTTTGGTTGGCCCACAATTCTGCTTTGGGTGGGAGTGGTAAAGCGGGACCATAGTTCTGCTTAGAGGGACAATTTCGTTTCTACATTTAAAAAAATAAAACAGTTTTTTTTTTTAATGCTCGAAGATAAGCTATCCTAAAAAAAACAAAAAAAAAAAAAACACAATAGCTTTTAACTCCAAATTACATTTAAAAAACATTCATGTAAATCTCTCCAGCAATAAAGAGTAATCATCCACATAACTAGTGATATTACTGTAACACTCACCTTGACAATCCATGGCAGGTCCGAAGAGATGGGGCCAGCCACCAAGGAAGGGCTTGCAGTGTCATGCTAAGGAAGAACAAACAATTTTGTCAATGAACTACACTGAAGTCTGAAGAGGTCCCTTGTGGTGAAAAAGCAACTGACTGCAAAAATCTTACAGACATTATAAAGATTCTGTAAGGAGCATTGTGGCAAAGGAAACCCATGCCGCACCTCTCTTCTCAATCTCCATATTTCTCTCTGTACTCTTATACTAAAACCCTGAAAGGTCTACCCTACCAGATATTCTACTAAAAATAAAAAAATGGTCTGCAGTGTCAGGCAGTGTTTACTGTCAATGTTCTATCAGTGTGCAGGTGTGACTACAAGCTCCATAGAAATGAGTGGGACAGCAGTAATGGGTGTTGGACAGAGAAGGGTGCACCTAAGCAGATCTGTTGGATTAGTATGCACTGGGCAGAGCGGTCAAACTCTTGTGCCTATTCGGCTATACAATCATATTAAGGGCTTATGCCACAGGGCTTTATTTGCATCAAGCAGGTTTTGTATTCCCATATAAGTTTATGGGAATGCAGACGCCGATTAAAGCAGGTCAAATGCAGGTCAGGAGGCTGTCAAATGCACCAGCAAATAATTTTAGAATGATCTAAATATTTATGCCTAACTTATGCCACTGACACAAGCCCAATGACACTAGCCCTTAGCTTAGTGCTTACTGCACCTGTCCAACAGGCAATGTCACCTCTCCATCTGTTTTTACAATGCATACAGTTGCGGCGCCATCCTAATAACTTGAATGGGTCGTAGTTGGTAGCGGTACTGCCCGCTGAATGCTACAGAGGATAATTTTGCCACAGAGAGCAAAGCTTCACAGCTGTGATGTACACCCCTATCCGGCTGCCTTTGCAGCTTAAAAGGAGAAGTACAGCCAAAGTTCTTTTGGCTGTACTTCTCCTGTGGATCTCCAGTTCATTCTGCACTCCTGTGACCCGTTTTCAGCAGACAGCGGGATGAAGCCCACTATTGGCTGACTTCACAGAGCTGGTCCAGCCTCGGGCAAGATCACGACAATGAATTCGGGATCCGCCCACATGCCTGGACCGGCACCCGGCTCAGGCCCTCCACAGCCCAGCACACTGCAGTGAGAGCAGGGGGGGTTCAGGGCAGAGCAGAGAGCAGTGACTGATAGGGATGAGCTCAGGTGTGTTCGCATTGAACACGTGCAGAGCCCGCCAAGGAAGTCGACACCGTCGGAACCGCACTGCGCTAATCACAGGCAGGGAGACATTTCACCAGCTCTCTGCTCAGGGAGCAGTGAGAGCATAGAGATCGGCTGTGTTCGATCGCTCGGTTCTCAGTGTTAGAGGCGCCAGATGCAGCATTATACAGATGCTGCATCCATCTAGGCAAGTATGATTCTTAAAAAAAAACAAAAAAACATACATCTCCCCCTCCCCAGTCACAAGGGTATACAAGCCTATAGGCTCACTACACAATTGCTGCTAAAGCTGAAATCTAGGCAGAAAATAATGACGAAGATCTATAATCATTAGATACATCAATACATGTATTTTTAATAATGAAATCAGTGTAACAGAATTTGACTTTGGCATATGCCTCTTGTACAGCCAAGCTCAGACAAGGGCAGGGGAAAAATCAGCACAAGGAACCAATCAGTTCATGTGCTGAGAATCAGCATTCTGATTGGAGGAAAAGGGGGCTCATCACTGTACAGTTTATTCTTCACATTCCAGTCACGAAGTTGGTGACATTTTATGACCCTGGGCTCAGAGAAAGTGGGTTAAATAATGATGGTCTTCCACTTTACCTAGAAGGTAATCTAGCAGCAAAAAAGAAGCACTGAAGAGGACAGTTTTGCAGCAAAGCCTGCTCTCTGAATATCTGTTTCTGTTACTTCAACTGTCCTTTAATAACTTCTACCTTTACAAGCCTACTTCTTTTAAAACAAACAAAAAAAAATGCAAAACTTACAAATCTGGGAGGAGGCACCACCATCTTGACACTGTTGAGTGACACTTCCATGCCATTTTGCGCACAAGCGACCAGCTGCAAGGCTACAAAAAACTCCTTAACAAAATAAAATAATCTATTAGTTTAATGCTTTCTTAACATTATATAGACACAAGCACTACAGTCTTACAGTCACATGCGTGACACTCTGTAGACCCGGAAACTCAAACAAAAGTCTAGAAGGAAAAATTATTGAGGATCCGGGTAAAGCAATCAAGCTGAGCAAAAGGCAGAAATTCTTGACTTTCAAGAATAAAGTGACAAGGTGAAGACAAACAGTCATTCCACAGTAACAAGCCTTTCAAGGTTTTTACAAGTTTATTAGAGATAATGAACCTCATAAAAAGGAGCCGATACAGAAGCAAATAAGCCTATAAAAAAGGTAGTAGTTGCTTATAGCAGCCAATCAAAAGCCTTGTTTTTTTTGTCCAGTGAAATATTAAACCTGACAGTTTTGCTTGGGGTAACTGGCTAGAGTTACCACACATCAAATGTTCAGAGGGAAAGGGAGAAAACATAATGCACTTAGCCTGCAGTGCAGCCTCCATACAGCAAGGGTGAAACACTGGTTTAGGCCTGCTTTACATGGGCTTTGGCACATGAAAGCCTGCTGAAGCCTTGTTTACAGTGACAATCAGCACTCCAATTAAGATCCGTGTATAACAGGGAGGCTCAACCCCGTGGCCTGTGCACTCAAATCAGGCAACTGGGACGGCGGGTCGGCAAGCCCAGATTGCGATCAATGGGTTTCAGACCCGCCATCTCAGAGAACCAGAGTGTATGGAGCCTGCAGCTGAGGGAGCAGGCGGCCACAGGGGGGGCAGGAGCTACATGAGCCGATGCGTCTTCTGTGGTGCCCGCTCCTGTCCTAGGAGTGATACCAACTAAACTTTGCCTGGGACTTTTCTAGCAGCCTAGAGAGCGATGACAGCAGAAGTTGGAAGAGAAAAGGTCAGTGTAATAAACATCACATACACTTCACTTTGCAATGGGCATATTAGCACTTATAAAGAAGGGTTATTAGGCTGGTTTCACACTGATCTGCAGGTGAACAGAAGTGCACCTGTGGCTTTCCTGTGGGTTACCTGCAGACAGACTTCTATTAAAGCAGGTGTCAAACTGGTGGCCCTCCAGCTGTTGCGAAACTACAAAGTCCCATCATAAAGCTTCAGGTTTGGTGCGCTTTCAGAAAGTGCACCAGACCCACAAGATGTAATAGAAGTCTATGGCTCAGTGCAGATAACACATAGGAAAGCTGCAGGTGCACATCAGTGTGAAAGCAGCCTTAGAGCAGCCTTGACAGTAATGGTTCATTTGCAGTTTGGGGGGGGGGGGGTAAAACCATGTAGTTCATTGCGGCCTGCGACCAGTTAGCAAATCACTTAAGTGGCCCTCGACCTTCAAAAATTTGAGCACCCCTAGTCTACAACATTTCCAAACAGGAGCTAAAGGGCACTTGCAAGGTTTAGAGAGCCTCTGCCAGCTGCTAGAAGCTTGCTGAAAGCTTTGTGAAAGGTTACTGAAAGTTTCATAAAAGCTTGCTATTCATACTGCTCTTACACAAGCTGAAGCCCGTGTGAAACAGACCTTAGGAGGAAGTACCCTATTCCTTACTTGGACAGGCTTCTTCCACAATGTCCAACCTACAGGAGGAGGAATAAGATATTTATTATTCCTCTACCTCCTTGAGTTAATGAACAGGTAACTAATGCAGTGCTGGGGGCGGGGGGGATGGGGGTACTGCAAATGTATTTTTTTCAAAAAGCCTGGCGTTTAGGTTAAAATTGACCACTTAGACTAACGCTGGCCATACACTATACGAAAAATGGGTCGAACCCATTTTCGAAAAACAAATATTCGGCCGTGAGAGCAAAAGATAGTGCCATCATGTAATGACCGATAAAACGTTCAGTGGACATAAATTAATCAATTTTTTGTTTGTTTTTTTTTTTTTTTTTTTACATATACCTAGTGCAAACAGTTCGGACGGAAAACACATTAAACTTTCAATTTATCGATCGTTCGGCCGAAAATTTCCAAACTTTCCATTGTTTTTTCGCTTTAAAAACGTCCCAACGATAACCGATTTTGTGTCCATTATAACTGGCCAAAAAACGAACAAACTGGCCAAATGACCGAATTTCGGCCTGATTTTTCCTATACTGTATGGCCAGCATAAGTGTTTTGAGCTGCCGGAATACCTTATTTCACTCTTTATATTTGACCATCATTGGGTATAACTGCCATATATTGATGCATAAAATAATTCAGATGAAAGTGCATATCACCAGATACTTTTTGTTAAATCATGCCAAATCTTAACGGTCATGCAGAAAAACGCTCTGGCTTTTAATCACATGACCAGCATTGGAATGAGCCAGAAGAAACATTTTCTCCTGAAAAGGTGTTTTTAGCATTTTTATTGTACTTTTTATTTAGCCATGTGACAATGGTAACAAAGAGAAACTCCCAGCGAGAAGTAGAACAATTAGTATACAAACACTTAAGCTGTGCTAAATTCAGAAGTTCTGTAAATCGAATTTAGCTCATCACCCGCAGTCAGAAGCCAGGCAGCTCCTTACAAAATTTCTGGGGGTGCATTTTCTGAACCCTGTGCTCTCTCTGTATCACATTTAGAGCTCAGGCACAAAGGAGTACGATTTGCTGTGTACAGATCTGAACGTAACAGTACCGTATGCTATGGCCCCATGGACACTGCTCCATTTCAGTCTTCAGTATTCAGCTGCATAAAATAAAGCTAGAAAAACCTGCATTTATGGTCCTGCGGATGGGCCTTTTTTACAAGGCCCCTTTCACACGTGCGGACAGTATGTCCGTATCATCCATCCGTTTTTGGATGAAATACGGACATACAGGTATTCCCTATGGGATAGTGGGTGTCAGCAGATGAACATCCGCTGACACCCGATATCATCCGTCTCCGCTATGGTCCGATTCTGCAGACGGAGGAAAGTCCTATTTTTCCATCCGTCTGCAGAGCGGATCGGATGAACACGGACAGATGGTCCGTGTTCATCAGATCCCCCCCCCCCCCCATAGAGGAGAGCGGAGATCTGACAGGGCGGTCCCTGCACAGTGTGCAGGGACCGCCCTGTCATCCGCCGGCTCAGCGGGGATCAACGGAGCGATCCCCGCTGAGCTAGCGGAAGTTCACGGGGCGGATCATTACGGGATCCGCCCATGTGAAAGGGCCCTAAATGTTAGCACTAGCATACATTAACTCTACTGGCCGCCGCTAATCAGGAATGGCATGCAAATACCAATATTGTGTAGCAAGCATTATCACGGATTACACATTATTGAGGTATACATCTCCCCTGAACGAGCCCTGCAGTGGCAGCATACAGGATGATCCTGACCTTCAGTCATTCAGAATTGGCTGGAGGTCATTCTGTGCATGGGCTGCTGCCGCCTGAAAGACTCATTCAGGAGGAGATATAAACATCAATAGTGTGTAATCAGCAGCAGCTGTGCCCCTGGCTACACTTTGTTGATCAATACATAACGGCCAGGGAGCGGCAGCCAATACAGTCCTATAAGTAGTAAATGTTAGCACAAGCGTTAAATGGCCAAAACATACGGCAAAAATTTATTTATTTTAAATATGTTCATGTGCATTACCCCTACATCTTCCAATGCAGGTATGATTCTAATTGGTGGCTGTGAGAAACCTTTTAGTGTCAATGTTTATTTTTACATTTTGCTTTAGGTATTTGAGAGAAAGCGAGGATTCTGCATTGGGTATGTTTGGGAATAACATTCCTTCATTACAAGCGGGTGTTCTCAGACACTGGCATAGGAGATTGAGGCGGGCTGCACTATAGAAAATCCAGGTTGAAAACTGAAGTACTCTGTAAATAAGCTGTGAGGGATGTACAGGTATTCTGTGCATAGCAGTGCAGGCAGTCCCATTTAAATCAACTGGGATGCAGCACCTGCACATACACAGCTGCTGCTCCCAATTTGACATCTGCATGGGTGCAGGCGTGTCCTCAAGCTCACAGTCTGCCTTTGGGGACATGCACTCATGCGGATGTCATACTGCGAACATCAGCTGTGTCTGTGCAGCTGCTGTGTCCCAATTGACATCAATGAGACTGCCTGCACTGAGATGCACATAACACCTGTGCATCCCTGCACAGGTAAATACAGTCCTACACGGGCGTACGCTAAAGTACATTCCCTGTTCACAAGGCCCTAACGTCATCCAACACACCCTATCAAGTTTTTAAGTGGATGTTGGTATGTCTCTGGATAGTCATCGATCTTTACAACATCAATATCTTCCTGTATAACTTGCCAAAGTGTTAGACAAGTGCGGCCAAAAGGACTGCAGAGAAAGCACTTATTCCATCATGGGAACATAGCTTATCTTTTTTTTTTATTACTTCCACCTAGCAAACTATTAGTGCTGAGAGGAATAATAGGAACCTATTATTCAAAATCTCTGCACATATACAAAGTAGCTTCAGGGATAAAAAAAAACCCCACATTTAACATTGTGTGTTCATAGAAAGGGCTTTTGGGGGGGGGGGGGGGGGGTTTCAGAAAAAAAACACACAATCTGCACAGAATACATACTATGCCTCGGAGTTTATAACTGAATACACTGTTGGGTTAAGGTTAAAAAAAGGACATGGAAGTATTAAAGAAGAACAATGAAATCCAGGGATTAAAGCAGGAGACAATACAACAGTATATATAAAGCAGAAGTAAAGACAGAAAACCAAAAAAGTAAACTAAAATATGTTATGTTTGTCATGTTTAAAGCCAAAATCATTTGTATTTGTTTTGGATAGACTAAGGAATGTTTTAAACCCTTTTGGGTAATTTTCCCATCTATGAGCTGTTGGGGAGATTTTAATTCACTTCCTGTTCTGCAAACACAATAAGGCTTCTTGTACACGGGACGTTTTTACAACCTCTCCTGAACGATTTACCTTGCCAGATAGTAACTGATGTTTAAAACGTCAGTTTTGCCACGTTTAAAAAATATATACATTATATATATATATATATATATATCTATATACACATCTATATATAGATATATATATAGATATATATATATATATATAATAGCCAAAAATGAAAAACACCTGTAAACGAAACGCGACTATAAACGACCCTGTGTACATGTACAGATAAGATAACAGGAGAGTTCAGGAGCAGTTGAAAAAAACTCCCAACTGCTCCTAAACGTCCGTTTACCAGCAGCAGTGTACATGAGGCCTAAGCAGTAGAACATTCCTCCAAAGTAAGAGAAATTTAAAACAGTTATCACTGCAACAAACGTCCCAACTGAAAGCTTATACCTATCATCTTGTTCTGGTAAAAACGGTAAGACCCCTTTCACACGTCGGCGGTAAAACGCCGCTATTTTTACCGCCGACGCTATGGGCGTATTTGCGGTGCATTTTGGCCGCTAGCGGGGCACTGAAGCAGCGCATTGCTGGCGGTATAGCCGCGCTGTCCCATTGATTTCAATGGGCAGGAACGGTAAACACACCGCTCCAAAGATGCGGCTAGCAGGACTTATTTACCGTCCTGCTAGAGGCAACGCTCATCGGGCTTTCACACTGAAGTGAATGTAACAGCTGTTTAAGGGCGGATTGCAGGCGCTATTTTTAACGCTATAGCGCCTGCAATACGCCCTCAGTGTGAAAGGGGTCTAAATGTTATATTTTCCCTCATTATCAGTCCCGGTCACCAGGAGAAACAGACAATCTTCCTAGCAGGGACACAGACCAAACAATAAAAAGGTACCAAATTCTAATCACTCTTGGCATTAAACTCTAAAGTGATTGTAAAAGTTACATTTTTAAAACCAATATGTGTATACAAAGGAGCATGGGGGAGCTCATATCCATAATGGGGGTGGTAGTGACACAGCCCCAAATCCACAATGGCTCAAAAGTGATATGCATAAATAAAATTATATAATACTGCGCCAACCCAAAATTATTGTAGCAACAGCAGCCAAACACCAAAATCAGACGAAATTAATTAAGTGTAAATATATAATAAGTGTGGCGCTAATGAGAATTTAGGATAAAAGTCCTAAATATGGTAGGGTGTGAAAAATATTCTAATTTATTCAAAAACCCATGCTGGTATATATTTCGAAATTGGTGAAAAATATAAAAATACATATATAGCATAAATGAGTGTCTGTAATCCTTCTGTGATTACAAGTATTTAACCAACATATTAGTGTACAACAAAAAATATAGTGCAAATATTATGTTGTGAAACATGAATAGCAATAGAGTGATAATCCTAAACCAGTGAAATTTGAATTATATTTCTATCAGACATCACAGATGAGTATGTGTCCCTGTAGTTGTCTAACAATAGACAAAGTTCCAAAAAGACCAAAGTCCAATGTGGGATTGTTATAGAATACGTAGATATGGATGTTCAATGTGGATATACGTGGTAACACCCGGGAGTGCCTTCACCTTGTGTCAATGGGGGAGAGATAAGGTACTCTTACCAGCTGGGATGGATCCAACACACCGTACGGCGGTGGATCTTCAAGACTTTGTCCACTTCGTGGACGGATCAGACAGCCAGGCGGTGCATTTTGGCCGGTGCAGGTGCTTTATCCACCTTTAGACAGAATAAAGGTGGATAAAGCACCTGGACCAGATGGCTTCCACCCACGGATCCTAAAATAATTGAGCTCTGTCATTTCAAAGCCATTGTATCTAATTTTTAGGGACTTATTAATGACGGGAATAGTACCACTGGATTGGCGCAGGGCGAACGTGGTGCCTATATTTAAAAAGGGAACAAAGTCTTTACCAAGTAACTATAGACCGGTTAGTTTAACTTCTATTGTTGGGAAGATACTGGAGAGATTAATAAAAGACCACATAGACGAGTTCTTGCTGGGAAAAAAATATTTTAAGCAACAGACAGCATGGATTCATGAAAGACAGAAGTTGTCAGACAAATCTGATTTCTTTTTATGAAGAGGTAAGTAAAACCTTGGACAGAGGGGTGGCGGTGGACGTGGTATACTTGGATTTTGCAAAAGCGTTCGATACAGTTCCCCACACACGGCTCATGTGTAAGGTAAAGTCTACAGGATTGGAAATATCAGTTTGTAAATGGATAGAAAAATGGCTAAAAGCCAAAATTCAGAGAGTCGTGGTTAATGATTCTTACTCTGAATGGTCCAAGGTTATCAGTGGTGTACCCCAAGGTTCAGTGTTGGGACCCTTACTTTTTAATATCGTTATAAATGATATTGGGTCTGGGATCAAAAGTAAAATTTCTGTCTTTGCAGATGACACCAAGCTATGCAGTGGAATAACGTCCTTACAGGATGTCGCCAATTTACAAGCCGACCTCAATGCTCTGTCTAATTGGGCGACTATGTGGCAGATGAGGTTTAATGTTGATAAATGTAAAGTTATGCACTTGGGGGCTAAGAATATGAATGCATCATATATGCTAGGGGGAGTAGAACTGGGGGGATCCGTAGTGGAGAAGGATCTGGGGGTCTTGGTAGATCATAAGCTCAATAATAGCATGCAATGCCAAGCTGCGGTTTCCAAAGCATCCAAGAAGTCCTTTCTTGTATTAAGAGAGGTATGGACTCCAGAGAGAGAGAGATATAATTTTGCCCCTGTACAAATCATTAGTAAGACCTCATCTGGAATATGCGGTTCAGTTTTGGGCACCAGTTCTCAAAAAGGATATCGGGCAACTGGAGAAAGTGCAGAGGAGGGCAACCAAACTGATAAGAGGCATGGAGGAGCTCAGCTATGAGGAAAGATTAGGGGAACTGAATTTATTCACTCTTGAGAAGAGGAGATTAAGGGGGGATATGATCAACATGTACAAATATATAAGGGGTCCATATAGTGAATTGGTGTTGAGTTATTCACTTTACGGTCAACACAAAGGACAAGGGGGCACTCTTTACGTCTAGAGGAAAAGAGATTTCATCTCCAAATACGGAAAGGTTTCTTCACAATAAGCCCCCTTTCACACTGGGGCGGGAGGTGCGGTGGCGGTATAGCGCTGCCATTTTTAGCGGTGCTATACCATCGGAATTGCGGCGGTATTCGGCCGGTAGCGGTGCGGTTTTACCCCCCCGCTAGCGGCCGAAAAAGGGTTAATACCTCTGCAGAGGCACATTGCCGGCGGTATAGCCGCGGTTTCCCATTGCTTTAAATGGGAAGGAGCAGTGGAGGAGCGGCAAACACACCACTCCTGCTAGCGCACCGCTCTAGTGTGAAAGCCCTCGGGCTTTCACACTGGAGAAACAGCAGCCGCTGTTTAGGGTCGGTTTGCACGCGCTATTTTTAGCGCAATAGCGCCTGCAAACCGCCCCAGTGTGAAAGGGGTCTAAGAGCTGTGAAAATGTGGAATAGACTCCCTGCAGAGATGGTTGTGGCCAGCTCAGTAGATTGCTTGAAGAAAGGTCTGGATTATTTCCTAAATGTACATAATATAACTGGGTACTAACATTTATAGGTAAAGTTGATCAGGGCAAAATCCGATTGCCTCTTGGGGGATCAGGAAGGTATATGGGATTGTATGATATACAGGTCCTTCTCAAAAAATTAGCATATTGTGATAAAGTTCATTATTTTCTGTAATGTACTGATAAACATTAGACTTTCATATATTTTAGATTCATTACACACAACTGAAGTAGTTCAAGCCTTTTCTTGTTTTAATATTGATGATTTTGGCATACAGCTCATGAAAACCCAAAAATCCTATCTCAAAAAATTAGCATATTTCATCCGACCAATAAAAGAAAAGTGTTTTTAATACAAAAAAAGTCAACCTTCAAATAATTATGTTCAGTTATGCACTCAATACTTGGTCGGGAATCCTTTTGCAGAAATGACTGCTTCAATGCGGCGTGGCATGGAGGCAACCAGCCTGTGGCACTGCTGAGGTGTTATGGAGGCCCAGGATGCTTCGATAGCGGCCTTAAGCTCATCCAGAGTGTTGGGTCTTGCGTCTCTCAACTTTCTCTTCCCAATATCCCACAGATTCTCTATGGGGTTCAGGTCAGGAGAGTTGGCAGGCCAATTGAGCACAGTAATACCATGGTCAGTAAACCATTTACCAGTGGTTTTGGCACTGTGAGCAGGTGCCAGGTCGTGCTGAAAAATGAAATCTTCATCTCCATAAAGCTTTTCAGCAGATGGAAGCATGAAGTGCTCCAAAATCTCCTGATAGCTAGCTGCATTGACCCTGCCCTTGATAAAACACAGTGGACCAACACCAGCAGCTGACATGGCACCCCAGACCATCACTGACTGTGGGTACTTGACACTGGACTTCAGGCATTTTGGCATTTCCCTCTCCCCAGTCTTCCTCCAGACTCTGGCACCTTGATTTCCGAATGTACTTTGGACCACTGAGCAACAGTCCAGTGCTGCTTCTCTGTAGCCCAGGTCAGGCGCTTCTGCCGCTGTTTCTGGTTCAAAAGTGGCTTGACCTGGGGAATGCGGCACCTGTAGCCCATTTCCTGCACACGCCTGTTCACGGTGGCTCTGGATGTTTCTACTCCAGACTCAGTCCACTGCTTCCGCAGGTCCTCCAAGGTCTGGAATCGGTCCTTCTCCACAATCTTCTTCAGGGTCCGGTCACCTCTTCTCGTTGTGCAGCGTTTTCTGCCACACTTTTTCCTTCCCACAGACTTCCCACTGAGGTGCCTTGATACAGCACTCTGGGAACAGCCTATTCGTTCAGAAATTTCTTTCTGTGTCTTACCCTCTTGCTTGAGGGTGTCAATGATGGCCTTCTGGACAGCAGTCAGGTCGGCAGTCTTACCCATGATTGCGGTTTTGAGTAATGAACCAGGCTGGGAGTTTTTAAAAGCCTCAGGAATCTTTTGCAGGTGTTTAGAGTTAATTAGTTGATTCAGATGATTAGGTTAATAGCTCGTTTAGAGAACCTTTTCATGATATGCTAATTTTTTGAGATAGGATTTTTGGGTTTTCATGAGCTGTATGCCAAAATCATCAATATTAAAACAAGAAAAGGCTTGAACTACTTCAGTTGTGTGTAATGAATCTAAAATATATGAAAGTCTAATGTTTATCAGTACATTACAGAAAATAATGAACTTTATCACAATATGCTAATTTTTTGAGAAGGACCTGTATATATATATATCTATATATATAGATATATATATATATATTTATTGTGACAGCAGGCAGGTAAAATCACCAGGTTGCATCCAGGATGGAAGATATATATGTCCTAGATTCAGGCTTTATGCCAATTTATACCACTAGGGGGAGTGCTGGGAGTCTTGCAGGGGAAGAGTTAATGAGCCCAGCTGAAGTAAGTGGGCACATTAGGGCCTCTACAAGAACTCCCTGCATGCTAAAAGATCTGTTTGGATAGTCTGGGGAGTGTAATCTCTGTGCGGTGAGCCAAAGCCTGTGTGGTTATTACTAAGAACTTCTAAAAGCAGGGAGCTAGGGACTGGGACAGCACAAGGCTGTACCCAGGTGTTAGTTAGGGACACCAACGTGTATAGTGAGCGGTCAAGTTGACCAAGATTTCTTTTCCTGTTTCTTTTGTTTTCTGCTATATTTTTTGTCTGTATATAGTTCAAATAAAACCACACCCTTTTGTTTTCTCCTACCACTGTCTGCTGTGTCTAATTTTGTGTGGTGAACCCTTCCAGGGGGTCTCACACACCCGCTGCCGAGCTAACCCCCTCACAATATATATATATATTTTTTTATGGTTGAACTGAATGGACTTGTCTTTTTTCAACCTGACTAACCATGTAACTATCATACTTTTTTTTAGCAAGACGCCTGCTATGGGGGCACTCGTGTGGGCTTGATCTCAACACACACACACACACAGTACCTCTATGATTGACAGCAGCTGGAGCCAATGGCTGCATCCGAGTCCTGTGAGGAGGGAGAGAGAGCAGTGTTGCTGCCCTCAGGTACAATGCTGGACCCAAGTCAGGCTCAGGTAAGTATACAGGGGGGTCTAGGGGAAAGCTGGTCACAGAAGTTTTTTTTACCTTAATACATAGAATGCATTGAGGTAAAAAAAACTTCTGCCTTTAGAACCACTTTAACCTCAGTTGTTGCATTATTAGAGACAGTTGTCACCATTGGAAAATTTCCCTTAACCTTGTTCGGGGAACAGCACTAAAATGTTGGATTTTCCCATCACTTTCTTTTTCAATGATGATGGTGAACAGAACAAATGGAGGAGTTAATCTACCCAATAGGGAGACATTTAAAACTTGAAAGAGATTTTATCCAAAACTGCATTTTTTTTTTAAATAATATATACTGTATACAGTTTTTAAACTTGGGACTGCTTTTGTTGGTGGTCCCCTCAACTAATACAGGTATAGTCAACATGCGTTGGCTACCGAGTGACTACAAGTCCCAGTACACCCTGCCAAACAGGCTGAACTGACGGCTGGCTGGCCAAATACAACAGGACTTCTAGATCTTCAGTAATTGAAAAAAAGATGTGGACTTCCCAATAATGAGCAAACAGGAAATCCCCAAACTGGAAACAATTCCTGCTTTCCTCTGCTCAGATTTCCTCTCTCATCATATTTAGATCCAATACATCTGCTATATTGACGATTCACTATAGCATGTACCCACAGCCTATGGCATGGGGGGTCTCCAACTAATGGACAGATTTTACCAAGAAGCATACGGTTTGACATTAGTAGTATTTTGAGTATGTACTGGCAGAGCTCATTACCTGCTTGTTTAAGTATCCCTTGCTTTCTGTGTCAGCCAAATCCCAAACCTGTACGGAGACACAGGACAAAGGGTTAGTTCCATGGACTACTACATACACACATCCGCAGGAAAGCACAGATACTCTACAGACATTTACATTTCCTAAGTCAGCAGAAAGTATGCTTTGTCATCAAAAGTACTACTGGGAATAGGGAAAAAAATATCACATAAAACACCCACACAGTTCAGTGAACAAGTAAAGCACATTGTTGTTCTCTGTAATTTATACGGAAAAATGATTACAACATTGTCATTCTTATTCCATCAAAAAAAAAAAAAAAAAAGAAGAAGTGAAAGAAAATGTAAGTTACTCAGCCTACCCCCCTTTAGAAAAAAAAAAATCTCATCTTATCTCACTAAATGTTTTTTCAAATGTTGCATTAGGAAAAGCCTATTAATTTTGAATGGGCTGACAGTAACTTAAAGCTCCAAGCAAATCTAAAACAAATGATCGTACCTCTGTGTTCATTAATTGATCATTAAATGGCGTTTTCTTTTTTATGCAAGCAGTGTAAGTACCCGAATTTGATTTAGTATCTGTCTCTTGCAGTTTACTGAAAAGAAGAGCCCTAACAGGGAGAGGGAGAAGCAGCACAAGGAGCCAATCAGTTCTAATTTTGTGTACCAAAAAAAGATGTACTGATAGGAGGAGAGTGCAAAGTGACTGATAGATTAGCTGATCACTCTGCTGTTTCTTTACAGTCACAAACTGGGGGAAGGATAGAACCTACGTTACTTAGCTGCAACAGAGGGTCTTCAGGTCTTCTATCCTGCCAGACAGGGCTGTGCTGGGGTACAGTGTCATTTTCAAGACTGGATGATGGACAAAAAAACGAATTGCTTGGCCGATAAAGCTGTCAATATACAGTACTGTGCAAAAGTTTTAGGCGGGTGAGAAAAGCTGTAACTTAAGAAAGCTTTCAGAAAACAGTGTTAATAGTTTATGTTTTATCAATTAACAAAAGTAAAACAGAAGAGAAATCCAAATCTAATCAATATAGTGTTACACCTCTTTGCCTTCAAAACAGCATTAATTATTCTAGGCACAATTGCACACAGTTTTTGAAGTAACTCGGCAGGTAGGTTATTCTAAACAAACATCTTGGAGAACTAACCACAGATCTTCCGTGGATATAGGCTGCCTCAAATCCTTCTGTCTCTTCAAGTAATCCCAGACAGACTTGATGATGTTGGGATCAGGGCCCTGTGGGGGCCAAACCATCACTTCTAGGACTCCTTGTTGTTCTTTACACTGAAGATAGTTCTTAATGACATTGGCTGTATGTTTGGGGTCGTTGTCCTGCTGCAGAATAAATTTGGGGCCAACCACACGTCTCCCTGATGGTATGGCACGACGCATAAGTATTTGTCTGTATTTCTCAGCATTGAGGACACCATTTATCCCAACTAAATCTCCTACTGCGTTTACAGAAATGCATCAGCAAACTTGCAAGGAACTTCCACCATGCCTTGACTGTTGGCTGCAGACACTCATTGTATAGCTCTCCAGCCCATTAGCTCATTAAACTGCCTCCTACTACAGCCAAAGATAACACATTTCTCCAGGTCCACAGCACCTGCTGCTATTTTTCTGCACCCCAGTTCCTACGTTTCTGTGCATAGTTGAGTCGCTTAGCCTTGTTTCCACATCAGAGGTATTTATGGCTTTTTGGCTGCAATTCTTCCATGAAGACCACATCTGGCCAGATTTTTTCATACAGTAGATGGGTGTAGCTGGGTCCCACTGGTTTGGCACTGCTGGATGTTGAAGGGAAGTAAGCATGTGTCTTTCATCTGCTGTACCGTTTCCTTGGCCGACCACTGCTTCTACGGTCCTCAACGTTGCCCATTTCTCTGTGCTTCTTCAAAAGAGCTTAAACAGCACATCTTGAAACCTCAGTCTGCTTTGAATACTTTGCCTTGGAAGAGACCTTGCTGATGTAGTATAACGACATTGTGTCTGGTTGCTGTGCTCAGTCTTGCCATGGAGTATGACCTGTGACATATAACGATCTTCCACAACCTCACCTTGGTAGCAGAGTTTGGCTGTTCCTCACCCAGTTTTAAGCCCCCTACACAGCTGTTTGCTTGAGGTAATGACTGTTTCAACCTACATATGAAATTGATGATCATTGGCACCTGTTTGGCTAACTGGTTAATCGTACACCTGACTCTAATCCTACAAAATCCCTGACTTTGTGCAAGTGTAAGAATTGATGCTGGTTTGAAGCCAAAAGGGTAGATTTGGATTTTTCTTCTGTTCATTCACTTTGCATTGTGTAAAGTGATGAAAATACAATTAAAATATAGATTTCTGAAAGGATTCTTACTTGACAGCATTTCTTCACACCTGCCTAAAACTTTTGCACAGTGCTAAATATGTACGACACAAGTAATGTAGTTGTTTGCCTTGAGTTCAGTTTACTGTAGCACAGTGGCTTAGTGGTTAGCACGTCTGTACTGGGGTTCTTATTTCAAATTCAAGGATGCTGCAGCTTTAAATACCAAACTAAAAGTCCAAATGTATAAAAATGCAATCCTAACTTGTGTGAGCAAACAAAGAAAAAAATGGTTCCGCAGTTCATTTTAGGGGGAAAAAGCAAGACAAAAAGGGTAACCGAAGCAAGACAATCCTATGTTCTCAATATAAAATACAGGACAAATCTGGCATCAGACAGGAAAAATGGTTAGATAAAACACACGCAATACTGGACATTATAGGGAGCATGACACCAGGAACGAGCTTAGATGTAACCTGTGTTGGTGCAAGATAATATATAACAGAAAATTCAATTTGGAGATGCCGCTCATAGCAGCTGATCCACAAGAATGTTTAGGATTTCAAACAAAATGACAAATAATTGGCCATTGTGAACTATGTGACTGATATCTAAAAGAATCCAATCCAAAAAAATGTGTTTCTTTAGGCCGGATTCACACATATGCATTTTTTGTGCTTTTTGCATTTTGCAGATTTGCACTACAGTCCATCTAACATGGATTCCTATGGAACACGTTCTGTAGTGCAAATCTGCAAAATGCAAAAAGCACTAAAAATGCATAGGTGTGAATCCAGCCTTAGACCCCTTTCACACAGAGGCACTTTGCAGGCATTATAACACTAAAAATAGCACCTGCAAAGCGCCCTGAAAGAGCGTCTCCCTTCACTCCAGTGTGAAAGCCCCAAAGCGTTGGCAGGGCGTTAAAAGATGTCCTGCAAGCAGCATCTTTGGAGCTGTGAAGGAGCGGTGTGTATACCGCTCCTCCACCGCTCTTGCCCATTGAAATGAATGGGGCACCGCGGCTTTAACCCTTTTTTGGCAATTAGAAATCCAAACTGCAATTAGAATTTAAAAAAAAACAGAATAGGTAAATGCACAGATTTTTTTTTTCTTTTCTCACTTGCCTTGCCTAGAACCAGATCCGGGAGACCAGACTTCTTCAGGAACACAGCAGCATCTCCAGCCAACACCTTCCCAGAGCTAGCGGACTCCAACTGAGAGAAATGTGCATGATGGATAAGGTAAGTTACTGATCACAGTTGAATTCTACAGAAACTAGGTTCATTGATTGGGCTTTAAATCACAGTTGTTCAACATCAATAAATAAAGGGGATCTAAAGCAATTTTTTGGCTAAAAATTCAGTTTTTTTGTTTTGTTTTCCAATAAGTTTTTATTCAAAGTTTTCAGCGACCAAAACAATTGTACATAAAAAGTACATAAGGAGTGTCATACTGTTAGATACCATATGAAATAATTCAAGGTATTGCTCACTTATGATCTTCATAAACATGAAACCTTAAAAAAAGTAAAGATTTTTTTTCCCCCAAGCATACTTACCTAGGTGGACACAGCATCTGTCCCTCGTCGTCTCCTCACTGAGAACAGAGCGATCAAACACCGCCGATCGCTCGGTTTTCAGAGCTTCGTGAGCAGAGAGCTGGTGGACTCTCAGTCACATCTCTCTGCTCTTCTCCCTCCTCGCTCATTGGAGCGCTGAGCTGTGGATGGGGCAGAGCGGCTGTCTCAGCCTCTCAGAGGCTCACTGAGAGGCTGAGATGGGTGTCAGTCCAGGCACCTGGCGGATCCAGACTCCGTGGTCGGGAAGACATGGTGCCTGTACTGACATTGGTGACGTCAGCAGAGAGCAGACTTCAGTCCTCTCTCTGCTGAAAACGGGTCACTTGAGTGCAAAACGAATTGCACGCCTGTGATCCATAGAAGTACAGCCAAATGAGCTTGGCTGGTAGCAACCCAATGCATTTAGATGTGGTGAAGACAACTTTCTGAAGTTCAAACCGAGCATCAGAATGGGGGGGGGGGGGGAGGGGATTTAAGCGACTTTGAACGTGGCATTGTTGTTGGTGCCAGACGGGCTGATCTGAGTATTTCAAAAACTGCTCATCTACTGGGATTTTCACACACAACCATCTCTAGGGTTTAAAAAGAATGGTCCGAAAAAGAGAAAATATCCAGTGAGCGGCCGTTGTGTGGAAGAAAATGCCTTGTTGATGACAGAGGAGAATAGACAGACTGGTTTGAGATGATAGAAAGCTAACAGTAACTCAAATAACCACTCGTTACACCCAAGGTATGTAGAATACCATCTCTGAACGTACAACACATCGAAGCTTGAAGCAGATGTGCTACAGCAGCAGAAGACCACATTGGGTGCCACTCCTGTAAGCCAAGAACAGGAAACTGAGGCTACAATTGGCAACAAGCTCACCAAAATTGGACAATAGCAGATTGGAAAAACGTTGTCTGGTCTGATGAGTCAATTTCAGCTGCAACATTCAGATGGTGGGGTCAGAATTTGGTGTAAAAAACATGAAGGCATGGACCTATCCTGCCTTGTATTAACGGTTCAGGCTGGTGGTGGTGGTGTAACGTAGTGTAGTGTGGGGGATATTTTCTTGGCACACTTTGTACCAACTGAGCATTGTTTAAATGCCACGGCCTACCTGAGTATTGTTGCTGACCATTGTCGATCCCTTTATGACTATTTCCAGCAGGATAACGCACCATGTCACAAAGCTCAAATCATCTCACCACTGGTTTCTTGAACATGACAATGAGGTCACTGCACTCCAATGGCCTCCACAGTCACCAGATCTCAATCCAATAGAGCACCTTTGGGATGTGGTGGAACTGGAGATTTGCATCATGAATGTGCAGCCAACAAATCTGCCAGCAACTGCGTGATGCTATCATGTCAATATGAACCAATATCTCTGCGGAATGTTTCCAACACCTTGTTGAATCTATGGCATGAAGAATTAAGGCCGTTCTGAAGGCAAAAGGGGGTCCAACCCGATACTAGCAAGCTGTATCTAAAAAGCGGCCGCTGAGTGTAAATAACACATAAGCCTATTAGAAACTCCTAGGACTTGTGTCTAACTGGCTGAGAAACCGATTTCAATCAATGTACAATAATCAATATACACTCATTCCCATAAAAAGAACACTGACCTGTAGGAAGTATTTCTCATATACCGCATTGTTACTCGGGATCTGGAAAATAAAATCAAGGATATTTATTAAGCACAGTTTGCCAGGCAGTACATTATAGAAAGGTAAGTTCAGGGGAAAATACAGCCATACAATACTCTATATAGTCAGTCAAGTATAATAATATCTATCTATTTACACACACACATACATATATACATATATACATACATACACACACACACACACACACACAGTGGAACCTCGGATTGCGAGTAACGCGGTTAACTAGCGTTTCGCAATACGAGCACTGTATTTGCTTAAATCCTGGCTCGGTTTGCGAGTGTTGTCCCGCAAAACGAGCAGGATTCAGGCCAAAGCGGGTGCAGTACCACATTTGGCCTGAGGTGGGGGTGGCGCTGGAGCCGAATGGTGCAGTTCGGAAACGGCCGGAAAGGCCCTAGGACAGTTCGGCTGACCTCGGCAAGGCTCGCCAACAGAGTCTTTCCGAGGTTTGCCAAGGTCAGCCAAAGTGTCCTCGGGCCTTTCCGGCCGTTTCCGAGGCTCTCTGGCGCCCCCTGCCTCTGGCCGCATGCGGTATTGCATACCATTGAAGTCAATGCGGAACAAATTATTTTCGTTTCCATTGAATTCAATGGGGAAACTCGCTTTGATATGCGAGTACTTTGGATTACGAACATTCTCCTGGAACGGATTATGCTCGTAATCCAAGATTCCACTGTATATAGATCTCAACTCCTTTCCATCCCACCCTACATCAGACATACGTAATGTTCTGTTTAACCCCTAACCTGACAACTGTAGCAATATATAAAAATTCTTTTAACCTCCCTCCACCTAAAAGTAGCCATATATAGTTCCTTTAAATCCCTCCCTAGCCCAATGCAGCCATATATATATATATATATATATATATATATATATATATATATAGTTATATATAGTTATATAGTTCTTTTAACATGCCCCCACAGCAGTGAATTACATATTTTGTTTAAAGCTCCCCGCGTTACAATCATTGTCCCTTTGTAATAATCCTAGTATTGTGATAAGCAAATATTGTCTAAATACAAGAGCCACGTGTATTCTCACTTGGATCTGGGTGTGCTTTGTGTATTTCTTTGAGATCTGTGCAGTAATCCAGCAAGAAACGCAGCCACTGTGCAGGAGCTTTCTGCAAGAAAGACCACTCAATGCTATTCTCTCTTCTAGTGCAGAGTCACTGGTCTGGTCTCCGCCCCCCTTATGTAGTGTTCAGAAGGCAGCCTGTAGTGGGGGGGAGGGGCCTGGTGGGCCACTCCCACAGCTCTGCTCTCTGCACAGTTTATGTGCAACACAGTGATGATGTCACTGCTACTTTTACAACTTAAAAGCATTTTGCACACAAAAAGGGATTACTAACCTTTGGGACCATTTAAATCTAATATTTTTGTGCCCGGAGTTCATCAATAATTACTGCGATAGCCTTACAGCATCTTGGCATAGCAAAAATCACTTAAAAAAACTCTCCAACCTCAGATAAAACCATCACAAGCAAACAGCTATAACTACAAGCACTGGGACTCGGCATTCCCTGCACTCCATGCAACAGGAAGTCACATGACACAAGTAAGCCGGGTTCCCCTTCCTGGCATGGGTCATATTGCGGACAGTCACCCGGGTGCTGAGAAGCACTGAGTGAGGGATCTAAATGATAGGACACCCTGGCATGTCAAAGGATTTCCATGTCAACCCTATGCCAGGCTATGTGCAGCATAGCGACGATGAAAAGGAACAAATTTAGTTGGTATGAGTAATACAGAAAATTATAAATGTGTGTTAAAGGATAAACAGGAATTTTGATCTTTGAAACTACATCTCATTTGACATGCAAGCTACACCTGTGTGCACAGATTATACATCATGCAAACAGTCAGAACAGAAGTGTAATTGGTATTATACAGCAAAGGGACACATTACAGGTCACCGGTACTTAGAGGAATATGGGAGGCAGTTATTGATGAAATCCTTCAGAATGTCAGTGACCCATGTACTATTGCAAGGAATAATATACACCCAGGGTAAAGGGAAAAAAAGGAAGTATAGTGGAAATTTCATAGTTCATTACATTAACCTGGGCAAACAGGACACCGCGCTATATAAAAATCAGAAAAAAGCTGCAACTAGATAGTGGGATATACACCAAATATATACAAGAGGGTTGGTAAAGCTGCGCTAATAAAAATATCCCATAAACAAATAAATGTGAAACTGGTATTAAACCAATGTGGGAAATAAATTGATCATAAATAAAATTACCCCATAACAGTCACCACAATGATTGCACACAAATTGATATACACAAAAAATATTTAATAAAAACTGTGAATTGAATGGAGTAAATAGGCATAAAGTCCTTGTACTTGATGAATGTGAATCAAATAAGAAAAAAGGAGACCATAAGTGATAAAGTGAAAGAAGATGGAGTCCACAGAACCAGGTAAACTCAAATGTCCACCAATAAGAACTTGTGCACCACCACCGTAAGAATTGCAAGCTTACCAAAAGCAAGCTTTAGACAAGCCTGCGACTATAACCCAGCCCGAGTCCTGTACCAGGAAGCAGCAGCAACACAGAAATTGCTGGATTGAAGCACGGCACTCCGTATGGCAAAAACTACTGTTAAGTAAAGTACTCAGGTAGCCCAGAATTCCAAAAAGCAAGAGAACTCACATAGTGTAAAACCGTTTACCAAACATATTTATTAAAACGTAATAGGTCACACTTACATTGTATTAAAAATCACAGAGCATAAAGGAGCCGGCCGGCGAGCAGGCATACACCCATCTACAGCGAGGGTAGCGTGATGGCTTCAGTACGTCCAACCTCCCGACGCACGTTTTGTCATCCACTGACGTCGTCTTGGGGAACAGACATCGTTCCCCAAGACAAAGTCAGTGCATTACAATAACCTGATTCCCTTGCTGGCACTAGAAATATCAAAGAAAGAAAAGTGGAACTTGCAGCAAACCTTCATTAGGAGAGGAGCCGAGAAAAAATTCCAACTACAGTACCACCATTTTAATTTTACTGGGTCTCTGCTTTCAGAAAAATAGGATTTTTGTACTCACCGTAAAATCCTTTTCTCTGAGTTCATGGATGGACACAGCCCTAATCTTGACAAAGTGGGTATTAGCCTTCATTCAGGAGTGACAAGGCAGAAAGTGTTATCAAAGCTGAACAGCCCCGCCCAGGGGGTGGTCCTACTGGCTATATCCCCTCAGCCTGCACTCAGCAGCTCATTTAGTCAAAAGCAGTTCAAACTTAAAAAGGAGGGGGTGGTGGGTGCCTTGTCCGTCCATGAACTCAGAGAAAATAATTTTACGGTGAGTACAAAAATCCTATTTTCTCTTTCGTTCATGGACGGACACAGCCTTAATCTTGACAAAGTGGGACATCCCAAAGCAGTATCAAAAACGAGGGGTGGGAACAGCATTAAAACAACTTCACCCCAAAACAAAAAACGGAGGAGTTGCAACTCTAAACAGCCGCCTGCAAAACCTTGCGGCCGAAAGAAGCATCCGAAGATGCACTCACATCAACCTTGTAAGATTTAGTGAACGTGTGAACGGACGACAAGGTCGCCGCTTTACACAACTGGGAAACAGACGCTTGATGTCGGAAGCCCAAGAGGCACCTATTGCCCTGGTCGAATGCGCCGTGACAGGAAAGGGGGGCGCCCGACCCTTTATGGCGTAAGCCTGAATCACGATCTGTGGGGTTCACCTAGAGATGGTGGCTGACAAGACCGCCAGGCCCTTCTTAGGGCCAGCCACCGAAACAGTGAGTCTGAACTCCGGAACGGAGCAGTAACAAACAAGTATACTCTCAGAGCTCGGAAAACGTCCAAGGAATGCAACACCGCCTCTTTAGGATGACGGACGAGGACACAAGGATGGAAGTACAATGTCCTCATTGGGATGGAAGGCCGAATGACCTTTAGGTAGATAAGAAGGCTGCGGAAGCAGCACCACCTTATCCTTGTGGAAGATCAGATAGGGAGCCTTGCATGACAAGGCTACCAGCTCAGAGACCCGTCTAACTGACGTAACGGCCACCAAAAAGACCCTTTCTAAGAAAGTGTCAATAAGGGAATTTCCCTAATGTTCTCAAACAGTGGCTTCTGAGGCACCTAGAGGCCATGCCGTTAAAGCCCATGACTGTAAAGCAGGATGGCGTATGGGACCTTGCGACAGCAGGTACTCTCGTAGCGGTAGACGCCAAGGGACATCTGATATTCAAGTCCCACGGAGGTAGTGGAGGACAGACCGGAGGGGCCACATGCCGAACCCCCTGTACAAACATTCTCACTAGAGAGTGAGCCGCCAGGGGTCGTTGAACAAGGACAGCCAGAGCAGATATCTGCCCCTTAATCGTACTTAAAGCAAGCTTTTGGTCCGTCTCACGCTGTAAGAACAGCAGGACTCTGGAAACCAAACAAGTACGCGGATTCCACCTCATTTCCTCACAATGGATATGTAGGCCTTCCAAGTGTGATGGGAAATTTTCCTAGAGGATAACTTCCAAGCTCTCCTCACGATAGAAATCACTGAATCCGACAGGCCCCGGTCTCTTAGCACCTAGCTTTCAATAGACATGCCGTTTAGGTCAGTGACTGTAAAGCAGGATGAAGTATGTGACCTTGTGACAGCAGGTCCTCTCTCAGCGGTAGACGCCAAGGGGCGTCTGCTACTAGACGCACTAGGTCGGCATACCAAGGACGCCAAAGCCAATCCGGAGCAATTAGGATCATTGGAATCCCCTCTGCCTCCACTCTGCGAAGCAGATGAGGAAGGAGCTTCAGAGGTGGGAAGGCAAAGATTAGCCGGTACGGACTACACGGTGCCACCAACGCATCTGTCGCGTCTGCCCATGTGTCTCTTGACCTGGCCACAAACCTCAATACCTTCCAATTGAGTCAAGAAGCCAGGGGATCTACGTCTGGCGTGCCCCATCTTTGGCAAAGGAGCTGAAACACATCCGGGTGCAGAGACCATTCTCCTTGGTCCAGCATCTGGCGACTCAGGTAGTCCGCCTGTCAGTCTTCCACGGCCGGAATGTCTACGGCCGACAGGGCCGGTACGCTCCTTTCTGCCCACCTTAGGATGTGTGCGACCTCCGATGCTGCAGCTGAGCTTCTTGTTCCTCCTTGATGGTTGACATACGCCACCGTCATGGCGTTGTCCGACTGGATCCTGACTGGACGCCCCTGTAGCCCCTGAGACCATGTGGAGAGGCACAGCCTGATCGCCCGGAGTTCCAGGACATTGATCGGCAAGTAGGATTCCTCCGGAGTCCAGCGACCCTGGGTCGCCTGAACCCCTCAGACTCCCCCCCAACCGGTAAGGCTGGCGTCCGTCGTGACCACCATCCAGTGAAAAAGAAGGAACGACTTCCCGGACAGAAGTGCCGGTGATGTCAGCCACCAAACTAGGGAGGTCCTGACTAGGTGGCTCACCCGGATTTGACAATCCAGGGACGATGGGCACTTGTCCCATCTAGATAGAATTTCCTTCTGCAACACTCGAGTGTGGCATTGAGCATATGGTACCGCCTCCAAGAAGGCTACCATGAGGCCCAAGACTTGCATGCAAAAGCGGAGTGACGACCATCTTTGGGATGTCAACTGCCGCACCGCAGCCCGAAGGGTCTGCAACCTTCCCACAGGGAGAAAAACTTTTGCCTCTGAGGATTCCAGAATCAGCCCCAGATATACTAGGTGTTGAGTCGGCACCAATACTAACTTCTGAGTATTCAGCACCCAACCAAAGTCTCGGAGGGTCTGACATGCTCACGTCTGATTCTGAGCATGAAGTGGCCCTCAAAAGAAGATCGTCCAAGTAGCCCACGATAGCGAAGCCACGCTGTCTTAGTAGGGCCAGAATCGGGGCGAGCACATAGGTGAACTCCCTCGATGCCAATGCCAGGCCAAAGGGGAGAGCCACAACTTGGTAGTGGTCTTCCCTGACCCTAAAGCGCAGACATCTGATGCCTGGTGCATATGTGGACATGCAAGTATGCGTCCTTGATGTCCAAGGATGCCAGAAAATCCCCTGGATGGAGGGCAGCGACAACAGAGCGAACTGACTCCATCCGGAATCTTTGTACATTCATAAAGCAATTGAGGGCCCTGAGATCCAGGATTGGACGAACGCCCTCCTTCTTTGATACTACGAACAGAGTAAAACCCCTGAAACCGTTCCTGTACTGGGAGAGAAATGATCACCCGGGGTATCCGCAGGTCTTGAACCGCCCCATATAGGGCTTCCCGACGAGTCGGGATGGGTGGTGTGCAGACCTTGATGTGGACGTAGATTTGTTCACAGGCTTGTTGGGCTTCTGTCCCTCAGCAGGCGCTTTATCGGCCTGGGATCGTTTACTTGACGCACTAGGCAGACCCTGTTACTGTATATTGTGTATCCCTCAGTGATTGTACCTGGTCGGCCCATACATATAAATTGCTTCAATGGTTTTTAGAAAATCTTTTTAATGTTACTTTTTGTCAATTAATAAAATTGTTATATTTTTTCATAACTGTATCCTGTTTAATTTGTGCCTATGAAGTCCAAAGTCCCCCACAATTCCTTTTTCACCCTAGAACGGTCACCGCACAGCTGCTGTCCATCCCGCTTGAGATGCTTATCTATAGCCGCCTGTGTCAGTCTGACCCTCTGCAGCGTGTCTCTGTTTCACGCTGTTTAAAAGTACACTAGAGGCCAAAAGACCTCCACAAAATGGCCACCGAGCGGCTGTGCTGTGAACGGCAGCAGATAGACCACAAGAAAATGGACGCCCAGCAGCAGATATAGGCCAAAACAGGCGTGGACCACAAGAAAATGGCCGCCGAGCGGCATATAAAGGTCAAACAGGCACAGGGTGCTGAAAAAATGGTCAACAGCATGGAGGGAGAAACACCCAGGTAAGCAAATCTGACACTCTTAATGGCAGCCCACTAGCACCCCAGTAGGCGGACGTACAGCGCAGTTCCCGCCACAGATGGAGCTCCCCAGGTGAACCCCCGGTCAGCAGTGAGCCTAGCTCCAGAGCCCAGGGAGGAGGGAAGGAAGGGGAGGGAGAAAAGGAAGGATAGACCCCCTACTCTACCTCCCCGGGAATGTCCAGCCATGTCCTCCTGCCGAAGCAGGGGATTACTACTTACCCTTCCTGCGTGGATTAAGTTGGAAGCATGCCAGACAGACCATCTTCTGCGCGGTTATGGAGGTGACTGTCGGCCCGGCATGCTGTGACTCGGCCGTATAGACCGGTCATATGCATGCCCTGAAGCGCGTAGCTCACCGGCCACCCGTAGAGCGATGGGCATGTCGTGGATGACTCAGCGCATAGCTAAGGTCGGCACACGCTCAATGGCCGAAACTGGTGAGACTACAAGGATCTGGGATCCAGCCTGTCACCCAGTCGGCAGTTGATCGATGATCGCAGGAACAAAAAAAAACGCAGAAAAAATGTAAAAAAATCCCCAGGACCTATGGGCCCCGAAGGGAGCCATGTCCTTCTCCTATGCTAGGCAGAAAAAAACTGAGCTGCTGAGGGGATATAGCCAGTAGGACTGCCCCCTGGGCGGGGCTGTTCAGCTTTGATGTGGTTAACACTTTCTGCCTAGTCACTCCTGAATGAAGGCCAATATACCCACTTTGACAAGATTAAGGCTGTGTTCGTCCATGAACGAAAGAGAAATATGTGTTTGAGCGTTTTAACTATTCTTCAAGCCTAAAATGTGCACTTTACAGGAAAAGTTCACCGTCCTATAGTAACATGTTACACCCATATTTAGGGTATAACATGTTACAAACTGAGCAGCCCCCAAACCCCCCACCCATTCCATGCTGTGACAGCAGGGCCAGGCATCCTTTCCCAGGATCCACGGTCACATTTTTTAAAAACCGCAGTCATGCGGGGCTCCACCCACCTGGCCATGTCCTTCAGAGAGTTCTGTGAACGAGACAACTACAACTACCGTCAGTCATTGTGACTGACAGCCTGAAGATCTCAATGAACTGTGCTGATGAGAGCTCTTGGTAGTTCATTGAGCCTTCCCATCATTCAATAGCCACCTGCGGGGCACGCTCTGATCACTGAGTCCACGGGACTCGGTTGATCATAGATTGAAGTAAGGGGATGATCCCGACCCCTTAACACGTGATCAGCTGATAACGTGATGTAAACAAAGCCTGCAAATGGGCTATTTTCTTTCCTCGCGCAGACAGCGTGAGGAGAAAAAAAAAACCCTGATCACCAGCTTCTGTCAAAGGGACATCGGTCCCTCACACAGAGAGCCACCGCCAACTCATCTGTGCCCACCAGTGCCACCTATCAGTGCAAAACATTGCTGCCTATCAGTGCCTCATCATCAGTGCTGCCTATCAGTCTCACCTACCAGTGCTACCTATTCGTGCCCTTCAGGGCTGCCTTATTAGTGCCCATCAGTGCAGCCTCATCAACGCACATCAATGAAGGAGAAAAAATAGGATTTTTTGTACTCACCGTAAAATCCTTTTCTCTGACATCCATGGACTGACACGGTGTCTCTTTACACTTTACACGTGGGTTATGTCCCTGCTTGCAGGAGAAGACCTAGGCAGAATGTGAGATGTTATACATACATTCTAAAAGCCAGAGCTGAACAGCCCCACCCAGGGGGCGGTCCCTCCGGGCATAACCCTCCCACTACAGTCAGCAGACTTCAGTTCGTAACAAAGCAGTACAAACTTAAAAAGGAAGGGTGGGTGCCGTGTCAGTCCATGGATGTCAGAGAAAAGGATTTTACGGTGAGTACAAAAAATCCTATTTTCTCTTATCATCCATGGACTGACACGGTGTCTCTTTACACTTTACACGTGGGATGTCCCAAAGCAGTGTCAAGAGGGATGGGAGCAGTATAAATGGAAAAACCAAAAACTTCACTCCAAGAAGGCAGATCTCCTCAACGGAGGAGTCGCAACTTTAAACAGCGGCCTGCAGCACCCTGCGGCCGAAGGAAGCATCCGAAGATGCAGCCACATCAACCTTATAAAAAACTTAAAAGGTATGAACAGACGACCAGGTCGCCGCCTTGCGCACTTATGCAACCGACACTTGATGTCGGAAAACCCAGGAAGCACCAATTGCCCTGGTGGAATGCGCCGTAACCGGAAAGGGAGGCGCCCGCCCTTTGAGAGCATAGGCTTGAATGACGGTTTGTCTGATTCCCCTAAAAATGATGGCAGACGAAACCGCTTGGCCCTGTTATGGACCAGGGGCAGTCACAAACAGTGAGTCGGACTTCCGAATAGAAGCAGTAGCAGACAGGTACACCCGTAAGGCTCGTACCACATCCAATATGTGCAGCGCAAACTCTCTGGGATGCGATGGGTGAGGACACAAGGACGGGAGGACAATGTCCTCATGTAGGTGAAAGGTAGACACCACCTTTGGCAAAAGGGAAGGTCGCGGATGCAACACCGCCTTATCCTTATAGATGACTAAATATGGCGACTTGCAGAACAAAGCCGCCAACTCAGACACTCGTCAAACAGAAGTGATTGCCACTAAAAGGCCACCTTCTGAGACAAGACAAGAGAGGAATATCCCGGATATTCCCAAAAAGGAGGTTCCTGGAGGACCTAGAGCACCAAATTCAGATCCCACGGTGGGAGAGAAGGCTTGACAGGAGGGAGCACATGGCGAACCCCCAACACAAGGTGCTAACCAAGAAATGACCCGCTAGAGGTCGCTGAAAGAAGACGGCCAAGGCCGAAATCTGATCCTTGATGGTACTCAAAGCAAGCTTTTGGGTCACTCCACACTGTAGAGGACGCAGGATTCTGGGGACGGAATACGTCCGAGGACGCCAGTCCAGCGCTTTGCATATGGCGATATAAGCTTTCCAGCCACGGTGATAGATCTGCCTGGAGGAAGACTTCCGTGTCCTTAACATGGTCAAAATGACAGAGTCCGAGAGACCTCGGTCCCTCAACAACTGGCTTTTAACAGCTCTGCCGTTAAAGCCAGAGACTGTAAGCCGGATGAAACATAGGACCTTGAGATTGAAGGTCCTCCCTCATCGGCAACCGCCAGGGAACGTCCGCAACGAGACGTACCAGATCAGTGTACCAGTGACGCTGAGGCCAATCCGGAACAATTAGGATCACCAGAGTTTATATCAGGCGATAAGGACCCTATGGGGCCACCAACGCATCCGAGTCATCGCCCAAGGATCCCTGGATCTGGCCACAACCTCGACCCTTGCGACTGAGTCGAGAGGCCATCAGGTCCACATCCGACGTGCCCCCCCGTCGGCAAAGGAGTTGAAATATGCAAGGACCACTCTTCCTGGTCCGGCGATTGGCGATTCAGATAGTCCGCCCCTACAGAGCCGGCACGTTTCTTCCGGCCCACTTCAGGATACGGATTACCTCGGAAGCCGCAGCTGAGCTCCGAGTCCCCCCGTGATGGTTTACATACGCCACCGCCGTGGCGTTGTCCGACTGGCTCCTGATGGAGCGACCCCGTACTCTCTCCGACCTGAGGAGAGACACAGTCTGATGGCCCGCATTTCCAGAACAGTGATTGGTAAACGGGCTCGTCCGGAGTCCAAGGCCTTGAGCCGACAGGACTCCCCAGACTCCACCCCAGCCCGTCAGGCTGGCGTCCGTCGTGAGTACCTTCCATTGGATGGGAGGGGAACGACTTTCCGGACCGAAGAGCCGAGGGTCCCAACCACCCTGTCAGGGACGCCCTGACCAGGTGAATCACCTGGATCCGAAGATCCAAGGACAACGGGGATTTGTCCCAGGTGGACAAGATCTCCTTCTGCAATGCCCTGGTGTGTGATTGGGCATACGGAATGGCCGCAAAGGAGGCCACCAGGAGTCCCGGGACTCTCATGCAAACAACGGATTGACAACCATGTTCGGGATGTCAGCACCCGCACCGCAGACTGAAGTGTCAGCAACTTCTCCAGAGGTAGGATACCTTTGCCTCCAAGGAGTTCAGAACCAGAACTAGAGACTCCAGACACTGAGTCGGGACCAGGACTGACTCCTGAATGTTCAGGAACCACCCGAAGTCCCTGAGGGTCTAATTGACGATAGTCACCTTTCCTCTAAGTCTGAGCCACTTTCTGCTCACAGCAGAAGACCGTCCAGATAGCCCACGACAGCAATACCTCGCTGTAACAGAAGGCTAGAACCGGAGCAAGCACCTTGGTGAACACCCTTGGTGCCGAGGCAAGGCCGAAAGGAAGAGCCACAATCGAGAGTGGACTTCGCTGATCGCAAGGCGCAGAAACTTCTGGTGAATTGCGCAGATCGGAACATGCAAGTAGGCGTCCTTGAAGTCCAAGGACGCCAGAAGAAAATCCCTTTGGTGGAGTGTAGCGATCACCGTGCGAATGGATCCCATGCGGAATTTCTGCACCTTCTCAAAGGCATTCAGGGCCTTGAGGTCCAGGATAGGTCGAACCACGTCCTATTTTTGGGACGACAAACAGATTCGAGCAGAATCCCTGAAAACTCTCCTGTGACGGAACCGGCACAAACACTCCGGACCTGATCAAATCCTGTACAGCCCCCAAGAGGGCTGCCCGACAGGTAGGAAGGAGAGGAAGATTCAAGGGAAAGAATCTGTGTGGGGGCCAGGATCGGAATACTATCCTATAACCTGAGGTGACCACCTCGCACACCCACCAGTCGGAGATTCGGGAGGTCCACCGATCCGTGAACCTGCGAAGTCGTCCCCCCACCACAGAGTCGGGCGGAGGCAAGACTTCACGCGGAGGCGGGCTTGGGAGCCGCTTGTTTGGCTTACGCACCCAGGGGCACTTGTGCCCATCAGCCGCACTGCCGTCAGTCTGAGAGGGCCTACCTGTGGACTCTGACTGACGAAAAAACCCCTGTTTTGCTGGAAAGGAAGGCCCCTGTTTGCGGCGGGCCTCCTCACCCTTGCTAGTCTAAGGAAGAGTGTGTTTACCTCCCGTGACATCCATGACGATGTCATCCAGAGCAGCACCGAAAGGTCTACCGCCTTTAAAATAGTAGATCCGTCAGGAGCTTCCTAAGGCTAGGTCAGCAGACCAGCATTTCAACCAGATAAGACGACGCAATACCACCGCCGAGACAGAGGCCCTGGATATTAAAGGGGCCGCGTTCAGCGTGGCACACAGAAACCAGGCCCTGAACCAGTTGGTGGGCCAGAGCAACTGTGTCTGGAGGAAGAATATGCTCCTGTACAGCTAGGTGCAACATTTTTGCCCAACCTGTAAGTGTTTTAGACACAAGGGTCGCCGCTACCACAGGTCGTAGGGCGGATCCCAACAAGGCAAACATGGTTCTGCTCACCACTTCTGACCTCCTGTCAGTGGGGTCCTCAAATGCAGGAGTCCCCTCCATCGGGAGAGTGATGGCCTTGTTCAACCGGGCGACTGGAGGGTCGACCACTGGGGGAGAAGCCCACTTTTTAAGTAGGGCATCTTCAAGGGGTACCTGATAGACAAACGCCGCGGGACCATAAAAAAATTCTTCTGCGGCTTTTCCCAGACCTTATCAATGAGCTGGTCAAAGAAAGTACAATGGAAAAAGCCCCTTTAGAAGGCCTGGCCTCAAAAGAACCAAAGGAGACAGTATCCGCCTGAGGTTCTGCATCCGCAGCATTTGAGCTTGAGAGTGTCCCTCACCGCAGTCATGAGCACACTAACAAGCGCCCTGTCATTTACTGACTCAGAACTGGAGTTTCCCTCATAAGGAATGTCCTGTTCAAAACCATCCATACATTCAGAACTAGGGTCCTGAGCGATAGTGGCTAGGCCCATATCTGAATCAGCGCACTGCCCTCGAGTAGATAAAGTGGGGAGAGGGCGCCTTTTTGCACCTTGCGCTTGCACACAGCTCCCATCCTGGTCAGAAAATGCCCACAACAGGTCCATAGGGACCGCAGTGCTGAAGCACTGCCTGTTGCCACTGACATTTTTAGGGGAAGCTGGTGACACAGACTCCACATTGTCCCTCTCTGAGACTCTCTCAGATAAAAAGTCCACCCACAGGCTGTGCTGACTGAGGAGGGGGCGCCCAGGGGACTCACCAAACCGGACCAGGGACTGCTTAGTTCTGCTGTCTGTACCGCGCTGTGTCAGCGCTGGTAAGCTGTGAGGAGACTGTGAGGAGATTTGCGCTGCTATAGCAGCGCTAGAGGACAAACTAGTGCTGAAAAGCGCGCGGGCTACAAGAAAATGGCCGCCGCACTTCACTGAGGCGATCCGCGGCAAGATGGCCGCCATGACGCAGTTAAAATGAAACAGCACACACGCACAGCGCCACTCGGCGCTCAGGCCCCAAAAAAAAAAAACACACAAAAAAGCCCCAAGGCATACATTGCAGACCAGCATGAGCCCCCCAAGAACAGTGTGACCCCCAAGCACCCCACACAGTCAGCGCCAGTAATGGTGACAGAGAGCGACAATAAAATACAGGGGGAGACAGGGAAAATCCCCCACAGAGAAACACACAGCCCTTTGTACTCACCTGCAGGCAGGAGAGACTACTTACCCGTCCCCTGAGGGACACACTGGTGTTTCTGACAGGACTATCACAGTGCAGTACTGAGTAGCTGTCGGCCCGGTCCACCGCGAAAGATACAGTCAGTCAGGAGCTGTTCAGTCTTGAGAGGACCGTGGGAGCATGAAAGCAAACCCGGCCACCCCTGGAGTCATGGGGCCTGTCGTGAACGGAGTCTCACGCACAGAAGGCGAGGATCAGCACGCTCGATGGTTGGACAGGGAAGACTACGAGGATATCTTGTACCCAACCTGTTGCCCAGCCGACAGTTGATAGAAGATTCTCAAAAATAAAATAAAAAAGAATTCCAAAAAGGAATAAAATAGGTCAGGAGACTGGCTCCTGAGAGAGCCACGTCTTCTCCTTCTGCTAGGCAGAAAAAAACTGAAGTCTGCTGACTGTAGTGGGAGGGTTATGCCCGGAGGGACCGCCCCCTGGGTGGGGCTGTTCAGCTCTGGCTTTTAGAATGTATGTATAACATCTCACATTCTGCCTAGGTCTTCTCCTGCAAGCAGGGACATAACCCACGTGTAAAGTGTAAAGAGACACCGTGTCAGTCCATGGATGATAAGAGAAATTACCTGTTTGCTAAATTTTATAACAAACTATAAAAACTGTTTTTTTTTGTTTGTTTTTCTCATTTTTGGTCCTTTTTTGTTTGTTTAGCAAAAAATAAAAACCCCGGTAGTGATTAAATACCAGCAAAAGAAAGCTGTATTTGTGTGGGAAAAAAAAAAACGATAAAAATGTCATATGGGTACAGTGTAGCTTAGTGTGTCATTCAAAGTGCGACAGCGCTGAGAGCTGAAAATTGGCCTGGGCAGGAAGGGGGTTTAAGTGCCCTTTAGGCAAGTGGTTAAATCAAAAAAAGTTTGAACAATACAAGCTCTTTCATCTGTTCATTTAGCTTTAGAGGTTTATACATCAGAATATAAAGAGGAATAAAAAACTCTAAAGAAGGTACATTGTGGATGACAGAAGGACTGTGGGAATGTATGCCAGGAAGTGGACAAGGCATGCTGGGATTTGCGGTGCTGCAATAGCTAAAGATCTGCTAGTTGTCAACCACTGACCAGGTTGCCGTTTGCAGTAAGCGCCATCCTTCTTTTGGGTCCCTGAAGTAGCACCCAGCCTGCTTTTCCAAAAGCACCCAAACATCCGCCGTTTAATTTTCAGTCATCAACCAGAAAGTGTCTCCTGTTCTTTTCTTTGATCATCATTCCCAGATCAGCTCCATTTTACTGGAAAGAGCATTACACACACACAAATGTGATTTGAAAGTATTTGATGACCATTTCCCAATTATAACAAATGATACCACCCACACAGCAAACAGAGTAGATTTACAGCATGCTATCTGAAAGAAGAACTTGTCAAAGATACCCCAAAGAAAGCAAACAGATGAAACATACTGCATTGGAAAAGAACGACAAGTCTGATTGGTTGCTGTGACAACAGAGCGTTATTACGTCAACCTTAATGCAGAATTGTTGTAAAATAACTCTTCTACGTTTCTAAACATTTTATATAAACTCGTACACCTCCGAGCACATATATACTATTATGCAGCCTTCGTGCTTCAGACATAATATTAATAGTAGCTTTATTTTAATCCTGGAGCCAAAATGTTTACCCCAAAAACAAAGCAAACTTTAAAAATGCAAACAATAGAGAAGCCTGTGAGAGGGAAGGCTGGAGGGGAAGTTCTCAAGCTCCCAAGCAACATTTCCTGTAAAAATCCAAAAGGAAAACGTTGCCACCAGGAAGCTGGTGAAAGGAGAATGAAGCAGTCAAGGACCAGGGAAGGGTTCTGGTGTATCAGCCTTGGGACAGATGAGTTACAATAAATCGCATTTGCAAAGAATTACATGCCCAGTTTAAACAAAATTTATATTTAAGGCACATCAAAAGAGAACACATCTCAATGACAGTTCCGCCTCCACATTATACTTACAGATGTTCCTCTCAGCTCCAAACTGGAGGAGTTTCTGGTTTCACACACGGAAACATCTGACGACAACATAACTTTCAGTTTTCATAGCTGCCAAATTTTTGCTAACAAACAGGCACACCCGGAATGTGGGCAGTAAGTGGAGGAAAGTAGGACAGAGTGAGTAAAAACTCAGGTGGAGAAGGCAAATCACCATTCATGTCAATATTGTTGTGAGTCACCCAGTCAGGTGAAGAGTTTCAGGAGCAACGTTCAAAAATAATAGCAGGCCTCCGGTACTTTCTGGGAGATAAAGAAGGGCAAATGTTCTGCTCCAAACTTTACAGGCATGCCCTTGTTTCACCTCTAATTCCACATAGCCTGCTTATAGTGCTTAAGGGCCCATTCACACTTGTGTGACTTGTCATGCGACTTTGGACATGACAAGTCACATCCCATTGTCTCCAATGGTATTCTTTTACAAGGGTGCGAATTAACCTCTTGCCTATTGGGCACTTACACTCCCTTCCTGCCCAGGCCAATTTTCACACAAATAGAGCTTTCTTTTGTTGGTATTTAATCATCACTGGATTGTTTTTTTTGTTAACCACTTAAAGTGGACGTAAACCCACTCACATCATTTCTAAATGACTTCCATAATGTTGATCTCTAAGGATATAGATGCCTCCTGCATGTATCCTTACCTGTCAAATATCTCCCCTTTAGCTGTTTGGATCTCTGCAGTTCTCCGGATTCTGTGGGCACACCTGTTGTCCGAAGCTCAGTGGGTGGAGTCATGATGTCAGTAGACTCCCCGCCCACCTCTACACTTCCCTTGGCCAGGCATCAATATTTCTTACACTGAACTTCTGCTGGTCTCGTGGATTATGCCCCATGATCACTAACATCCAGTCAAAACCCAGGAAAGTCACCACGTGACTTCAGCATGCCCAATCATGCTGAGGTTTGGAGCAGCCAATCCTGGGAGAGCTGGAGAAGAAAGGAGGGGGATGTGAAGTACACAGAATGACTCTCTCACACTCCTGCATGACATAAGGAAATCACCTGTCACTCACAGCAAGGGGGAAGAAACTGACACCGATTTCTGGTGTGTCTGTTTTTATCTTACAGAAGAAAGATAAGAGGATTGCTCATAGCTGGATTAACGCTTTGTGGAAAGACTGGGCACAGATGAAACTACATCCTCTGCTGTAACAGATATGAGTCTTAATTAAAAAAAAAAAAATTGGGGTTTACATCCACTTTAACCACTTCATTACCCACATATAGTAATATGACGTCCGCAGGAGGGATCTCCCATCCTGGGCAGGCGTCATATGACGTTCTGGGCTTTCCTGCCGTCTAGGGGGCGCGCGCCCGCCACATCCCTCGGGAGCCGGGGCGCGTGCCCGGCAGCCGCGATCGCCGCCAGGCACCCGCGATTGCCGGTGACACAGCCAAGGAGACCGATATTGTGTTTCCAGTACAGAGGAACACAGGTCTCCTCCCCTTGTGAGTTTCCTCCCCCTACAGTTAGAATCACTCCCTAGGATACACATTTAACCCCTTGATCGCCCCCTAGTGTTAACCCCTTCCCTGCCAGTCACATTAACACAGTAATCAGTGCATTTTTATAGCACTGATCGCTGTATAAGTGTGAATGGCCCAAAAATAGTGTCAAAAGTGTCTGAGGTGTCCGTCGCAATGTCACAGTCGCAATAAAAATTGCCGCCATTACTAGTAAAAAATAAATATGCCATAAATATATTCCTTATTTTGTAGATGCTATAACTTTAGCGCAAACCAATCAATATACGCTTATTGCGTTTTTTTTACCAAAAATATGTAGAATAATACATATCGGCCTAAACTGAGGAAAAAAATAATTTGGATATTTATTATAGCAAAAAGTAAAAAATTTAGTTTTTTTTTCAAACTTGTTACTCTTCTTTTGTTTATAGCGCAAAAAATAAAAACCGCAGAGGTGATCAAATACCACCAAAAGAAAGCTCTATTTGTGGGGGGAAAAAATAATAAAAATTACATTTGGGTACAGTGTTGCATGACTGCGCAATTGTCATTCAAAGTGTGACAGCGCTGAAAATTAAAAATTGGCCTAGGCAGGAAGGGGGTGAAAATGGCCTGTTTACAAGTTAAAATAATTTTTTTTTTGCTTGAAAATTACTTAGAACCACCAAACATTATTAAAAAAAAATTCAGACACCATAGAGAATAAAATGGTGGTCGTTGAAATACTTTATGTCACACCGTATTTGCGCAGCGGTCTTACAAGTGCAATTTTTTGGGAAAAAATACACTTTTTTGAATTAAACAATAAGACAACTGTAAAGTTAGCCCAATTTGTTTCTATATTGTGAAATATAACGCCAAGCCGAGAAAATTGATACCAAACATGTCATGCTTCAAAATTGCGCCCGCTCGTGAAATGGCAACAACTTTGACCATTAAAAATCTCCATGGGCGACGTTTTAAAAATTTCTACAGGTTACCAGTTTTGAGCTACAGAGGAGGTCTAGTGCTAAAATTATTGCTCTTGCCCTAACGATCGTGTCGATACCTCACATGTGTGGTTTGAACACTGTTTTCATATGCGGTCGTGACTTACGTATGCTTTAAATATTATTTTTTTTAATTCTCAATTTATTTTGCCTTTTTTTTTTTTACACCGTCTTTTTTTAAAGTTTTTGGGTCACTTTTACTCCTATTACAAGGAATGTAAACATCCCCTGTAATACAAAAAAAAAAAGCATGACAGGACCTTTTTAATGTAAGATTTGGGGGCCAAGAAGACCTCACATTTACACTTAAAAGCAACAAAAAATAAAATTAACGTATTTTTTATTTTTTTATTTCCCCTTTAAGACCCTTGGGCGGAAGTGACGTTTGACGTTGCTTTCATCATCCAATAGTATGGAGCCGAGTGGGGGCCACTACTGACGGATCCGGTAAGCGGCGACCACCGGGGAGCCATTCCCGCCCCCCCCCCCCCCATAAATGTGATTGTGCGGTGAATCCGCCCCAGAGAAAACTTTTATCTGAAAGTGGACCGCCCGCTGTTTAGAAAGATACCGGGGTTATGGCAGCTATCTTTTGATGCAACTTGGGTCCAGAGAATGTAAAGTCAGATCAAAGTCACACTAAAAAAAAATTCAGTACGACTTTGGAGACGTGCTAACGTGAATGGAGCCCAATAGCCAACAGGTTTGCCATTAAAAATCTCAGTTGCAGCACTTCTTGCACAATTCATAAAGTGATTGTAAAACAATCTGTTCAGTTTTAAATAGAAATGAAAGCCAGCATAAAAGCTGGGGGGGAGGGAGACAGCAATACACTGATCTGCCCAGTGAAAGGCTGTGCAAGTGGAGGCTGGGGTATCCGGACAAGTCTGATCATTGAAGGAGAGCAGCTGAGTTCCCAGCGCAGCTAGAGAACTGACCATGGTGTGTTCTCCTGCATAGGGTGGTCAGTTTTTAATAGGAGAGGAGGACTGGGATTTCACACAAAGGAAGAAATACAAAGCGAAAAGCATACCTTTTCATACAAGTACATGGTACAGCAGCCACGTATCAGGAATGTGAGATGTTAGGTTTACATACTCTTTAGGGACTTGTTTAAAAAGCTGGGAAAACACAAAGTTGCATTGTCTATACTGACCAAGCAGGTTTAAGTTTTTTTTTTTTTTTTTTTTACTGGTCACTACAGACATTGACCAATTTCTCTGCTTTCATTATAAACAGGTCTGGTAGTGTGCAGGTCATCCTAAAGATAACAGTTGAAGATTTTTTTTATTTTATTCTGCTTTATACAACGTAGTTACCGCTAATGATGGCAATCCTAGGTCCTGCTTGCTGCCGTATAGTGTACAAGGACAGCTTCACTGATGCCAGATACTATTGTCAACGTTCTTCTCACAACATGACTGAGTTACGGCTCTCGTATAGTAGTGCGGGAATCGTGTTGTGAATCAGTGCCCTACTCACCCCACGTCCATTCACGAAAAGCCTTGCATTCAGTTCAAATGAGAGTCTACCCTGGTCTATACACAGGATGTCTGGCATTGCAGCTGAAACTCCCAGTCACAGTGCCAGAAAAGCATACAACACTTTTATAGGGCATTAGTGAAGCTATTATTTTTAAACAGCAGAAAGCAGGACTACCTTCCTTAGAGGCAACTCCTTTGTACAGATCAGAATTTATAAAAAGCCTTGAGTGCAGCTTTATTATTTGTACTCTAGGCAAATACAAAAGAAAAAAATGTAGCATGGTATAAGCCTTCTTCAGTTCTTGTACAGCAAAGCACAGCCTGGGAGAGGAAAAAAAAAACAAGTCAGTTGTGCTGCATGACGGGTGAAAAGAGAAGGAGTGATGCCGCGTACACACGACCGCTTTTCTCGACGAGAAAAACTGCATTTTTTCATTTCGCCGAGAAAAACGATCGTCTGTGGGCTTTATGTCGTTTTTCTCGTCGAGAAAAACGGCATAAAAAACGACGAGAAAAATTAGAACATGTTCTAAATTTTCTCGTCGTTTTTTCCAGCATTTTTTTCCGCGGCAGTTTTCCCATAGGGAAACACTGCCGCGGAGCCCACAGACGGTCGTTTTTCTCATCAAGAGAAAAAATGACGGGAAAAACGACCGTGTGTAGGGAACCAAGCGGTTCCCTCGTTTTTCCTGTCATTATTCATGGCGGTTTTTTAACCGCCGTGAATAATGATCGTGTGTACGCGGCATTATAGGTGAACTTTAAGTGAAAAAATAGTAGCGCTCTTTTTCCAATGAAACAGTCCTAGAAATGTTATACAAATCATATATATATATATATATATATATATATATATATATATATAAATAAACACAAGTCACCACGTGAAAGTGAACCTATGGTACTAAAAATTAAAAATAAAATGTATAAAAATAATGTGTGTTCAAAACGTGAAATCAAACAGTACATGAACAAAATGAGTGAAAAAAGCCAAAAATCAGTTCATAAAGAAAGTCCACAAATTGAAAAAACATTGGGAATCACAAAGAATTGCCATGCAGACCACACCCCTTTGCTGTGCAGACCACACCCCTGCACGGCAATTCTGTGTGATTCCCAACGTTGTGTCACCGCCGAGGGTGAAGCGGCGCTGACCGGGGCAGTAAGCGAGCAAGTGGAGGGTGAGATCTGCTGGTTATTTTGGGTCCGCCGTGACCGCAATTCCTAGCAACACCACTGCAAGTCTCCTTCATTAGATTACTTTTGATTGAAGTGCCTGTGTGAAATTTAAGTGATGTGAGTACAATGGTGGAGGATTTGTGTGCACCTTTTTAATAAATTGGTTTTACGAACTTCACCATTGGAAGCATTTTTATTTTTACATGTGGATTTGATTTCCTTATAATCACCGGTGGAATTACTTATTAACACTGGTGGGTTATCAAGCTATTATGCCGAGCATGAGAGTGTGAGGCATATCTTTTTGGTAAATTATATTCTTATGGGAGTGGATTCACAAAACACGAGCGGTGTGGTGGAAGATCTTCATTAAGTTTTCAAGATAAAGAACATTTATTGGCAGCTTAATCCCCTGAATAATTTTTCAATTTATGGACTTTCTTTATGAACTGCTTTTTGGCTTTTTTCACTCATTTTGTTCATGTACTGTTTGATTTCACGTTTTGAACACACATTATTTTTATACATTTTATTTTTAGTACCATAGGTTCACTTTCACGTGGTGACTTGTGTTTATTTATATATATTACACTACATATATCTGATTTGTATAACATTTCTAGGACTGTTTCATTGGAAACAGAGAGCTACTATTTTTTTACTTAAAGGAGCACTAAAGCTTCCCTTTTTTTTCCCCAAAAATAACAAACATGTTATACTTACCTCCACTGTGCAGCTCGTTTTGCACACAGTGGCCCCGATCCTGGTCTTCTGGGGTCCCTCGGCGGCTGTCTTGGCTCCTCCCCGCAAGGACTTCACACCTTCATGCGAGTGAGCTCGCATGGTGTGGAGTGATTGCGGGCGCGCTCCCGTGATACAGCGGCGGCCATAGCCGCCGACTGTATCACTCGGCCCCGCCCCCCGCGTCATTGGATGTGATTGACAGCAGCGCCAGCCAATGGCTGCGCTGCTTTCAATCCATCCAGTGCAGCCAATCGGCGGCCAGGCTGAAAAACGTATAGGATGACGGGGACGAGCGTGGGACTTTCGAGGGGCCAGGTAAGTAAAACGGGGGCTCGGGGGGGGGGGGCGGTATTGTCGAATGTTTTTTCACCTTAATGCATAGGATGCATTAAGGTGAAAAAACATGTAACTTTACTACTCCTTTAAAGTTCACCTATAACATTTCAATCCTTTAAGTAGCAGCTTTAGGTCATTCATTTCAGCATGGGCGCAGTGGTGGCTTGGGAAGTTACTAGGGGGCGTGTATAACTTTTTTTACCAATTTTTTATATAGAAAAGAGAAGAGTGATAGAAGGACGCTCATCAGTCTCCTGCTTCTCCCATTCACTGTCCTGTCACAGACTGGGGGAGGGACAAGACATGTAACTGTTACTTAACTGCAGAAGAGTGAAATCAGGTCTCCTGTCCTACTAGGCAGGGCTGTGCTGTGTGGCAGAGCTGCTAAATCTCAGGACTGGATGGACAGAAATACAAACACTCAGACAGGTACAAGAGCACCCTTATTAATGCATTTATTTTGTAGTCATGGTTTCTATATTTATCTATTGGCCTGTAGTTCAGATTTAATCATTTTTAAATGAACGTTTAATAACCACCCGCACTGTAATACTTCTTCAAAGTCTTTAATAAGTTTCACGTGGTCTCCCTGAGAAATCGTGGAATTCAAGTCTGGACTTACAAGAGCTTGAGCCTCCTGCCAAATATAAAAAGGAAATATAGGAGTTTCCACTACTGAATTTGGCACGTTTATGAGTTGAATAAAAACAAATGCTCTAAGTCAACTCAAAATGTCTCTCCATCAAGTGAGATCTGCTTTGGCCCAATCATCTTCCATTCTACTAAGGATTAAAGCGGTAGTAAAGTCTTTAAAAAAAAAAAAAAGTTTCCACCTGCAAGGCAATCATAATGTGCTAGTACCCATACTAGCACATTATGAAAGACTTACCTTGTGATTGTAAAGTCTTGTTTTTTATTTTTTTCTTAAAACAACAAACATGTTATTATACTTACCTGTTCTGTGTAATGGTTTTGCACAGAGCAGCCTGGATCCTCCTCTTCGGCTCTCCTGGCCCCTCCCTCCTGATGAGTGCCCCCACAGCAAGCAACTTGCTGTGGGGGCACCCAAGCCGAGCAGTAGCTCCGTGTGTCCATTCAGACATGGAGCCCTGGCTAGGCCCCACCCCCTCTCTCATTGGCTCACTGAGTTTGATTGACAGCAGCGGGAGCCAATGGCGCTCCGCTGCTGTCTCAATTAATGTCTCAGCGATGTTGCACGAGTCTCTCTTGCAACATCACTGGAAAGAGATAGGCTCAGGTAAGTATTGGGGGGGGGGGCTGCTGCTGCACAAAGGCGGCTTTTTATCTTAATGCATTAAGATAAAAAACCTTCTGCCTTTACAATCCCTTTGAAACAAAGCCCTCCAGTGGCCCGCTGTCCCCACTGCACAGGATCCAATCTTCTCCCGGTCTTCTTTCCGGGTTCGGGCCAGGGTCCCTCTGATTGGCTGAGCCGTAATAATGTCACTCACGCGCATGGGTGCGGGAGTCGCGGCCGTGGCACACAGCTCTGAAGGTAAGGCACGGGTATGCTGTCCTGGCTTCTGCTCGCTAGAATATCTCCTAAATGGTTCAGGAATAGGAGATATTAACAGCAGTTCTCCGAATTGGAATCATATTCCCACTTCGAAGCAGACGGTCTTCAGCCTCCCAGTGTTTTACAGACTGCCAGAAGCAGGGCTGGATGGTGCATACTTGTGCCTTCCACCTGCACCGGGGTAAAATACACAGTGTGCATGAGGCCTTAGAAATCAATCTGGGAAGAGGAAAACACTAATATTTACACACTGTTATTCTTAAGCCTCGTACACACGGTCGGACTTCCATCGGACTTTTCCGTGGTTTTTTGTCCGAATGGAGTTGGTTGGGAACACCCATAGCATACACACGCTCGGACTTTTCTGCAAACTTCTTACAACATCGCGTGTTTTTTCTGCTCTTTTCTGCTCTTTACTGCCACCCTTTGGTCAACTTCTGCTATTGTTGGTTGATTTTAACATTAGTTGTTTTGTCCATCGGACTAAAGTCCGATAGTTATCTGTACACACGGTCGGACTTAGCTCCATCGGACTTTTGTTGGGCAAAAGTTTGTCCGTTTGCAGACCCAACTTTTGTCCGATGAAATCCAAAACCAAACGAAAAAAGTTTGTCCGATGGAGCGTACACACGGTCGGATTGTTGGTCCAACTTGCTCAAAACGAAGTTTGTTGGGCAAAAGTCCGACCGTGTGTACGGGGCTTTAGACTGCTATGCTAACGCTTATATTCAGAAAGTGAGGCTATGGGACCAAACTCACCTGAAGCCTTTTATTTTATAGGGTGTAAAGACACACACGGTTTGGCCAACAAACTTCATTTTGAGCAAGTTTGACCAACAATCCGACCGTGTGTACGCTCCATCGGACAAACTTTTTTTGCTTTTTTCTTGTTTTCATCGGACAAAAGTTGGGTCTGCAAACGGACAAACTTTTGCCCAACAAAAGTCCGATGGAGCAAAGTCCAAACGTGTGTACAGAAAACCATCGGACTTTTGTCCGATGGACAAAACAACTAATGTTAAAATCAACCAACAATAGCAGAAGTTGGACAAAGGGTGGCGGTAAAGAGCAGAAAAGAGCAGAAAAACCACGCGATGTTGCAAAAAGTTTTGGAAAAGTTTGCAGAAAAGTCCTGCAGTGCGTATGCTATGGGTGTTCCCGACCAACTCCGTTCGGACAAAAATCCACGGAAAAGTCCGATGGAAGTCCGACTGTGTGTACGAGGCTTTACCATCGATTTTGTTTACTGTGGTGACAATGTCACTTTAAAATGTAAGATACATTTATGTACCAGGGGTCCTAGCAGCATTCACAAACAAGCGTTCAAAAAAGCCAAAACTTTACAAAGCTGGAGATATCTGTATTAACATTTCTATTTTAAGTAGCTAGAGGTTCAAACCACCAGAGGGTGTCTATAAGTCTAGGTTCACACTAATGCGGTGCGAGAAATCCTGCGATCCGTGCGTTTTTCCCACATCACATACATATTGCACTGCCCTTGCGATCTCCAGTGGGTGTCAGAGCAATTTCAATAACACCCCAAATGCAGGTCACAAACGCAGTGCGTTTGCCCACACTGGTTCGCATGCCCAAAAGTACCAATGCCATCCAGATGTAATACGGTTTTAAAATTGGTGCATGCACGACTAATGCCAAGCGGTGCGATTTGAGCCCATTCAAAATGTATGGGATCATATCACACCGTACTGAATCGCATGTGAACTGAACAGGAATGTGGCGCGGTTCATAATGTGAACCGAGACTGAAAATGTTATCTTGCATATACTGACTCTTTAGAGCGGACGTAAACCCAGCTGAAAGGCTTTTTATGACTGAAAAGACTCTGTATGGTAAATTTTTGCACACTGGGCCGCCCATGCACAGCTCCGTGTACAGCCTCAGCACCATTCTGCACTAGAACGCACCAACTGCTCTGTGGATGCATGGGAGTCAAGTCAGCCCAGTCCAGCCAATCAAGATGGCTGAAGATTCCAAACTCAGAAGACTGAAGATGGAAATGCCGGTGATGGAGGGGATCGCTTATTAGGCAAGTGTACCATAATGTGCAAACAGGCTGTGCATGTGTACATTATAGCAAAAAGCACCTGAAGCCCAATTTGCTTTATTCTTTTATAGTACTACCACTTTAAATGTGTATTATATGTCATTTTAAAACAGTTTTCATATGAATCACTCTCACAAATACAAAATAAAAGCAACTATTCATCACAGATACTAAATCAGTGTACATCCAAGAGATGTTTTTCCCCATAGTGACAGTCACAGAGTTTCTATTGTCTGGGTTTATAATAAACAGAAGGATACAAACACATAGAAGCTGGTTTCACAGCTCAGTCTGGATGTACATCAGATGAGCCAACATTGGCCAAGTCTCTAAGCTCCACATGGCACTATTTTTTACTTTCCCAAGTATCTTCAGGATACAATATTGATACAACACACACACTCTGAAGGGCGAATCCCTGTGACCTTGGATGGCTATAGGGACCTTGGATGGCTATAGGGACTGGCTAAAAAGCCCAACTGCGATTTAGGGGTTCACCCCTCTACTCTCAACCAAAATAAACATTTTGAGCATATATACCTAGATCTGAGTATTCTTCTGGCCAGTCATGTGACTTTCTGTTCTCCTCCAGCATGACTGGTGGCCGGTCCTCAACATTGGAGACACACCCTCACATTGGGTGTGTCTATGACAGCCCAGGCTTAAAGGAAGAAGACAGACAGACCCTGGATGTCATTCAGTACATAAAACAACAGGAGGATGAAGAGGGCGGCACTAGAGCTTGGAAAGGGAGAGTAGAAAAAAAAACTAGCACAGTAAGGAGTAAGGGGGCATAGAGTTGGAATGTAAAGCAACACTCCTATTTATATATATATATATATATATATATATATATATATATATATATATATATACACACACACAAACAATTTCTCTTGTCCTCCCTTAAAAAAAAAAAAAATCCACAAGTGCTCTACCTGCTCTTTCAACCCCCCCCCCCCCCAGTCACATGCCACAATGAGCGTAGCAGGCTGATGACAGGTCCGTGTTCTTTCTGCATATGCAGAGCAGTAACGAACACAGCCCACTCTACTCTATGGGCCCTCTGATCTGGCCAGGGAGAAGGAGACGGATCGCCCCGTTTTTTTGATTATTTTTTTTTAGCAGATCAGATTGGACGTAGGCGGGTGTATAGACACAAGTCCGTTTACATTTGCCCCTCCATAGAGGTAAATGGAGGGTCCGGTTGAGTCAGACCGATCATGTGAATGGGGCCTAAGGCTGCTTTTACACTGATGCACTGCGGTTTACCCACATTGCGGATGCAGCACAGTGCACCTGTGGCTTTCCTGCGGGTTAGCTGCACTTTGCCATAGACCTCTATTATATCCTGCAGGTGTGGCACACTTTCTGAAAATGCACCCAACCCCCAGGTAATAACAGAAGTATATGGCAGAGTGCAGCTAAGCATATGGATAAATTTGAAAGCAGCCTAGTAACAACTGCAGAACCGATATGCCCATATATACACTGTGATTTTAGTAATAAAACTTACCTTTAATAAGTCTTCCATTCAGGTACCGCCGGCTGTTGCTGTCCCAGGCAGGGTGCAATTGGTATCACTCCGCCTATGACAGCAGCCAGGAAGCATTGGTTTATGCGGCTCGGCTCCGCAGCCGCTTGCTTCCTCTATCACCAGCTCTATTCACAACACTAAAAAGCTCTAGGATGGCGGGTCAGCAACTCGTGATCTGGGCTTGCCAACCTGCCATCCCACAGCAGGAGGTTGCGGGCCACATCAGAGGGCTCCGTGGGCCACTGGTTTAAACCCTTCCTGTGAGCTCAGGCTGCCAGGGACGCACCATTATGCAGCCTAAGCTTAATATACTACTGCACAGAATGGTGATCATACATCATCAAGTAATGAATGAAAAGAAAAACAAATCTCTCTGAGCTCAATTGTTCATACGCATGAGATGTTAGGAAGATAAAAAAAAAAAAAAAAATAGGATTTTTTGTACTCACCGTAAAATCCTTTTCTCTGACATCCATGGACTGACACGGTGTCTCTTTACACTTTACACGTGGGTTATGTCCCTGCCTGCAGGAGAAGACCTAGGCAGAATGTGAAATGTTATACATACATTCCAAAAGCCAGAGCTGAACAGCCCCACCCAGGGGGCGGTCCCTCCGTACATAACCCTCCCACTACAGTCAGCAGACTTCAGTTCGTAACAAAGCAGTACAAACTTAAAAGGAAGGGTGGGTGCCGTGTCAGTCCATGGATGTCAGAGAAAAGGATTTTACGGTGAGTACAAAAAATCCTATTTTCTCTTACCATCCATGGACTGACACGGTGTCTCTTTACACTTTACACGTGGGATGTCCCAAAGCAGTGTCAAGAGGGAAGGGAGCAGTATAAATGGAAAAACCAAAACTTCACTCCAATAAGGCAGAGCTCCTCAACGGAGGAGTCGCAACTTTAAACAGCGGCCTGCAGCACCCTGCGGCCGAAGGAAGCATCCGAAGATGCAGCCACATTAACCTTATAAAAAACTTAAAAGGCATGAACAGATGACCAGGTCGCCGCCTTGCACACTTGTGCAACCGACGCTTGATGTCGGGAAACCCAGGAAGCACCAATTGTCCTGGTGGAATGCGCCGTAACCGGAAAGGGAGGCGCCCGCCCTTTGAGAGCATAGGCTTGAATGACGGTTTGTCTGATTCCCCTAAAAATGATGGCAGACGAAACCGCTTGGCCCTGTTATGGACCAGAGACAGTCACAAATAGTGAGTCGGACTTCCGAATAGAAGCAGTAGCAGACAGGTACACCCGTAAGGCTCGTACCACCTCCAATATGTGCAGCGCAAACTCTCTGGGATGCGATGGGTGAGGACACAAGGACAGGAGGGTAATGTCCTCATGTAGGTGAAAGGTCGACACCACCTTTGGCAAAAAAGGAAGGTCACGGATGCAACACCGCCTTATCCTTATGGATGACTAAACATGGCGACTTGCAGGACAAAGCCGCCAACTCAGACACTCGTCAAACAGAAGTGATTGCCACTAAAAAGGCCACCTTCTGAGACAAGACAAGAAGGGAATATCCCGGATATTCCCAAAAGGAGGTTCCTGGAGGACCGAGAGCACCAAATTCAGATCCCACGGTGGGAGAGGAGGCTTGACAGGAGGGAGCACATGGCGAACCCAACACAAGGTGCTAACCAAGAAAATGACCCGCTAGAGGTCGCTGAAAGAAGACGGCCAAGGCCGAAATCTGATCCTTGATGGTACTCAAAGCAAGCTTTTGGGTCACTCCACACTGCAGAGGACGCAGGATTCTGGGGACGGAATACGTCCGAGGACGCCAGTCCAGCGCTTCGCACATGGCGATATAAGCTTTCCAGGTACGGTGATAGATCTGCCTGGAGGAAGACTTCCGTGTCCTTAACATGGTCAAAATGACCGAGTCCGAGAGACCTTGGTCCCTCAACACCTGGCTTTTAACAGCCCTGCCGTTAAAGCCAGAGACTGTAAGCCGGATGAAGCATAGGACCTTGAGACTGAAGGTCCTCCCCCATCGGCAATCACCAGGGAACGTCCGCGACGAGACGTACCAGATCAGCGTACCAGTGATGCTGCGGCCAATCCGGAACAATTAGGATCGCCGTAGTTTATATCAGGCGATAAGGACCCTATGGGGCCACCAACGCATCTGAGGCATCGCCCAAGGATCCCTGGATCTGGCCACAACCTCGACCCTTGCGATTGAGTCGAAAGGCCAGCAGGTCCACATCCGGCGTGCCCCACCGTCGGTAAAGGAGTTGAAATATGCAAGGACCACTCTTCTTGGTCCGGTGTCTGGCGATTGGCGACTCAGATAGTCCGCCTGCCCATTGTCTATGCCCAGAATGTAAAATGGCCTACAGAGCCGGCACGTTTCTTCCGGCCCACTTCAGGATACGGACTACCTCGGAAGCCGCAGCTGAGCTCCGAGTTCCCCCTTGATGGTTTACATACGCCACCGCCGTGGCGGTGTCCGACTGGCTCCTGATGGAGCGACCCCGTACTCTCTCTGACCTGAGGAGAGACACAGTCCGATGGCCCGTATTACCAGAACAGTGATTGGTAAACGGGCTCGCCCGGAGTCCAAGGAATGAGCTGACAGGACTCCCCAGACTTCACCCCAGCCCGTCAGGCTGGTGTCCGTCGTGAGTACCGTCCAGTGGATGGGAGGGGAACGCCTTTCCGGACCGAAGAGCCGAGGATCTCAACCACCATGTCAGGGGCGCCCTGACCAGGTGAATCACCTGGATCTGAAGATCCAAGGACAACGGGGATTTGTCCCAGATGGACAAGATCTCCTTCTGCAATGCCCTGGTGTGTGATTGGGCATACGGAACGGCCGCGAAGGAGGCCACCACGAGTCTCTGGACTCTCATGCAAAAAACGGATTGACAACCATTTTTGGGATGTCAGCACCCGCACCGCAGACTAAAGTGTCAGCAACTTCTCCAGAGGTAGGATACCTTTGCCTCCAAGGAGTCCAGAATCAGAACTAGATACTCCAGACACTGAGTCGGGACCAGGACTGACTCCTGAATGTTCAGGAACCACCCGAGTCCCTGAGGGTCTAATTGATGATAGTCACCTTTCCTCTAAGTCTGATCCACTTTCTGCTCTTAGCAGAAGATCGTCCAGATAGCCCACGACAGCAATACCTCGCTGTAACAGAAGGCTAGAACCGGAGCAAGCACCTTGGTGAACACCCTTGGTGCCGAGGCTAGGCCGAAAGGAAGAGCCACAATCGATAGTGGACTTCGCTGATCGCAAAGCGCAGAAACTTCCGGTGACTTGCGCAGATCGGAACATGCAAGTAGGCGTCCTTGAAGTCCAAGGACGCCAGAAGAAAATCCCTTTAGTGGAGTGTAGCGATCACCGTGCGAATGGATTCCATGCGGAATTTCTGCACCTTCTCGAAGGCATTCAGGGCCTTGAGGTCCAGGACAGGTCGAACCACGTCCTACCTTTGGGACGACAAACAGATTAGAGTAGAATCCCTGAAAAACTCTCCTGTGACGGAACCGGCACAATCACTCCGGACCTGATCAAATCCTGTACAGCCCCCAAGAGGGCTGCCCGACAGGTAGGAAGGAGAGGAAGATTTGAGGGAAAGAATCTGTCTGGGGGCCAGGATCGGAATACTATCCTGTATCCTGAGGTGACCTCCTCGCACACCCACCAGTCGGAGATTCGGGAGGACCACCGATTCGTGACCTGCGAAGTCGTCCCCCCACCCCAGAGTCGGGCGGAGGCAAGACTTCACGCGGAGGCGGGCTCGGGAGCCGCTTGTTTGGCTTACGCACCCAGGGGCGCTTGTGCCCACCAGCCGCACTCCGTCAGTCTGGGAGGACCTACCTGTGGACCCGACTGACGAAAAAACCCCTTGTTTGCTGGAAAGGAAAAGGCCCTGTTTGCGGCGGGCCCCCTTACCCTTGCCAGTCTAAGGAAGAAGAGTGCTTTTACCTCCCATGACATCCTTGACGATGACATCCAGAGCAGCACCGAAAAGTCTACCACCTATAAAAAGGTAGATACGTCAGGAGCTTCTTAGAGGCTAGGTCAGCAGACCAGCATTTCAACCAGATAAGACGACGCCATACCACCGTCGGGACAGAGGCCCTGGATGTTAAAGGGCCCGCGTCCAACGTGGTGTCGCACACATAAACCAGGCCCTGCCCAGTTGGTGGGCCAGAGTAACTGTGTCTGTAGGAAGATTATGCTCCTGTACAGCTAGGTGCAACATTTTTTGCCCAACCTGTAAGTGTTTTAAAACACAAGGGTCGCCGCTACCACAGGCCGTAGGGCGGATCCCAACAAGGCGAACATGGCTATGCGCACCACTTCTGACCTCCTGTCAGTGGGGTCCTTAATGCAGGAGTCCCCTCCATCGGGAGAGTGGTGGCCTTGTTCAACAGGGCGACTGGAGGGTCGACCACTGGGGGAGAAGCCCACTTTTTAAGTAGGGCATCTTCAAAGGGGTATCTGATAGACAAACGCAGCGGGACCATAAAAAATTCTTCTGCGGCTTTTTCCAGACCTTATCAATGAGCTTGTCAAAGAAAGTACAATGGAAAAAACCCCTTTAGAAGGCCTGGCCTTAAAAGAACCAAAGGAGACAGTATCCGCCTGAGGTTCTGCATCCGCAGCATTTGAGCTTGAGAGTGTCCCTCACCGCAGTCATGAGCACACTAACAAGCGCCCTGTCATTTACTGACTCAGAACTGGAGTTTCCCTCATAAGGAATGTCCTGTTCAAAACCATCCATACATCCAGATCTAGGGTCCTGAGCGATAGTGGCTAGGCCCATATCTGAATCAGCGCACTGCCCTCGAGTAGATAAAGTGGGGAGAGGGCGCCTTTTTTGTACCTTGCGCTTGCACACAGCTCCCATCCTGGTCAGAAATTGATTCCAGGGCTGCCCACAACAGGTCCATAGGGACCGCAGGTGCTGAAGCACTGCCTGTTGCCACTGACATTTTTAGGGGAAGCTGGTGACACAGACTCCATATTGTCCCCCTCTGAGACTCTCTCAGATAAAAAGTCCACCCACAGGCTGTGCTGACTGAGGAGGGGGCGCCCAGGGGACTCACCAAACCGGACCAGGGACCGCTTAGTTCCGCTGTCTGTACCGCGCTGTGTCAGCGCTGGTGAGCTGTGAGGAGACTGTGAGGAGATTCGCGCTGCTACAGCAGCGCTAGAGGCCAAACTAGTGCTGAAAAGCGCGCGGGCTACAAGAAAATGGCCGCCGCACTTCACTGAAGGCGATCCGCGGCAAGATGGCCGCCATGACGCAGTTAAAATGAAACAGCACACACGCACAGCGCCACTCGGCGCTCAGGCCCCAAAAAAAACACACAAAAAAGCCCCAAAGCATACATTGCAGACCAGCATGAGCCCCCCAAGAACAGTGTGACCCCCAAGCACCCCACACAGCCAGCGCCAGTAATGGTGACAGAGAGCGACAATAAAATACAGGGGGAGACAGGGAAAATCCCACACAGAGAAACACACAGCCTTTTGTACTCACCTGCAGGCAGGAGAGACTACTTACCCGTCCCCTGAGGGACACACTGGTGTTTCTGACAGGACTATCACAGTGCAGTACTGAGTAGCTGTCGGCCCGGTCCACCGCGAAAGATACAGTCAGTCAGGAGCTGTTCAGTCTTGAGAGGACCGTGGGAGCATGAAAGCAAACCCGGCCACCCCTGGAGTCATGGGGCCTGTCGTGAACTGAGTCTCACGCACACAAGGCGAGGATCAGCACGCTCGATGGTCGGACAGGGAAGACTACGAGGATATCTTGTACCCAACCTGTTGCCCAGCCGACAGTTGATAGAAGATTCTCAAAAATAAAATAAAAAAGAATTCCAAAAAGGAATAAAATAGGTCAGGAGACTAGCTCCTGAGGGAGCCACGTCTTCTCCTTCTGCTAGGCAGAAAAAAACTGAAGTCTGCTGACTGTAGTGGGAGGGTTATGTACGGAGGGACCGCCCCCTGGGTGGGGCTGTTCAGCTCTGGCTTTTGGAATGTATGTATAACATTTCACATTCTGCCTAGGTCTTCTCCTGCAGGCAGGGACATAACCCACGTGTAAAGTGTAAAGAGACACCGTGTCAGTCCATGGATGGTAAGAGAAAAGTACTTTTGGTCTGTAGGTAGAGATCTACCCACAGTGCTCTCCTTAGGGTCTGGATTCATGTGATCAAAAACAGATGCAAAGGACAGCAGCCTTTTAATGAGACAACAGCAGGATAGATCACTGGGATGGATGGATGGGTTCAGGCTCCATTCATGGTGCAGCAGTACTCTTCAGACCAGGGAAGATCATCAGGACATGTGGAAAATCAGAAGGGGGGCAGCAGCGCAAACATCAATGGAAGCATAAGTCATTTATTTGAAATAATAACAAAAATTACATCTAGGTAAGAAGATGGCTGTGTCAGGTGAGAACACTTCTGTGGCCGTCTGGCTGGCAGAAACGGCTGTCGTGCACGGATTACCAAAAGCCGCCGAGATATTCGGAGGTGGAAGCAGTGTCTCCTTCAGGCAGAGTGACAAGCCACGGGGATGTACACAACGCGTTTCAGAGGTCCTGCCTCCTTTTGTCAAGGATACTTGACAAATGAGGCAAGATACTTGACAAAGGAGGCAGGACCTCTGAAACACGTTGTATACGCCCCCTTTCACCCCCGTGGCTTGTCCCTCTGCCTGAAGGAGACACCGCTACAACCTCCAACTCTCTGTGTGGCTTTGGCAATCCGCGCATGACAGCCGGTTCTGCCAGCCAGACGGCCACACCGGTCACAGACCCTTTCTTACCTGACAAAGCCATCTGCTTACCTAGATGTAATTTTTTTATTGTTTCAAATAAATGACTAATGCTTCCATTGATGTTTGCGCTCTGGCTCCTTCTGTTTTTCCGAACATAACTAAGTAAATGCCATTCAGCGAGGCAGTAATCACCAAAGCTGTAAAGAAGAGGAAGCTTCCAGATTGTCACATGACCGTGTAGACCAGGGATCCTCAAACTATGGCCCTCCAGCTGTTGCAGAACTACAAATCCCATGAGGCATTGTAAAACTCTGACATTCACAGACATGACTAGGCATGATGGGAATTGTAGTTCCTGAACACCTGGAGGGCAATAGTTTGCAGACCCCTGGTGTAAAACAATGTTTCTCAACTCCAGTCCTAAAGTACCCTAACAGGCCATGTTTTCAGGATTTCCCACAGATTAAACAACTGTGGTAATTACTAAGGCAGTGAAACTGATCAAATCACCTGTGCAAAATTATGGAAAGCCTGAAAACATGACCTGTTGGGGGTACTGGAGGACTGGAGTTGAGAAACATTGGTGTAGAAGACCACTAAATGAAGGGTATATTAGAGGTACAGCAATAGCAGCTTCAGTATTTCTCTCAGTACAGATTTCCTTTATGTGTCTAGCAATTTTTTTTTCTCTGATAAGCAGCAATCAGTAAAGAACAATCACTGTACTACGAACGCACACATAGCTTGTAAAAGTAATACGCAGATACAGCTGCCCTATCTTCCCATGAAGAAAATCAACAAGAATGCAGCACAAAGGTAACAACACTCTGTGATAATATTATATTAAAATAACCACACACTCTCAGATTTACTATACATTTCCTAGAGCAAGAGATATCCTGCACTGTGGATAAACAATTCTCGCATAGCTGGGGTCTCAGATTCTCCTGCCTCCAGATACATTGTTTGCATGAAATCTGTACATTCTTTCCATGTTTGATTGACTTTCCTCTGACTGCCCTAGATTCCTCCAACAATCCAAAAACATGCTGTCATTATTAGGTGCCATACAAATGAATATTTTACATACTGTACATTTTCCGCGTTGCTACTAATGTTAAAATCATCATCGCAGCTCAGTGAATCCTCTCACTTTTTATATGTTTATCTACAATTTTACATTATCATTTCAAAATGCAAAATAGAGTAACGTCACTTAGTCTTGGATCGCACACCTACATACACTCCTGGTACCTGTACTTCTTTATTCAACATGGAGGATCTCAAAACATGCAAAAAAAAATCTATAATCTGCATCCACTATGATCCCTCAGCGTGCCTGCTCCATAACACGTCTCGGCCTATACAAGATAAGTATATTACTACCTCTTCAAGCCTTATTCCAGCACCAGCCACCCACCATTCCTGAATACATATGTAGAGGCAATATTATTCTGGAGGCTGAGCACAGGTGCTTCTCTCAGAGGGACAAGTATGACAAATTTTATGAGATCTGGGCATCTTGGATACACCACTAAAGCAAAAATACCCACCCAACCAACATTGATCAATGAACAACTCTAGGCACATAACCTCTACACCAGGGGTCTCCAAACTTTCTAAACAAAGGGCCAGTTTACTGTCCTTCAGATTTTAGGTGGGCCACACTGTGGCCAGCAGGAACAGAAAACTTTTCTGGCATCAGTGGGAGTAAACAATGCCCCATCTTTGGTATTAGGGGGATGAATAGTGCCCCATTGGTGATGTCAGTGGCAGGAATTATGCTCAATTTCTGGAGTCAGAGGGCAAAATAGTCATATCAGTGAGATGAATAGTGCCCTAAGGGGCCAGATAAAGGCAAGCAAAGGGCCGCCTCTGGCCCCCGGGCTGCAGTTTGGAGACCCCTGCTCTACACCATCCATTCATGTTCAACCAAGCCTATAGTTCCTCAAGAGGTTGCCAAAGGGTTCCTTGAGCTGTGGCCGATTGACCTCCTCCAATCTGATGGTGCGTGTATGCTTCCAGGTCCAATGCCATATGGCAGAGTCAGCAGCATGACACCAATGATCTTTTTAGCTTTTACAAAGGGTGGCTTTCAGACCACCAATATAAGGAGATCATTCTTCCCTGACCACCAATGTAAAGGGCATACTTCCCACTGAAACCAAATTATTTTTAGCTAGTGTTCTCCATGCCCTGAAAATTATTTTAAGATTTCTTCAGGGGTAAAAAGATTGAGAACGAGTGGGTTAGACATTCTTACTGCAAATGATCACCTCTCTCTTTTCTTCTTAGCCTGATCAGCCCATTTACTACTCTCCTTGCGAGTCCACTGTTTGATGGTGGTCCACCCCCCTCCCCACCGTTTATACCTTTTTTAATGCAATAATAATTTTTATGTAAGTTTTGTGGCAAAATAACCACACTCTTCCACATAATCTTACATGTTGAGAGTTTCTCAATTCTTCAATATACAAGACATAATTCAATCAACAGTTGAAACCCGTAGAATTTCTTAAATCACTCATCCCAACATAAGATATTAATAATACTATATTTATAATTCTCTCTCCCTTAATAATCTGAGCCAATCACAGTTTGTTGAAATGCACATGTGCTTACAGGAACAGAGAGCAGAGGGGTGTCCCCATCAATGTTAAACTTCTCATTTAATATCCAATCAAAAGTCCTGGCGAGTGTTTTTGCTACAGTGGAGGAAAAGGATCTGACTTTCTCGTCATGTTTTCCTCAAGTGTAGAGGTTAACTATTTTAGATTAAAGGTGACGTGAAGGAGAGATTTTTTTTTTTTTACAAGGGTTTACAAGCACTTTAAGTTCAAGTTCAGCTTTAAAGCACAACTTTGGGCAAAAAAAAAAATTATAAAAAATAACTAAAAGTCTTCCTATGCAGTAGCACTGCATAGGTCAACTGCTCTCTTCGTCTAGGGTTGAGTGCAGCCATTGGGAATGTTGGTGCCTCCACCAGGGGTGAACATAACCACCTATGGGAGCAACCTGCAAGGTTGTTTTTAAGCACTAGATCTGTATCCTGCGCATGATTTTTGAGGCTAGTCTGATAAGAGGTCATGGGGTACTGGAAGACAGGAGACAGTTCAGAACTACATTTACACTTTAAAGTGTTACTAAACTCACAACAGTAAAATCAGTCTGTATATGCAGTAAAGAATGCTGGTTATACTCACTGGGGAACCTAAGGGGTTAATCCCGTGCATTGAATAAAAAGGCCGTCTTCTCTGAATCTTCCCTTTTACCATCCACAATCCATCTCCTGATAGTACAGAACCTTTTGAGAACTCTGCACATGCTCAATTTGGTATGTATTGCTAGAGAGTTTTTTTTTTTTCCTTTGGGAGAGTGCATGTGATCAGCACAGGGCCGATCAGCAGTGTCCAGAGGGTCAGGGGTCATGCAGCCTCATAGGATAGCCAGAGGAGAATGAAAACTCCTCCTACAAGCTTTAACTAGTGCACAGCCGGACACTGATAGAAGTCACAAGACTGCTATATACTGCAGATGAGTAAAAGGTATTCAGCAGTTTATATTTACCAAAATAATTGCATCTCCATGTTCTGTGTACTGTGGGAGACCAGATATATTCAATGCAGGGTCCTGGGTTTAGTAACACTAAGATACTACGATCACATCTTGCTCTCGCAGTAAGAACCATAAGTAATTGGAGGAAGAAATATTACACCAGGTATCAAAAAGACAGCTACAGAAACAGGGCAACTCAAGAATGTAATCTGCTGTACAGATTTGTACTTATTCTTATCCAAAGTAGTACAAAGTGCATTTATTACATCAACAGTGAAACATCCAACAGCAACCAATAAGAATTCTGTTCTATTACTACATTATAAAAGTCAACTGAAATTTGACTGGTTTCTTGGTTTAGAAAACATTGCACTTACTAAATGAGTTTGATAATGGTTTACAGCGTAAGTAAAGAAAGCATATGCCACCTAGAAACTCAATGGAATCCATCTATGAAAGGTACGGGATGGGCGTAGGACGACGACAACTGCAACCAACAGATAAGGGTGAGGGGTTATCAAAAGAAAGTCACAGAAATAGGGCTGCGAGTGTTCAGCAAGTCAAACTGTCTCCTGTACAGACATGAATGGTATTGTGCTATTGATCGGTTCAGGAAAAACAGGAAATTTCTAGGCTTTGCTTTACAAGGTTAGAGAGATGACGGAAGGCATGTTGTGGGATCAGGAATAATGGTCTGGTCCCGGAGGTAAGCAGGACACAGTCCGTGTTCAGATCTGTACTGTGTGCAGCTTCACAAGGACCCGAATGTAGCAGTAATGTACAGTGCCTTGAAAAAGTATTCATACCCCTTGAAATGTTCCACATTTTGTCATGTTACAACCAAACACATAAATGTATTTTATTGGGATTTTATGTGATAGACCAACACAAAGTGGCACATTATTGTGAAGTGGAAGGAAAATGATAAATAGTTTTCAATTTTATTTTACAAATAAATCTGTGAAAAGTGTGGGGGGCATTTGTATTCAGCCCCCCTGAGTCAATACTTTGTAAAACCGCCTTTTGCTGCAATTACAGCTGCAATTCTTTTTGGGGGTGTCTCTACCAGCTTTGCACATCTAGAGAGTGACATTTTTCTCTGCAAAATAGCTCAAGCTCTGTCAGATTGGATGGAGAGCGTCTGCAAACAGCAATTTTCAAGTCTTGCCACAGATTCTCAATTGGATTTAGGTCTGGACTTTGACTGGGCCATTCTAACACATGAATATGCTTTGATCTAAACCATTCTATTGTAGCTCTGCCTGTATGTTTAGGGTTGTTGTCCTGCTGGAAGGTGAACCTCCACCCCAGTCACAAGTCTTTTGCAGGCTCCAAAAAGTTTTCTTCTAAGATTGCCCTGTATTTGGCTCCATCCATCTTCCCATCAACTCTGACCAGCTTCCCTGTCCCTCCTGAAGAAAAACATCCACACAACATAATGCTACCACCACCATTATTCACAGTGGGGATGGTGTGTTCAGGGTGATGTGCAGTGTTAGTTTTCCACCACACATAGCGTTTGCTTTTAGGCCAAAAAGTAAAATTTTGGTCTCATCTGACCAGAGCACCTTCTTCCACGTTTGCTGTGTCCCCCACATGGCTTCTTGCAAACTGCAAATGGGACTTCTTATTGCTTTCTTTCAAAAATGTCTTTCTTCTTCCCACTCTTCCGTAAAGGACAGATTTGTGTAGTGCACGACCAATAGTTGTCCTGTGGACAGATTTTCCCACCTGAGCTGTGGATCTCTGCAGGTCCTCCAGACTTACCATGGGCCTCTTGGCTCCATCTCTAAATTATTGCTCTCCTTGCCTGGCCTGTCCATTTAGGTGGACGGCCATGTCTTGGTAAGTTTGCGGTTGTGCCATACTCTTTCCATTTTCAGATGATGGATTGAACAGTGCTTTTTTTTTAAAAAGTCAGCAGCTACAAACACTGTAGCTGCTGACTTTTAATAAGGACACTTACCTGTCCTAGGCGCCCATGATGTTGGCCCCCCGAGGCCGACCCCTCGATCCTGGCAGTTCCCGGTGCTGCCATCCTTACTAGGGGAAACAGGCAGTGAAGCCTTGCAGCTTCACTGCCAGTTTCCTACTGCGCATGCGCGAGTCTCGCAAGGCTGTATGAATGGGCGGCTGCTCTCTGGGATACACACAGTTCCCAGAAGGCAGTGCGCCCCATTCCCCAGAAGACACAGTGAGGAGGATGAGGAAGAAGACCTGCCGAGGACTAGGAAGAGGCAGATTAGGAACATCCGCATAGCAACTGCCTTTTCTGGTGAGTAAAAACATTATTTTTTCCATTTTTTTGCAGGATTTTTGTGTATTTTTTTTAAAACATTTTTTACGGTGAAACACCACTTTAAACTCCACAACTTTATCCCCGACGTGTCTGGTGTGTTACTTGGCCTTCATGATGCTTATTGTTCACTAAGGTTCTCTAACAAACCTTTTGAGGGCTTCAAAGAATAGCTGTATTTAAACGGAGACGAAATTACACACAGGTGGACTTTCTGCTAATTAGGTGACTTCTGAAGACAATGGGTTTCACTAGATTTTAGTTAGGAGTATCAGAGCAAAGGGCACTGAATACAAATGTACATCACACTTTTCAGATTATTATTTGTAAAAAAAAAAAAAAAAAAAAATGTAAAACAATTTATCATTTTCCTTCCATTTCACAATTATGTGCCACTTCGTGTTGGACTATCCCATAAAATCCCAATAAAATACATTTACGTTTTTGGTTGCAACATGACAAAATGTGGAGAATTTTAAGGGGTATGAATAATTTTTTAAAGGCACTGTATGCCAAGGGCATTCAAACACCTGCTTTGGGGTCAGTATTTCCCCCGTAGCATTGAGCCGAGTAAATCAAACCAAGAAAAATTGGCGTCCAAGGTACAATTTTGATCATATCTATGTAGTGTGCGCAAGTGTTTAAATGTCCAACACATAAATGGACTTGGCAATGGCATAGGTGCTACCAGCTTGTGAATTCACAGCCAGAGGGAGTCGTAAACAGTCCTAATTCTATACAGATATAGGCGTATGCCCATATGAATGGAGATGCACTACAGACCACTGTCCCCACTGGATGGCAAATTGGGAATAAATGAATAATAGACAGCGCCTGCTCCACCAATAGAATATACTAGATCCCAATGTGATACTCCGTGTCATTCTGTATCCTAGAATGACTTCTAATGGGTATAACAAATGAATAATACAAGATTGAAATTTATAAAGTGCATATATAGATGACTGTGTGAACCAAAGTCCAATGTGAATACTGTATTTATTGGCGTATAACACATTTTTTCACCCTGTAAATCGCTTGCAAATAGCGCGTGCGTGTTATACGATACTGCAATTTGAGTTGCCTCGGAGAGAACGCGGAGGGGGCGGGACGAGCGCCGTCAGATTACATACAGCGAGAATTTCCTGTTTATTCAGCGGCCTCTGTAATAGGAAGTGCCATCTCCTGGGTCGGCATTGGACCAATGCTCTGTGTATCATAGAAGCCAGTCCAGGAGGCGGGACTTTGTATTAAAGAGGCCGATGAGTAAACAGGAGATTATCACTGTATGTAATCTGACGGCGCTCATCCCGCTCCATTGGGCATTGATCAGGCTGCATTCATGGCAATGGGGAGGCTGTAAATGGGCATTAACCTCCCTGGCGGTATGATTCTGTCAGATTTTAGGTGCTGAAAGCGGTACCATTATTTTGCATGGAAATTTGGCGTTTTATATTGTAGGCCTGCAATTCTTAGGAATAACTCACTTAAATCTGTCCAAACCAGAGTCTAGTAAACATCCCGGGTATGATAAAGTTCAAAAAACAAAATTATACATTATAATAAAATAAATAACTATAAAATAATTATAACAAATAATAATATAATAATAATAAAAGTGTTTTTCAGTGTTTGATGACGAATTTCCCCACAAATCACTATCGCTTAATTCTGCGAGTGATTCTAATTTATTATCGCTGTTTTTTAGCTGGTCTAAAACCACTTTTGACATAAAAGGACACTTTTTGGTTGCTATGGACAATCTCCAGTTTCCAGGCAGAAAAAAAAAGTTTTTATTATATAAAAGTGCATGCAGGACACTGGGCAGACCACTAGGGACAATGGGGGTGTGTAATTATTACATACAGTACTGTAATCAGTAAGATTACAGTGTACTGTATGTATACTGTGTTTTTACTTTTTTGAATTTGGCGCCGATCTCCGTCCCCGTGCGTCGTAACGTCGCAGGGAACGGAGCTCGGCGGCATTCGGCAGTGTGTGAATCGAGCGAGATGACGGCTCGATCACACAGCGGGGAAGCATCGCAGGATCCAGGGGACAAGGTAAGTAACTCCTGCCTGGATCACTGCGACGCAGCCCGAGTCTGGCTCGGGGTTACCGCTTTTGGTGCTGAAATTTAACCCCGAGCCAGACTCGGGAATACCGCTAGGAAGGTTAATCAAGATGCATTGATGGACAATTGTGAGGCTACAGATGGGCATTGATCAGGCTGCATTGATGGACACTCATCCTTATTTTGCTTCAAAGTTCTTTATTTAAAATGTAAGTTTTTTTCCTGAAACTTCCCTCTTAAAATTAAGGTGCGTGTTATACGCCTGTGCGTGTTACATGCCAATAAATACGGTAAATTCATCAGATAATTGAATGGAAACATATAAATTCTTTATGGTGACCATTTAAAGTGCATATATGGTGATGGCTGTGCAAACAAAGTCCTTTCCTTGTGAAAAAGTGCTGGATGGAGTCCCATCTGTGTAAATATATCCACCTCATGGGGATGTAAAAGATCCGAACTCTCCAGATATGTTGGACTCCCTTGCCTTACAGCAGGAGTCGTCTACTATGCTTGTAGGTGATTAATGGGGACCAATCTCAATACGATATCCTATGGTTGCTCCCTCTATAGTGGGTTACCGTTGATGATGACTCCGGGGCTCCAGGGACAAAAATGTGCAATGTGCAGTATATGGAAAAGAAACTCCACAGAGTAAAATCCTCAGATGATTAATTGAAAAACAGCAGCATACATAATAAATCCATAAAAGGTATTGTTAAACTGTCAATATGACAGAACTGGACGTCACAATAAACAAAACATCAGCCCTGCTCGTGTGTGAGACGTGGTCGCTGCTTACAACATAGGGCACATTCCACTTTCTGGGCCGGTAGTGACGTGTGGGAGTCATCTTGACGCGCTTCGTCATCCATGTGTGACGTTATGAAAAGCAGAGGAGCTTCCTATGATCTGTGCATGTCACTCCAACTGATCTGCACCCACGCGATCCGATTCTGTTTCGGACCAAAAAAAAAAGGGTCCTGTGCGAGTTTGGTCTGAATGTGATGCAAATTTGCATCGCACAGACAACGCATGTGATTTGCACTGCAGTGCGAATCACATCCGATGTCAGACAGCACAGCAGTGTGAAGCGGCCCAAAGACTCAAGTAGAAGAAAGCTACAGAGGAAAAATGTTCAAAATGCCGTCAACTGTTTGTATGGAAAGAATAAAAATAAATTGTCAAAAACAAAACAAAAAACGTATGATCATTTCAAACCTTGCACTACAAATATTACATACAGAGCAGCAAAATAGTGACATCACCAAATCTCCTGAGAATGGCAGTCAGAAGCAGAAGTGCCCAAGAACTCACTCTGCAGATATAAAGCTATGAGACTGCAGACACAGGAGTGCCTAGGCCAGCCATCATTAAATGGCGGACCATCAGCCCGCTAGTCGGAAGATCCCCACCGCTCAGAAGTCATTGGTTGCTGGGACCACGGGCATCCCAGCAACCAACAACATCATGTGTGTGTCCCGCCCTTTTTACCAAGGTTCTCAGCGCAGATCCCACCCCCCTGCAGCTCGCTACCCCTCTCAGCTCCCGCGCCGTGCCTGCCTGCAAGGTATGCCGTTTACTTACATGCGGTTATGCTGGTAAGCAGGGCACACTAATGGGCTTATTATAATGTTAAGGGGAACTCTGATGGGAAAATATGATGGAAAGGGGTACTCTGATGGGGACACCTGATGGAACTTGACAATAAAAATACTGTTGAAATGCTATGGAAAATGTACATTTCTCATTTCTTTGATAGACATAGTGACTGCAATCTTTCACAAACTAGAGATTCTGACGTCGGCCAGAAGAAAGTTTTAGTGACCGGACCTCTTTGAATATTAATTCAATACCCCTGGCCTGGGCAAATTCACATATCAGGAGGAATTCAAGACAAGAGGTACATTGTTTAGGATTCTGCTTAGATCAATTAACATTTCTGCACGTTGCCTAGAACACAGCAAATCTTCCCTATTCAGGTTAGTTCCACTTGAAACACCTCTCGGCCCCCATAAAAATGACACTTCAGAATAAAGCAAAAAAAATGCAAATGAAAAACTAGTGGGGTTACCAAACAAAAACAAATGGAAAAACATAGCTAAACCCAATTGAGCATCGCATATTTATAAAAAAAAAAAAAAAAAAAAAGTCAAAGATCCAACACCATCTTGTCAACCAGGTCCTGAATAAATACACCATAATAAATATGAATTGTATAAAAGGAAGAAAGGACATGGAACTTGTGGGTCATCGTGGTAAAGGGGGCTGACAGCACAGCATACTACATAATAGCTGGAAATTCTTGTCCTTCCACTCTTTGGAATGCCGGTTATCTTTGGAAACATCATTCGCTGAATCAGCAATAGCCACTCAGCTCACATGTAACCCTAGACACACCAGAGAGCTCGCTTCGCTGGGCAGCCTGTGGACAAATACATAACCCCCACTTTACCAATATAAAATTATCCATCAGCTCAACGAGAAACTGAAGGGGGTATAACATCTAATGAAATTTAATAAATTCACATTGTAAAGCGCTGCGTAAACTGTTAGCGCTATATGAATCGTGTATAATAATAAAACTGGATTGTCGTATATGACAGGCTAAACCAAGAACACATCAGCAAAAAAAAAAAAAAAAAAACGAACAAGTAAAACCCTGTAAAACATTACATGTTTGTAAAATCTGAGCAGCCAGTTGCGGTCCGGTCACTGTACCCCCTTCAAAAATAACCGAGACCCCAGCTTCTAGTGCATGAAATCCAACAAAGAAATTAACACCCAAAACTGATTCTAGTTTGGGTGTAGTAAGTAGCCTTACATGTGATTTTTTTCCCCTGCAACCACAAGTTACAGGAAAGAAAATTGCTTGACTCCCCCAGAGCTATTGTGTTCTCCCTGCGGGGAAGGGGGGCACGGGGAGCCATCCCTGCCAAGAGAACACAGTAATTATTGCTAGTGACTACAGCCGCCAGCAATAATCGCATGCTAGAAATCCGACATGCTAGTTGTACCCAAGTCAATTGGTAGACTTGTAAGGCTGGCCATACATTATACAATTTTCTTGTACAATTTTAGTTTAGATTTTTAGAAAAAACAACACACAATTACCCAATTTTTGGCCGAATATAGAAGAGGAGGTTACACGGAGTAAATAGATACCAAATATGTCAAGCATTAAATGAAATGGTGACAGACTTCAGTACCCTATATTTTCTATAGGCAATGCTTTAACAGCCTCCTATAGGTAATTAGTTTAGCGTTACGGAGGTATGGTGCTAGAATTATTGCTCTCATTATGGGGTGCGCAGCGATATGTAACATGTATCACAATCAACCTTTTCCATGTGCGTTTATATTTGTATGTGCGTATATGTGGGGTTGCCTCAACATTATTTTTTGGGGGGGGGGGTGGATTTTATGTGCTTGGGTGTAACTTTAATTTTTTACAATTAAAAAACAGATTAACTTTGGTACAAATCGGGCTGCCCATACAGCGATTGAATCTCGACCGGTCCCTGCTGAACCATCTGAATTTCGAAGAATTTTACTGACCAGCAATAATCAATTTCTGTCATAACGGTGATTATCTTTATTATTGGTAAAGGCTTTATGCTGATAAAACACACACAAACTTCGTATATCACTTTACTTGGAAAACTCTCACACCAGTACACAGGAAAAATGGGGGGGGGGTATAAAAAAAAAACCTCCAGCTCCCCCCCCCAATACATACATGAGCATGATCTCGATCCAGCGATGTGCACAAGAGCCAAGGCTCTCTCGGCTCTCTCATTAGCTCAGATAAAGCAGAAAGGGCCATTGGCTCCCAACGCTGTCAATCAAAGCCAGTGAGTGGGGGTGGAGCCAAGCGCCGCTCTGTGTGTCTTATGGGCACAGAGCACGGCTCGGAAGCGAGTAAGCACGAGTGCCGCCATAGAGCAGAGCAGGTACAGCAAGTATAAAAGGTTTATTTAAAAAAAAAAAAGAAACCAAGCTTTACAATCACTTCGACCTCTCAGAAGTCAAAGTTACAGTGTAAAAAAGGCAAAACTTTTTTTTTCCATTTTGGATAAAGGGAGGGTTATAATCACCTGTTAGTTTTTTGCCATCTGTGTCACATAAGGGAGATTTACCTTCACTTCCTGCCCCATAGCCAAAACAGGAAGTGTGAAGCAATCCCAGAGTGACACCAGAACTAGTTCTTCATTGAAAGATTTCCCATCTATTATTGTCCCAATGCCGACCCAAAATTAGGGATTTTCTTTCACTTCGGTAAACAAGACCGATAGAGGGGGACTCTCCATAACAGAGGAACAGACAGTAATAAAAACTGACAGGCGTTATAATCCCTTTCCACTCCATCCAAAACCAGGAGGAAAAAAAAAAAAAAAGTTTGCATTTAGTTACACTTTATAACAGCAACACTGTCATCCATAAGCATTGCAAATTCTCCTTGGCGTCTACCAACCAAAACATTTCCTGCACCAATGAAGGGAAAGCAGAAGCTTCAGCGGGCAGCTTGTGCAATAGATAAACTGGCATTTACTGCCGAAATCTAGAGAAATATTGTAAACAGAACGTGGACAGCATAAACAGGTCAGACTGGTGTTTGTTTTATAGGTGTAACTTGTTCAGGAGCAGATGAGATGCAGAGATGATCTGATAAGATTAGGTTCCTTTATCACAACTCCCACTGGGTTTAAAGTGGTTGTAGCCCGGGTTCACACTGGGGCTACAGGAGTGAAGCCGTGAGAGTTCTGCTGAACTCACACAATTTCACTCCCGCCTGTCAGTCCCGATTTCGGCCGCGATTACAGAGACATCTGTGCAGGTTTCTGCACAGATATCAATGTAAAGCAGGCCATACATGGTCGAATTTCGAACAAATTTTCTTTTCAAAAGAATGATCCGATGAGGCCACCATTGATTTTCAGGAATCTTCTTTTCTCTCCGGGAATTTTATTTTTCTTGCACATGCGCATTTTTTTTTCTATTACATTTCTCGCACGATTCTCCCACCATCAATTAGAAAATCGTTTGTTTTTCAAAAAAATTCCAACATGTCAGATTCCTCCAATTTGATTGCCGCACGAAAATCGGCTGTTGCTGTAGCCCACTAATGGTGCAAAATTTGTACGAAAATTCTTAGATACATTTTTCGAAAGACTTTTTTTTTTTGAAATTCGAACCGTGTATGGCCGGCATAAATCGTGGCCCAAAATCGCAAAAAGTAGTACAGAAACTACTTTTAAAAAAAGTTGCAGCGCCGCAGATGTGGCGTTGCACTGATTAGGACGGTGCCATTGCCGGCAAATGCTGCCGATTTGACATGCGATGGTCAAATTGCACCAGTGTGAACCAGGGCCTAAACCTCTGCCATGAAAAATGAACAAAGCATATCCTCCTATAGTGTGTATTTACCTCAATTCTAAGCATGAATGTCATTTGTTGCCTTGCTGCAAGAGTCATTTCTGACAGGTGGTGCCAACTCCGAGCAATCAAGGGGGACGGGAGGGTAGCTCTAGCACACTGCCTGAAATTGCAATGTTTCTCTAGGAGATTGTGTGGAGGAAGTGAGTCTCAGGTCTCAGATTATACTCAGCTCTCCTCTCTGAGCTGTACAGTTGGTACATCGGATCCCTTAGAAAAGCTGTGTAAAATGTGTGCTTTGGAAGGCTTGTAGGAGGAGAGGACCCAGCAGATAAACAGGTACAACTTCTGTAGGAGGATTTCATCTCTATGTATCACCTCAGGCCAGTCACTTCACTTGATATATGTACCACTTTAATGAATGAAAAGTGTGCAACCAAGGAGACAAAAAAATAAACATCAGCAAAACTTAACCCGACGTCACACCGATCTCTAGGAATTGTGGCGTTAGGAAAACCAGATGCACGAGGCAATAGATCCGCTTCTCAATTACTGCTATGTAACATTATTATTACAGAACATGTTCAGTTGAATGTGAATATCTACTACTAGCTGTGGCAGTACAAGTTTGTTTTTTGGGGAGGTTCCCAGCTGTTTCAAGCAGAAGGAAGGTGGTCCTGGGAGTACATGACAACAGCAGGATTACAGCTCCAGATTAGCCAAGGGGAAGTTCAGACAAGTTCAGTAGTAACAATGTGTTCCTTCTCCATAGGAACAAATAGGTTTACAGGTGTTTCAAGCTTTTCATATAAGGCCTCATGCCCACGGACGTTTTTACAGCCGCGTTTTTGAGCATTTTTTACAGCTTAAAAACGCCTGTCCATGTTAGTCTATAGCTTCATGCCCACCTAGACGTTTTTGAGCTGCAAATAGCATAGACGTTTTTAAGCTGTAAAAAAAAAAAAAAACAGGACCAGTGCGTTCCTCAGCGTCGGCGTTAGGCATAAAAAAACGCGAAGCGTCAAAAAAACGCGCAAAACCGCAGCGATTGCGTTTTTGAGCTCCGACGTTTGTTTTTGTTTTTTTTCGAAACAAACAGGACAGGCGTTTTTAAGCTGTAAAAACATCCGTGGGCATGAGGTCTTATACTGTCCATATAAACAAGGCCTTCTGGCCAACTACTCTTGGGTAAATACTGAGCAAACATGATAGATTTCCCTAATAGAGAACCTGTCCAAAAAAAAGTTTTAAACGTTCTGGCCATTGGATGAATCCCCCTACTGGGCTACTGTATGATGACAGAAGTGGTGGCTGTCAGAATACCTGACCAACGTCTTCCTCTGATTGGATGCCTGTGCTGTTCGGCCAACAATATTCCGACAGACTCCTTCACAAAAGTCAATCGAACAATCAGCTTATGTCGAATGGTGAGGGGTTACCCAATGAGTAAATTATCAACCCGTTCACTGAAATTCACTCGCTGTACAGTGCATCTGGAAAGTATTCACAGCGCTTCACTTTTTCCACATTTTATGTTAAAGCTTTATTCCAAAATGGATTCAATTCATTATTTTCCTCAAAACTCTACAAACAATACCCCATAACAACAATATAAAAAATAAGTTTGTTTAAAAGCTTTGCAAATTCATTAAAAATAAAAAAAATCCACGTACATAACTAATTACAGCCTTTGACATGACACTCAAAATCAGCTGTATCCTGTTTCCAATGATCATCCTTGAGGCCTGGTTCACACTGGTCCGACAAACGCTCCGACATTGGGAGCTCATGTCGCATGACGTGTGAAAATCAATGAATCCCTACGAGAGCCGTCTTAACTTGTCCGACACAAGTCGGGCCGACATTAAAAATGCTCCCTGTACTACTTCTGTCCGACTTTGATCCTGCTTCAGCCCATTGACTATCATTGAAGTCGGATCAAAGTAGTATCCTGTTCATGAAAGTCGGATGGATGTCGGACCAATGTCGGACAGATGTCGCAGAGCAAAGTAGGATGAAAGTCGTGTCGTATAGTGTGAACCCAGCCTGAGGCTGGATTCACACTGGTCCGACAAACGCTCCGACATTAGGAGCGCATGTCGCATGACGTGTGAAAATCAATGTTTCCCTATGAGAGCCGTCTTAACTGGTCCGACACAAGTCGGTCCGACTTTGAAAATGCTCCCTGCACTACTTTTGTCCGACTTTGATCCTACTTCAGCCCATTGAATATCATTGAAGTCGGATCAAAGTAGGATCCTTGTCCTAACCATCCGACATTTGACATCCGACATGGTGATAACAGCAGCAGTAAAAGGAATTTATCTCATCCTGGGATTGTTTTGATTGGTCAAAGGACAAGTGAGACTAGCACAAAGTCGGATCAAAGTAGTATCCTGTTCATGAAATTCGGATGGATGTCGGACCAATGTAGGATCAATGTAGAACTGATGTCGCAGAGCAAAGTAGGATGAAAGTTGTATGACTGTCGTGTTGTACCAGTGTGAACCCAGCCTGAGATGTTTCTACAACTTTATTGGAGTCCACCTGTGGTAAATTCAGTTGATTGGACATGATTTGGAAAGGCACACACCTGTCTATATAAAGTATCCACAGTTAACAGTGCATGTCAGAGCAGAAATAAAGCCATGAAGTCCAAGGAATTGACTTTAGACCTCCACGACAGGACTGTATCGAGGGACAGATCTGGGGGAAGGGTACAGAAACATTTCTGCAGCATTGAAGGTCATAATGAGCACAGTGGCCTCCATCATCTGTAAATAGAAGAAGTTTGGAACCACCAGGAATCTTCCTAGAGCAGGCCACCTGGCCAAACTGAGTGATCGGGGGAGAAGGGCCTTAGTCACAGAGGTAACCAAGAACCCGATGGTCACTGACAGAGTTCCAGCGTTTTTCTGTGGAGAGATGAGAACCTTCCAGAAGAACAACCATCTCTGCAGCACTCCACCAATCAGGCCTGTATGGTAGAAGTGGCCAGACGGAAGCCACTCCTTAGTAAAAGGCACATGACAGCCCACCTGGGAGTTTGCCAAAAGGCATCTCAGACCACGAGAAACAAAATTCTCTGGTCTGATGAAACAAAGATTGAACTCTTTAGCCTGAATGGCAAGTGTCATGTCTGGAGGAAACCAGGGACCGCTCATCACCTGGCCAATACCATTTTTCAGCGGCAGGAACTGGGAGACAAGTCAGGATTGAGGGAAAGATGAATAGAGCAATGTACAGAGACATCTTTAATGAAAACCTGCTACAGAGCACTCTGGACCTCAGACTGGGCAGAGGTTCATCTTCCAACAGGACAACAACCCTAAGCACACAGCCAAGATAACAAAGAAGTGGCTACAGAACAACTCTGTGAATGTCCTTTAGTGGCCCAGCCAGAGCCCAGACTTGAACCCGATTGAACATCTCTGGAGTGATCTGAAAATGGCTGTGCACCGACACTCCCAATCCAACCTGATGGAGCTTGAGAGGTCCTGCAAAGAAGAATGGGAGAAACTGCCCAAAAATAGGTGTGCCGAGCTTGCAGCATCATACCCCAAAAAGACTTGAGGCTGTAATTGGTGCCAAAGGTGCTTCAACAAAGTATTGAGCAAAGGCGGTGAATACTTCTGTACATGGGTTTTGTTTCGTTTTTTATTTTTAATAAATTTCCAAAGATTTCAAACAAACTTCTTTTACGTTGTCATTATGGGGTATTGTTTGTATAATTTTGAGGAAAATAATGAATTTAATTAATTTTGGAATAAGGCTGTGAAATAAAATGAGGAAAAAGTAAAGCGCTGTGAATACTTTCCAGATGCTTAAAGTGACTCTAAAAGGCAAAAAAGTTTTCTTACTTTAATGCATTCCCAGCATTAAGGTAAAAAAAAAAAAAAAACATGCCAATGCCTGAGATCTCCTCCAACATTCCTAAACACCTAAAGTGTTACTAAACCCACAACAGTAAAATCAGTCTGTATATGCAGTAAAGAATGCTTGTTATACTCACTGTGGAACCTAAAGGGTTAATCCTCTGCATTGTGTAAAAAGGCTGTTTGATCCCGTCTTCTCTGATCCTCCATTTCTTCCACTGTTCCCAATTCATCTCCGGGTAGTACAGAGGGTGGGGGACAGGCTCAGTTTGGTGTCAATTGCTTCATAGGCGTTTTTTTTTTTGGTAGGATGCATGTGATTAGCATAGGGCCAATCAGCACTGTCCAGACAGAGGGCCAGGGGTCCTGCAGCCTCATAGGACAGATAGGGAAGAATTGAAACTCCTCCGACAAGCTATAACCAGACACTGATAGAAGTCATAAGACTTCTATATACTGCTGATGAGAAAAGGTATTTAGCAGTTTATATTTACTAATATAATTGCATCTCCATGTTCTGTGTACTGTGGGACCAGATATAGTGAATGCAGGGTCCTAGGTTTAGTAACACTTTAACTGCCACTGGTCACTAATGCATCAGTGACCAATGGCAGCATATTAACCCCCTCATGCTGTACATTACTATCATTAACCCCTTTACACTGTCAAAAGGAAAGATCTGCCACCCAGCGCCTGCTGCTATTCCTTAATGGAATTCACGCTCCCTCGCGGTGCCACTCTCTCTTCCTCTACCGGCCTCCCAATGACAGCAAATCTGAGGCTGGGATATCATTTGTCTGGTGAAGATCACTCCGCCCGACATAAATTGATCTATACTTTCTAAACTAGTGTTGGGTGCAGGAGCGCACTCGGCACCCCGCTGCAGCTCTGCAAGTGTACTGTGTGGACTGCTGTGCATCTTTAAACGCTGGACTTTAGTTCAGCTCGGCATTACATGATATAGATTGCACAGGTGGCTGGCGCAGTCAGGTGCTGACTTGACAACATGCCGGGTTACGATCTACTTGTCAGATGATCACGATTGATGAATGACTGACCCCCCCGCTGTAACAGGTCAGACAGAGCCCACCTTATCCCCTGGCTGGAGGAGATCCAGCATCCTCTAGCTCTTTCCTCTCCAGTGTGACTGTCCCTGTCCCTCTCCTCACTTTCATTCTTTGGATTTCAATTATGAAGGCTCATCCTCTCATGTGGTCTGCATTCAAATTCTGTCTGTCTAGGAATGCCTACTCCCTCCAGACTGACATCTACCCAAGACATTTTTATACTTGCAGAACTCCTCCCAAGACCCAGCTTACTGCTTGTATTAGGGCTGACGGCTCTTGAGAGTAGTGAAACAGTTAAAGTGTTACCAAACCCAGGACCCTGCATTCACTATATCTGGTCTCCCCCACAGTACACAGAACATGGAAATGCAATTATTTTAATAAATATAAACTGCTAAATACCTTTTCTCATCAGCAGTATATAGCAGTCTTATGACTTCTACCAATGTCTGGTAAAAGCTTGTAGGAGGAGTTTTCATTCTCCTCTGACTGTCCTATGAGGCTGCAGGACCCCTGACCCTCTGTCTGGACAGTGCTGATCGGCCCTGTGCAGATCACATGCACCTCCCAAGAAAGAAAAAAAAAACTCTTTGGCAATACACACTAAACTGAGCATGTGCAGAGTGCCCCCTAAGGCTCTGTTCTATCAGGAGATGAATTGGGTTTGTGGAAGAAGGGGAGGATCAAACAGCCTTTTTATACGATGCAGAAGATTAACCCCTTAGGTCCACGGTGAGTATAACAAGCACGCATTACTGCATATACAGACTGATTTTACGGTTGTGGGTTTAGTAACACTTGAAGGCTCCAGGGAGGGGTAGTGAGACAGAGATGTAAGATGTTTTCAAAAAGCTACGTATGCCACCCTGCTGGTCAATCCTACAAGTCATGATCTGCCTGCATTGCATAGAGAAGTACAGAGACTCAGTGATTACATCACTGGGTCTAAAATAACGTAGGAAACGAAAAACAAAGATTTTATTTAAAAATTTAATTAGCATGTTGGGTGCAGGAAAGAATCTATAAGCAGATTAAAATATATGAATCAAGTCCACATATCAATAAACACCCTCCGTGGGATCTTCAGTGCAGATATATGAATAAAAATATGCAGAAATCTTCATGACTATGTGAGACCTCTACCAATGCTAAAGGATGGCCGCTCACCTCACAACGTGGACCCTTTGATTATAGAGGGTCAGATAAACCTTCCCTTTCGGGCACTCAAGGATGGTACAAGGTGAGTCCTGGTCACTCCAAAGGATTATGGATATGGTAATTCACAAGAAGTAGATGGCTCCCAGATTTCGCATGTGTCATGTAATAACAAAGAGTAGAACCATAGTGCTCTCCGTAAGGTAAAGGTATATAATAGTAAAATAAATATAGTTCACTTACAGACATAGCACTGTGCCAGTGCTAGCATGAATGGCGTGTGTACAAAAAGTAATGCGTGATGGCCGCAGGTGACGTCACGACTCTTCCTGACTTCCGTACGCATTACGTCCCTATGGGCGGGGACTTCCTCAGTGGATACGGAAACTACGTGACGCCCGCTGTTATATAGGTAGAGAAGAGTTGCCTTAGAAACCCGACTCCGCATCAACAAAGGCAGCGCGGGGCGTGGGTGATCACTCACGGGGAATAATCCCGGAAGTGTCCCCAAGCGCTCATTCAGCAAGAGACCTAGTAGCAACTAAAAAGGTGCCACAAAGATCTCATAAGGGTAGAAAACGTTTCATATATAAAAGAGAGGTGTCACATAAGATCCCACGGAGGGTGTTTATTGATATGTGGACTTGATTCATAGCGCTGCACCTTACTGTTTTACATTTTATCTGAGGGATTTTGGACTATTGACCCTGGTGTTCAGCAGCTATTAGGCCCCTTTCACACTGGGGCGGGCAGTGGCGGTATAGCGGCGCGATTTTCAGAGCCGCTATACCATCGTATTTACCGCGATATTTGGCCGCTAGCGGTGCGATTCTAACCCCCGCTAGCGGCCGAAAAAGGGTTAATACCGCCCACAAACCGCGGCTACAGCCGCGGTTTGTGGGCGGTATCCCATTGATTTCAATGGGAAGGAGCGGTATACACACCGCTCCAAAGATGCTGCTTGCAGGAGATTTTTTTTCCTCCCGCCAGCGCATCGCCTCAGTGTGAAAGCCCTCTGGCTTTCACATTGAGAATACTGGGGCAGGAGTATTTCAGGCGTTATTTATGCGCTATTTTTAGCGCTAAAACGCCTGAAATACGCCTCAGTGTGAAAGGGGCCTTAGGTTCTCTTTTTTGTCATTTTGTACTGATTTGTTTTCTCTAATAGGATTAAAATATATATATGCATGTGGTGACAAAATCAGCTGAGAATTTTAATGCTTTAAACTATATAACAATTAGAAAATATTAGCATTAAATTGATCCCGAGCTCCTGAATAAATGCATCCAAATTACTGCTATAGCTCATAAACTGCTCTATACGGCTAATGGATGACCTATCCAGATCATCACTCCATTCATAGCCTGTATAGATTGTACACCATCATAGGATGCCCATATGTACTTAGCACAGTACTACTGCACTATATAAATAATGTATAATAATGACACATTGCAACCTGAAGCCTTGAAACTCAACACTATCATATATAAGTGGACCACTGAACTCGTACGGTAACACTGACATAGCTGACCATTAATCATCAGCACTCAGTGAACATCAGCAATATCATATACTAATAATCGTATAAGTCAGAATGCATATTAATCTTATAAACACCACAATCTGCCCTCTCTACTACATGAGACCATATTTAATACTAATCCTCCTTTAGTAAAACACTAAACTAGACTCGCACCCGAGTCAGAATCCAGCAGAGATATATACAGAGAGGGTGTGATTCCTTGGTGGAAAACAATCTTAAAGCGGAGGTCGGCCAAATTATTATTTTTTTTTAAAGTCAGCAGCTACAAATACTGCAGCTACTGACTTAAAATAAGGACACTTACCTGTCCAGCGCGCCCACAATGTCGGCACCCGAGGCCGACCCGTCCCTCGGTCACTGCCGCCGCCATCTTCGGTAAGGGAATCCTGGTTCCCTACTGCCCATGCGCGACTCGCGCTGCGCAATGCCACTGGTCCCTGCTGTCTTCTGGGACCCGTGCGTCTCCCAGAAGACAGCAGGGGGGGGCGCCGCACGTGGCGTAGACTCCCGCAGATAATGCGGGTGTCTATGCCCGGAAGTGGGTGCAAATACCTGTCTTAGACAGGTATCTGCTCCCCCCTCCCCCCTGAAAGGTGGAAAATGCGACACTGGGGAGGGGGGGGGGGATTTGGACAGCGGAGGTTCCATTTTTGTGTGGGCATCCACTTTAAAAAGAATAACTCCAAATTTCTTGAGAAATATAAACATCCCCTCTGGGTGATCTCTGTACATTGCAGAGAATTGAACAAACTTTGTTGCATTGATCCCTACCTTTTGTTATTCTGAAGAAACGGCTCTTTTGCAGGCCATACATTGGTCGAATCCCGAAAGAATTTGTTTAAATTTTGCACCATTAGAATTTCATACGGCCATCTATTTTGAGTGATCGGGTATGTGGGAAATTTTTGGAAATACAAATGATTTTCTAATCAATAATGGGAGAATCGTGTGAGAAATATAAACGAGTGCAAGAAAAGAAAATTCCCGGAAAGTATAGATAATTCCCGGCCATGAAAATTATTTTTTGTAGCAACATGAGGGGAAATTGAAGGCTTGATTAGTCGAATTTCGAAATCAATGGTGGCACCATCAGATCACAAAACGCATGACATTTTTGATTTTCAAAAGAAAATTTTTTGGAATTCAACCCATGTATGGCCTGCATTTGTCTGTGTCCATTTGCAAAATTAATCTGTTTGGGGTGTTTTTATAATTATCAATCAACTGCTGTACCTGCAGGGCTCTGAGGAGTGGCAAGGTCTGCATCCTTTTACATGCTTTTTTTTTTTGCCAGTATCTCACAAAAACTGACATTTTTGTTGCAGGGGATGCCCAAAATCTGACTTGTAGCCCAGGTTCACACTGAGCTGTGGGAATGAAGCCGTGTGAGTTCAGCTCTCATATGTCTGTCCCGATTTTGGCTGTTATTTCACAGACATTGTGCGGGTTTCTGCACAGATGTCAATGAAAATCGAACCACTAAAATCGCAAAATGTAGTACAGAAAGTACTTTTTGAAATCGGTGTGGCGTCACACTGGTTAGGACGGTTCCATTGCCGGAAATTGCTGCCGATTTGACATGTCAAATCGCACCAATGTGAACCAGGTCAGTGCAGATGTCTGGGAAATATCATCAAGCAGAGATTCACATTTCTGGGGGGGCATTTTGTACGCCATCTGTGTATAGAAGCCCTCCAGATTCTCACATTTCATTTTACAGAAAATGACAGCACTGCAGGTTGAAAGGGAAAGGTGAATTTTTAACAATACCACTATTGTATATTTTTTTTATTTGCCATTTTAACCTCGAAAAGTGGAGTTACCCTTTAAAGGTTCAGTCACACAGGTTCTTGCTGGCAGGCCATCCTGCAGAAAATAGTTTACGCATCTAAAGTACCGTATATACTTGAGTATAAGCCGACTCCAATATAAGCCGAGGCACCTAATTTTACCACAAAAAACTGGGAAAACGTATAGACTCGAGTATAAGCCTAGGGTGTCCATCTGCATGCCTCACTGTGTCCATGTGCATGCCTCACTGTGTCCAAGACTAGACTGATTTGAAAAATCTGTGCTCCCCGGACGTAGGTCCCCCAGACAAACTTTGCACACTTGTAGAGGAGAAATGCGGCTACATATGTGCCGAGTTTCGGGTCCAGGGGACCTACGACCGGCCGGTACCGGGTCCCCAAAATCACTGGAGAAATTACCGTTTAACATGGACGTTTATGGAAGGGGTGCTCGGCTTTGAAAAAAAATCGGTGCTCCCCGGCCGTAGGTCCTCCAGACAACAAACACTTGTAGAGGAAGAGAGGGGCTCCATGTGTGCCAAGTTTTGGGTCCAGGGGACCTACGGCCGGCCGGTACCGGGTCCCCAAAGTCTGGGAGATCAGGCGCAAAAAGGTGACTCGAGTATAAGCCGAGGGGGGCATTTTCAACACAAAAAAAAGGTGATGAAAAACTCGGCTTATACTTGAGTATATACGGTACTTGTGTTTAGATACATATGGCATTTAGACCTGTACAATTCTTCTTTCACTCAAATGAATGGCTACACATTGATGAGCAGATGTGTTTAGGCTCTCAGGCATACAAACTGCGGGATCTGTGCATCCCTGGACACAGGGATGTCCTACTATTCTTCTGCGCAGCTAAACGCAGCTCACAATTTTGCAGGTAGTCGCACCTTTGTGTATGGGCTCACAGATTACTATAGTGCGACGTTGCGCACAAACGTGGAATGTTTTTTTCTGCCCGTGCGAATGAGCCTTAAAGATGAACGCAGAGTTTTGTTACACTTTACATGTATGTAGCTGATGACACAACCTTAGACCCAGCAAGAGGAATCTTTGTATTCATTGCTAGAATACATCGCTTTCTATGAATGGCTGAGCGCTGCTCAGACTCTATTGTGTTTCGGGTATGAGACTGGAAGTCAGTGCGGTATGCTGTGTGTAGCCTCAGCTACACACACACTTTATACAGCACATCCAGTGGCCTTGCATGTTAGTGAGAACTACACTAGATTGTCAAAAGTATTGGGACGCCTGCCTTTACACACACATGAACTTTAATGGCATACCAGTCTTGGTCCATAGGAATCAATATTGAGTTGCCCACCCACAGCAGGCCAGTTAGGTTCCTCCACCCCAAACTCGCTCATCCATGTCTTTATGGACCTTGCTTTGGGCAGTCATGTTGGAACAGAAAGGGGCCATCCCCAAACTGTTCCCACAAAGTTGGGAGCATGAAATAGTCCAAAATATCTTGGTATACTGTTCCCTTTACTGGAACTAAGGGGCCAAGCCCAACCCCTAAAAAACAACTCCACATCATAATCCCCCCTCCACCAAATTATTTGGACCGGTGTACAAAGCAAGGTCCATAAAGATATGGATGGGCACATTTGGGATGGAGGAACTTGACTGACCTGCACAGAGTCCTGACCTCAACCCGATAGAACACCTTTGTGATGAATTAGAGCGGAGACTGCGAGCCAGGCCTTCTCGTCCAACATCAGTGCCTGACCTCACAAATGCACTTCTGGAAGAATGGTCAAACATTCCCATAGACACACTCCTAATCCTTGTGGACAGCCTTCCCAGAAGAGTTGAAGCTGTTTTTAGCTGCAAAGGGTGGGCCAACTCAATACTGAACGCTGCGGACTAAGGCTGGGATGTCATTAAAAGTTCATGTGTGTGTGTAAAGGCAGGTGTCCCAATACTTTTGACAATATAGTGTATGTAAACCATAACAAAAGCTTGAGTTCAGCTTTAAAGGTAAAAGTGAAAAAGCACAGTCTCCAAACGGACATAATACTTTATTTCATCATTATTTCATTTTGTTATTTATTTAAATCGACATAATTAGACTGATATGTAGGGCTGGGAAAAAAATCGATTTTAATCTTGAATCGAGTTTTGAGCTCAAATCGATTCAGTTTTGAAGAAAATCGATTTTTTTAGATTTTTTTTTTTTTTTTTTGAAAAAAAAATAAAAAAAAATTTTTTTACATTTTTTTTTTCCCTTCAAAGTTTCCGTAGCAGGACTGCAGGGGGCGTATCCGGAATGGCACTGGGCAGCGTTACCCCAATTACATCTACTCGCTGCAGCCGCCCTCTGCCTACCCGATCAGCGTGTCATGCAGACAGACGGCGGCCATTGCAGTGTTCAAAAGCCGCGCCTCCCGAGTCCTCGTCGTCTGTGATAGGCGGAACACTCAATTTCACAGCAGGCAGTATTCAGCCTATCACGGACATCCTCTCATCCTCGTCTGTGTTATGAGGATGACCATGATAGGCGGAACACTGAATGCTGGGAAATTGAGTGTTCCGCCTATCACAGACGAGAAGGAGGCGCGGCTTTTGAATACTGGAATGGCCACCGGTGTAGCAGTAAAATCCGTATACCATGAAAATCTGCATCAGGTACGGGCACAGTGATTGAAGCATGGGCACAGTGAGGCACGGGCACAGTGAGGCACGGGCACAGTGAGGCACGGACACAGTGAGGCACGGACACAGTGAGGCACGGACACAGTGAGGCACGGACACAGTGAGGCATGGACACAGTGAGGCATGGACACAGTTCAATTCAACTAAGAGTAACCTCAGGATTTTTTGTTGTTTTATTAGCTAAATCCAAATACAGTATTAATAATTTGGATGTTTAACAATCTTTGTTGCACACTGCAAAAAACAACAAAAGGTCACAAGCGCTAAATTGGTGGATAAAGAAAAAAATATAATGGATGATAATAATAATAAGAAGAAAAAAATCCCAAATATTTTGGGAAGTACAAAGTATCCAAAAGGGGGAAAAAACAGGATCCAGCGCAGCAAGAAAAAATCCGTACCCAGAAGTACAAAATACACAACATGCACACAATATAATCCAGCGCTCATGGAACATACATTATTAACTATTGAAAACTCTTGAAGAATTGATAACAAAGCTTAGTCTATTTATCACAATAAAGAGAGGGATCCAATCCCAAATGTGCAGAGGGCAAATGAATCTTCACTCTCCAGTTGCCAGTGGTGACAAACTTGTTAAACTTGCAGTGACATCCGTGGAGCCAGGAGGGGTTAAAAAAGTCAAAACAAAGCCTGTGGCATGATCTCAGTGTGAGCAAAGTACCTTGAATGATGGACAACAGGCAGACCAGCGTGTGGAGGGCCCTCCAACCCAAAAGGATGCAGAGCCAGGAACGCAGCAAGGCTGGGACAGAAGGAATCACACACAGAGTTTCAAGAGTTTTCAATAGTTAATAATGTATGTTCCATGAGCGCTGGAATATATTGTGTTTGTTGCACACTGACTTTGCAGTTAGAGAAAGGGTTTGCCTTTGCAATTTTGTTTGTTGATGCACTTTAATTAATATAATAAAAAAAATTAAAAAAAAATCGAATCGAATCGTAAATCGAGTTTTTTATAAAAAAAAAAAAAAAAAAAAAAAATCGCAGATTTTTTTTGGGGGGAAAATCGCCCAGCCCTACTGATATGCCTCCCTTAACCCCATGGACACACAACAGTTATATATCCAAACACGGCATTACTAAGTACAACAGATGAGACTCCGGGGCTCATACACACAGGAGATACAATGATCTGAATACAGCAGTATTGCACTCTATTGGTTGATTCTGGTCTATAGCAAATAGCAGCACAAAACAAAACTAGAAGAATCTGCATGCAGGGTTCTGTCTGCTCAGAACTTCACCCTCTACACATGGAAACGTTGGGGACATTCAGTGCTTCATCACATAGTGCAGAGACCTGCATTTCTCCACACTGATTGAACACCAGTCACTGCTGGGGGACATGCAGTGGGTATAGAAAAGAACCGCCCCCCCCCCTTAAAATAATCATTAATAATTTGTTGCTTTGCAGTCTGAAATGAAGACAGACACCGTTTTTGTTTTATCCATCTATATTTACTCAGTGCAACTTATATCATCCATGTGAAAGATATAACACCAACAGGTCAGAAAAAAAAGATTAAAAAAAAACAAAGATTCACTGAGTTGGAAAAAGGATCACCCCCTTGTGTCTGTATTTTGTTGAACCACCTTAATTACATCCTTTAGTCTGTTGGGATGTCTCTACTAACGTTGCACATCTAGACTTTGCAATATTTGCCCACTCTTCTTTGCAGAACTGCTCAAGTTCAGTTCAATTTGATGGTGACCGTTTGTGGACTGCTGTCTTCAAGTCATTCCACAGATTTTCAATGGGGTTCAAGTCTGGGCTCTGACTAGGCCATGCAAGGACATTTACCTTTTTCTCCTTCAACCGCTGTGTGGTCATTCTTGCCCTGTGCTTTGGGTCTTTGTCATGTTGGAAGGTAAACCTTCTTCCCATTGACAACTTTGTGGCAGAGGACAGCAGATTTTCCTCAAGAATTTGACGGTATTTTCCCCCATCCATTTTTCCTTCTATCCTGACAAGTGCTCCAGTCCCTGCTGCAGAGAAACACCCCATACAAGGATATTACCCCCTCCATGCTCTACTGTAGCTTGAATAACGAAAAACAAAAAACTCCTGCACACAAGTGGAATACCAGACAGTCTGTAGATGGAAAGATAGATGACACTTGGCTTTGCTGCCTTCACGGATAGGGGTATCCTAGCAGTAAATGACAAAAAGAAAGGCGCACCAGCCAGACCACAAGGTCGCAGCAATGCGTCCAAAACTAACCCACTCAAATCGGTCACGGAGGGATTGACAGAGGTCACTGCCGGCTTATGCGTTTCGAAGACAAGTCTTCTTCCTCAGGGCTGAGTTCTAAAGGAAAAAGACTTGTCTTCAAAATGCGTAAGTCAGCCCTGAGGAAGACTTGTCTTCGAAACGCGTAAGGCGGCAGTGACCTCTGCCAATCCCTCCGTGACCGATTTGAGTGGGTTAGTTGCGGACGCATTTCTGCGACCTTGTGGATTCTTTTTAAACGCATGTTTTTTACACGTTTGTAAGTAGGATTCCTTTGTTTTTGTTTTTTAAATAAATCTATCCAACGATAATGCACAAGGCTGGTGCGCCTTTCTTTTTTCGGTTTGTCATTTATGCTTTACTGTAGAAATGGTGTTATTTGGATGGTGAGCTGTATTGGATTTCCACCAGACATATCGTTTTGGTGTTGAGGTCAAATAATACATTTTATTCTCATCTGACTAGAACACCTTTTCCATGTGGCCTCAGAACCTTCAAGGTGTGTTTTGGTAAAGCTCAGTCATGACTGCATGTGGCCTTTCTTGAGGAGTGGCTTTTTTTCTTGCACTCCTCCCATACAAGCCACATTTGTGGAGAATTTGTGATATTGTTGTCACATGCACACAATGACCACTCCTTGTTATAAATTCCTGCAACTGCTTCAGAGTTGCTGTAGGCCTCTTTGTAGCCTCTCTGACTAGTTTCCTCCTGACTCTTTCGTCCAGTTTGGAGCGATGTCCTGATCCAGGGAGAGTCTGTGTTGTACCAAATACCTTCCACTTCTTATTAAAGTGGTTGTAAACCCACTTTTTAAACAAAGACCTACAGGTAAGCCTAGATTAAGGCTTACCTGTAGGTGCATGAAATATCTCCTTAACTGACACGGTTAAGGAGATATTTGTATGTAAATGCGGCGACGCTGACGTCACCCCATTCACAAATTCGGCTAGGTCGCAACATTCGACGACGTAGCCGAATTCGACAGCTCACGCGCGCATGCGCGGAGTCGCGTCTTCACCGCTCCGGCCAATCACAGCGCCGGAGCGGCGCTGTGATTGGCTGGAGCGGCGATACCCGGAAGTAACATTCCGGCTATCGCCGCAGCGATGGATGCAGCTAGAGGAGGGACACGGACGACTTTGGGGGCCCCGATCGAAGGTAAGTGGTACATAATGGGCTAGTATGCTAGTCATACTAGCTCATCATAGCTTTGTCTTGCAGGTAAGTAAAAAAATAAAAATAAATTGTCTACGTGGTTTACAACCACTTTAATAGACTTCACTGTGCTTCTAGGCATTGATAAAGCTTTTGACATTTTTTGTATCCATATCCCGACTCCTGCCTGTCCACAACTTTATCCCAGATATACCGGTGGCTGCGCCTTGCCACCCATAGTTTATGGTTTGCTTCAGTTGCACTAACAGAGACTGAAATGCTCCAGGAAAGCTCTTTTCATGCTGAGCCAATCAAAATCACCACAGCTGAAAGTCAAATGACTTGGTATGCCATGGAGAAGGTAATTAGCTACACCTGATTGAGTTTACAAGTCATTTTTAGGAAGGGGTGATCCTTTTTCCAACTCAGTGATTCTGATTTTTTTCTGACCTGTTGGTGTTATATCTTTCAGTTGGATGATATAAGTTGCACTGAGTAAATACAGCTGGATAAAACAAAAACTGCGTCTGCCTTTATTTCAGGCTGCAAAGCAACACAATGTTATTTTGTTTTCTATACTCACTCTATATAAAAAATTAAATTCACAATGCAACTGAGGTCTTATATAGAGGTTGGTAGGTGTCAGGGGGTCTCTCTCTCTCTCTCTGTATAAGGTGAGGGGTCTCTCTCTCTCTCTGTATAAGGTGAGGGGTCTCTCTCTGTATAAGGTGAGGGGTCTCTCTCTGTATAAGGTGAGGGGTCTCTCTCTCTCTCTGTATAAGGTGAGGGGTCTCTCTCTCTCTCTGTATAAGGTGAGGGGTCTCTCTCTCTCTCTGTATAAGGTGAGGGGTCTCTCTCTCTCTCTGTATAAGGTGAGGGGTCTCTCTCTCTCTCTGTATAAGGTGAGGGGTCTCTCTCTCTCTCTGTATAAGGTGAGGGGTCTCTCTCTCTGTATAAGGTGAGGGGTCTCTCTCTCTGTATAAGGTGAGGGGTCTCTCTCTCTCTGTATAAGGTGAGGGGTCTCTCTCTCTCTGTATAAGGTGAGGGGTCTCTCTCTATCTGTATAAGGTGAGGGGTCTCTCTCTCTCTGTATAAGGTGAGGGGTCTCTCTGTATAAGGTGAGGGGTCTCTCTGTATAAGGTGAGGGGTCTCTCTGTATAAGGTGAGGGGTCTCTCTGTATAAGGTGAGGGGTCTCTCTGTATAAGGTGAGGGGTCTCTCTGTATAAGGTGAGGGGTCTCTCTGTATAAGGTGAGGGGTATCTCTGTATAAGGTGAGGGGTCTCTCTGTATAAGGTGAGGGGTCTCTCTCTCTCTCTGTATAAGGTGAGGGGTCTCTCTCTCTCTGTATAAGGTGAGGGGTCTCTCTCTCTCTCTGTATAAGGTGAGGGTCTCTCTCTCTCTCTGTATAAGGTGAGGGTCTCTCTCTCTCTCTGTATAAGGTGAGGGTCTCTCTCTCTCTCTGTATAAGGTGAGGGTCTCTCTCTCTCTCTGTATAAGGTGAGGGTCTCTCTCTCTCTGTATAAGGTGAGGGGTCTCTCTCTGTATAAGGTGAGGGGTCTCTCTCTGTATAAGGTGAGGGGTCTCTCTCTGTATAAGGTGAGGGGTCTCTCTCTGTATAAGGTGAGGGGTCTCTCTCTGTATAAGGTGAGGGGTCTCTCTCTGTATAAGGTGAGGGGTCTCTCTCTGTATAAGGTGAGGGGTCTCTCTCTGTATAAGGTGAGGGGTCTCTCTCTGTATAAGGTGAGGGGTCTCTCTCTGTATAGTGAGGGGTCTCTCTCTCTCTCTCTGTATAGTGAGGGGTCTCTCTCTCTCTCTCTGTATAGTGAGGGGTCTCTCTCTCTCTCTGTATAGTGAGGGGTCTCTCTCTCTCTCTCTGTATAGTGAGGGGTCTCTCTCTCTCTCTCTGTATAGTGAGGGGTCTCTCTCTCTCTCTCTCTGTATAGTGAGGGGTCTCTCTCTCTCTCTCTCTGTATAGTGAGGGGTCTCTCTCTCTCTGTATAGTGAGGGGTCTCTCTCTCTCTGTATAGTGAGGGGTCTCTCTCTCTCTGTATAGTGAGGGGTCTCTCTCTCTCTGTATAGTGAGGGGTCTCTCTCTCTCTGTATAGTGAGGGGTCTCTCTCTCTCTCTCTGTATAGTGAGGGGTCTCTCTCTCTCTCTCTGTATAGTGAGGGGTCTCTCTCTCTCTCTCTGTATAGTGAGGGGTCTCTCTCTCTCTCTCTGTATAGTGAGGGGTCTCTCTCTCTCTCTGTATAGTGAGGGGTCTCTCTCTCTCTCTCTGTATAGTGAGGGGCCTCTCTCTCTCTCTGTATAGTGAGGGGTCTCTCTCTCTCTCTGTATAGTGAGGGGTCTCTCTCTCTCTCTCTCTGTATAGTGAGGGGTCTCTCTCTCTCTCTCTCTGTATAGTGAGGGGTCTCTCTCTCTCTCTCTGTATAGTGAGGGGTCTCTCTCTCTCTCTCTGTATAGTGAGGGGTCTCTCTCTCTCTCTGTATAGTGAGGGGTCTCTCTCTCTCTCTCTGTATAGTGAGGGGTCTCTCTCTCTCTCTCTGTATAGTGAGGGGTCTCTCTCTCTCTCTGTATAGTGAGGGGTCTCTCTCTCTCTCTGTATAGTGAGGGGTCTCTCTCTCTCTCTCTGTATAGTGAGGGGTCTCTCTCTCTCTCTGTATAGTGAGGGGTCTCTCTCTCTGTATAGTGAGGGGTCTCTCTCTCTGTATAGTGAGGGGTCTCTCTCTCTCTGTATAGTGAGGGGTCTCTCTCTCTCTGTATAGTGAGGGGTCTCTCTCTCTCTGTATAGTGAGGGGTCTCTCTCTCTCTGTATAGTGAGGGGTCTCTCTCTGTATAGTGAGGGGTCTCTCTCTGTATAGTGAGGGGTCTCTCTCTGTATAGTGAGGGGTCTCTCTCTGTATAGTGAGGGGTCTCTCTCTGTATAGTGAGGGGTCTCTCTCTCTCTGTATAGTGAGGGGTCTCTCTCTCTGTATAGTGAGGGGTCTCTCTCTCTCTGTATAGTGAGGGGTCTCTCTCTCTCTGTATAGTGAGGGGTCTAACTCTCTCTCTCTCTCTCTCTGCATAGTGAGGGGTCTCTCTCTCTCTCTGCATAGTGAGGGGTCTCTCTCTCTCTCTGCATAGTGAGGGGTCTCTCTCTCTCTCTGCATAGTGAGGGGTCTCTCTCTCTCTGCATAGTGAGGGGTCTCTCTCTCTGCATAGTGAGGGGTCTCTCTCTCTGCATAGTGAGGGGTCTCTCTCTCTGCATAGTGAGGGGTCTCTCTCTCTGCATAGTGAGGGGTCTCTCTCTCTGCATAGTGAGGGGTCTCTCTCTCTCTGCATAGTGAGGGGTCTCTCTCTCTCTGCATAGTGAGGGGTCTCTCTCTCTGTATAGTGAGGGGTCTCTCTCTCTCTCTGTATAGTGAGGGGTCTCTCTCTCTCTCTGTATAGTGAGGGGTCTCTCTCTCTCTCTCTCTCTCTGTATAGTGAGGGGTCTCTCTCTGTATAGTGAGGGGTCTCTCTCTCTCTCTGTATAGTGAGGGGTCTCTCTCTGTATAGTGAGGGGTCTCTCTCTCTGTATAGTGAGGGGCCTCTCTCTCTCTCTGTATAGTGAGGGGTCTCTGTATAAGGTGAGGGGTCTCTCTCTCTGTATAAGGTGAGGGGTCTCTCTCTCTGTATAAGGTGAGGGGTCTCTCTCTCTGTATAAGGTGAGGGGTCTCTCTCTCTGTGTGAGGGGTCTCTCTCTCTGTATAAGGTGAGGGGTCTCTCTCTGTATAAGGTGAGGGGTCTCTCTCTGTATAAGGTGAGGGGTCTCTCTCTGTATAAGGTGAGGGGTCTCTCTCTGTATAAGGTGAGGGGTCTCTCTCTGTATAAGGTGAGGGGTCTCTCTCTCTCTGTATAGTGAGGGGTCTCTCTCTCTCTGTATAGTGAGGGGTCTCTCTCTCTCTGTATAGTGAGGGGTCTCTCTCTCTCTCTGTATAGCGAGGGGTCTCTCTCTCTCTCTGTATAGCGAGGGGTCTCTCTCTCTCTGTATAGCGAGGGGTCTCTCTCTCTCTCTGTATAGCGAGGGGTCTCTCTCTCTCTCTGTATAGCGAGGGGTCTCTCTCTCTCTCTCTCTCTGTATAGCGAGGGGTCTCTCTCTCTCTCTGTATAGCGAGGGGTCTCTCTCTCTCTCTCTATAGCGAGGGGTCTCTCTCTCTCTGTATAGTGAGGGGTCTCTCTCTCTCTGTATAGTGAGGGGTCTCTCTCTCTCTCTGTATAGTGAGGGGTCTCTCTGTATAGTGAGGGGTCTCTCTGTATAGTGAGGGGTCTCTCTGTATAGTGAGGGGTCTCTCTGTATAGTGAGGGGTCTCTCTGTATAGTGAGGGGTCTCTGTATAGTGAGGGGTCTCTCTGTATAGTGAGGGGTCTCTCTGTATAGTGAGGGGTCTCTCTGTATAGTGAGGGGTCTCTCTGTATAGTGAGGGGTCTCTCTGTATAGTGAGAGGTCTCTCTGTATAGTGAGAGGTCTCTCTGTATAGTGAGAGGTCTCTCTCTCTCTCTGCATAGCGAGGGGTCTCCCTCTCTCTCTGTATAGCGAGGGGTCTCCCTCTCTCTCTGTATAGCGAGGGGTCTCTCTCTCTCTCTCGCGAGGTGTCTCTCTCCCTCTCTCTCTGTATAGCGAGGGGTCTCTCTCCCTCTCTCTGTATAGCGAGGGGTCTCCCTCTCTCTCTCTGTATAGCGAGGGGTCTCCCTCTCTCTCTCTGTATAGCGAGGGGTCTCCCTCTCTCTCTCTGTATAGCGAGGGGTCTCCCTCTCTCTCTCTGTATAGCGAGGGGTCTCCCTCTCTCTCTCTGTATAGCGAGGGGTCTCCATCTCTCTCTCTGTATAGCGAGGGGTCTCCCTCTCTCTCTCTGTATAGCGAGGGGTCTCCCTCTCTCTGTATAGCGAGGGGTCTCCCTCTCTCTGTATAGCGAGGGGTCTCCCTCTCTCTGTATAGCGAGGGGTCTCCCTCTCTCTGTATAGCGAGGGGTCTCCCTCTCTCTGTATAGCGAGGGGTCTCCCTCTCTCTCTCTGTATAGCGAGGGGTCTCCCTCTCTCTCTCTCTGTATAGCGAGGGGTCTCCCTCTCTCTCTCTGTATAGCGAGGGGTCTCCCTCGCTCTCTCTGTATAGCGAGGGGTCTCCCTCTCTCTCTCTGTATAGCGAGGGGTCTCCCTCTCTCTGTATAGCGAGGGGTCTCCCTCTCTCTCTCTGTATAGCGAGGGGTCTCCCTCTCTCTGTATAGCGAGGGGTCTCCCTCTCTCTGTATAGCGAGGGGTCTCCCTCTCTCTGTATAGCGAGGGGTCTCCCTCTCTTTCTGTATAGCGAGGGGTCTCTCTCTCTTTCTGTATAGCGAGGGGTCTCTCTCTCTTTCTGTATAGCGAGGGGTCTCTCTCTCTTTCTGTATAGCGAGGGGTCTCTCTCTCTTTCTGTATAGCGAGGGGTCTCTCTCTTTCTGTATAGCGAGGGGTCTCTCTCTTTCTGTATAGCGAGGGGTCTCTCTCTCTTTCTGTATAGCGAGGGGTCTCTCTCTCTCTTTCTGTATAGCGAGGGGTCTCTCTCTCTCTTTCTGTATAGCGAGGGGTCTCTCTCTCTTTCTGTATAGCGAGGGGTCTCTCTCTCTTTCTGTATAGCGAGGGGTCTCTCTCTCTTTCTGTATAGCGAGGGGTCTCTCTCTCTTTCTGTATAGCGAGGGGTCTCTCTCTCTCTGTATAGCGAGGGGTCTCTCTCTCTTTCTGTATAGCGAGGGGTCTCTCTCTCTTTCTGTATAGCGAGGGGTCTCTCTCTCTTTCTGTATAGCGAGGGGTCTCTCTCTCTTTCTGTATAGCGAGGGGTCTCTCTCTCTCTGTATAGCGAGGGGTCTCTCTCTCTCTCTGTATAGCGAGGGGTCTCTCTCTCTTTCTGTATAGCGAGGGGTCTCTCTTTCTGTATAGCGAGGGGTCTCTCTCTCTTTCTGTATAGCGAGGGGTCTCTCTCTCTTTCTGTATAGCGAGGGGTCTCTCTTTCTGTATAGCGAGGGGTCTCTCTTTCTGTATAGCGAGGGGTCTCTCTCTCTTTCTGTATAGCGAGGGGTCTCTCTCTCTTTCTGTATAGCGAGGGGTCTCTCTCTCTTTCTGTATAGCGAGGGGTCTCTCTCTCTTTCTGTATAGCGAGGGGTCTCTCTCTCTCTGTATAGCGAGGGGTCTCTCTCTCTCTCTGTATAGCGAGGGGTCTCTCTCTCTTTCTGTATAGCGAGGGGTCTCTCTTTCTGTATAGCGAGGGGTCTCTCTCTCTTTCTGTATAGCGAGGGGTCTCTCTCTCTTTCTGTATAGCGAGGGGTCTCTCTCTCTTTCTGTATAGCGAGGGGTCTCTCTCTCTTTCTGTATAGCGAGGGGTCTCTCTCTTTCTGTATAGCGAGGGGTCTCTCTCTCTTTCTGTATAGCGAGGGGTCTCTCTCTCTTTCTGTATAGCGAGGGGTCTCTCTTTCTGTATAGCGAGGGGTCTCTCTTTCTGTATAGCGAGGGGTCTCTCTCTTTCTGTATAGCGAGGGGTCTCTCTGTGTGTATAGTGAGGGGTCTCTCTCTCTCTTTCTGTATAGCGAGGGGTCTCTCTGTGTGTATAGTGAGGGGTCCCTTTTTCTGTATAGTGAGGGGTCTCTCTCTCTCTTTCTGTATAGCGAGCGGTCTCTCTGTATAGCGAGGGGTCTCTCTTTCTGTATAGCGAGGGGTCTCTCTTTCTGTATAGCGAGGGGTCTCTCTTTCTGTATAGCGAGGGGTCTCTCTTTCTGTATAGCGAGGGGTCTCTCTTTCTGTATAGCGAGGGGTCTCTCTTTCTGTATAGCGAGGGGTCCCTTTTTCTGTATAGTGAGGGGTCTCTCTCTCTCTTTCTGTATAGTGAGGGGTCTCTCTCTCTTTCTGTATAGTGAGGGGTCTCTCTCTCTCTCTCTCTGTATAGTGAGGGGTCTCTCTCTCTCTCTCTCTCTGTATAGCGAGGGGTCTCTCTCTCTCTCTCTCTCTGTATAGCGAGGGGTCTCTCTCTCTGTATAGCGAGGGGTCTCTCTCTCTGTATAGCGAGGGGTCTCTCTCTCTGTATAGCGAGGGGTCTCTCTCTCTGTATAGCGAGGGGTCTCTCTCTCTGTATAGCGAGGGGTCTCTCTCTGTATAGCGAGGGGTCTCTCTCTCTGTATAGCGAGGGGTCTCTCTCTCTCTCTGTATAGCGAGGGGTCTCTCTCTCTCTCTGTATAGCGAGGGGTCTCTCTCTCTCTCTGTATAGCGAGGGGTCTCTCTCTCTCTCTGTATAGCGAGGGGTCTCTCTCTCTTTCTGTATAGCGAGGGGTCCCTTTTTCTGTATAGTGAGGGGTCTGTCTCTCTTTCTGTATAGCGAGGGGTCTCTCTTTCTGTATAGCGAGGGGTCTCTCTTTCTGTATAGCGAGGGGTCTCTCTTTCTGTATAGCGAGGGGTCTCTCTTTCTGTATAGCGAGGGGTCTCTCTTTCTGTATAGCGAGGGGTCTCTCTTTCTGTATAGCGAGGGGTCTCTCTTTCTGTATAGCGAGGGGTCTCTCTTTCTGTATAGCGAGGGGTCTCTCTTTCTGTATAGCGAGGGGTCTCTCTGTGTGTATAGTGAGGGGTCCCTTTTTCTGTATAGTGAGGGGTCTCTCTCTCTCTCTTTCTGTATAGTGAGGGGTCTCTCTCTCTCTTTCTGTATAGCGAGGGGTCTCTCTCTCTCTGTATAGCGAGGGGTCTCTCTCTCTCTGTATAGCGAGGGGTCTCTCTCTCTCTGTATAGCGAGGGGTCTCTCTCTCTCTGTATAGCGAGGGGTCTCTCTCTCTCTCTCTCTGTATAGCGAGGGGTCTCTCTCTCTTTCTGTATAGCGAGGGGTCTCTCTCTCTTTCTGTATAGCGAGGGGTCTCTCTCTCTTTCTGTATAGCGAGGGGTCCCTCTGTGTGTATAGTGAGGGGTCTCTCTCTCTTTCTGTATAGCGAGGGGTCTCTCTGTGTGTATAGTGAGGGGTCCCTTTTTCTGTATAGTGAGGGGTCTCTCTCTCTTTCTGTATAGCGAGGGGTCTCTCTTTCTGTATAGCGAGGGGTCTCTCTTTCTGTATAGCGAGGGGTCTCTCTTTCTGTATAGCGAGGGGTCTCTCTTTCTGTATAGCGAGGGGTCTCTCTTTCTGTATAGCGAGGGGTCTCTCTTTCTGTATAGCGAGGGGTCTCTCTTTCTGTATAGCGAGGGGTCTCTCTTTCTGTATAGCGAGGGGTCTCTCTTTCTGTATAGCGAGGGGTCTCTCTCTCTCTCTTTCTGTATAGTGAGGGGTCTCTCTCTTTCTGTATAGTGAGGGGTCTCTCTCTCTCTCTCTGTATAGTGAGGGGTCTCTCTCTCTCTCTGTATAGTGAGGGGTCTCTCTCTCTCTCTGTATAGTGAGGGGTCTCTCTCTCTCTCTGTATAGTGAGGGGTCTCTCTCTCTGTATAGTGAGGGGTCTCTCTCTCTGTATAGTGAGGGGTCTCTCTCTCTTTCTGTATAGTGAGGGGTCTCTCTCTCTTTCTGTATAGTGAGGGGTCTCTCTCTCTTTCTGTAAAGTGAGGGGTCTCTCTCTCTTTCTGTATAGTGAGGGGTCTCTCTCTCTTTCTGTATAGTGAGGGGTCTCTCTCTTTCTGTATAGTGAGGGGTCTCTCTCTTTCTGTATAGTGAGGGGTCTCTCTCTCTCTTTCTGTATAGTGAGGGGTCTCTCTCTCTCTTTCTGTATACTGAGGGGTCTCTCTCTCTTTCTGTATAGTGAGGGGTCTCTCTCTGTGTATAGTGAGGGGTTGCTCGCTCTCTCTCTCTCTCTCTGTATACAATCAGTGTCTCTCTCTCTCTCCAGCTGTCCCCCCCGGTCCTATCCAGCGCTCGCCTCTCCCACCCGGGGTGACACATTCCTCTCAGACACCCCGAGTCCCCCCGCCCCCATTCCCCGCTCCCCCGTTGTCCGGGTTACCTGTGTCCGGGGCAGTGTGGCCGCCATGCTGCTTCCGGCTTGATCCGCCCATCATCCACTCAGCCAGGCACGCGAGGGACATTGGGCGGGGCCAGGGCGTGCTAGCGACACAGCGGGCGGGGTGAGAAGTAGGAGGGGCGGAGCTATGTACAGGAGGCGGCAGTGGGAGGAGGGAGAGGGTGCCTGAGGTGAAGCCGAGGGGACATGTAGTGTGTCAGTGGTCCTGACATGACATTTTGCCCCACATAGTTCACAATAAAAGAACAAAGTGAAAGAAAAAGTGCGGGAGAAGTGTCTGTTGTGTCCCCGGCACTGTCTGTCACCCCAACTCTCACGCCTCTAATAACTGGAAGTGTGCAGAGAAATAAAACGTCACATGTATGGTATATACACAACGTCATATCTTATATATTTTCCCACAAATGTCAGGAATGTATTATGTTTCTATGCACTTCAATCTAACTTTACTGTATGGCTTTAGTAAACAGTTGCACTAGTATTATATGATATAAACCATTGCAACAACCATCATTGTTTCTCCAGGATCTCAGTGCTTCCAGAGATTAGATCTTGTTTCGGGGTTATAACTGACCCCCAGGCCTAAAATGTACATTTGAATGTACGCAAAAACAGCTCATAAATTGTGTTCACAATAAGGAAAGGGAAGGTCGGTACACAGGATGACATCCAAAATGCTATAACTAAATACATGTACAAAGCTGCAAAACAGCCTACGTGTTTCGGACGTTAGTCATTGTTGAGAACTAACATCCGAAACGCGTAGGCTGTCTTACAGCTTTGTACATGTATTTAATAAAGAAATACCATTTTGGATGTCATTCTGAGTGCCGACCATCCCTTTCCTTATTCTGGTACGTTGGAGGTGTCAGTACACTCAAAGGTTTGGGCGCCAAACCAAACCAAAAGGTGAGGTCTGTCTGTTTTTCAGGTGGACCCGATCAGACCCTTCATTCTCCTCTATGGAGTGGCTGATGTAGTAAACTAATATCACCACACCTCCCCTTACTTCTCCCTGGGATTAGAATCTACGGTCACTTTTACTTGGTGGAAGTCTCATGCCTTATTCCTTTCTCAAGAAAGATTCGGAACTACATTTCCCTTGATGCTCAACTACACTGCAGAGTGCATGAGCATCATGGGAAATGTAGTTCCAAAACATCTGGGGCACCATGGTTCGCCATCACTGCTTTAGAGGGTGTCAGACAGTCGGAGATGTCCTGTATACCTGGTGAACTTGCCCTATGCTTTGTACTAGGGTCTCTAACCTAGTCCAGAAGATTATTTGATATTCTGATTCCAAGACCCATTGCTAGTACTCTTCCACTTCCATCCTCCGAATCTTACAAGAGTTCAAATAAATAAGTCAGTTTCATGTTATCAGCTTCCAAACTGGCAATAGCTTACCCATAGAAAAAATATTTATGCAATTTCCCAAGGTTCAAAGATGCATTCAAGCTTTTTCATTCATGACAAACAGAGTAGCATCCTTTTAGACACCCATGACAGATTTCTCATGGCGTGAAGCCAGTGGATTCAATACTCTCACCCAATACTTTCTACTGACAGCCCTGTGAGGAACCCATTATAGGGGATGGGGGTTCCTTACACCACACTCTTTACTCTTTGCCTTCTTCCCCACTTGCCTAATAACTTTCGCTCTCAACTGTCATCCTTATTTTTCCTTCACACACCCCCCTCCTTCTTAATTATCCACTTCCTTACTGGGTACTTAAACCCCCCTTCTGCCCAGACCAATTTTCAGCTTTCAGCGCTGACGCACTTTGAATGACAATTGCGCGGTCATACAACGCTGTACCCAAATGACATTTTTATAATTTTTTTCACACAAATAAAGCTTTCTTTTGGTGGTATTTAATCACCGCTGGGGTTTTTATTTTTTGTTAAACAAACAAAAAAAGATGGAAAATTTGGAAAAAATTAATAAATAATGTTTCATAGTTTGTAATAAGATTTTGCAAACAGGTAATTTTTCTCCTTCATTGATATGCGCCGATGAGGCGGCACTGATGGGCACTGATAGGCTGCACTGGTGGGCACTGATAGGCTGCACTGATGGGCACTGATAGACACAGATAAGGCAGCATTGATAGGCACAGATAAGACGGCACTAATGGGGACAGATAAGGTGGTACTGATGGGCACAGATAAGGTGGCACTGATGGGCACAGATAAGATGGCACTGATGGGCACTGATGGGTGGCACTGATAGGTGTTACTGATAGATGGCACTGATGGGCACTGATAGGTGGCACTGATGGGCACTGGTAGGTGACACTGATGGGCACTGGTAGGTGACACTGATGGGCGGCACTGGTAGGTGACACTGGTGACACTGATGGGTGGCACTGTGGGCACTGATGGGTGGCACTGTGGGCACTGATGGGTGGCGCTGGTGGGCACTGGTAGGCGGCACTGTTGTGGACTGTTAGGTGGCACTGTTAGGTGGCACAGGTGGCAGAGATGAGCAGGCGGCTGCTCTCCTTGATCGGGACCGATGTGAGTTGGATGTCAACAATTTAAGTGCAGGACACACTTTTAAGGCACTATTGACCTTTTTATCATTGAATGGTCCATACTGTTTGGTAAGAGTCTCATGTTTCTTCATTGACTGCACCAGTTGTTGATTTATTTGGATGGTGTTTTATTTCACAATCAAGAGTACCTTGTAAATTTGGACTTTGATTTGGGACTTTTTATTATTATATTAATAAATTTTTTCTTTCATTATGAGCTTATAATTTTGCTGCACTACTTGCACTTTGAAATGTATGATTTTTTTGCACTTGTACTTTGGAATTTATTTGGTTTGCGCTTTATTAAAGTGTTTGCAAAGGTTTCATTTAAAAAAACAAAAAACAAACATGTCATACTTACCTGCTCTGTGCAACGGTTTTGCACAGAGTAGCCCCAATCCCATGTTCTCAGGTACTTCCCAAACAATTTTGAAGATAACTGAAGACAAGCCAGCACTCTACATAAATCAACTGTGATCTTTATTGTATCATGACAAGTATAAAAAGGACAAGCATACTTACCTGCTCTGTGCAGTTGGGTCCCCCATTGGCAGTCCTGGCTCCTCCTCTTCAGCCAGTGCCCCAATAGCAAACCACTTGTTTTGGGGGGCACTGGTGCATACTCGCTCCCAAACCCCGCTCTATGCATCCGTAAGACTCACAGAGCTGCAGTTTGGCCCCATCCCCTGCTCTCTCCTCATTGGCTGTGATTGACAGTAGCAGAAGCCAATGGCTCATTTTGCTGTCTTAGCCAATGAGGAATGAGAGACCCAGTAGAAGCTCAGCTCTCGTGCACATCACTAGATCGAGAGGGAGCTTAGGTCAGTATTAGAGGGGCCTGATCGGGCGCTGCACACAGAAGGTTTTTTAACTTCATGCATGAAGGTAAAAAACCTTGAGCCTTTAAAACCACTTTAAACCTTCAAGCTTTATGTATTATTAATATTATTATTATTATTATTATTGTAGTTACAATTGGACTTGGGCCTACCCTTTCCTCCTACTTCACAATGTTATGTAAGGTATACTGTATTACTACATTTTCGGAGCAATCTCAGTTACAATTTTTTGATTTGCTTTAGCCTATTTCTTTGCTTTTGTTTAAAATGATAAAATTGTGGTTTGTTGATTTTAGTGTAGCCATGCCCCGTTGCTGAATATTGTGGTTCACCTGTCACCCTGCCCAGCCAGACATCCATCTCTCAGACACTCAGAGACATAGAACAGTCCATAAGTTTTGTTTTATTGTTTTTTTAATGAGGGGATTGAACTTGGATGGGAAAGGAAATTTATGGAATGCCCAGAAAGATTCAATATAACTTGCTTGTGACTACTTTATACACTCCAGTCTTCTCTCCAGCACAATATTTGCTTAAAGCGGATGTCCCGCGGCCAATCGATTTTTTTTTTTTTTGGGCATTCAATTGTATTTTGCAATCAAAAGTAATACTCACTTGTTTGGTATCTGTAAATATCCCCTGTCAGTTTTCGTGCACAAGAAGAACTTATAAAATGCAATAGAGGCAGTTTCTAGGCTTGTGCAATTCGTTTCGTAACAAATCGAAATTCGTCCGAATTTAGCAACTTTCGGACATTCGGAAGCATTCGAATTTCCGAACAGAGCAATTACGAATAAAACCGAATCTGAAATAAATTATACCGCAAAATAGCGAATGCCCGAAGGTCTTCGGCATAATTCGTTATGAAAAAAGTTACGAATGTACGAATCCATTCGAAGCACAATAACACTCACTCTGCTCTCTGCTTCTCCCTCACCAAGCTGAACTCCCTCTCAAAATGGTGTACAGGGGGCGGAGGCTATAGCCGCATGAAAAAACGAAAGTAAAATACGAGATTTCGAATCCATTCGAAGCACAATAACACTCACTCTGCTCTGCTCTCTGCTTCTCCCTCACCGTGCTGAACCCTCTCAAAATGGTGTACAGGGGCGGAGCCTATAGCCGCATGTAAAAAACGAAAGTAAAATACGAGATTTCGAATCGTTACAAATAACCGCTATGTATTTAGAAAAGTACAAATCCATTCAAAGCACATTAGGCATAATAGGCAGCGTCGTTGTGAGAGAGACACGGAAAATTACGAATCAACGAACCCAAAAAAAGTTACGAAAGTAGGAGTTGTGTCCAGAATCAACGAAAAACAACGTACTCTACCGAAAGTACGAATTATAAAGCAACAAAAAATTCAACGAAAAATGTCGCTTGCAAAAATACGAATGAGTCCGAACACGAAAAATCCCGTCTAGCAAAATTACGAATGATTACGAATCAACAGGACCGGAAAGAAACGAACCGAAACGGAACAAATTTTTCCGTTGTGCACAAGTCTAGCAGTTTCCATTTTGCTTGTGGGCATTGTGAAGCCCACAAGCACTGATTTGCTGGAAGCGGTGAATGCTCATCTCCCAGTATTCACCGCTCTTTCCCGCGCATGCGCACTGTTTACGGCGAGCAGCGCCGTAAACTTCCTGGTTGCCATCACAACGGGCGGCGTCATTGAAAGTTCACGCCCCGTTGTGATGGCATTCACAACAATACAAATAACTATCAAGACTCAGTATGGGGACAGAGTAGCAGCTGCAATTTGAAAATCGCACAAGATTTCGCAGGACGGTGTTCCGCATGGACTCTTGGGAAGCATGACACTGTGCTCCCAGGAGACCTTGCGGTAAGTTCCCAGTTTACATAGCGGCGCCGGGGAAAGCAGTAGAAACGCTGTCAGATCACAGAAACGCTGTCAGATCACCTGATGCCAGGTGACAGATGCACACCGTTGGGGTCAGGAGTGCACCGCTATGATAGTGGACCCTACGGCTGACTGGATGGAACCCTGGGTGGTACAGGAAGGCAGGTCCACTGGGGAACCAACACGGATCCCACAGGGAGCTAGAACATGAGGGAAGATTACTTAACCATGCAGGTGTGAGAGAGCAAGCCCTAAGGCTGATACACAGACCAGGTAAGAGACAGACAGGTCATGAAAGTATTACTGCAAGGTCATGACAAACGCCTACTCCCGCGGGAGTGAAAAACCGGAAGTCGGACTTCAAACAGCAATACTACGGTATTTAAATCCCCAAATTATACATGTATGTAGTGTAATGAAAGTGCTGGGATATTGTTGTTATTTTGGGTGGAACTCTGCTTTTAGACCTTTTTTCCTTACTCCTCCAGCACTTCACTTGCTGCAGACTGTTCCTCCTCCAGCACTTCACTTGCTGCAGATTCCCGGACCAGCTAGCACCACATGGTTAAGCCTGACAATAACTTAGCCAGGCCTCAGTGAATTACCTTTTGCGGGCAGGGGACTTGGGCCCCTATGATGTAGAAATGGTTCCGGTGCTAACTGTCCTCAACACGGCTATTGATCCCAGTAAACCCCCTTCAGGCCCTGCCAGGCCTCTTGGCTGCAGCTGCCTCTTTCCACTGCCTCTTTCCACTGCCGTTCCCACAGTCCACTCTTCAGGTTTTGCACCCATCTCCAACTGCAAACTCCCCAGTCCTCCTGACTGTGCTTCACTCACCAGCCCTCCTGGCTGCAACCAGTCTTTCTCCCTGGAGTCTCTTAGCAGTACTCTCTCTCTCTCTTTCTGTCCTTTCCGTGGCTCTCCTTTCAGGATCTCTTCTCCTCCTGGCTGCACCCAAGCCCAGGCCCAATGTCACCCCCCCCCCAAACTGGGGAGCTCCCTGTGGGCCCCGACAGCCTCCACGCTCTCTCACTCCAGCTTTTCCACCCGACAACTCTTTTCCAGCTGGGTTGACCCTGGGTATTTAAGGAGGCTTGCCCCCTGACAATCCAAGTTGGGGATTGGTCAAGGCTCTTCAGAATACCCCAGGCAGCTCCCAGCCCTGCCCTGAGCCACTCCCAGCCCAGAATAAAAACAAACAGGCCTAGCCACCATCCATCCATGGATGTGCAGCATTAGGGATTACCCCTTTTCTTTCTTGAGCCATTGCAGGAGCCAGGACGAGCTCCATCTCCAGCCAGCACTCCTAGCAGCAGATGTGAAGGAACTTACACTTATTTCCCACATCAACAGAGCCTGAGATCATGGGTCACAAAGCGGCACTGGTGACCAGCCTCTTTCCTTTGGGAGTCAGCATACACAATTTGCTTATGGCTAGGTACACACACTCAGTTTTTTTCACTCAACCCAGCAGGCTGAATGAAAAAAAAAACTGCAATATCGCCATACTAACACAAGCAGTGTTGGTGCTGCGATCTCCCCTGCTGTGCCTTTGTGTTCTGACGGGGGGACTGACCCATACCTCCAAAGCTTTTTGAGATTTGAACGAGGAACACTTACTAGCAAAAGTATGTAGACAAAGGAAACACCAACTGTCATGCCCCCTTAGAGGAGAATTCTAAAAAAATAATTGTTATTTAAACCCACAAGTGCTTTTTTTACCGCTACTATTCCTTTATACTGGCTTTTAAAATTTACAAATGCAGGAATTTAGAATTTGAATGAAAGGTTTAGCACTGGGAAACACTTTTTGAAAGATAGACAGTACATTTTATTTACAACTTTAAAGATCAGACCAAAATGAGGAGGAATGAGGGACAGAGGGACTTTGTTCCAAATCAGGGACAGTCCCTCGATATCAGAGAAAGTTGGGACCTATGCTGACCCCTGTCAGAACACACTGATTTTCCAGCATGTCCATTCGACAGAAGCCGGTTGTGAGACCAGCTTTTGTCGGACTGGCAGCTGTACAAACTGACCAAAGGTCTAAACCGGCTGATATGTAGATTGTGTTTATAGTGGGTAAACATTTGGAATTATCATTTAGTCCTATATAATCTTGGGGCTGTTTGGAAGCCCTCTAGTGGTTTATTTCATGAATTACATGTGTACATTTTGTATGCCAGCAACATTAGGGTCCACTGGGGAGGAGAGACAGTACTAACCTTTTGATTTTGACATATATACAGTATATATGTAGCGATACCTTCAGCTAAGAGGGCCACAGATTTAGTTTGGGCCCTGAAGACAGCTCCGCCAACCCCCCGGCAATTTACTCGACCCACTCTGGCACAGTTAGTCTAGGGTAATATATATATATATTATGCTCTATGGTTAAATTCAGACACCAATGCAATGATAAAAGAATAACGAGTTTACTTTTTACTGGCAATAAAAATCAACAGTTGTAACAAATCACATGAATCTATCTGCAGAGCCCTGCAGCAATAGACACACTACAACTAGTAAGATATGGCGCACACGCGCCACGTGTAACAGTACTTCACTATGCGCCCTATGGCGCAGCAACTAAATAAACTATCTGGCTGGCCAGGCCTGACCCTATAACTCAGTCTCTAGGGGATGAATTATTTGCATGCAAGTCTTTAAACGGTGGTGCACATTTCAGGAACACATTTGTAATCCAAAGGGTAAAAGTGCCAACACAGAACACTCCACTAGAGATCCGTTTGACTCAGTTCTGCTATGGATCTCCAGTGTGGACTTAAATATGAACTGGTGGGCCACGGCAGTCTGTAGGCCTAACAATAGTGTACAGTATATGGATTGGGCAGGTGCTCGCTCACCCCTCCGGACGCGATCCCAGTCCGGGAACTTCCACCTGCTGTGTCTCCACACACAGCGTCTGCAGCGGTCGGATCTCCGGCTCAGCAGCGGTTGAGGATGACTGAGTCAGGTGTCACCCAGGCTCGCAATGAGGGTGGAAGGCTCTTTTGGGTAGCAGCGCAAGGCCCCAGGCTTCAGGCTTTGCACCACAGCGGATCCGCACAGGAAGATCTCTCCACTGAAGTCTCGTGTCCCAAAGAGGCCGAGCTCAGCCTCGCCTCCTCCTTATATAACCCCACCCATGAGTCTCTGGGGTGGAAACATTGCACCCTGGGTGCCGAATGGGGTTCTGGGTAAGGTAGTCCTGAGAGTCTTTAAAGGAGACCCCGCTACACACTCCCCCCACTTAAACTCTTTGGTCCCCAAAGATAATTCTAACATACACTGTGTACAACCCTAGACAACGTTGCGTATGATGTTGGCATAGGGAATTCCCACCAAAACCGAGGGGTTGAATTCCCTTGCCCACAGGTCACACTATCATGAGTGGCCTGCCTAACTGTGCCAGAGAGTGAGTGGGGGTTGCCCTCCATCAAATGAACAGTGGAGGGATCCGGATTCTCTGCACTCCTCCTGGCAGTGACCACAGAATCTTCTGAGCTCTTTCCCATTTGTGGGTAGGTCAACTTTTTGGGAGGCCTTATGGCTCTTCGAGCCCTTTGCTCTCTTGGGGTTTCTGGCTCTGGCGCCACAGGCTCTTCTTCCGTAGCAGGTTCGGGTAACACGGCGGGCTCTGGAACATCTGCTTCAGGGGCCGAAGGATACATAGAGTCCCTAGGGTCCTCTTCTGAGTAAGTGTCACAGGCATCTTCCCAGTAATCTGATGAAGGACTAGATGGGATGAACTCAGTGGCTTCTGCATTCAGTTTTCCATCTATAGTGTCTTCAGTGGTTGGAAGATCTATAGCAGAAGTTCCTGGAGTTGGGGAAGGCCACAGCCAGTCAAGTTCTCTTCCTTCATCCCCACTAAGTTCAGAGGCCTCTCCATCTTCAGCCCGAGAGGTCTGGGACCGAGTGTTTGGCCTGGGAGTATCCAGAATAGAGACTGGTTCAGGGGAGTCCCTCACTGGAGGTATCCTGACTGCTTCAGCAAGTGGGAGCAGGTGGTTTCGATGCCACGTCTTCAGTGGTCCTACCTTCCCTTCTGGCTTCAACTTGTAAACAGGCAGGCCCGGCAGCTTCCTACAGATGACATAGGGCTTAGATCTCCATCTGTCTGCATATTTGTGTTTTCCAGGGACCCCCAGATTGCGTAGCAGTACTCGGTCCCCGGGCTGCAGGTCTTGCACCCGGACCTTCAGGTCGAAGTTTCTTTTGTTTCGAGCTCCCCTTTGATCTGAGGCCGCTTGAGCTTGTTCATAGGCTACTTTCAGGCTGTGTCTGAGCCTGTCCACATATCCTTTGTGGGATGTGGATGAGGAATGGTCTAAAGAGGTGCCAAAGGCCAGGTCCACAGGCAACCTTGCTTCTCTCCCAAACATGAGTCGATATGGGGAGTAGCCTGTAGCATCACTTGTGGTGCAGTTGTAAGCGTGTACTATAGCTGCTATGTGTTTGCTCCAATGTTGTTTCTTCTCACTATCCAGAGTTCCCAACATGTTGAGCAGGGTTCAGTTAAACCTCTCGGGCTGAGCATCTCCCTGTGGGTGGTAAGGTGTGGTTCGGGTCTTCTTGATTCCTAACAAATCCAGGAGTTTCCGGATCAGCCGACTCTCAAAGTCCCTTCCTTGGTCTGAATGGAGTCGCTGTGGCAGCCCATAATGGCCAAAATACTTCTCCATAAGTAGCTTGGCTACTGTGGAAGCCTTCTGGTCTTTGGTTGGGAAAGCTTGGGCATACCGGGTGAAATGATCGGTTATCACCAGAATATTTCCTAGTCCACTCAGGTTGGGTTCGAGGCAGAGAAAATCAATGCATACCAGATCCATTGGGCCTTGACTTTGTAGATGGCCCATTGGGGTAAAGTCTTCCTCTGGATGCAGCGTGCACATGAGTGGCAGTACTCTTCTACTTCTGCCCTCATGCAGGGCCAATAGAACTGACTTCTGACGAGTTGAAAGGTCCTTTCCGCCCCTAGGTGGCCGTGATTGTCATGCAGGGCAATCAGAACAGTCTCTCAATGTTTTTCCGGAAGGAACAATTGCCATTTATCTTCCAGGCCATCAGAGGGGCCCCTTCGGTAGACCACTCCCTGATGCACCTGAAACCTGTCCGACTCTTTCCTCAACAGGCGAGCTTCCTTTGAGGAGTGGCGCAGAAGTCTATTTGGATCCTGATTCTCCAGGGCTTCCAGGACCAATTTCCCCATGGGGTCTTCTAATTGGTCGCATCTCAGCTCCTTCTTGGACAGTTTCGGCAGATTGTCTTCCTCCAGTTGGGTTACTCCACAGTATTGTTTGGGGACTCCTACCATGGTAACTCCTATCTCTTCTGCCCTCGAGCCTCCTCTGGCTTGTAATTCAGCCCCTTGACAAAGGGCCCGCACCCCATCAGGTGCCACTTGAGTCCAGTCTTCTGTGTCACTGGTGGGGGCATGAGATCTCCTGGACAGAGCGTCTGCATCTTGATTTCCAGCCCCTGGCCTGTACTTTAGGCTGAAATTGAATCCAAACAGTGCGGCCAGCCATCTATGTCCAGTGGCGTCCAGCTTTGCCGTTGTGAAAAGGTAGGTGAGGGGGTTGTTGTCGGTCTTCACAGTGAACTCCACCCCATACAGGTAGTCTTTGAGCTTGTCTACTACCGCCCACTTAAGGGCCAGGAACTCCAGCTTGTGAGTGGGGTAGTTCTTCTCAGAGGGGGTCAGGCTCCTGCTCACATAGGCAACAGGTCACAGTTGTCCTTCGTGTTCTTGGTAAAGTACTCCTCCCAGACCGTCATGACTAGCATCTACATGTAGTTCATAGGGTCTTGTTGGGTCTGCGTAGGCCAAGACTGGGGCCGTGGTTAGGCTCTTCTTCAACGCCTGGAAGGCCTCTTCACACTTCTGGTTCCACTGATCTCTGACCGACTCTCCAGGCTTCCTGGGCCCTGAGTCGTTCTCTTCCCCCTCAGTCTTGAGTAGTTCATTCAATGGTCTGGCAATCCGGGCAAATCCCTGCACAAACCTCCTGTAATAGGAGCAGAACCCCAGGAAGGATCTGAGTTCTGTTACTGTGGTGGGCCGCGGCCAGGAGGTAACTGCCTCCAATTTCTCAGGGTCTGTGGCCACCCCTTCTTCAGACACTATGTGGCCCAGATAGTTCACAGAAGACTGGTAGAACCGACACTTCTCAGGCGAAAGCTTGAGTCCCTCCTCACTGAGTCTTCTCAACACTTTTTCCAGCCTCTCTTCGTGTTCTTCCAGGGTTCTCCCAAAGACAATGACATCGTCCAGGTATACAAGGACTTCAATAAGGTTCATGTCTCCTACAGTCTTCTCCATGAGACGTTGGAAGGTAGCAGGAGCTCCAGACAGTCCCTGAGGCATTCGATCAAACTTGAAGAACCCCACTGGGGTTATGAAGGCTGTCTTCTCCTTGTCTTCTGGATGCATAGGGATCTGGTAGTATCCACTCTTGAGATCCATAACGCTGAACCACTTGGCTCCAGACAGACTCTGTAAAGCGTCCTCTATCCTTGGAGTGGTGTACTGGTCGGGGATGGTTCTCCTGTTGAGAGTCCTGTAGTCTATACATAGCCTCAACGACCCATTCTTCTTCCTGACCACCACTATAGGGGAGGCATAGGGGCTTCTAGACTCCCGGATCACACCAGTCCTCTTGAGTTCTGCGAGTTGTTCCCTTAGATCCTCCAGATCTGCTAGTGGGACCCGCCTGACCCTCTCTCTGAAGGGCCTGTCTTCTTGGAGGCGGATTCGATGGGTGGCACTCCTTGCACACCCCACATCGAACTCATCTTTGGAGAAGATCTTCTCCCATCTGGTCAACTGGGCCTTGGCTCTCTCTTTCCAAGCCCTGGGCAGATTCGGGTTTTCCATGGACAGCTTCTCCCAAACATCTCCTCCTTCACCCGTCCCCTTGACTTCTGACAGGGTAACCGGGGCAGCAGGGCTCACCTGGCCCAGCAGCATTCTGGCTGGGATCTCCATGGGGTCACCTGTAGTGTTCCTAACACTCACCGGAACTCTACAATGGGCCTTCTTCAGGGCCTTCAGTGGAATCACTTCTGGTATCACTTCCAGACCTGAGAACTCTCCCCTTGGGTCGGACTCCAGCACGTCAAAGGGTCCAGGCTGCTCCCAAGTAAACTTCACAGTTGCTCTGAGACAGATTACTTCGCCGGGCTGCAACACTACCCCTTCTCTTCCAAGTCTCCACACCTTCCCTATCCCCTCCGCAGGGGTCTTCTGCTCTAGGACCAGCCATTGGTAGGCCGTCTTCAGCATGGGGTGGATCTTGGTGGCCGCTTGCCCCTTCTCTTTCACTAGAGGGGTCAGGAGTCTTCGGACCAGGTCCGTGTTTGTCCCTATTATAAGGGAACTCTTGTTGGCTCCTGGCGGCCGAGGGCACACAACTGCCAGGGTGTCAAATACTTCGGCCTTCCCAGCCACAGATGGGTCAACGGTCATCTTGATGGGCAGATAGCCATCGTAGGGGAAGCTCTGGGTTCCAATTCCCCATATTTCCAGTTCCTCTATCTTCTGGATGGGCAGATGACTCAAGTGCTTATCGTAGAAATCCCGGTATAATAGGGTCACTTGTGCCCCAGTATCCAAGATGGCTCTGGTGTAGACTCCCTCCACTTGAATGGGCACTATAGGAGATGGGCCTACCAGCTTCTCTGGATATGGCCTGGCAGGGGTCGCCTTCTTCTGGTCCTTTCCCTTCGGAATCTCTCTCGTCCAACTCCCTTTGGACTTTAGTCTTTCTTGGGCCTGGTATGCATTGATTTCCCTCCTTTCAATGGGTGTACAGACCCGCTGAGGGATATTATTGTTTTCTTAGGTGTGCATCCCCTTTGGGGAATGCTGTGCCTCTTCTGAGGGGTCTTGCCCCCTTTCTCTGGGGTGTAGTTCTGTTGAGGGATGCTGTGTTTCCTCTGAGGGGTTTTGTCTCCTCTTTTCTTCTGCTTCTCATTCAGCTTGGAACTCACTGAAGATGATGGGCACCCGGTTGACTCCTTCACCGGGGCCCTCTGGAGTTTCCCGCCGGCTTGCGGTTATCTGTTTTCTTCTTCTTGGGACTGGAACATGTAGCTGCAATGTGGCCAACTCCCCCACAGTTAAAACAGATTATGTCCCCCCAGTTTTGCAATGATGCGGGTGCCGAAGCAACCGGGAACAGTTCCTTCCTCGCTACCTCTTTCTCTGGACCCTGTGTGTCCTTCGCCATCAGAGAGGTCAGCATCTCTAACACCTGAGACATTTGTGATTTCAAAGCGTCCACTTCTGCGTCCCTTTCTGGAGTCATCAGCGAGTTGACTATCACTGGTGTAGGAGCATGACTTGTCTTTATCATTGCCTGATCCTTCTGCAGTGCCTCTTCATCTCTGATGATTTTTATCAAATCAGAGTAAGTCAGTGACGTTCCTCCTCCCAAGGTTTTTAGGTGCAACCAGACTGGATCCGAGCGCAACGCTCCCTTTAAGACTTGCTTCATTCTTGCCGCATCTGTATCTTGGGGCATCATTCCCTTCTTCAAGACAATCTTACACAGCAACCTGTTCAGTCTTCTGACATACTCTGAAAGCTTTTCATTCGGCTGTTGGAAAGTATGTTCAAATTGGTAGACCATCTCTGTCACCTTTTCTAACTTACCAAACTCTTCCTGTAGCATGGCTAGACAGTCTTGAGCCGTGCAGTCTGTATTCCCAAACCGGAAACTTTTCACTGCTTCTGCTGCTGCGCCTTTAAGGCTTTCTATCACTCGTTGCCTCTTCTGCGCTTCAGGCACCTCCCATGCCTCCACTGCTTGTAATGCCTGTTCCACCCAAGTATCGAAGTCTTCCTCCCCTGCAGGGACAGGGAGCTTCCCTGGGAATGTCTTTAGTCTCCGGTAGCTAGTCTCTACATGCACCGTACTTGTCTTCTGACACTTGGTTAGCAGATCCCCTATTGCATTTATCAGTTCTGGTGATATAGCAGTGACAGGTGCAGGCGCCACCAGAAGCGTCGCCCTGTCTCCTCTTTCAGGTGGGGTACGGGCCACAGCCTGCGGTGATCCCGTTGGTGATGGCTCCTTCTTTACAGTTACTGCGTGCGCCAACCTATAGGTTCTGTTGTCTGGCGTCCGCACACACTTGCGCTTGCAAGCCTCTGGCATCCCGTCCCAGTACTCCACTAGTGCATACTGATATGAGATGTCTGGGTCTGACTTTATCTCCGTCACCCACGGTGTGTGATCTGGGGACACTGACTTCATTAACTCCTCTACCGTTTCAGTCGACCATTCCTCCCCTGGGAGGCTGATGACTATCGACTGGTTTGGCTCTGCCCTAGAGGCTTTGCACCATGCTTCTACTGCTTGCGGGTCCATGGGGTCCATGCCGGCACTTCTGGCGTTCACCTGCTGTATCAGGATCCCGGACGAGCCCCCACGTGTAGCGATACCTTCAGCTAAGAGGGCCGCAGATTTAGTTTGGGCCCTGAAGACAGCTCCGCCAACCCCCCGGCAATTTACTCGACCCACTCTGGCACAGTTAGTCTAGGGTAATATATATATATATATATATATATCTTATGCTCTATGGTTAAATTCAGACACCAATACAATGATAAAAGAATAACGAGTTTACTTTCTACTGGCAATAAAAATCAACAGTTGTAACAAATCACATGAATCTATCTGCAGAGCCCTGCAGCAATAGACACACTACAACTAGTAAGATATGACGCACACGCGCCATGTGTAACAGTACTTCACTATGCGCCCTATGGCGCAGCAACTAAATAAACTATCTGGCTGGCCAGGCCTGACCCTATAACTCAGTCTCTAGGGGATGAATTCTTTGCATGCAAGTCTTTAAACGGTGGTGCACATTTCAGGAACACATTTGTAATCCAAAGGGTAAAAGTGCCAACACAGAACACTCCACTAGAGATCCGTTTGACTCAGTTCTGCTATGGATCTCCAGTGGGGACTTAAATATGAACTGGTGGGCCACGGCAGTCTGTAGGCCTAACAATAGTGTACAGTATATGGATTGAGCAGGTGCTCGCTCACCCCTCCGGACGCGATCCCAGTCCGAGAACTTCCACCTGCTGTGTCTCCACACACAGCGTCTGCAGCGGTCGGATCTCCGGCTCAGCAGCGGTTGAGGATGACCGAGTCAGGTGTCACCCAGGCTCGCAATGAGGGTGGAAGGCTCTTTTGGGTAGCAGCGCAAGGCCCCAGGCTTCATGCCTTGCACCACAGCGGATCCGCAGAGGAAGATCTCTCCACTGAAGTCTCGTGTCCCAAAGAGGCCAAGCTCAGCCTCGCCTCTTCCTTATATAACCCCACCCATGAGTCTCTGGGGTGGAAACATTGCACCCTGGGTGCCGAATGGGGTTCTGGGTGTCATGGATATGCAGTAGTGTTTGTCTGTCAGCTTACCTTCCTTCCCATGTGTTCATCTTAGAGGCCAGAACCCTTTCACCTGGCTTCCTTTATAATCTCCTCCCAGCCTGACTCCACCCCAGGCCCTATCACAGAACACTATATTAACCTGTGCACTGCAAGCCTGCTTTGCTGATCAACGTGTTTGTTAGGCATTGTGTGTTTGGGTTCCTGCCTGCCGTGTGCTACATCTGTCTCTCTGTTACGTTATTGGCTTGTCCCCGACTATCCCTGACTGCTCGTGACCCTTGACCTTCGGCTCGTTCTTTCGTTATCCTTGTCTGCTTGTGGCCCCTGACCTTCAGCTTGTTAATCGGTTCTCTCATATCTTGTGCTGCTGCTTCCCCTCTTTTCCCCTTATCCTACGGGGCGTGAGCTAGAAAACTCCAGGGGCCGCGACCTGGTCCCAGCCTGCAGCATAACATCCTCACCACTAGAGGCCCTGGAGAAGACCTGCTGGGTCTTAGACTCCGCGCCCTGGGGAATCTTAGCTCTAGCTTCCGTTAGGATCCCGGTTGTGCTCCTCTGGTCCCGCTTTCCACAACCACCCAGTTTCCTATCCGCAGCAGTCAGCCATAGGGTTCACTACCTTGCGGTGCACTCCTGTCCCCCTACGGTGTGCATCTGTCACCTGGCCACAGGTGACCTTGACAGTTTGATCAGCCATGGACCCGGCTGACATCCCGATCCCCGCGGATGATCCATTGCGGGGCATAGTCCACAGACTTGAAACCCAGGAATCGAATCAGACTCAGGTGATGCGATTCCTCCAGGATCTGGCTTCTCGATTCGAGCAGCTTCAGGCCTCCTTGGGAACCCCGAATCCGCAACCTCAAGTACAACCAGCGGTGGTACCTATCGCACCAGTCGCAGCCACACACTCACTAACACTGCCAGCTCCGTTCCGTTTCTCTGGGGACTCCAAGGCCTGCAGAGGGTTCCTTAGCCAATGCACGATTCATTTTGAGCTTCAGCCTCAAAACTTTCTGTCTGATAGGGCAAAGGTAGCCTATATCATTTCCCTCCTCTCCGGTGAAGCTTTAGCCTGGGCAGCCCCTCTGTGGGAACTGAATGATCCAGTGGTTTCTAGCCTGTCTGGCTTCTTGAAACTTTTTCGGAATATCTTTGAAGAACCGGCTCGTGTCTCTTCAGCGGCCAGCGCCCTTCTACGTCTCCGCCAAGAGTCTGCTTCAGTGGGACAGTACGCCCTTAATTTCCGCATACTGTCGGCTGAGTTGAGCTGGAACAATGAGGCCTTAGTCGCAACCTTTTTGCATGGCCTGTCTGATAGAGTGAAGGATGAATTAGCAGGAAGAACCATCCCCACTGATCTGGATGGAGTTATCTCCTTGTGTAACCAGATCGATATTCGCTTTCAGGAAAGGACCCTAGAAAAGCGGCGCCAGCACTCCTTGGTCCTTAGTCAGCCTGAGCTCCCCTCTCCTCGACCCGTGGAGCATCTCCTGCCAGCTGAGGAACCCATGCAGCTGGGCAGGACCAGGCTATCCCCAGAGGAACGTGCTAGGCGCAGAACTCTAGGCCTGTGTCTCTACTGTGGGGGCAAAGGTCATTTTCGTGACACTTGCTCTCTTTGTCCAGAAAAACGTTTGGGTCCACTTCATCTGGAAAGTGGAGTATTGGACCCAGAAATATCACCTTCCCCTTCTCGTCTTCTGCTTTCTGTGTTCCTTCATGTTGGTGCTTCTTCTCATTCGGTCTCAGCATATCTGGATTCCGGAGCCGCTGGTAATTTCATGGACTGGGAAATCGTGTCGTCCATGAGACTTACTCTTTTGCCCCTCACCACGCCATTGGTGGTCTTGGCGATTGATGGTACTGTTCTCCCAGGGGGACCTATCCGCTTCCAGACCCTCCCTGTTAAGATGTCGGTAGGGACACTCCACCAGGAGTGGATATCCTTCCTTATCTTACCCAAGGCCTCAACGCCTATAATTTTGGGTCTCCCATGGTTACAGCTCCATTCTCCTCATGTGGACTGGACTACTGGACAGATCCTGGCTTGGGGTTCCTCCTGTTCCTCGTCCTGCCTACCCAAGGTTGCCCCCTGTGAACCTGAGCCGGTCATTCATTCCAGGTCGCATAACCATTTACATTTCTCTGTCCCTAATCGCCCTTGGACGCACAGCCAGGCTAGCTTGTCTACAAGTCCTGCAGTCGCTACGTCTTGCGATGCGATTCAGGTAGTCGCTACACCTGACTCTATTCACTCGGCCTCTGTACTAGTTATGCCAGTCCAGCCCATGCCCAGTGAGCCGCCTACTTTTTCTTGTTCAGGACATTCTGCTTGTCTTTCAGCTATTCAGCTTGACTCCTGTGACATGTAACCCTCTAACCAACCTGACTTCAGGGTTCCACTGACATCTGCCCAGTTTGATGGTCCTGTGCTAGATGACCAGTTCATCTTTAAGGGTCTAGGGGACCCTCCTCAGATTTCTGTTGATCCTCTCATGCCCTTGCTTATTCCTAGAGAGCCTTTGGTCCTCAATAGATCCTCTTGTCATCTCCCTACCTCGGTTCTGGTCTCTGAGGATAATCTAAAGTACGAGGTTAGACAAGTTCTGGATTCTCGGCTCTGCAGAGGTATTCTTCAGTACCTTGTGCATTGGAGAGGTTTTGGTCCTGAGGAGGCGTCTTGGATCGCTGCATCTGATGTCGTTGCACCTCATCTGTTGAGGAGGTTTCATCTGAGATTTCCCTTTAAGCCTGGGCCCAGGCGGGGGAGGGCCCATAAGAGGGAGGGTACTGTCATGGATATGCAGTAATGTTTGTCTGTCAGCTTACCTTCCTTCCCATGTGTTCATCTTAGAGGCCAGAACCCTTTCACCTGGCTTCCTTTATAATCTCCTCCCAGCCTGACTCCACCCCAGGCCCTATCACAGAACACTATATTAACCTGTGCACTGCAAGCCTGCTTTGCTGATCAACGTGTTTGTTAGGCATTGTGTGTTTGGGTTCCTGCCTGCCGTGTGCTACATCTGTCTCTCAGTTACGTTATTGGCTTGTCCCCGACTATCCCTGTCTGCTCGTGACCCTTGACCTTCGGCTCGTTCTTTTGTTATCCTTGTCTGCTTGTGGCCCCTGACCTTCAGCTTGTTATTCGGTTCTCTCATATCTTGTGCTGCTGCTTCCCCTCTTTTCCCCTTATCCTACGGGGCGTGAGCTAGGAAACTCCAGGGGCCGCGACCTGGTCCCAGCCTGCAGCATAACATCCTCACCACTAGAGGCCCTGGAGAAGACCTGCTGGGTCTTAGACTCCGCGCCCTGGGGAATCTTGGCTCTAGCTTCCGTTAGGATCCCGGTTGTGCTCCTCTGGTCCCGCTTTCCACAACCACCCAGTTTCCTATCCGCAGCAGTCAGCCATAGGGTTCACTACCTTGCGGTGCACTCCTGTCCCCCTACGGTGTGCATCTGTCACCTGGCCACAGGTGACCTTGACACTGGGTAAGGTAGTCCTGAGAGTCATTAAAGGAGACCCCGCTACATATATATATAACAAGGAGTTTGCTTTGGGTGCCCCTTCAAGTGGCATCTGCAATAGAGGGAAATCTATACAGTGGTGTGGAAATTAGGACTTGTGAGTTGCTTATATAGATTACCGTATATATATGTATACATATACTGAAATCTATATATCACTGTCTAGTTTCTATTACTGCAAGAAAAGATCTATGTACTTGGATGTTTCCAGGTCGAGTAATCTTCTATGCCATAAATGGGTGTCAGGGTGCAGATCGATGATAATGAAGGTGAGGAAAGTGTATATATGTTGGCAGAATAGAATTTGGTTTATTTTATTTATTGGTGCCTAGAATGCAAACTCTATATTACATTTAAGTTTCTAAATAGGATATATGATTTGACACTCAGTGAGGTTGCCAATTTGGCATTACCCTGTGTCTGCCTGGAGAGTGGTTTTTAAGGCATCTTTGGTTGTAACATAAGTATATACAGCACATCAAAGTATGCATTTAATATAATATACGCTCTATTGGCAGATCGTTTCTGGAATTGTGTGATTAAATTCTAAAATACTCTTTATTGCATGATGATCACAGCATTCTCATCATTCCATCCCAAGGAAGTCTGTGAAACGTGTTAACGTGGGATGCCGTTTTACCATTGGCCATGAACTTGCATTGTGTACTACAATACAGTTTTAATGGTAAAAGGGTTAAATAAGTACTTACCTAGACAATGGTGTTAGGCATGTCATATGGAACAGTGTGTCATGACCTTGCAGTAATACTTTCATGACCTGTCTGTCTCTTACCTGGTCTGTGTATCAGCCTTAGGGCTTGCTCTCTCACACCTGCATGGTTAAGTAATCTTCCCTCAGTGTGGCCCCACCCTAGCCTCAACAGGAACCACTATTTAACACAGTGTTCTCAAAGCCTGCCTTGCCGTGCAATATTGTGTGTTTGGTTTCCTGTTTTCTGCTTGCTGTGTGCTCTACGTTTGTCTCTGTTACCGATCTTGGTGTGTTCCCGACCATCCCCGCCTGCTTGTGACCCTGACCTTTGGCGCATTTCTCGACCATCCCTGCCTGCTTGTGACCCTTGACCTTTGGCTTGTTTACCGTTTATCCTTGTCTGCTAGTCGCCCCAACCTGTAGCTTCCCCCTTTAGCCTACCGTGAGCGTGAGCTGGGAGACCCTGGGGGCAGCGACCTGGTGTCAGCTGCAGCGTAGTCCATCCTCACCACTAGAGGCTCTAGTGAACACCTGCAGGCTCTTAGACTCCGCGCCCTGGGGAATCTTATGTTCTAGCTCCCTGTGGGATCCGTATTGGTGCCCCAGTGGACCTACCTTCCTGTACCACCCAGGGTTCCATCCGCAGCAGTCAGCCATAGGGTCCACTATCATAGCGGTGCACTCCTGACCCCAACGGTGTGCATCTGTCACCTGGCCTCAGGTGACCTGACAGTTTGCATGGCCATGGACCCGGCTGATGTGCCGCTACCTGCCGAGGATCAGCTACAGGGCATAGTCCGCAAACTCGAGACAGAGGAATCTAATCAGACCCAGATGATGCGATTCCTTCAGGATTTGGCTTCCCGCTTTGAACAACTTCAAGCCTCCTTAGGATCCCCGGTTCGACAACCTCAACTGCAACCTGCTGCCGTATCAGCTCCACCTACAGTCGCAGCCGCTAACCCGTTGCACTTACCAGCTCCGTCCCATTACTCTGGGGATTCCAAGGCCTGCAGAGGGTTCCTTAGCCAGTGTACCATTCACTTCGAACTCCAGCCTTATAACTTCCAGTCTGATCGGGCAAAGGTGGCCTATATTATTTCTCTCCTGTCCGGCAAGGCTTTAGCTTGGGCTGCTCCTCTGTGGGAGAGGAATGACCCAGTGGTTTCCAGCCTGTCTAATTTCTTTAAACTCTTTCGGAATATCTTTGAGGAACCAGGTCGTGTCTCTTCAGCGGCTAGCGCCCTTTTACGTCTCCACCAAGAGTCTGCTTGGCTAGCGCCCTTTTACGTCTCCGCCAAGAGTCTGCTTCTGTGGGACAGTATGCTCTTCATTTCCGCATACTAACGGCTGAGCTGAGCTGGAACAATGAGGCCTTAGTCGCAACCTTTCTGCATGGTCTTTCTGATAGAGTGAAGGATGAATTAGCGGGAATAACCATCCCCACTGATCTGGACGAAATTATCAGCTTGTGTAACCAGATAGATATTCGTTTTCAGGAAATGATCCTAGAAAAGCGACGCCAGCACTATTTGGTCCTTGGTCAGCCTGAGCTCCCCCCCTTCAACCAGTGGAGCATCTCCTGCCAGCTGAGGAACCCATGCAGCTGGGTCAGACCAGGCTACCCCCCGAGGAACGTGCTAGGCGCAGAACTCTGGGCCTGTGTCTCTACTGGGGGGCAAAGGTCATTTTCGTGACACATGCTCATTTCATCCGGGAAACGCTCGGGTCTAATACATCTGGAAGGTGGAGTATTGGACCCAGAAAAGTCACCTTCTCGTCTCCTTCTTTCGGTGTTTTTTCATGTTGGCGCTTCCACCCACTCAGCCTTGGCTTATCTGGATTCCGGAGATGCTGGCAACTTTATGGACCGGAGAACTGCATCTTCCATGAACCTTACCCTTTTACCCCTCACCACTCCATTGGTGGTCTCGGTGATTGATGGCACTGTTCTTCCAGGGGGCCCTATTCGCTTCCAGACCCTTCCTGTTAAGATGTCGGTAGAAATACTCCACCAGGAGTGGATATCCTTCCTTATCCTTCCTAAGGTCAAAACCCCTATCGTATTGGGGCTTCCTTGGTTGCAGCTCCACTCTCCACACGTTGACTGGACTTCTGGGCAGATCCTGGCTTGGGGTCCCTCCTGTTTCTCATCCTGCCTACTCAAGGTTGCCCCTAAGGAGAGACTTCCCGTGGCCACCACCTCAGTATCCTCTGCCCTTCCCTCTGCATATAGTGATTTCCAGGATGTGTTCTGTAAAAAGTCAGCTGAGGTGCTTCCTCCTCACAGGTCCTTTGACTGTGCCATTGACCTTGTACCCGGAGCAGCTCTGCCCAGGGGTCGTACCTACCCCTTGTCCATCCCAGAGACCCAGGCCATGTCTGAGTACGTTGCGGAAAATCTAGAAAAAGGATTCATCCGGAAATCCTCATCGCCTGCGGGAGCAGGGTTCTTTTTTGTTGCCAAAAAGGATGGTACCCTAAGACCCTGCATTGACTATCGAGGCTTAAACGCAGTAACGATCAAAAATCGATACCCCCTACCTTTAATATCGTAACTATTTGAGAGGTTTAAAGGTGCCTCCATTTTTACCAAGTTGGATCTCAGGGGTGCATACAATTTGATCCGAATATGGGAGAGGGATGAATGGAAAGCTGTGTTTAACACTAGAGATGGGCATTACGAATACTTGGTCATGCCCTTTGGTTTGTGTAATGCCCCAGCGGTGTTCCAAAACTTTGTTAATGAAATCTTCAGGGATCTGCTTTACCAAATTTGTTGTCATCTACCTGGATGACATTCTCATCTTTTCGGATAATCTGTCTGTTCACAGAGACCATGTCCGGATGGAACTTCAGCGCCTTCGAGAAAATAATCTGTACGCCAAGCTGGAGAAATGTTCTTTTGAGTGTTCTGAAGTCCTGTTTCTGGGTTGCTTCGTCTCTAACTTCGGTCTTCATATGGATCCTGGAAAGGTCTCGGCCATTACCAACTGGCCTCTTCCTGCCGGCCTCAAGGCCACACAGCGCTTTCTTGGGTTCACTAATTATTACAGGCAGTTCATTAGGAATTACTCCTCTATTGCTGCGCCTATTATCGCCTTGACCAAGAAGGGTGCTAATGCCAAGGAGTGCCCCCTGAAGCTGTCTCTGCCTTTCATGATTTGAAACAGACCTGACCCTGGAGATCCATTTTTTATTGAAGTGGACGCTTCCTCAACTGGGGTGGGAGCTGTGCTTCTTCAATCCTTTGGAAAGAAACGTCAACCATGTGCGTTTTTCTCCAGAAAACTTTCTCAGGCGGAGAAGAATTACGCCATTGGTGATCGGGAACTTCTTGCGATTAAATTTGCATTGGAGGAGTGGCGTCATCTCTTGGAGGATTCCCCACATTCCATAACAATTTTCACTGACCATAAAAATCTGCAGTACTTACAGAATGCCAAACGATTGAATCCCAGACAAGCCAGGTGGAGTCTCTTCTTTTCCCGTTTTAACTTCACCATTACGTTCAAACCTGGTTCCTGCAACAGTCGGGCTGATGCCCTCTCTAGGTCTTTTGACATTCAGGATGAGGAGCCTACCATCGAGCCAGAACCGATCATCTCTACCTCATGCATCCTTGCCCATTCTACCACCCTGGAGTCAAAGGTTCCTCCTGGTAAGACCTTCGTTCCCACTGAGCTAAGAACTAAGATCCTCTGTTGGGAACATGACTCCAAGGTGGCAGGTCATGCTGGGTTCCTTCGATCCTTCCTCCTCATCAGTCGCCACTACTGGTGGCCTACTCTCCGTTCGGATGTCAAAGCCTATGTTAAGGCTTGTCATGTCTGTGCCCAGTCTAAATCCTCCACGTAGGCTCCTGCTGGTCGTCTCATGCCCTTGCCCATTCCCAAGGAGCCCTGGTCTCACATAGCCATGGACTTCATGACCGATCTTCCACCTTCTGAGAAGAACAAGGTCATTTGGGTGGTAATTGATCGATTCTCCAAGATGGCCCATTTTGTTCCTCTTCCTGGTCTCCCTTCTGCTCCTGCCTTGGTTCCCATTTTTGTACGAGAGATTTTCCGCCTTCATGGAGTCCCTTGCCATGTTGTTTTGGACAGGGGTGTTCAGTTTACGTCTCGCTTTTGGAGAGCCTTTTGCAAGTCCCTCAACATTACCTTGGATTTTACCTCTTCTTACCATCCTCAATCCAATGGTCAAACTGAGAGGGTTAATCAGGAGTTAGAAGTCTTTCTCCGTACTTTGGTCTCGGCTCATCACGATAATTGGGCATCGCTACTCCTGTGGGCAGAGTTCTCCCACAATAATCATGTCAACGTCAGTTCTCACAAGACACCCTTTGTCACTGTTTATGGAAGACATCCTCAGGTCCCTCTTCCTATGACCTGTTCTAGCTCCCTGTGGGACACAGTGTCCTAAGTTACATAGTTACATAGTTAGTCAGGTTGAAAAAAGACACAAGTCCATCCAGTTCAACCATAAAAAAAAAAAAGAAATATCGTACAATCCCATATACCCAATTCTATACCCACAGTTGATCCAGAGGAAGGCAAAAAACCCCAGCAGAGCATGATCCAATTTGCTACAGCAGGGGAAAAAATTCCTTCCTGATCCCCCGAGAGGCAATCGGATATTCCCCGGATCAACTTTACCTATAAATGTCAGTACCCAGTTATATTATGTACAAGGCCCTTCTTAAAAGCAATCTACTGAGCTGGCCAGAACCACCTCTGCAGGGAGTCTATTCCACATTTTCACAGCTCTTACTGTGAAGAAACCTTTCCGTATTTGGAGGTGAAATCTCTTTTCCTCTAGACGCAAAAAGTGCCCCCTTGTCCTTTGTGTTGACCGTAAAGTGAATAACTCAACACCAAGTTCACTATATGGACCCCTTATATATTTGTACATGTTGATCATATCCCCCCTTAATCTCCTCTTCTCAAGAGTGAATAAATTCAGTTCCGCTAATCTTTCCTCATAGCTGAGCTCCTCCATGCCTCTTATCAGTTTGGTTGCCCTTCTCTGCACTTTCTCCAGTTCCCCAATATCCTTTTTGAGAACTGGGGCCCAAAACTGAACTGCATATTCCAGATGAGGTCTTACTAATGATTTGAACAGGGGCAAAATTATATCTCTCTCTCTGGAGACCATACCTCTCTTAATACAAGAAAGGACTTTGCTCGCTTTGGAAACCGCAGCTTGGCATTGCATGCCATTATTGAGCTTATGATCTACCAAAACCCCCAGATCCTTCT